>CM035421.1:17398096-17998096 GCA_020310875.1 Ceratopteris richardii
ATCCAAGAAGGGCCAAATGTCACGGATCATGCCAAGTGCTATCCTAGAGCTGACCTAGAGATAGAAAGAACCAAACTATGCGCGAAAATGGTCGCATTGGCTCAGACTATGTTTGAAGCCAGTCGCCTTTTCAATTACTCGGGCTCAGCCAAGACGCAATTACACTTGGACGGATTCCTAGAAAAGTTAGAGAGGATAATTGCCAGATCTGACAAGGAAGAAAAAAATCAGGAGAAAGAAAAAGCAAGCAAAGACCTGAGCCATTCCCCATCGGAAGTTTATGCAGCCAATTCCACTAAACCAGACAACTCCCCCTCCTTAGAAAGATTAGAGAGGCTAACTGCCCAGCCAGAAAAGGAGCCTATCCCTCAAAAAAAGGGAAGGGCAAGAGAACGGATAAGCCAGCCTCTTCAGGAAGCTCATGTGCCTTCTCAAGGTGCTTATCTTCCTCCCCAAAGGTCACAGGTGACTCTCTCGAAAGCTTATGTACCTCCACAGGCAACCCACATTCCTTCCCAGAGAGCGTATGAGCCCGTGCGGGAAAGTAATAGCATAAGTAATCCTCCCCAAGAAGCTTGTGCTTCAGCTATCTATGACAACGAGGAAAGAGCCAACGATAGGATAAGCCCTCCTTCCCAGGTAGCATATGTACCTAATTCTACGGAGCCAGACACTTCTTCTTCTATGAATCGGTTTGCACCAGACTTCCTACGAGAGATTCAAGAAGACAAATGGGATAACGAAAGTGAGGTCGCCCCCCCTTTTGAACTTGTGGACGATGCACACGACCAATTCCCACAAGACATCCCATCCATCTACGGGGAACATGAGAGTACTCAGTCTCATGAGAGATTGGACTTTGAGTCTAATTCCATACAAGAGTTACCCCACTTCACAGGCCCATGGGAAGCAAAATCCACGTGTATGAGAGCACCCACAGTCATGGTAAGGAACGACGACTCAGTCATACCAAGGAACACGGAGGTAGTAACGAACACCAAGGTGCAGCGCAATCTCACTTTGAAAGAAATGCCTGAGGATAGACCAAACGCGGGGAAATATGCAGCCAGTCGAGTAACTGAAGTTGCAAAACCTCATTCCCGGGTAGGATCCCATAGGACAGTGCCAAAAATTCCCTTGGATAAGATAGGAGATATGTGTGAAGGTGAAGAAGGGAACACCTACCTTCCCATCACCTATCAGGACTACACCACGAAAGCAATTTTGGACTCAGGTGCAGGAGTTGCAATTGCCACCACCTCCTTATGGAAGCGTTGGGGCAAGCCAGCACTCAGGCCGACGAGAATGAAATTGCAGATGGCCGATGGCCACATAGAGAGACCCCTAGGATTGCTAGAAGGAATAACTCTCACCACTTGTGGTGTCGAGTTTGAACATAGTTTTGCTATCTGTGACTTCAATAAAAATCATGCCTATGAGATGATTTTGGGAAGGCCATTTATGCGACAGTTGCAAGTGGTACAGGATTGGGGGACCAATTCTTTGTACCTGCAGCACTTAGGTGTTACAACCAAAGTCAATCTCAAGGATTATTCCCATAGAGATGTCCCTCCTATCCAATGGAACCCCATCCATAGGGCCAAAGATGATACAGAATCGGTGCATTCCATAGGGTCGGGATCCTCATGGATGCATGAAGATACTCACTTATGGATGTGCAAGGTAGCAGTAGAAGAAGAGAAGAGAGAGAAAGCCAGAGAGGTAGGTGCGAACGAAACTCATAGACCCATTCAAGACCCAGCCTATGCACCTATAGTCTTTCCAGATGAGGAATTTGAACCCCATGGCTGGGCAGAAATTTTAGCAACAATGGACGTAGCCATCAATGAAGAACAATGGACACCTCACTGTGATGAGGATGGCTATGATATCTCAGTCTTCTCCATAGAGCCAATCATGGGAGAGGCAGTTCTAGAAGAATGCGAACCTAGCCCTGATGCATTTGAGGATACAAGTGACTCCGATCTAGAGTCAATCATTATGGACCCACCATTTGCATCAGATGAAGAATACTTCCATGAAATAGACTTTCAACCCCAGAGGCATGGAGAGGTTACAAATGATATAAGATTAGCAACACATGTGACCCCAAAGGAAGAAGGAAAGAAACGAAAGAAGAGAGAAGCCTCACCGGAAGAAGAAGAATCTTTGTTTGAGGTCCCAAAAAATTTTAAGAAGTATGAGATAGATGACAGGAGAGTCATGATAAGGATGCCTAAACGAGAGGCACAAGTAGGAGAGGCCTATGATAACAAAGAAACTACCAAGAAAATAGTAGTGGCCTTAGAAGAAGGAGAGGAGAGATGCACGTATATAGGCCATGACCTGACAGAAGAAGAAGAGTACGAATTGATTACCTTGCTAAGAGAATACAGAGATGTATTCGCTTGGAGTTACAAGGATTTGAAAGGTGTTGACCCTGATATATGCTCACACACCATTCCCATGACCTCAGATGCTAAACCCTCTAAGCAAAAGCCATATACATATAACGATAACTATGCTGCTAAGATCAAGGAAGAGATAGATAGATTGGTCGAAGCTGGATTTATCTATGAAATTGAGCACACTGAATGGGTATCCCCCATCGTAGTGGTGCCCAAGAAGAATGGCAAGCTGCGTGTGTGCATTAACTTGAAAAAGGTTAATGCCGCCACGATTCGAGATAACTATCCGCTTCCCATCACAGAACATCTCTTAGAAAGAGTGGCAAGCAAGGAAGTGTACAGCTTCCTTGATGGATTTTCGGGCTACAATCAAGTAGCCATAGCTCCCGAGGATCAGCATAAGACAGCCTTTGCCACAGAATGGGGCATTTTTGCTTTTAGAGTAATGCCATTTGGGCTTACCAATGCACCAGCCACCTTCCAGAGGCTGATGTGCCATGTGTTTAAGGAGTTCCTGAGGAAGAGTTTAGAAGTCTATGTTGATGATCTCTGTGCTCATTCTAATGTTAGACAAACCCATATTCCTGAACTCAAACAAATCTTTGACAAATGTAGAGAGTACCAAGTCTGCCTGAACCCAGAAAAGTGCGTTTTTATGGTAAGGCAAGGCAAGATTCTAGGACACATAGTGTCAAAGAATGGCATATCTACCGACGAAGAAAAAGTGCGGGCCATAGCAGAGCTACCTAGGCCAAAGAATGTCAAGGAAGTACAAGCTTTCATGGGGCATTGCGGTTATTATCGACGATTTATACACATGTATGCTGTCATTGCAAAGCCCATGTACGGGCTCTTGACAAACTTTGAGTGGACGGATGAATGTGAGAATTCCTTCCAAGAACTTAAACGAAGATTATGTTCAGCTCCAATCTTGACCACACCAGATTGGAATAAGCCATTCCATGTTCATGTGGATGCATCCAATTATGCTATTGGATGCGTGCTTGCACAACCTACTGGTGAAGGTAATATGGATCTTCCAATTGCCTATGCCAGTAGACAATTGAATGCAGCTGAACGAAATTATACCACTACTAAACGAGAAGGATTAGGCATGGTATATGCAGTTAAAAAGTTTAGACATTATTTGCTTGCAAATAAGTTTAAATTTTTTACTGATCATCAGGCATTGTTATATCTTGTAAACAAGCCATGCAATACAGGAAGATTAGTGAGATGGTTTCTCTTGCTAATGGAATACGATTTTGAGGTTGTGGTAAGGAAAGGTAGGACTCATTTGAGAGCCGATCATCTCTCTAGGCTCACATCGGGAGAAGCCCCACAAGGAGTGTCAGATGACCTTCCTGATGCTTACTTGTTTAATTTGGAAGTGGTGCCGCAGTGGGCCAAGCCAATGGTACCAGTATTGACCTACGGGCCTAACCATCCAGTGGTAAACACACGGAATAGAGAGGTTGTAAAAGCCCAAAAATACCACATCATGGCAGGAAGCATGTACAAGCATACAGATCAAGGGATCTTGGCTTGTTGCGTAGAAGAGGATGAGTACGCTAAATGGTTGCAATTAGCACATGTAGGTGCACTAGAGCAACACCATTCAAAACAACGAACTTTACAGACTCTAAAGAGATTCGGAGTGCACTGGCCAACCATGGAAGCGGATGTCCAAAAGTTGTGCAAGGAATGCCCAATCTGTTGCACTAAACCACCTGTGCACCATGCCACTCTCTATCAAATATCCATTGTGCCAGATTGGAGTGAACCTCTAGTATCATTCTTGCGGACAAACACATTCCCCCCAGACATGACTCTAGCTAGGAAAAGGAGTTTAGAACAAGAAGCCCTGGATTATTCACTCATAGGTGATAATCTATATAGGCGCGGTAAAGATGGTTACCTGAGACTGTGTGCCCATGAAAGTGAGTATCTTAAGATCTTAGAAACTGCTCACCAAGGTGTAGCAGGAGGACACTTTGGACCAGATCGGGTAACCAAGGCAATACTATTTGCGGGCTTTTGGTGGCCTACACTTCACATGGATGCACATACCTATGTGAAACGGTGTGATATCTGTCAAAGGACTCAGTATCCTATACGCAAAGATGAGATGCCACTGAAACCTATGATGGGTGGACGTGCATTCTCTAAGTGGGGAATAGACTTCGTAGGTCCTATTAATCCCCCAGCGAAAGGTTCTCATGCGGAATACATCATTGTGGCAACAGACTATCTCACCAAGTGGGTAGAGGTAAAAGCTACAACCAAGAACGATGCTCAAACAACTGCCAAATTCTTGTTTGAGAATGTATTCACGAGATATGGACTACCCATAGAGCTTGTAAGTGATAGAGGCACTCATTTCTTGAACGAAGTGATTGAAAATCTACTCCAAGAATTCTTGGTAATACACAAGAAGTCTGCCCCTTATCACCCTCAAGCTAATGGACAAGCTGAGAGTACTAATAAGATTTTATGCAATGTACTGACAAAATTAGTGAATACTAAACGCTCTGATTGGGACAAACAGCTACACCATGCTGTTTGGGCATACCGAGTTGCCTACAAAACGGTACTCCAAGCCACCCCCTTTCAGATGGTATTTGGCCAAAACGCCGTGCTACCCTTGGACTTCCTGATTCCTACATTGAGAGTAGCACAAGAGTATGAATGGACAGGTCATGAGCTCTCCTCTAGGATCTTTGACCTTGAACGATTAGGAGAAACAAGACTGAGAGCTGCTGCAGGCATATATGCTGCCAAGAAGAGACAGAAGGCATACTTTGATGCCCACGTAAAGGATAAGGGTTTGAAAGCAGGAGATCTAGTCTTGGTCTATACACTCAAACAACACGCTAGGAAGCTAGAAAAGAGAGGCTACGGACCTATGATCATCAATAGGATCTCCACAAGTGGAGCAGTGCAATTGGCCACATTAGAGGGTGATGTTCTCCCAAATTATATTAGCGGTTGCAGAGTCAAGTTGTATCAGGAACCCCTCACGGAGGAAATGCTTAGCCGACTCAATACTGCTAAGAAACGCAAAGAGGAAGAAAAGAGAATTAGAGAGGAAGCTCAAGCAGAGGCTTTAGAACGCATCAGAAGGATGAAACTACGAAGGCAAGGTAGAGATCAGCCTGAAGCGAATGACTATGCAGACCAAGGATTTCCCATAGCCATGTGTGAAGTTGCAGGAACAAGCTCGAATAGAATAATTGATAGACGTCCTTTCATAACCATAGACATAGGACAAGGAAAGAGTACAAGGACTGTAAGAGCCTTGATTGACTCAGGTGCTGCCACTAGCGCTGTTAAGTTGTCTTACTGTCAAGAGTTACAGTTAACTGTCCATCCGGTGGAAGCATACCTCATAGGATTGGGAGGCGTGGAAACCCCTTGCATGGGTGAGGTGGAACTTCCCCTCTACATTCACGAGGAGGCAATGACCGTAAAAGTACTAGTGTGTCAAGATGAGGATCTCACTGAACCTCTCGTCTTGGGTCAGGATTGGATCTATGACCAAGCAGTCAATCTAAACCTAAGAAGTGGACTTCTCCAGGTTTGGGTCAATCATAGTCGAGTTACAGTAGAATTAGACAATGGAGCACTCAAGGAACTAGGAAAGGCACAGACTCCTGGTCCTTCCAGGGGTACACATGAAGATGACCATGCTGTTCTTGTCCAAAACTATGTGTTGCAGAGGAATGATATTTGCAAAAAAGGAGTCAAGAAGGCAACGGAACTCCCTTCTTTTCCAAAGGCTAGAAGGAGGCAGCAACCCAAGGTGGATCAAAGGCAGAAGAAGCAGGGTACTACCTATGTCAGAGATCAAAAGTACCTGCGCAGCAGAACAGCCCAGAAAATAGACCAGGTATGGGTGCGGAAAGGCGAACGACCAGTTGCACCGCCGTCAACTACAGGGGCAAAGCCTCTTATTAGTGACCAACAACGCAACGCTAATAAGAAGTCTTTCAGAAATTCTTCTGCTAAAGTAAAATCTATTTGGGTGCCCAAGAAGTCGATGAAGGCAAGCCCACAATCAAGACTAATTTGGGTGCCTAAGGCTTGCTTGATGGCACAAGTAGCTACGCTGAGGCCACAACTTAAACAGCATAACGCAGCGACGCATGCTGCCAGATTTCACTCGTTCTCGACACTCATGTACACACCAAAACCCAAGAACGTGCATGTAATCGATTGTATATGGGTCCCAAAAAGGCCTCGTTTTCAAACCACGACACCGACAAAGCTCTGTAGAGACTCTCCGAAACCAAAAGCAAAGCCCACTCACTGCATTTGGCAGCCTAGGGTCTGTAATAAACCCCCCGACCCCAATTTGTAAATTCATAACCCACTCACTAACTGCAATAGTTTCCTAGGACAACACAACCACTAACTTCACACACTGTCTTAATGCACTTACTAACCACTAACTCACCATCTACCTTATGTTAATGTTGTAACGGGGACAACAACGGATTTATTTTGTCCATTACAATGTTAACACTTGGTTCTATATTCTCACAGAACCAATCAGCAAACAGGGCCATGGCAGAAGCAAGTACCAGCTCTCAAGCCGGATCTGGTCCCCAGATCGTGGACATAGAAACACTTCTCCTTGAGCCACGTCTCACTGCAAGACCGCAAGAGCTTCAAGAAGTGCATGTGCTCCCCATCCAGGATCCTCCTCAAGGACACACTTCTCAAGTAGGTAAGCATGCGCATTGGTTCAGTGATGTTGCTGGACCACTGGGCGATGGAACCTACTTCTGGGAAGCAGAATTGGAGTTCAATGGCAAATGGGGTCGATACCACTTTTTCACACGCGAATTTGAAAGCTACCAAAATGCCGAAGTCATGAGGTCAGTTTGGGTCAAAGCGGGTGTGGAAAGTTACTTCAGGGCCCACATACCAAAGCCGGATTTTTTACGATGTTCATATCTGATCAGTACAATCACGCCAAGCAGGACCAAAGGAGGCGACAGCACCTTTGTGTTGCCATCACTATTGCCGGGTAATGAGCTTAAAAGGTTCAAGCTGGACCTCAACCTGGTAAGAGAAGCATTGGGAATGTATGGCATGCACATCCCAACAGAAAAGGAAACCATGGTCCCAGGTCGCATGAAGCACAAGGATCTGAATAAGTTGAAGGATATGGTAGCAATGACACCTACCATTGCGCTTCACCTGCGAACCATCATGCAACACTTTGCGTTTCCCGCCCAAGAACGATTCACAATGCCCCCGAAAAAAATATGGTTCAGTTTATATCTAGCAGAAACCGAAAGCCTGCCCATCAATGTTCCACACTGGATCATAGACCAGATCCACCTAGCACATCAAAGGTGGAACAAGAAACAGAAGAATGTGCTCCACGGGTGTTGTGCTTTGACCAGAATAATCTATAGATGCTTGGCTTATGACGTGCCTGTTCAGCGGGCACTCGTATGGTCCCGAGTCCAAGAATTCCAAAGAAGACTATCAACAGCAGGTCCCCCATCCAAGAAGATGAGGGGGGGAGTCCAACTACCCTGTGCTCAACCAAGGGGAGCTACCGCTACACCAGAAATCACTCCTCCCCAGACACGACGAGTTAGGCCATTCACAATCCGGTTACCAAGACCAAGCACGGAGGGGCCTAATCTGGTGTTTCCACCCATTCCATCCGATTTGGAATTCCCACAGGGATTTACTCTTGAGGACCTCACGGATGAAGAAATTGCCAGATTAATCTATGACTCTAACCTCGAAGCGGAAGCAGCGCGAGCTCAGGAACCACGACCCAAAACAACATCGGCCCCCACCCAACCCCAAATTGTAGAAGTCGATGTAGATGAACAAGAGGCAGGAGGAGACGAAGAAGAAGCCGACGAAGAACAACAGCAAGAATATGACGAACTCTCCGAGTTAGCAAGTGCCCCAGCATATTCGGCACAAATCAAGAGACTATATCGAACCATGCGACTGGTTCAGGAACAGCATAAGATGTCTCTAGAACAGGGCAAAAGACTCATGAACGACTTGCTAGCGGAGGAAGGTGTGGACGAGTTGTTCATTGAGTCCATGAACCTTCATGCCGACGCCGTGGGACTGGATGAGGCCATTCATGAGGCAGTGGCCTACATCCACAGGTTTGAAAAAAGAGTTCCCGTTCGTCCCAGGAGGTCCGGGAAGCAAATTCACATCAATACATCAGCACCAGGCGAGTCAGCGCAAGCAGAAGAATATCACGAAGCACCGTTGTCACCACCATCCCCACCTCACACTACACAATTCACTCCACCACAGGACACTAGCACCACCACATCCACTACCACTACCATTGTCATGGGCATCCCACTCTCTCCGGGAATCCATTACGGGGGAGTCACCATGCCCACCTTCACCACCCTGTTCACCGATGTCACATCCACTCCACCCACGATTCCCATCTACACCGTCACTCAAACAGTTGACACGATGGAAACCTCACCTGCCACAGCACCACTTCCTCCCCCCATGACACCTTCCTCACCTATACCCCCTCCACCCACATCTCCGCCTACATCCACATCATTCACCTCTCCCATTCCCGCCCCCATTCCCCCTGCATCTTCACCCTTCCCAGCATTATTTAATGTAAATAACATATTCTTAGCATTAAACCAATGTGTATACCAGCTCCAGCATGAGTACAAAGCTCTGGACAACCGGTATCAGAATCTGGAAACGCACCATCAAAACTTACAAAGACAATTTCTCACTCTACAAACAGAAAATGCCGAACTGAATCAACGCTACACGACGCTTGAGCAGGCTCACCAAACCTTATTGGCGGCCCCCCAACCATCGACAGAATCAGGTGCCAAACAACTAGAAGCTTTGCTCGAGGTATACCAAGCCGATAATCTCAAAGTCCGGCGTAACCTGGCACTTCTCAGAAAACACATGGCGGCCGCCCTAGAAGAAAACAAGAGGCTGCAGCAGCAAAATGAAGCAAATCTAGAAGCAGCAATGGAAGGCTCTCCACACGAAATTGATCCAGAGCAGTTTAAAGCTGTGCCCTCCGAGACAATGAAGACAATCTTGGACAGCTATGCAGATCTATTAGAAGCTCATGATGACTTGGAAAGGGAACGTGATGCGTTGCGCAATCAACTCCAAGAGCAACAGACAGCACCCAAAGTCACAGAAACGACCACGACTTCAGAGGAAGTCAAGGCATTGAAGGAGCAGGTGGCCGAATTACAGGCAAGATTACTCACACATGAAAGGCAACCCTCTCCAGTGGTCGAACCAGAACCCGAGGATTTGGTACCCATCGAGGTAGATGAGACGTATGAGGAACCTTACGTTCCTATGCCAATGCCAGGTGGTGAGCAAACCGCAGAAGGAATGGATACGTTAGAAATCGAAGTACCTGAGTGGCTCCAAACACTAGAGAAAACGGCATCAACTCATGAAGATCGAGTGGCAGTTCAGATCCAATCTATGGCAAAGATAGAGGACACTATTATTAAATCAGAATACTTCCGCAGCATGTCCCACCATAGATGGATCGGAACCAATGATGATCAATACGTGCCATATTGTATACTTCTGGCGGACTACAATGCAGAAATCCAACACAGATGTGGCAAACCTCCAACGTTTGCTACACAATTTGGGCCAGATGACATCCCAGAGAGCGCTAAAAAAGGATCCATTCATCAACCCACTTGGAGGATCCGACTCCTCGAAACCTATCCGGAGATGGTTCGCACCTGGACTAATATGCCTCTGTTTATTAAATATAACCCTTGTTATGTTCCTGTACTCCGCAGACGCACATGGCCAGAGTTTACCATTGCAGTCAAGAATATCAAGGGATGCGCCAAATGGTTAAACTACGTCTATCTAGCACCCCCTCAAGGGCCTCCCACCGTCAATTACATGATTTCCACTATACGGCACTGGAGCATCCGATTAAAGAATACCCCTGATGTAATGGCCCAGATGTGCATGAAAATTTTTGAGTTAATGCTTATTACATTCAGGACATTCAAGAATATCAAGGACCCACACTTCTCAGGCGTCGGATTCCTTACAGGAAACCAAGATTTAGTTTATGACATGAGCACCACTCCTTCCATAGAGGTGATATACGCTTGGCACGCCCGAATAAAATACCTCCCGGCCTGCTTCAAACAAACATTCGAAGAGATGTTCATAACAGGGTTCTGGGAATACCACTCAGAAATATTTGTACCCAGACCCTCACATCTCCTCCATTTATTTGCTGTGGAGCGAACCATTCACTCAGAGCAGTTACGGGTGCCACATCCAGATGTCCCAGGGCCAGTCAATTGGGATGCATTGCTGACAGATCTAGCAAGGGGCCTCAGGTTAGAAGAACACCACCTCGCCGCCGATGTTGTACAATACTACGTCCAAAAAGCAGCTAGACAAGGGTCTGTCAGGGGCGACAGACGCGAGAGTGGGGGGGGTGTTGGCAGTAGCCTTGGTACATCAGGAACTACAAGACGTGAAAGTCAAAGAAGGGAATCAGAGCGAAGGGACAACACGAGCAAACAGGGCAGTCAAAGAAGATCTGGCAAGTAGGCCAATATTTTTTCAAGACATTAATGCAAACCAGAGAGATGGACATGCAGGGAAGAAGAGCAAGTAGGGAGCTTGAAGATATGTATGGCAGATCACTAGAAGAAATCCCTACAACAACAGTGATTTTTATCACTAATGATCATTGTAAATCTCATTTCACATTTTTGTAGCTCCATTTTGTGCAAGCCAAGGAGTCCTTGAGCTTGAGGAGCCTTAGAAGTAGTTGCGTACCAATTTTCATAATTTTTAGATCTCGTTTGAGCCCCCAAATAAGCCCTGGAACCTAATTTTTAACTAGGCCGGACACTAGGTCTGGACAGGGCCAAAAGCTAGTCAAAAACTATAAAAGGAGCTAGAGAGCTCATTTTTGAGGTTAGATTGTAATCGAAACGAACTTGTAAGAGCTTTTGAAAGTAATCTAAAGAACTCCATTGATTCTCTCTCTTTGCCTTACTGTGTGCGCGTGTGTGTGTGTGTGTGTGCATGCTAGTGTGCTTCTCACTCACGCACTTGTGCCGCCACTTGCTCGAGGTCTTCATACCATCCTCACGTCTTCCCGGATTGACATTAAAGGAGGTGCTACTCATCACTGAGTTACAGTAGCACCTCCTTTAATGTCAATCCGGGAAGACGTGAGGATGGTATGAAGACCTCGAGCAAGTGGCGGCACAAGTGCGTGAGTGAGAAGCACACAAGCATGCACACACATACACGCACACGCGCACACACAACAAGACGAAGAGAGAGAATCAATGGAGTTCTTTAGATTACTTTCAAAAGCTCTTACAAGTTCGTTTCAATTACAATCTAACCCCAAAAATGAGCTCTCTAGCTCTTTTTATAGTTTTTTGACTAGTTTTGGCCCTGTCCAGACCTAGTGTCCGGCCTAGTTAAAAATTAGGTTCCAGGGCTTATTTGAGGGCTCAAACAAAGTCTAAAAATTATGAAAATTGGTACGATGGTACTTCTAATACTCCTCAAGCTCGAGGACTCCTCGGCTTGCACAAAATGGAGTCTAATCTACCAGAAACGGGATTTACAATGTTTGTGTAGTGATTAAAATCACTTGAGTTGTACATAATCCATGGAAAAAATGATCTGGCCTTGTTGCCGTATTGTGCATGATTCCTCTGTTGCTTTGTGTGCCAACACTCCCCCCTTCCTAGCGTCTGTCGCCCCTGACAGACCTTTGTTCTCTCGGGTGGTCGATGTAATATTGGATGACATTGGTGGCCAGTTCATGTTCTCCTATCCTTAAGCCTCTTGCTAGATCAGCTTCCAGTGCATCCCAATTTATTGCACCAGGGGTCTCTGGTTGCGGGGTGGTGTAGTACTCTGAATACATTGCTTGTTCACAAGCAAACAGTTGGAGCAGATGTGTTGGCTTTGGTGCGAAAATCTCCGAGTGATACTCCCAGAAACCTGATCTGAACATTTCTTCGAAGGTCTGTTTGTAGCAGGCGGGGAGGTATTTGATGCGTGCATGCCAAGCGTAAGCCACACGAATACTGGGGGTGGTGCTCATGTCATACACCAAGTCGTAATTTCCATTGCTAAACCCCGGGAGACGTACCTGTGGTGCGGCTGCATTTCTAAAGGTCTTCAGGACTACTTGCATCATATCTAAGATTTTAAGCATCATTTGCGCTGCTACATCTTGCATGGGCTTCAAGCGCGGCATCCAGTGGCGAATGGTCCCCATCATATATGCTACCGAAGGTGGTCCTTGTGGTGGCGCAATGTACGGGTAGTTCAGCCATTCCTTGCATTGCGCGTTGTTCTGTACCTTGATATTGAATGCCTTCCACGACCTGCGGCGGGGGACTGGACCGTAGCATGGATTGTACAGGAGGTGTAAAGGCGCGTTGTTCCATGTGCGTAGCATTTCTGGATATGTCTCTAGAAGTTTCTGCCGCCATGTTGGTTGACGAATTTTACCTTTTTGCACCTCTGGAGGAAGGTCTTCGGGTTGAAATTGGGTCGCAAAGGTAGGAATCTGACCCGTGACTCTTTGTATTTCGGCATTATAATCAGCCAAGATAATATAATACGGCCTGTATTGGAGTTCAGATGAGAGAATCAGGCGTCGCGATGACAGGTTCTTAAAGTAAGCTGATTGTAACATAGTTTCCTCTATGACTCTCATGGCCTGATTTTGCACTACTGTGCGCTCTTCATGCGAACTCCCGATTTCCTCCACTTGACGTAGCCATGGGGGCCGTGGTGCCTCGAATGTGTCCTGCGCTTCTTCTGTTTGTTGGCCTCCTGGGAATGGTTGCGGATCGTATTCTTCGTCAAACGTTTGTTCCACAGGAATTTGCACAACTTCTTCGTCCGTGGGAGCCTCTGGAGGGGAAGATGGTCTCTCATATTGTAGTAAGCGTGTTTGCAATTCAGTGACCTGTTTCTGGAGATCTTTTATGGCCTCTGCGTCTGTGAGAAGTGAAGCCGCAGAGGGGGTGGTTGGAGGGGCTGCTGTTGGTTCTTGTTGGTGTTCCTGCTTCAATTGTCCCAGTTCCTCCGATAGTTTATCATGTGCTTCAAGCAGCATGGCATAATCTTCGAATATAATCTTGATATTATCGGGGGTCACTGCTTGAAACTTAGATGGGCTGATGGGTGCCCCCGGTGTGCTCTCAATAGCTGCCTCCAGGTTCTCTTGATTTTGTATTTGCAGGCGTCTATTCTCTTCCTGAGCAGCCGCAAGATGGCGTTTGAGTAGTGCCATATTTCGCTGAAGTTTTGAGTTGCGTTCCAGCTGTGTCCGTAGGTGACCTTCTACCACCTGCACCGCTTCCTGATCTACGTTCTGTAACTGTACCTCCAATATGTTATGGGCTTCTTGGAGGGTTTGGAACTGTGTGTGGAGGCGAGCGTTCTCCTCTTCTAGTGCCGCAAGGCGGTGCTGTAGTGTCTCTGAGTGCTTGTGCAGGCGTTCGTTTTGTTGCTGGAGCTGAATGTAATCTGTTCTTAAATTTGATATACAAGCCAACATGGTGTCCAATGCATTTCCTATAGATGAGTGGGTGGTGTTTACCGTGGGAGATGCATGGGAAGGGAATTGGGGAAGGGAGACAGTGAATGATGTGTCTACGGAAGTTGTGTGTGTGGGTGAAATTGGTGGAGGGGGAATGGGAGGAGGTGAAACCGTGGGTGGAGGTGCCGTGGGTGGTGAAATGTCCATACCTTCAGGAGTGGGTGTGAGTGTGGGGTCTGCCATATACATTGGGATGGTAGGTGGGGTGTGTGTGGAAGTGGTGAATAGATGTGAAGTGGGGTGGGGAGCTGAAACGACAGGAAATGGTTGAGAGCCTGGTTGAAAAGCCCTAGCAAAGAGGTCATGGAGGGATTGTAGAAATGGAGAGAGGGATGTCGGGGGTTGGGGTCGTAAATTTGAGAAGGGCTGAAAGGGTTGCGTGGTAGCAGGGAAGCCCATGAATGTGGATCTAGGGTCAGGATGACCCATGGCTGAGGGCATTGGGGATGGTTGCCCTAGGGCAGGCTCTAGGAGGGGTTCGGTGGATTGTGTAGTGATGGGGTTTGCTTCAAAGATCGGGTTATCAGTGGTAGAGAATAGGGTGGCACTAGAGATGGGAGTACGGAAGATGAAGGTGGGGTCAGTGGGTTGAGTAGTCGATGTGGTTTCCACTGTTTCTCTTCTAGGAGGTGATGGTGGGGGTGTGGGTGGTAGTGGTTCGGTGGATTCCTCCTGGGTGGCTGGGTGCTGTTGGCTAGCTGTTTGGGAGGTTGTCCTGATAGTTTCAGATGTAGTAGTTGGCTCTTCTGCAACTGTAATGGGAATTTGGATATTCTTACTTGAGCGAGGTCGTGTCTGGAACCTTCGTGGGTCATATTGAACTGGAGGCCTCTGAATGGCAGTGCGCACTGCTTCTACTACTCCATATGTTTCTGCCATCAGTAAGAGACCTTCCCTGTACTCTGAGTCAACTCCCGCTTCTTCCAACAACTGAGTCATGAGTACTCTGCTACTCCGTTGAGTGAGTAGTTGTTGCGATCGCACTCTTTCCATGATCTGATACAGCCTTCGGAGTTCTGCTGTATAGGCTGGGGCTCAGTGGTCTCCTCTTCATACACACCTTCTTCTTCTGGGTGTCCTTGTTGTTGACTTTGCTGAGCGTCGCTCCAATGTACATGTCGACCGTCTGTAGACTTTCTTCTTCTTCGTGAGGATGTGCCCTGCTCCTCTGCCTCTGAATAAAACTCCACATCAGAGAATTGTGTGCTTTGTAGGAATGTGTTGGAACCATGAAGTTATGAAGGACCTATGAAGCTATAAGGCTATGGAATACTTGGAGGCCTCCCTCAGAGCTAAGGATACTTGAAGGCTCAGGGCCTTATGTGGTAATCTTCCAAAATTCCCATTTTCCCCTCTTGTATACAAGCTCTTTCATAGGAACTACTTCTTACCTATTTTTGTGAGAAAACCCATAAAAACTCAACCTTAGCCTTCTTTTTTGTAAAAGGCTCCTTTTTGAATTCTTTCCTTATTTTAGAAAAGAGAGCTCACTTTTGGATACGTGCAAATGCTCTCTCTCTCTAGGAAGATTCTCTTTTTGATTTTCCCAACTACCTACCTTTTTTAGAACTTCTTTAGTTAATGAAGCCTTTGGCCACTTGTATTCAACGGATCCCTCTCCTCTCTTATATAAGGAGAAGCTCATTTTGTAAAAAGGAGGTCCCTTGGCCATGGCCTTGGCCTCCATTTTGGTAATGGAAGAAGGTGCCATTTGTTACTCTCTTGCCTCCTTGTGTGCGATGGCGTTGGTCTTGGTGTATGGATTTGCATGTGTGTGTGCATGGTTGGGAGGATGTTCCCCTTTGCTCCTTGTGACGTTGGCCATTGTTGCCATTGCTCCATGAGCGTGGGTGAACCTCTCCTCTCATCCTTTGCCCCAACTTGGAGAAACCTCTCACTTCCATGTGAGGCGGTTAGGGTTGTTGCTCCCCTTTCTCAACAAATTTGGCGCCGTTGCCGGGGATGATCGACCTTCAACCGTTGGGTTTTTTTCAAGCTTGCCGTGCCTACACTTGGTGGATGCACCTCACACTTGGATTGAGTTGTGGAGACGTGTGGCCTTCGGTTGGCCTTGGGTACCTCTTTCTTTTAAATTTTGAGTAAGTTTTAGTTCAATTTTTGTTGTTGCACAAAAACAACCCTTAACCCCCTTGTCTCTCTCTCTCTCATACACATATACACACTTCTACACACACACACACTCTGGCATCAACCCCATCTCTGTCATTTCTTAAAGTTGATGTTTCTCTTGGAAAAGGGGATGGGTACCCTTCTTCATCCCTCCCTCTCTTCAAGTACAAGAAAAAAGAAAAAGTTGATTTCAATCCTTTGAATTTTTCTATAAAATCGTGTACGCAAAATGGGTTCGTTAATATAGTCATTGCCCATGATTCAACGTTGGGGGAGGGGACGGCCCATAAATTGAATTGCATGTGCATCATATGTGGTTGGAGGTTGGTGAAGTAGATTTAAGTCTCGCTCGCTTTATGCTTCATCAATTTTTGTAAGGTAGATCACATCATGTCAGAACGGGCCCAAATTCCAAGAAAAAAACGAGTTTGTATTCGTTGCTCCTTGCTCCTGGAGACTCGCGGGGCTCGGGGCTCCCTCTCCCTGCAGCGCATCCATGGGGATGAGCTCCATCGAGCTCCCCCTACCTTCTCCTTCTTTGCGTCGATGACTCGCACGACTCCGTGCTACTCAAGGGTTGAGACCCTGTGTCTCGCCTGGTGCTTCCATTCTCAGAATACCAACTCAACGCGTGTCCCTCTATCTCTTTTGCAGGCCTACAACAAAGTCTTTGTTGGGGAAGGGCGACTGTGCGCACATATACAGATGCTTCTCGGTGGGCTGTTAGGTGAACCTTGAGCTTCCCATGCTCAGGGTTATGCTTGGCTTCCGACCCTTTACTGTGCCCTCCTCTTTTGTTCTCTATTGCATGGGGTTGAGCCTTGAGCTCCCCCTTACTGGGGTCGAGCTCTGCTTCCCCATCCTTTCATCCTGATATGCATCAAGTTTGTAGCTCCGGTTATGCTCCCCCGGCTGCACGTATTCTCCTCAAAGCAAGGTGTGAAGGCAAGTCAAGGGCAAATATTCATTTCCTTTGGCTCCTCCTGTTGGGTTGGCACTTCTCCTGCTCCGCACTCTTGGCTATGGTGGAGGTTGAGCTACCTCATTCTCTCCATGCCCTCTCTTTCTCCACTCCAATGACTCCGATGACTCTGCCATTCGAAGGTTCAAGCTCATCTTCCATCCATCCATCTCTTATGCAAGCCTACGAAAAAATCATCACGGGGATGGCCCGCCTGCGCGCTCATCAACAGAATTTGGGGGAAACCTCAAAACTCCCATGCTCGGAGCTGAGCTTCTATGCCTCCTTTGGTATCTTTAGCCAAAGGTCAAGTCCACGCATCCTCTCCCGTTCTATAATTGTTTCTCCATGCATGTTCCCCCATTTCTTGCAGAGCTTCCTTGATATGTTGAAGCTTCTTGCTTACGATATCGGCTCCCCTCTCTTCCAAGGAGCTCTCTACCATGTGCGCTTCTACGACTATTGTGGCTGGAGGTTCCGAAGGTCTGACCTTGTGCCATTTACTGGTCTATTTTGCGGTCATGCGGGACTCTCCCTTTTCAAGATAAAATCTATGGAGACATTTGGTGCTCACAGTTGGCAGAAGCCTCGACTTTTGATTCCATGTAATTTTCTGATTCATAAGTGTGTCCTTGGCTTATGCTTTCACTTGACGGATGCAGGAGGCATGACCACTTTGGATGTTTTTGGCGCTTTGTCTTGATGGGGGTTATGGTTATGATAAGGCATATGTAACTATAAAATGTTTTCAGTCATGATATGTGATGTTAAATGTTGCAGGAGACAGTGCCTCTAACGAGGAAAATGTACCAGAATTTTAAATGGCCCCCTTATGCCATTTTCATGAAGTGCCTTGGCAAGAATTCTAGTGTCTATTTCTGTATATGTGACCTACAATATACTTGCAAAAGTGTTCTCTATCTCTCTTGCTAGGATCTTGATGAAAGCTTCCTTGTGCAAGCACTCTGGTGATCCCCTTTGTTTTCCATATACCTTTTCACTACTCAGGTCAAGAAAAAAAATGTACCATGATCTGCTTATTGTGATGTGACTACACTTATGGGGACACTCCCAACCATTGGGTAAAAGAAAGGTAATTCTACATGAATTAATGACAGGTCCGAGTGCCCAGAGCTATGGTAAGATTTCTGTTGGATCGTTCACATTGTTGGTATCAATTGTTGTTATCTTGAGTATCGATAGGCTAGATAGATCATTGCTGACAAGATTAGGGATTTATTGCATCAAAGCCCCAATACACTTAAGAGAATTTTCCCCATCTATGTACATCTACTGCCTTGAGTGAAATGACAAGAGCGAGTTCTTTGTGCTGTGAGAACAATTGTGTGTTTTGAAATACATGATCCTGTATATCCTTCCATGACAGGAAATCTGAATTGTACGCTCATCCAAATTGTTTATGATTATGCATGATGGACTTGGGAAGTTATGACTCAGTAGCTTGACATTGTGCCTTAATGTATATTTGCAGGTAGTGATCTAATAAGTGGCCTAATATGGGCTCCAAGCATGCCTTTAAGTGATACAGGTGTAAAGGATTTGAAGGCTTCAGAGTGTATTGATGATCTATTTCAAGCAGGCTTCTACAATAACCTTGAGAAGATGCTAGTACTCGCTTCTGTTAAAATTTTCTTACAATCTTATTTCTGGAGCCATGTACTAGGAAACATCCAACAGGCTGCATGCTTAAGGCTGTTTTGTGTTAAAGACTTGATTGTTTTTTTTTTCTGCCTTGGTGTTGACTCAAGGATTGGTGGTTCATAGTCAACAAGTGCTTTCCATATGTTTCATTTCTTAGTTTTGAAAACACATTTAGGAGCCACCTTCATTGTATGTTTCACATTGCAACTGGTCACACCTACTGTTGCTTCATGATTGGGGCTAGTTCTTTGTGTCGTCTCTTGGGCTAGCAATGTTAGAACGTGATGTATGCTCATTTTTAGCAAAATATTTCTTATTCATTTCAGGTTTATTAGGTCCATAGGCTTGGACGGCATCCAAGAAACCTGGTGGGTAATGCACTTCTACATCACTACGATGTCACACTATGGTAGATATTCTGCTTTGTTATTTTGCACTCTACAGACAAAGAAATATATTGCATGAATTACTCTGAAGATCATCAATACACCTTCACCATGGGCAGATCCGATGGGGATTTTTGATTTTCTACTTGATAACCCAAATAAATGTAGAAAAATCTTCATTTGCCCAAGAAACTGCTCAAATTCGTGTAGGACAAAGAAGGGGATGACTCTGGCTCCAGATTTTCAGGGCTAACTATTGATCCATCATTTGCTAAATGCCAAACTGAACATGTGACCTAGGAAAAGACAAGCTCATTATAAGGACTTGAAGAGCCATTCCTATAAGCCTTAATGTCCCCTGAAGTAGAAACTAAACTTGGAATGAATGATTATCTCATTGCTAGATGCAGTCTACTCGCTCTTTTTTATGTCATTTCAGGTTTGGGAGCTTCTGGAGAAGGCATTCCCAGCCTTACAAAAGACTGCATAGTCGTAGGAATACTGGGCTGACTGCCCCCCAAGGGGATTGTGTCGCTCAGCTTTGAAGACTGAAGAAGTGTAGATTGAAGGAAGGACTGAAGATTTGCAGATTGAAGGAAGGACTCCAAGCTTAAAGATAGATGTGCTGCAGATTTAAAGATCCTTGAAGACCTTGAAGACTCAACATGACCTTGATCAGCTATGTATGGTCCTTTTTTTCTCAGCTTTGTCGAGGACGACAAAGACTAGGTGGGGGAGGGTGTTGGAACCATGAAGTTATGAAGGACCTATGAAGCTATAAGGCTATGGAATACTTGGAGGCCTCCCTCAGAGCTAAGGATACTTGAAGGCTCAGGGCCTTATGTGGTAATCTTCCAAAATTCCCATTTTCCCCTCTTGTATACAAGCTCTTTCATAGGAACTACTTCTTACCTATTTTTGTGAGAAAACCCATAAAAACTCAACCTTAGCCTTCTTTTTTGTAAAAGGCTCCTTTTTGAATTCTTTCCTTATTTTAGAAAAGAGAGCTCACTTTTGGATACGTGCAAATGCTCTCTCTCTCTAGGAAGATTCTCTTTTTGATTTTCCCAACTACCTACCTTTTTTAGAACTTCTTTAGTTAATGAAGCCTTTGGCCACTTGTATTCAACGGATCCCTCTCCTCTCTTATATAAGGAGAAGCTCATTTTGTAAAAAGGAGGTCCCTTGGCCATGGCCTTGGCCTCCATTTTGGTAATGGAAGAAGGTGCCATTTGTTACTCTCTTGCCTCCTTGTGTGCGATGGCGTTGGTCTTGGTGTATGGATTTGCATGTGTGTGTGCATGGTTGGGAGGATGTTCCCCTTTGCTCCTTGTGACGTTGGCCATTGTTGCCATTGCTCCATGAGCGTGGGTGAACCTCTCCTCTCATCCTTTGCCCCAACTTGGAGAAACCTCTCACTTCCATGTGAGGCGGTTAGGGTTGTTGCTCCCCTTTCTCAACAGAATGCTTCGAAATCCTGGGGGTCCAGTCCTTCAGCATCACCAGTGGCAGCAAATTCAAATTCAGGTGGAACAGGAGGAGCCGATGGGGTAGCTTGTGTCGTAGTGTCAGATTCCGACCTGGGTATCCTGATGGTAAAGGGAGGTACAGTGGCCTCCCTTAGTGGTGATGCCTCAGGAGTAGTCAGGACTTCCCTTGTCTGGACACAAGGGATCGCACCCCTCATGCGCTTGGATTGATGAGTGGACGTCTTGAGCCTTTTAAACATTTGTAATTGTGCCCAAGTCAAGGCACGTTCAATGGGGACATCATATGCTAGGCATCGGTAAATAATGCGTGTTATTGCACAGCATCCGTTCACCACTAATTTCCTAGAAGCCCGTTTGTTTGCTTCGTACAACTGATCTATAATCCATACTGGTAGCTTAATGGGTAACGCACCTGCTTCAGCTAAGTAGAGAGCAAACCAGATCTTCTTGTGTGGTTGTGTGAATCGGTCTTGGCCGGGAAAGGCAAAATGTTGCATGCACATGCGGAGAGGGATGGACACATTTGGGGTGAGTGCTGCCATGTCTTTAAGCTTCAATAGTTTCCTATCCTTCATGTTAGTGGGAACGAGAGCATCTTTTTCAGAGGGTACATGCGTGCCATGCATATTCAAAGCGTCGCTTACCAACTCCACAGTAAGTTCAAACCTCTTCAACTCGTTGTTGCCCAGCAATGAGGGGAGAACAAATGATCCGGGTTTGTCCTTATCTTCATTAGCTTGTAATGTGGAGACCAAATAGTAACATCGGAGGAGATCGGGTTTAGGTAGTGGGGCTTCAAAATATTCTGCCAACCCTGCTCGTTGCCATATGGTCTGGAGATCCTCGGTGTTCTGTAAAGTCTCGAACTCCTTGGAGAAAAATTGGAATCGCACCCATGATCTGTCATACTCGCACTTAGACTCCCAGATATACTTGGCCTCTCCTAATGGACCTGGCATGCCATTGAACCAATGAGAATTGGCATGGACTCTTTCCGTGATCCCTGTAGGTGGATCTGGCACCGAGATTTGCTGAAGGTGCTGCATCTCCACTGGTCGTTCAGTTGGTGGCACATCCACAGGTAGACTATCCACATCAATTCCTGCAGTAAGTATCCCTACTTGTGAGCCCGAACCTGTCGCTTCTGCCATTTTACTTCTTGCCTTCTGATTCTGTGAGAATATAGAATCATGTGTTAACATCGTAATGGACAGAATAAATCCGTTGTTGTCCCCGTTACAACATTAACATGAGGTAGATGGTGAGTTAGTGGTTAGTAAGTGCACGAAGACAGTGTGTGTAGTTAATGTTTGTGTATTCCTAGGAGACTAATGCCGTTAGTAAGTGGGGGGTGAATTTACAAATTGGGGTCGGGGGGTTTATTACAAGTCTTAGGCTGCCAAATGCAGTGGATGGGCTTTGCTTTCGGTTTCGTAGAGACTCTAGAGAGCTGTCTCGGTGTCGCGGTTTGGGAATGGGGCCTTTTAGGGACCCACTTATAAGTGATTACATGCGTGCTCTTGGTTCTTGGTGTGTTCCTAAGTGTTGAGAACGAGTGAATACTGGTTGTACTCGTAGTTGGGTTATGCTGCATAGGTTGTGGCCTTGGCGTAGCTACTTGTGCCCTCAAGCAAGCCTTAGGCACCCAAATTTGTCTTGATTGTGGGCTTGCCTTCATCGACTTCTTGGGCACCCAAATAGATTTTACTTTAGCAGAAGAATTTCTGAAAGACTTCTTATTAGCATCGTGTTGTTGGTTACTAATAAGAGGCTTTGCCCGTGTATTTGACGGTGGTGCAACCGGTTGTTCGCCTTTCCGCACCCACACCTGGTTTATTTTCTGGGACATTCTGCTGCGCAGGTACTTTTGATCTCGGACATAGGTAGTACTCTGCTTCTTCTGCCTGTGATCCACCTTTGGTTGCTGCCTCCTTCTGGCCTTTGGAAAAGAAGGGAGTTCCGTTGCATCCCTGACTCCTTTTTTGCAACTATCATTCCTCTGCAACACAAGGTTTTGAACAAGAACAGCATGGTCATCTTCATGTGTACCCCTGGAAGGACCAGGAGTCTGTGCCTTTCCTAGTTCCTTGAGTGCTCCATTGTCTAATTCTACTGTAACTCGACTATGATTGACCCAAACCTGGAGAAGTCCACTTCTTAGGTTTAGATTGACTGCTTGGTCATAGATCCAATCTTGACCCAAGACGAGAGGTTCAGTGAGATCCTCATCTTGGCACACTAGTACTTTAACAGTCATTGCCTCATCGTGAATGTAGAGGGGAAGTTCCACCTCGCCCATGCAAGGGGTTTCCACGCCTCCCAATCCTATGAGATATGCTTCCACAGGATTGACAAGTAACTGCAACTCTTGACAGTAAGACAACTTAACAGCACTAGTGGCTGCACCTGAGTCAATCAAGGCTCTTACGGTCCTTGCACTCTTTCCTTGTCCTATATCTATGGTTATGAAAGGACGTCTATCAATTATTCTATGCGAGCTTGTTCCTGCAACTTCACACATGGCCATGGGATATCCTTGATCTGCATAGTCATCTGTTCTAGTCTGATCTCGGCCTTGCCTTCGTAACTTCATCCTTCTGATGCGTTCTAAAGCTTCTGCTTGAGCCTCTTCTCGAATGCGCTTTTCTTCTTCTTTGCGTTTCTTAGCAGTGTTGAGTCGGCTGAGCATTTCCTCCGTGAGGGGTTCCTGATACAACTTGACTCTACAACCGCTAATATAGTTTGGGAGGATATCACCTTCTAGCGTGGCTAATTGTACTGCTCCACTCGTGGAGATCCTGTTGATAATCATAGGTCCATAGCCTCTCTTTTCTAGCTTCCTTGCGTGTTGTTTCAGTGTATAGACTAAAACTAGATCTCCTGCTTTCAAGCCCTTATCCTTCACATGGGCATCGAAATATGCCTTCTGTCTCTTCTTGGCTGCATATATTCCTGCAGCGGCTCTCAGTCTTGTTTCCCCTAATCGTTCAAGGTCAAAGATCCTAGAGGAGAGCTCATGACCTATCCATTCGTGCTCTTGTGCTACTTTCAACGTAGGAATCAGGAAATCCAAGGGTAGCACAACGTTTTGGCCGAATACCATCTGAAAGGGGGTGGCTTGGAGTACCGTTTTGTAGGCTACTCGGTATGCCCAAACAGCATGGTGTAGCTGTTTGTCCCAATCAGAGCGTTTAGTGTTCACTAATTTCGTCAGTACATTGCATAAAATCTTATTAGTGCTTTCAGCTTGTCCATTAGCTTGAGGGTGATAGGGGGCCGACTTCTTGTGTATTACCAAGAATTCTTGGAGTAGATTTTCAATCACTTCGTTCAAGAAGTGAGTGCCTCTATCACTTACGAGCTCTATAGGTAGCCCATATCTCGTGAATACATTCTCAAACAAGAATTTAGCAGTTGTTTGAGCATCATTCTTTGTCGTAGCCTTTACCTCTACCCACTTAGTTAGATAGTCTGTTGCAACAATGATGTATTCCGCATGAGAACCCTTGGCTGGGGGATTAATAGGACCTACAAAGTCTATTCCCCACTTAGAGAATGCACGTCCACCCATCATAGGTTTCAGTGGCATCTCATCTTTGCGTATAGGATACTGAGTCCTCTGACAGACATCACACCGTTTCACATAGGTATGTGCATCCATGTGAAGGGTAGGCCACCAGAAACCCGCAAATAGAATTGCCTTGATCACCCGATCTGGTCCAAAGTGTCCTCCTGCTACACCTTGGTGAGCAGTTTCCAAGATCTTGAGATATTCACTTTCATGGACACATAACCTCAGGTAACCATCTTTACCGCGCTTATATAGATTATCACCAATGAGCGAGTAATCCAAGGCTTCTTGTTCTAAACTCCTTTTCCTAGCCAGAGTCATGTCTGGAGGGAATGTGTTTGTCCTCAAGAATGATACTAGAGGTTCACTCCAATCTGGCGCAATGGATACTTGATAAAGAGTGGCATGTTCCACTGGTGGTCTAGTGCAACAGATTGGGCATTCCTTGCACAACTTTTGGACATCCGCTTCCATAGTTGGCCAATGCACTCCGAATCTCTTTAGAGTCTGTAAAGTTCGTTGCTTTGAATTGTGTTGCTCTAGTGCACCCACATGTGCTAATTGCAACCATTTAGAGTACTCATCCTCTTCTACGCAACAAGCCAAGATCCCTTGATCTGTGTGCTTGTACATGCTTCCTGCCATGATGTGATACTTTTGGGCTTTTACGATCTCTCTATTCCGTGTGTTTACCACTGGATGATTAGGCCCGTATGTCAATATTGGTACCAATGGCTTAGCCCACTGCGGCACCACTTCCAAATTAAACAAGTAAGCATCAGGAAGGTCATCTGATACTCCTTGTGGGGCTTCTCCCGATGTGAGCCTAGAAAGATGATCAGCTCTCAAATGGGTCCTCCCTTTTCTTACCACAACCTCAAAATCATATTCCATTAGTAAGAGAAACCATCTTACTAATCTTCCTGTATTGCATGGCTTGTTTACGAGATATAACAATGCCTGATGATCAGTAAAAAATTTAAACTTATTTGCAAGCAAATAGTGTCTGAATTTCTTAACTGCATATACGATGCCTAATCCTTCTCGCTCTGTAGTGGTGTAATTCCGTTCAGCCGCATTCAATTGTCTACTGGCATAGGCAATTGGAAGATCCATATTACCTTCACCAGTAGGTTGTGCAAGCACACATCCAATAGCATAATTGGATGCATCCACATGAACATGGAATGGCTTATTCCAATCTGGTGTGGTCAAGATTGGTGCTGAACACAATCTTTGTTTAAGCTCCTGGAAGGAATTCTCACACTCATCCGTCCACTCAAAGTTTGTCAGAAGTCCGTACATGGGCTTTGCAATGACAGCATACATGTGTATAAATCGTCGGTAATAGCCACAATGCCCCATGAAGGCTTGTACTTCCTTGACATTCTTTGGCCTAGGTAGCTCTGCTATGGCCCTCACTTTTTCTTCGTCGGTAGATATGCCATTCTTTGACACTATGTGTCCTAGAATCTTGCCTTGCCTGACCATAAAAACGCATTTTCCGGGGTTTAGGCAGACTTGATATTCTCTACATTTGTCAAAGATTTGTCTGAGTTCAGGAATATGGGTTTGTCTAATATTGGAATGAGCACAAAGATCATCAACGTAGACTTCTAAACTCTTCCTCAGGAACTCCTTAAACACATGGCACATCAGCCTCTGGAAGGTAGCTGGTGCATTGGTAAGCCCAAATGGCATTACTCTAAAAGCAAAAATGCCCCATTCTATGGCAAAGGCTGTTTTATGCTGATCCTCTGGGGCTATGGCTACTTGATTGTAGCCCGAAAATCCATCAAGGAAGCTGTAAACTTCCTTGCCTGCCACTCTTTCTAAGAGATGTTCTGTGATGGGAAGTGGATAGTTATCTCGAATTGTGGCTGCATTAACCTTTTTCAAGTTAATGCACACACGCAGTTTGCCATTCTTCTTGGGCACCACTACGATGGGGGATACCCACTCAATGTGCTCGATTTCATAGATAAATCCAGCTTCAACCAATCTATCTATCTCTTCTTTGATCTTAGCAGCGTAATTATCGTTATATGTATAGGGCTTTTGCTTAGAGGGTTTAGCATCTGAAGTCATGGGAATGGTGTGTGAGCATATGTCAGGGTCAACACCTTTCAAATCCTTGTAACTCCAAGTGAATACATCTTTGTATTCTCTTAGCAAGGCAATCAACTCTTGCTCTTCTTCTTCTGTCAGGTCATGGCCTATATACGTGCATCTCTCCTCTCCTTCTTCTATGGCCACTACTATTTTCTTAGTAGTTTCTTTGTTATCATAGGCCTCTCCTGATTGTGCCTCTCGTTTAGGCATTCTAATCATGACCCTCCAGTCATCTATCTCATGCTTCTTAAAATTTTCTGGGACCTCAAACAAAGATTCTTCCTCTTCTGGTGAGGCTTCTCTCTTCTTTCGTTTCTTTCCCTCTTCCTTCGGGGTCACATGTGTTGCTAATCTTACATTAGTTGTAACCTCTCCATGCCTCTGGGGTTGAAATTCTACTTCATGGAAGTATTCTTCATCTGATGCAAATGGTGGGTCCATAATGATTGACTCTAGATCGGAGTCACTTGCATCCTCAAAGGCGTCAGGGCTAGGTTTGCATTCTTCTAGAACTGCCTCTCCCATGATTGGCTCTATGGAGAAGACTGAAATGTCATAGCCATCCTCATCACAGTGAGGTGTCCATTGTTCTTCATTGATGGCTACGTCCATTGTTGCTAAAATTTCTGCCCAGCCATGGGGTTCAAATTCCTCATCTGGAAAGACTACAGGTGCATAGGCTGGGTCTTGAATGGGTCTATGAGTTTCGTTCGCACCTACCTCTCTGGCTTTCTCTCTCTTCTCTTCTTCTACTGCTACCTTGCACATCCATAAGTGAGTATCTTCATGCATCCATGAGGATCCAGACCCTATGGAATGCACCGATTCTGTATCATCTTTGGCTCTATGGATGGGATTCCATTGGATAGGAGGGACATCTCGATGAGAATAATCCTTGAGATTGACTTTGGTCGTAACACCCAAGTGTTGCAAATACAAGGAGTTGGTTCCCCAATCCTGTACCACTTGCAACTGTCGCATAAATGGTCTTCCCAAAATCATCTCATAGGCATGATTTTTACTGAAGTCACATATGGCAAATGTATGCTCAAACTCGACACCACAAGTGGTGAGAGTTATGCCTTCTAGCAATCCCAAGGGCCTCTCTATATGACCATCGGCCATTTGCAATTTCATTCTCGTTGGCCTGAGTGCCGGCTTGCCCCAACGCTTCCATAGGGAAGTAGTGGCAATTGCAACTCCTGCACCTGAGTCCAAAATTGCCTTGGTGGTGTACTCCTGGTAGGTGATGGGAAGATAGGTGTTCCCTTCTTCACCTTCACACATATCTCCTATCTTATCCAAGGGAATCTCTGGCACTGTCCTATGGGATCCTACCTGGGAACGAGGTTTTGCTATCTCTGGTACTTGTTTGGCTACATGTTTCCATAATTCAGGTCTAACCTTGAGTAGCTCTTCTAACTTGAGATTACACTGCACGTTAGTGTTCTTCACTACCTCTGTGTTCCTAGGTATGACCGAGTCGTCGTTCCTTACCATGACTGTGGGTGCTCTCATACATGTGGACTTTGCTTCCCATGGGCCTGTGAAGTGGGGTAGCTCCTGTATGGAATTAGACTCAAAGTCCAATCTCTCATGAGACTGAGTACTCTCATGTTCCCCGTAAATAGATGGGATGTCTTGTGGGAATTGGTCGTGTGCATCGTCCACAAGTTCAAAAGGAGGGGCGACCTCGCTTTCGTTATCCCATTTGTCTTCTTGAATCTCTCGTAGGAAGTCTGGTGCAAACTGATTCATAGAAGAAGAAGTGTCTGGCTCCGTAGAATTGGGCACATAAGCAACCTGGGAAGGAGGGCTTGTTCTATCGTTGGCTCTCTCCTTGCTCTCGTAAATGGCTGGAGCACAAGCTTCTTGGGGAGGATTACTTATTCTATTACTCTTCCGAGCAGGCTCATACGCTCCCTGAGAAGGAATGTAGGCAACCTGTGGAGGTACGTGAGCTTTCGTGGGAGGCTCATCTGCCTTTTGGGGGGGAAGATAAGCTTCTTGAGGAGGCACATGGGTTTCCTGAAGAGGCTGGCTTATCCGTTCTCTTGCCCTTTCCTTTCTTTGAGGGGTAGGTTCCTTTTCCGATTGTGCAATTAGCCTCTCTATTCTTTCTAAGGAGGGGAAGTTGTCTGGTTTAGTGGAATTGGCCACATACACTTCCGATGGGGAATGGTTCATGTTTTTGCTTGCTTTATCTTTTTCTTGATTTTTTTCTTCCTTGGCAGATCTTGCAATTATTCCCTCTAACTTCTTTAGGAATCCATCCAAGTGTAATTGCGTTTTGGCTGAGCCCGAGTAATTGAAAAGGCGACTGGCTTCAAACATAGTCTGAGCCAATGCGACCATTTTCGCGCACAGTTTGGTTCTTTCTATCTCTAGGTCAGCTCTAGGATAGCACTTGTCATGATCCGTGACGTTTGGCCCTTCTTGGATTCTGGCCTGATATGCTTTAAGCATCATGTCTATGTCTTCAGGAGTGGGATCAGCTAATACTGATCCTGTTTGGGGTGGTGGGTGGGTTACGTGGGGTGTCTTAGAGGGTGGAGGGATGGAGGGTGATGGGGATGGTAGCGGTGGGAATGCGTGAGAGTGCGGTTGAGATGTGATCTCTATGATTTTAGCCTTGGTTTCTCGTAGACTTTCCTCAAGTTCACTCATCTTCTTTGCCCATTGCCTTTTCATGCGTTCGCGGCTATCTCTCCAAGCTCTTGTTCTCTTTTTATTTTGGCTCTCAGTATCGCTAGCATCTGGGCTCTTTTCCTGGCCTACCCCTTGGTTTTGCTGCAATGCTTGAGCTCGAGTGACTACCTGTACGGGAGCAGTGGAAGTGACACTTCCTGTGGAATCTACCACTAACCCAATGACGTTGATCGGAGTGATTTTTGGCATATTATTAGGATTCTTAGGGCAATCTCGTAAGAGATGTTCTTTTCCACAATCTTGGCAAAAACCTTGGATCGTTACTGACTGGGGTTGTGTAGGTGGAGGCAAGGGACAATCACGAATGAGGTGATCTCCTTGGCATCTGTAGCACGGTCCTCTTGGGAATGGAGGTCTTACTTGCCTAGATTGAGGCCTAGGATTGGGGTTTGCATACATGACGTTCGTGTAATCTGACTCCCAACTAGGTTGGTTTATCTCTTCGCTATAATAGGACTCACCATGCTCAGGAGACTGCATGTAGTAGGCCTGGGGGCTATCAACATGCGTGGAATCAAAGCTATGGTCACTCGGGTCACTTTCAGAAAGCAAGGATGTTACAGGGACTATAGCTCTATTCAGGTTCTCTTCTGCAGCAGTATACTTTACCGGAATCACATTAGCTAGGGCTGGGGGTTGTTGTGCTAGCACAGGTTGAGGCCTTTGTTGGTTTTGATATTGAGGTTGGAAATTTTGTTGTGGCCTGCCATATGGTTGTGGAGGGTACTGGTTCTGGTATGTGCCTTGTTGGTAGGGCTGGGGGTAGGGTTGCCTAACCGCCTGCTTGTTGTATGGGCAATCTTGTGCGGTGTGATTGGTGTATCTCCGTTCTATGGTGCAATATTGGCTACTAGGATTTACTTGGGGCTGAGCCATAATGGGGCAGACATTCGCCATATGGTCGCCACCGCATGTATAGCACCTTTTCACAGGAGCAAACCTTGGGATTTGTTTGCTAGCTACACCTAATCTCTGGGCCACTTTCTCTGCGAGTTCCTCAATCGATGTGGATTGCGTGGAAGATTGACTAGAAGCACTATCTGAATCTTTGTAGATTTTGGAAAGCTCTAGTTCTTCCCCTAGGTTATCTTCAATGTCAATGCACATACGTACACACTCTTCTATAGTCCTAGGGTCTTTCAGATACACATAGGATCTCAATTTCGTACTCAGTAATCCGTCAAGGAATAAGGCTACTTGTTTGGCAGATGTGGGTAGCTCCGAAACAGGACATCTTTCGAGGTATTGCCTAAATCTTCTTCCTGCAAGTCTCACAGTCTCTTGAGGGGTTTGCTTAAAGCTGTGAATCAGTGAGGAGGTGTTGTGTCTTATGCCACTCTTGGAGAACTCAATAATAAATGCTTCTAGGAGTTGGTCTATGCTCCTGAACTGGCGCTCATCCAATGGCTGAAACCATGTAAGTGCGGTGTTCCTAAGGGTTAGACCGAAGGCATTGTACTGCGTGAATAGATCCTCCACTTGTTCAGCTCTCAAGACTTGCTTGAATTCTGCCACGTGATCATAGGGATCTCCTGTGCCATCAAAGTAATTCTTCATGGACTTAACTAGCTGGGTCGGTCTCAGAGTTCTTGTGTGCTCTCTAGGTCTCGGCAGAGGGAATCCATCCACATTTCTTTGGTTCCTGTGAGCTCTAAGCATCTCAGGTTCTACCCTATTCGTCTCTGTCCTAGTTCTTTCTCTGCCCACTGGGTTGGCAAAGCTTACTTCTGGTCTATCTCTGCTTCTGTCTCTTTGCATTCCTTGAGCTTGGGATGTTCCAGCTCCAGGGTGACCATAGGATACATTCAATCTTGGTTGAGGGAAAATGAATTCACCCTTCCAAGTGTAAGCATGCCTATCATTCTCTGTCACCACAAAGATCCGCTCTGAAGTGTGATCTAAGTAGGTCACTCTACCTGGGCTATCCGGATCCTTAAACTCATAGATCATGATACTCCCTATATCAGTTGGTTGATTAGATTTATACCTCCAGAAGGCTTCGTCGGTTTCTCGATTGAGGAGCAACTCTATGCTCTTGTTGTCCTGGGGTACCCACTCAGGTGTGATAATCCTAGTGAGAACTGATTTACCTCGAGGGGTTCTAGGTTCCGTACCCATGTTTCCTTGCTCTAAGTCACCTAAGTCCGCCTCTGAGATTACATTTCCAAATTCATCCGTCCTATCTGGGTGACTGGTGACTACGTATATGGTTCCTTCTTTGTCCAGGTATGCACCGTTTTCAAACTTGACAGCTGGGTGCTCTAGTCCTATGGATTGGTCAGGGTTTTTAATCTGGACCACAGATCTTCCTAGGCCGTCCTCATAGATGCTAGCACCTAATCGGTTGGTCCTAAGGTACTCTAGCTACGTTTTGTAAGGGCCTTCTACCCTATACAGGTAAGGCACACCTGAACTTCCCGTAGGTCTGTCCATACCTTGAGACATCCCTGATTCACTGGTATCAGAGCTAGGGTAATGAGAGTGGTGACTCAACTGCTGGGCCCAAGACCTTGCAGTGTGATTGACACTAGCCTCTGAAGACCTAAGGCTTTGTCTCTCTCTTACTAGGTGTCGTCCTGATCTAAGGTTCATATGCCTAACTGATTAGCCCAATTTTTGCCCAGAGTACAACCTCGTTGCCGATCAATTGGTACCAGTCACTTGATTCTTTTTGGTTATTCCTCGTGTTTAAGGTCTTGTCTGCTATTACGTCGTCAGGAATACTTGAATGTTCTTCGTACTTTCAGGTTGATCGTTCCACGTTAGGTTCTTTTCCTTTATGTTATCGACAGTACAGAGATCAGGTTTTTAGCTTGACCTTGAGTTTTTAGGTAGTCTTCAACTTGATACCTGCCTATCGTCGCCCTGACTTATTCCTACTTCTAATCGTTCTTAGCCTAAGCTAGGAATTGACGAAGAGGAGTTGAGAATATTCCGACCTTTCTTGCCGAACCTTGCTCTTTAATGCTCGAGAAGTTGATTCTCAAGTTTGTGCAAAACCCTTGCTTGGATACTCTCAATTGCTTCTCAATAGACCTGCATAAGTCCCAAGATTAGCTCCAAGTAGACCTTTCAATTGACAAACAATTTATTTCAGACACTTTTTTAATGACCCTTGTTCCCCCTTTTGTATTGCTAGAAATTTCCTCTAGAGCTCCCTTGGTGTTCCTACCCCTCAGTGTGTCAACTTCCAAATATCCTATCTGAAAATCAACGCGGTATTCTTATAAAAAACAGTTGAGGGCGTGTAGTATGTGTCACGAGCTTTCCGACAAGCCCTAGAGCTCAGAAAATGGATTTCGTATGAAAAAGTTATGACCGTTCAGGGTTTAGGGGTTGACTAGACAAACAGAACCTTTCAGGAGTTTTAATGCATTTTCTAAGGCCTTTGTAAGTATATGAGTACTTGAGAGTGCAAATATGCCCAAAATTTGACCTAAATTTCCAAAAATTTGCCCCTTAATTTTTTGCCGAAAATGTCTGTCTGTCGCGATAAACGGTGTCTGTCGCGATAGACAGTGTCTGTCGTGGATTTCTGTCTGTCGCGATAGACTGGTCTGTCGTGATAGACGGTGTCTGTCGTGGATTTCTGTCTGTCGCGATAGACGGTGTCTGTCGCGATAGACTGGTCTGTCGCGATAGACGGTGTCTGTCGCGAAATTTCGGTCTGTCGCGATAGACGGTGTCTGTCGCGATAGACGGGGTCTATCGTGGATTTCTGTCTGTCGCGATAGACGGTGTCTGTCGCGATAGACGCTGTCTGTCGTGGAATTTTGGTCTGTCGCGATAGACGGTGTCTGTCGCGATAGACGCTGTCTGTCGTGGGTCTCTGTCTGTCGCGATAGACGGTGTCTGTCGCGATAGACGCTGTCTGTGGTGGAATTTTGTTCTGTCGCGATAGACGGTGTCTGTCGCGATAGACGCTGTCTGTCGTGGGTCTCTGTTTGTCGCGATAGACGGTGTCTGTCGCGATAGACGGGGTCTGTCGCGATAGACAGTGTCTGTCGCGATAGACTGAAAAAACGCAAATTTTTGAGAAACTTTAGTGACTTAGAGTGCCCTAATGGTGTAGGTTACCGTGGTAAACATGCATTCACAAAATTTAAAGTTTTTCTGTCTGTCGCGACAGACAGAGGTCGTCGTCCCGGGACCTGTGCAGAGCCTGTCGTACCTGCGCACACTGCTGGGGATGATGATACAGCAAGAACCTGCAAGATAACTCAAGAGACAAGCAAAAACAGCACACGCAATTTCGCTCTCTCGCTCTCTCTCACAAGTGAAATGAGGGAAATGAGGTGGAGATGGGGATATAGTCAAAAAACTGAAATTTTCACGATGATGGAGATGGAGGTGGGAGATGGTGATGATGATGATGGAAATGAGGATGGAGAAGAAAGTAAAAGAAAAAACGATGAGAGTGAAGAAAATACCTACAACTCCAACGCGTCAACTCTACGTCTTACCATCGCACGCTCGTCCTCAAAGCTCGATCCCCGGCAACGGCGCCAAAATTTGGTGTAGCTCAGTGATGAGTAGCACCTCCTTTAATGTCAATCCGGGAAGACGTGAGGATGGTATGAAGACCTCGAGCAAGTGGCGGCACAAGTGCGTGAGTGAGAAGCACACAAGCATGCACACACATACACGCACACGCGCACACACAGCAAGACGAAGAGAGAGAATCAATGGAGTTCTTTAGATTACTTTCAAAAGCTCTTACAAGTTCGTTTCAATTACAATCTAACCCCAAAAATGAGCTCTCTAGCTCTTTTTATAGTTTTTTGACTAGTTTTGGCCCTGTCCAGACCTAGTGTCCGGCCTAGTTAAAAATTAGGTTCCACGGCTTATTTGAGGGCTCAAACGAAGTCTAAAAATTATGAAAATTGGTACGATGGTACTTCTAATACTCCTCAAGCTCGAGGACTCCTCGGCTTGCACAAAATGGAGTCTAATCTACCAAAAACGGGATTTACAATGTTTGTGTAGTGATTAAAATCACTTGAGTTGTACATAATCCATGGAAAAAATGATCTGGCCTTGTTGCCGTATTGTGCATGATTCCTCTGTTGCTTTGTGTGCCAACACATGCGTACACAGTCTTCTATGGTCCTAGGGTCCTTCAAGTACACATATGATCTTAATTTGGTACTTAGCAATCCATCCAAGAATAAAGCCACTTGCTTAGCTAGTGTGGGGAGCTCCGAAACAGGGCATCTTTCTAAGTATTGCCTAAATCTTCTCCCTGCAAGTCTCACGGTCTCTTGAGGGGTTTGCTTGAAGCTGTGAATCAGCGAGGAAGTGTTATGTCTTATGCCACTTTTAGAGAATTCGATAATGAATGCCTCTAGAAGTTGGTCTATGCTCCTGAACTGCCTTTCGTTTAGTGGCTGAAACCATGTCAGGGCAGTGTTCCTAAGGGTTAGACCAAAGGCATTTTATTGCGTGAATAAATCCTCCACTTGTTCAGCTCTCAAGACTTGCCTGAACTCGGCCACATGATCGTATGGATCTCCGGTGCCATCGAAGTAATTCTTCATGGACTTAACTAGTTGAGTTGGTCTCAAAGTCCTTGTATGTTCTCTAGGTCGTGGTAGAGGAAAATCATCGGCATTTCTTCGATGTCCTGGGGCTCTAAGTACCTCAGGCTCTACTCTATTGGTTTCCGTCCTTGTTCTTTCTCTGCCCCCTGAGTTGGCAAAGCTCACCTCCGGCCTTTCTCTATGTCTGTCTCTTTGAGTTCCGTGAGCGTGGGAGGTTCCAGCTCCTGGGTGACCAAAGGACACGTTCGATCTTGGTTGGGGGAAAACGAATTCACCCTTCCAAGTGTAAGCATGCCTATCATTTTTTGTAACCACAAAGATCCTCTCTGAGGCGTGATCTAGGTAGGTCACTTTGCCTGGGCTATCAGGATCTTTAAACTCATAGATCATGATTGTTCCTATATCATTTGGCCGATCAGATTTATACCTCCAAAAGGCTTCATCAGTCTCTCGGTTCAGAAGCAGATCTATGCTCTTGTTGTCTTGGGGAATCCACTCAGGAGTGAGAATTCTCGTAAGAACAGATTTCCCTCGAGGGGTCTTGGGCTCTACACCCATGTTTCCTTGTTCTAGGTCATCTATGTCCGTCTCAGGGATCACATTCCCGAATTCGTCTGTCCTATCTGGATGACTGGTGACTACGTATATGGTTCCTTCTTTGTCCAAGTATGCTCCGTTTTCAAACTTGACAGCTGGGTGCTCTAGTCCTATGGATTGGTCAGGGTTTTTAATCTGGACCACGAATCTTCCTAGACCGTCCTCATAGATGCTAGCACCTAATCGGTTGGTCCTAAGGTATTCCAGCTACGTCTTGTACGGGCCTTCTACCCTGTGCAAGTATGGCACTCCTGAACTTCCCGTAGGTCTGTCCATACCTTGAGACATCTCGGATTCACTAGTCTCAGAACTTGGGTAGTATGAGTGGTGGCTCAACTGCTGGGCCCACGACCTAGCAATGTGGTTGACACTAGCCTCTGAAGACCTAAGGCTTTGTCTATCCCTTACTAGATGTCGCCCTGATCTAAGGTTCATAAGCCTAATTGAATAACCCAAATTTGCCCAAGTACAACCTCGTTGCAGAGTCCTTTTGTATCAGTTACTTGATTCTTTTTAGTTGATTCCTCTGTTAAAATTCTTGTCTGATATCACGTCGCAAGGTATATTTGAGTGTAGTTCCGCACTTAAAGTTGATCGTTCCACGTTAAGTTCTTTTCCTTTAAAGTTCTCGACAGTACAAAGATTATGTTCTTAGCTTGAACTTGAAAGTTTAGGTATGCTTCAACTTGATAATTGCCTATCGTTGCCCTGACTTACTCCTACCTCTGCTCGTTCTTAGCCTAAGCTAGGAATTGACGAAGGGGAGTTGAGAGTATTCCGACCTTTCTTGCTGATCCTTGCTCTTTAGTGCTCGAGAAGTTGATTCTCAAGCTTGCACAAAGCCCTTGCTTGGACGCTCTCAATTGCTTCTCAATAGACCTGCATTAGTCCCAAGATTAGCTCCAGACTTAAATTCAAATGACAGACTAGACCACTTTCATGCATGTGACTCACCGACCAAATTATCTCTTGCCTTTATAAAAAACAATCCCAAGGATCCCTCAGTTTTCCTACCTCGGGTATGGTTAACTTCAAAAAACCCTATCCTCACGAGCTTTCCAACAAATCAAGAATCATAGCAATTGGATTTCGTATGAGGAAGTTATGTCAGTTCAGGCTTCAGGGATTAAAACAGGGTTCAAAACAGTTTAATCAAGCAGGCAGAAATTCTTGAATTACTTGGGTTGCGGCCTCAACATGCAATGATAACCCCGAGTGTTTGTCCCACAAATTGACCAAATTAGCCCCCTATTCTTTACCCTAGAAAGTTGGCCAAATTTGCCCTTCTAACGCGTTCGCAAGTTCTGTCAGTCGCGATTGACACGTCAGTCGCGATTGATGTGTTGATCGCGATTGATAGGTCCGTCGTGGCTGTCAGTCGCGATTGATGTGTCGATCGCGATTGACAGGTGGTTTGAAAAGTCAATCAGTCGTGGTCAAAGGGTCGTTGACTCTGTCGGTCGTGATTGATGGGTCGATCGCGATTGACAGGTCAGTTGCGAGGGTCTGTCCGTCGTGGTCAAACAATCGTTGACTATGTCGGTCGTGATTGACAGAGCCGTCGTGGGCTGTCAGTCGCGATTGATGGGTCGATCGCGATTGATGACTTGATCGCGATTGACACGTGTCACGCGTATGATCCGTTAGTCGTGGTCAATCGGTCGTTGACTCTGTCGGTCGCAATTGACAGAGCCATCGTGGGCTGTCAGTCGCGATTGACTGGTCGATCGCGATTGAAAGATCTGTCTGTCGTGGTTTGTCGATCGCGATTGACAGAGCGATCGCGATTGACAGAAATCTGATGAATTTCAAAAATCTAAGCACATTTTTGGGAAGCTCTAGGCCCGTAGATCATGGTTTTGCACTTTGTTTGGAAATTTGAGCATTTTTTCAGTCGGTCGCGATTGACAGAAGTCAGCGACACACAGACAGTTACCGAGAATTTCGTACCTGCGCAGAGTGCTGGGGACGATGATGCAGCCTGTACCTGCAAGATAGCTCAAGAAACATGCAAAAACAACACACACAATTTCGCTCTCTCTCTCTCTCTCACAAGGGAAATGAGGGAAATGAGGTGAAGGTGATATGATAAAAAAACTGAAACTTTTGCAATGATGGAAATGGAGGTGGAAGATGGTGATGATGGTGGTAAGGTAAGAAAGAGAAAAATGGGAAAAGTAAAGAAATTACCTACAACGCCAACGTCTCCAATCTACGTCTTACCATCACACGCTCGTCCTCAAAGCTTGATCCCCGGCAACGGCGCCAAAATTTGGTGTAGCTCAGTGATGAGTAGCACCTCCTTTAATGTCAATCCGGGAAGACGTGAGGATGGTATGAAGACCACGAGCAAGTGGAGGCACAAGTGCGTGAGTGAGAAGCACATAAGCATGCACACACATACACACACACGCGCACACACGGCAAGACAAAGAGTGAGAAGCAATGGAGTTCTTAGATTACTTTCAAAAAGCTCTTACAAGTTCATTTCAATTACAAGCTAACCTCAAAAATGAGCTCTCTAGCTCCTTTTATAGTTTTTGACTAGCTTTGGCCCTGTTCAGACCTAGTGTCCGGCCTAGTTAAAAATTAGGTTCTAGGACTTATTAGAGGGCTCAAACGAGATCTAAAAAATATGAAAATTGGCAGGTAGATACTTCTAAAGCTCCTCAAGCTCAAGGACTCCTTGGCTTGCACAAAATGGAGCTACAAAAATACGAAATGATATTTACAACGGTTTTTAGTGATGAAAATTACTATTTGTGTAGGGATTTTCTCTATTGATTTGTCATACATACCTTTGAGCTCCGTACTTGCTCTTTCTTCTTGTGTGCTCAACTCCTTGATGTCTGAAAAATTTAGATGGCCTACTTGCCAGATCTTCTTTGACTGCCATGTCTGCTTGTGCTGTCCCTTCGCTCTGACTCTCTTCGTCTTGTGGCTCCTTCGGTTCCCTGACTGCTGCCAACACTCCACATCATTCACAACTCCCTTTCCCATCCCCATTTCCCCTGCATCTTCATCTCTCCCTGCATCATTTAATGTAAATAGTATATTTCTAGCTTTAAATCAATGTGTCTATCAACTTCAGAATGAGTATCGAGCTCTCGACGATCGTTATCATCAAGTGATCACTACCAATCAGAAACTTCAGAGCCGCCTCACAGCGATCGAGGAAGAAAATGTAGAACTCAACCAACGTTATACCACGCTCGAACATGCCCACCAAACACTCCTAGAGACTCCCCAACCATCACAATAGCCGAGCACCAAACAACTCGAGGCCTTGCTGGACGTATACCAAGCTGATAATCTCAGAGTCCGGCGTAACTTGGCACTCCTCAGAAAACACATGGCAGCCGCCCTTGAAGAGAACAAGAGACTGCAGCAGCAAAATGAAGCAAATCTAGAAGCAGCAATGGAAGGCTCTCCCCACGAAATTGATCCAGAGCAGTTTAAAGCCGTACCCTCAGAGACAATGAAGACCATCTTGGAAAGCTATGCAGATCTATTAGATGCTCATGATGAGTTGGAAAGGGAACGTGATGAGCTACGTGGCCAGCTCAAGGAACAAGAGGCTCCAACCAAGGTAATAGAACCGGCCTTGACTTCAGAGGAAGTGAAGGCATTGATAGAGCAGGTGGTTGAGCTCCAGAAAAAGTTACTAGAGTATGAAAGGCAACCCTCTCCAGTTATAGAACCTGAGCCAGAAGACTTGGTTCCCATTGAGGTAGATGATTCGTACGAGGAACCATACGTTCCTATGCCAATGCTAGGAGGGCAACAAACCTCAGAGGGAATGGATACCTTAGAAGTGGAAGCACCTGAATGGCTTCAGTCATTAGAGAAGACAGCGAACACCCACGATGAACGAGTAGCAATACAAATCCAATCATTAGCCAAATTAGAAGACACTGTCATCAAGTCCGAGTATTTCAGACGTATGTCCCATCACAGGTGGATAGGGACCAATGATGATCAGTATGTGCCATATTGCATATTATTGGCTGATTACAACGCAGAGATCCAACGACAATGTGGGAAGGCCCCCACCTTTGCCACCCAGTTTGGCCCCGACGATATACCAGAGAGTGCAAAAAGAGGATCTATTCATCAACCCACTTGGAGGATCCGTCTCTTGGAGACTCATCCTGAAATGGTACGAACCTGGAATAACATGCCCCTCTTTATTAAGTACAATCCTTGTTATGCCCCAGTCCTACGAAGACGCACATGGCCCGAATTCACCATTGCTGTCAAGAACATCAAGGGCTGTGCCAAGTGGCTAAATTATCTTTATTTAGCACCTCCACGAGGACCTCCCACTGTAAATTACATGATTTCTACTATCAGACACTGGAGCACTCGACTACGCAATACACCCAATGTGATGGCACAAATGTGTATGAAAATATTTGAATTAATGCTGATCACATTCAGGACATTTAAAAACATTAAGGATCCCCACTTCTCAGGAGCAGGATTCGTTACAAGCAACCAAGACCTAGTTTACGACATGAGCACCACCCCATCAATAGAAGTAATATATGCTTGGCACGCCAGAATAAAGTACCTCCCCGCTTGTTTTAAACAGACTTTCGAGGAGATGTTCATAATGGGATTCTAGGAATATCACTCAGAAATTTTTGTACCCAGGCCTTCACATCTCCTCCACTTATTCGCTGTGGAGAGAACCATACATTCAGAACAACTGCAGGTGCCACACCCGGACGTACCAGGACCAGTGAATTGGGACGCATTATTAACAGATCTAGCACGGGGGCTCAGATTAGAAGAACATCACCTCGCTTCTGACGTCGTCCAATACTACGTTCAACGAACATCTAGACAAGGGTCTGTCAGGGGCGACAGACGCGAGAGTGGGGGGGGTGTTGGCAGCAGCCAAGGAACCGAAGGAGCCACAAGACGAAGAGAGTCAGAGCGAAGGGACAACACAAGCAGACATGGCAGTCAAAGAAGATCTGGCAAGTAGGCCATCTAAATTTTTCAGACATCAAGGAGTTGAGCACACAAGAAGAAAGAGCAAGTACGGAGCTCAAAGGTATGTATGACAAATCAATAGAGAAAATCCCTACACAAATAGTGATTTTCATCACTAAAAACCATTGTAAATATCATTTCGTATTTTTGTAGCTCCATTTTGTGCAAGCCAAGGAGTCCTTGAGCTTGAGGAGCTTTAGAAGTATTTACCTCCCAATTTTCATATTTTTGAGATCTCGTTTGAGCCCTCTAATAAGCCCTGGAACCTAATTTTTAACTAGGCCAGACACTAGGTCTGGACAGGGCCAAAGCTAGTCAAAAACTATAAAAGGAGCTAGAGAGCTCATTTTTGAGGGTAGATTGTAATTGAAATGAACTTGTAAGAGCTTTTTGAAAGTAATCTAAGAACTCCATTGCTTCTCACTCTTTGTCTTGCCGTGTGTGCGCGTGTGTGTGTATGTGTGTGCATGCTTGTGTGCTTCTCACTCACGCACTTGTGCCTCCACTTGCTCGAGGTCTTCATACCATCCTCACGTCTTCCCGGATTGACATTAAAGGAGGTGCTACTCATCACTGAGCTACAGGTACTTCAACAACTGTGGTGGTATGTACAATAGTAGTATGGGGTGGGGAGTCGATGATAATGGTGTCTTCTGCCAATGAGCCTTCAAGGATGAGGCGCGCTTCTCATGCCTGTTCTGAAGATTGACTGCCAGTGGGTACCCGAATGTATTCACCAAGTTTGGTTAGTAGACGGATTCTACGAGGGTCATACTGCGGTAACAGTTTCCTCTGCAAATATCGTAAGGCTTCTGTGGATCCCACTGATTTGACAAGTTCTCGGAATCCTCTGATGTATAATTCTTCGAATCCGCCTGAGACAAGTTCCTGTTCTATAAGTGCTTGACTCTCCTCCTCAGTCAATTTCTTGCGTGCCCAAACTTTCTCCATGGTGCGATATAGCTTCTTGATGGCTAGTGTATAAGCTGCCGGTTCAAAGGTTTCATCTTCATGCGTACTGGTATCACCTTGGGTGTCCGTGTGCTGTCCTTGTTCATCTGTCTGTACATGCTCTTGGGATTCATGAGTGTCTTGGCTGGCTTCGTCATCGCCATCATCTTCATCGGTTTCTTTTCTTTCATCCTCGGAACTAGATACTACTTGTCCTTGTGATTGGTCTCGGGGCGTGGTCGGGTAGCTTGGCCGCTCATATTCCTGGGAGAAAATCTGGCCTTCAGAAAACTCAAATTCATTGGAGAAAGCATCTTGCATTTCGAAATCAAACATTGTATCTATGGGTTCCGCTTCCAAGTCAGGTATTGAAAAAGAAAAAGCTTCTGCACCAATAGTGGTGAGAACTTCTGTTGTAGTGGTGGTCGGTTCCTGAACTGATGTTGCCTGTGAGGTGACTGCAATGGTAGTGCCTTCCGTTACAAATGGTCTTGATAATCATATGCGAATAGGTTGTACTGTTGGAGTGGCTTCTGTCGGAGACTGCTTTGGAGAAGGTTGTGGTGAGGGTGATTCTGGCACCTGAAGGCAGGGGATAGTTCCTCTCATTCGCTTTCCTGCTCTTCCTTTGCTGGCCTTCCTAGCTTTCTTTGTTGTTCCCTTGAATGCTTTCAGCTCCTCACTTGTCATTACTCACTCGATAGGTAAATTGTAGGCCAAACACATATATACGATGCGTGTGAGAGCGCAACATCCATTGATTACCTTCTTTCTCTCCCATCTATGTTGTGCTAAGTAGAGTTGATAAATTATCCAGCTAGCCAGATCAACTGTTTGTGGTCCAGTACATGCTAAATATAAACCAAACCATACGTGCTTGTGAGGCATTGTGAATCTATCCTGAGCGGGGAAAGCAAAATGCTACATGCATACTGATCGGGGTTGTGCATTTGCACCACTTCTCTTTGCAAACCATCCTCATAGATGCGAGCACCTAATCGGTTGGTTCAGAGAAATTCCAACTAAGTTCTATAGGGTCCTTCGGGTCTTTCTAAATATGCTACACTTGACCCTCCTTCTGGCCTTTCTGTGCTAAAAGCCATTTCCGATTCACTTGTGTCTGAGCTCTCATAGGGGTAATTACTATTCAATTGTTATGCCCACGATCGTGCAGTGGTTCCTACACTTGCTTCTGATGATCTAAGGCTTCGTCGGTCTCACTTACCTATGTGTTTGCCCAATCTAAGGTTCATGAATATACTTCCTTGCACACTCAGTACACGCTCAGATCGTCAATGGTTCTTTGTTTTTACTTTCTTGATTCTTTTTAAACTCCTTTAGATTCTTGTATACATGTATGCATCAGGAATCGACTTTCTGTGGTACTTTTGAGTTCTCGTTCCGTTAGACTTAGATTCTTTTCCTTTAGGTTTTCGTATCACACGCCTTTATCTTAGTCTTGAACTTGAAAATATTAAATATCTTGAACTTGAGGTGTTCCTATCTTAGTTAATCCACAAAGCTACCGTTTAGCCTAAGCTAAGAATTGACTGAGGGGGTTGAGTAATCTTCCAACCTCAAGTCAGCTTTTCTGGTTGCTCTGATGCCCAAGAAGCCGCACTTCCCAAGCTTTATGCCCTTCACTGCCTTGCCTTGAATGCCCTTGATTGCCTTTGCTAGACCTGGAAAAATCCAGTATTAGACCAATATCACAATGGATGATCAAGCACTTGGATATAAACACTTTTAAAGTCCTTTGTCCTTTGCCCAATTTTTTTTTAATGCCCCTTGGCTTTCTAGTCCCAAACTAAGTCAACCTCAAATTAGCTTATCTAAAAATCAACGTATTCTTTATGAAAGAAACTAACTCTAACGAGCTATAAAGCTCAAAAAACAGACTTCGGATGAAAAAGATATGACCGTTCAGGCCCTGGGGGGTAAAAATTGACAAACAGGTTTTTCTCCAAATATGAGCTATAGGGTCTCCTATGAGTCTAATCACCCAAAAAGTTTCCAAAATTAGCCCCAAAATTGACCAAAAAATCAATTCCAAAAAATCCGTTTGGGGTGGACAATCGCGATGGTCTGAGATAATCGCGATGGTCTGAGATAATCGCGATGGTTTGGGACCGTCGCGATGGTCCAGGTGAACCATCGTGATGGCGTGGCACAATCGCGATGGTCCGAAGGAGCGAACAATCGCGATGGTCAGAAAGTGGATGATCGCGATGGCGTGAATGTGAACTGTCATGATGGTCTGAAATGAACGATCGCGATGGCCCAAAAATGAACCGTCGCGATGGTGTCAGTCAACGATCAACGCGAACCGTCGCGATGGTCCAAAGTGAACCGTCGTGATGGTCACAGACGCGATGGCGTGAGCCAATTGCGATGGTCCAAATGTCGAGGTGTCGCGATGGTCTGAGGGTGTCGTCGCGATGGTCTGAGGGAGCGAACTGTCACGATGTTCTAGCTTGCCACGTGGCAGCATCAACACGATGGCATGAGCCAATCGTGATGGCGTGGGGTCGATGGGATCGTCGTGATGGTCCAAATGAACCGTCGCGATGGCTCAAGTGAGCCGTCGCGATGGTGCGAGACCGTCGCGATGGTCCGGCCGAGCCGTCGCGATGGCGTGAGCCAATCGCGATGGTATGACATAATCGCGATGGTCTGAGCCAATCGCGATGGTCCACCAAAGTATGAATTTTGCAAATGCATTTGTGGATGCGTGTATGCGCGTGTGTCGCCTACCTCGTGGTGAACTCACTTACCAAAAATTCTGAAGTTGGCAGACCATCGCGATGGTCTGACACCTACGACAGATCTCTGACAGAAAGTGAAATTTTACCTTTTTGCAGCCTTCCTGATGCTCTGGAGTACTGTACCTGCAAGAAAACTCAAAAACACAGTAGCACATGCAAGCACAAAAGCTCTCTCTCTCTCTCGCACATGCACAAATGAGGGGAAATGAGGAGAATGGGTGGATATGGTGAATTTTCTGATTTTTTGGAGATGAAGATGATGATGCGGTGATGAAGATGGAGTGTGGGGGAGGTGAAAAACACTAAAAACTAAGTAAAAACAACAACAAAAACTGAAATTTTTACCTTCCAACGCCACTTCTTGCTATACTCTTACCATCACACATTCGTCCTAGACTCGATCCCCGGCAACGGCGCCAAATTTGGTGTTGCTCTAGCACAATGGTGAGAACCACGTTAAGAAGCTCCACCTCCTTAATGTCAATCCTCGGAAGAGGTAGGAGTGATATGAAGATCGTGAATGTGAGATGAAGTGAGAGTGATGGTGAGAAGCATAGAGATGCACACACGCATATACACACACAATGAAGAGACAAGCAAGAAACAATGGAAGGTAGGAAATCAACTCTATTACTCAAGAACACTCTTACAAACTCAAAATAGCTCTAAGCTCTTCTCTACTCAAACAAGCTAACCTCAAAAATGAGCTCTCTAGATCTATTTATAGTTTTTAGGCTAGTTTTGACCGGTTTCACATCTAGTGACCGGCATAGTTAAAAAATAGGTCCTAGATGCTATTTGAAAGGGTAAACGGTGTCTAAAAAAACCAAAATTGGTATGCTCATTCTACATAAGCTCCTCAAGCTTGAGGACTCCTCGGCTTGCACAAAATGGAGCTATAAATTACAAAAAGGGTTTTTTCTATGTTACATATGTTACAATAGTGATGAAAATCACTGTTGAATGTTTGAAAGAGTAATATAAAACATATTTGCTTGAAAAATTGATTCGACTGGCTCCCTGCTCTGTCTTTACACGCTTCCGCGTCTTCTATGCCTCTGGATGCTACCAACAATGACTCTCATGATCATAGTTCAGACTACTCCCATGAGGGTAATCCACATGCTTATTACACAGAGTCACCTGAGCATAGTGAGACTTATCCATATCAATATGAGGCACCACCTATGGAAACAAATTGGGAGCCAGAATACTCCAATGTCTTGTACATAAATCCTAACCCTAGGGCCCAATTGAGGCAAGTGAGACCCCAAGCCCCTAGAGGACCATGTTTTAGATGTCAGGGCAACCATTTCCTTCGTAAATGTCCCCATCCACCATCTACGGGACAAAGACAAAACATCACAATACAAGGCTTTTGTCCTGAGTGCGGCAAAGAACATCTTCCGAGAGAATGTCCCAAGAACCCCTCTAGTGCACCCAAGGTTACACCCATTAATGTGGTAGGCTTAGTGGTGGATTCAAGTGCAAGTAGTAGTAATGTAGCTCCTGTATAGGCAGTCACTAGGGCACAAGCATTGAAACAAGATAAACCAGCAGAGCAATCGGAGTCGAGTGAATCAGGAGAGCCTAGTAAGAGGAAAACAAGAACATGGAAAGATACCAGAGAGAAGGCCAATCGCAAGTGGAATAAAAAGTTATCATAACTAGAAGAAAGCCTGAAAGAAGCGAAAACAAAGATAGAAGACATTGCATCTCAAAGTCCCTCGCATGATGAAACTCCGTCCACACCACCTCATCCCACCCCACCACCCATTGTAAATAAACCGCAACCAGGTTCTGTTCTTGCAGATCCAACCCTAGAAGGCTTGGACATGATGTTCAAGGCCTACCAGGCTCGACTTCAAGAAGGGCCAATAGTTGCAAACCTAGAAAAGAGTTACCCCAGAGCCAACTTAGAGATTGAACAGACGAAAATGTGCATGAAAATGGTAGAACTAGCTCAAGATATGCTCGAGACTAGTCAAAATTTCAATCAGACAAACTCTGTCAAACCGGATTTGCATTTCCAGCTAGAAAGATTAGAGCAGTTGGTAAACAAATCACATGTTTCTTTACCTCCACAGGCTCAACCAGTTGTTGAGAGAGGAAGCTCTCCACCAATGAAAGCTTATGTTCCTAATTCCACGGATGTTGGAACACCTCTTTCAATTCAAGAGTACTCTCAAGAGTTCTTGCAGGAAATACAAGAAGAGAAATGGGACAAGGAGGAGGATAACCCCCCTCTAATTCCAGAGATTGATGATCTTCATGATCAATTTCCCCAAGACATTCCATCTATCTATGGAGACCAAATAGAGCAACAAGAAGATGAAAGACTAGATTTTGAATTTAATTCTTTACAAGAGTTGCCACAATTCACATGCCCATGGGAATCTGAATCTCCTCAGATCAGAGCTCCCACAATATTGATAAGACATGAAGACTCAGTGGTCCCAAGGAACACTGATGTCGTGAAGAACACTAAGGTTCAATGTCATCTCACTGTAGAAGAGCTGCTCAAAGCAAAACCTAAGCTATGGAATTATGTGAAGGATCAAGTCCCAGAACTTGATTCCAATATGCAAAAAGCAGGCTCTAAGTAGAAAGTTCCAGAGATACCTCTAGACAAAATAGGGGACATGAGTGAAGGTGAAGAATGTTGGAAGTGAGGTAGGCCCTTAGGCCCATGTCACAGGTCCATGGTTCCATAGTTCTAGTCATGTACAACATTAATTCCAGCAATCTTCCATATTGACAAAACATGAACATACCACAACTTAATCATACAGATGATGAGTTAAAGATAGAGAAAGAATAGACGACATGTGTAAGGTGTTATGTAAGCCATCGCTTACTCATAGTATCATATATACCAATGTTCAATGTACAATGTGGGAGCAAAACTCTCAACCACTGTATGTGATGAGAAATAGATGTATGAGTGAATGTACAATGTAACAAACATATTCAGATGTGTGGGCAATAATCTGAATATACATGAGATGTGTGACCTTATAGGTTATAGAAGAGTGAATATGAGTGACTGAATGAGGAAGGATCAGTGTGAAACTGATGGTCAACAAACCTACATCTAAACTTAGGCTATGGAAGACCCTAAGTCAGATACGTGTGTGAAAAGATCACATACTTATAAAGTAGCATAGAATGCTAACAAGATTGTTTCCGGAAATCCTCAAACTCATGTGAACACACCTTCTCAAACACCTCATAAAAATATGCATAAAGCATATAAGTACTCATTCTCTTGTACCTATGCCGAATAGGACTCCTTCTGATATGAACGCCACAGCCACCATAAACTTCAAGTAGTACCTGTGTGCATAAAGAGAATATGTACCTGAATACTTAACATAAGATGTGAATCTTATGTTAATCACCATCTAATGTCTTTGAAGTAGCCCGACATCTTCTTGTAGAAGACAATCTTCAACCTAATATCTTCCTGTAGAAGATAATCTTCAAATACACCATGTAGATGGCCCCATCCAATGTCTTTGAAGTAGCCAGACATCTTCTTGTAGAAGATAATCTTCAACCTAACATCTTCTTGTAGAAGATGATCTTCAAATACATCACGTAGATGGGCGATCCTCACCATCAAGCTGCCAATGACCAAGTCTTCTTGCCATGAACAAGAGGTAACCTCCTCTCCATGAGCTAGAGTGTGAGCACACCCTTCATCTTCTCCAAGAAGAATCACCAAGAAGAACTCCATAGCTGCTCCTCAACATGCTTCAAGTTAGCACCATGGCTGCCCCATGTGCTAGATGAAACACCACCTCTACTGAGGTCCAAGCTTCCAAAGCTTGAGTTGAAATTGGTGAAGGATGAATAGAAGTGACCCCAAGCACTTCTTATATAGTCTTTGTTGTCCTTGAAAAGCTATACCAAAAGCTCATAAAAACTACGATCACTAAAAATAAAACAAAATCTATCGCAATCGCTAATTGTCCGTCCGTCTTCTTTTATCGTTGTCCACTTGTGCTTTATCTCCTGAAAAGCATTATATAAAAAACTGCCGCGCGCTGCCGCTAAGGGGATTCGAACTCGGGTCGCTTCATTTAGAGGATATTGTCATAACCACGGCGCCCAACGCCTTTGCTTGTACAAGGGCTAAAGACAATAGCTAATTATGCTATAAATTCACGACATCTTGACCAATTGGGACATTGTTTCCAACAATCCCCCCTGCAATGTCATATTGGTACAACCTGAACTGAATCTGTAAACTTTATAATCTGTAAATTACCACAAGCTTCAAATAGTCTGTCACAATCTTCAAGCTTGTACTTCCGACACTTCAGAACTTTTCTTCAAAAAGTCTTCTTCAAAACTGAATTTGACTTTCCTTCAAAAAAAACTTGAACTTGCTGAATATAAACCATAATACTTGAGAAAATATGCAAACTAGATATCCAATAGTGTACACATCAAGCAATCATTGCTTGACAACAAATATAGCATGAACTGTCTCCGAACTTGTTATCAATTGTCTTCAAAAACCTGAAAACATACACTAAGATCCACATATTTGCATTTACCTTCCAAAAAGGTTTCTCAAGGTACTTCTGCTGCATCATGTAAATACACTAAACAAAATCAAGAACTAAATAATGGAACCTGTGACTGTCAACTCACAACTTAGTGTATTATGAACACTGCTGGTTCATCTCTGACTGTACTCAAGTCAAATCAACTTAACTCAATTGAAATCAATATGAGTAAAGATCTATGATGTCATCATGTCTTCATACTTTAAATCCTTCATACCTCTTTCCTTCTGAACTTGGTATAAACATATATGTGCGCACGTCTAAAATATACCTTTCTGAAATATCAAGCTTCTCTTCAAATAGAATTCTTGAACCTTATCCTGAACACGAACATCCTAAAAGGAACTTTCTCCAAACATTCTTCTTCTTCCTTCTTCTTACAAAAGCTGGAACATAAAGAGAACCTGACAAAGGAAATATAGGAATACCTGAAATAGGAATACCTGTAGGTATGACTCTGCATTCTTTTACATATGGCTTGAAAATAAGTCTTCATGTTTCATCACCCCTTGGATGACTTAACACTAGTATCCAGTATTCTTCAAATATATCAGACTTTATGAAATGTGGAATGTCTTCCTTATTCAATAAATCTAATCTTTAGTAATCCATACTTGTATCTGGAACAAAAGTTTAGGATCCATAATCTTCTGTAACATAACAAGTATCTTCTTTTTCTCTGCAACACAAATCTGATAGAATCTGAATCTTTGAATTACTTCTTCCAATGCTAAGAACCTTACCAAACAAAGGATTGACAACTGAATCATAAATGTTCAAGATCATACAAGATCATACAAGATCAATGATCTCTCCTGTGTAGAATCTGTTGTCATCAAACCTTCATGTCTGAATGTTTGATTTGCTACCTGAATGTCTCCAAGTGTCCATGCTTCTCAAAAAGTTGTAAAACTTTTCTTCAAACAAATCCTTCAAGGAATCTGAAATTCCTACTTGAACCATAAGTGGAAAAACTTCTCACCTTGAGAACTCCAAAAGTTGCAAGTTGATACTTCATAACTTTCATATTTTACCCGGGTGAAATGTGATAGTACCTGCTTGATTTTCTTTTGGCTAACTCCACTTTTCAATCAAGTTATAGGATCTAATGGAACACCTTTTTGAATACAAGCATGTATCCAAAAATCAAGACAATCATAAAAAGTAGATTCTTCAACTGACTAGTACATCAACAAGATTCTGAATTTTCTGAAGTTTCTGAAAATACTGAATATGAGGTAACCTTTTCCAAACATAAAACCTCAACCCAAGTCTTCAACATCTGCTTACAAAAAACTCTTTTACCTCAAGAGTTAGATAAAGAAGAAATATACTTCTCTGCAACTTGTCATATACCAAGTAGCTCTGTATTGACACTCCAAGAATTCTTTGAGGGAACATATAAGCTGCCTGCTTAAAAGCTTCAACTAAAACATAACTCATACATATATGAGTTAAAACATATATCTGATGCTTTTCTTTCTCTCAATGCAATTCTTTGCCAAATCTACTAAATCATGACCAAGTGTAATGCAAAACAAGAAACTGCTTCTTCTTTAAACAGGATGTTCTCGTAGACTTGTCCTTTGGATGTAGAGGATAATATAGGAAAAGTATATGAGAAAAGGAAGCCTTATTTTTCTTTTGGAAATGATGGACTTTCTTCTTCTGCATCTTTCTTCCACCTGATGATGTCAACATCTTCAAACTTCTCTTCCATACCTTTTGTTCTCTTCATCTTGAAGTAGCAAACACTCTTGACTTCTTCAAACAAACTTTTCTCTTCCTCTAATGTAAGAGTAAGAGATAAAACAAACATGGTATATAAATGGAAGTGAATATAGAAACAAGTTTTACCATCTCCTCATATCTCTGAATCAAAATGTTGTTTCAAATGTCTGAAACGACTAAATTCACCAATCGTTGTCTAAATGATGAATTTCCCTTCTAGAGTTACCTTCTCTAGATACATTTGTACCTTGATATCCAACCAACTTACAATAGAAAATTGGCTGAAAAACTCATCCCATCTTCACATTTTTCTTCTTAGATGAACTTTCTTGCCATGAAAGAGATCTTCTCAAAACTCTCTAGAAAAACCTCTAGATACCTGTTTTGATGTAGCTAATGCTTTAACTTTCAAATGATGAAAGTGTATAAAAGCATTCCTTGAATTTCTTCAAATCTCTTCATAACTGCTCTTCTAAGATATGACCTGCAAATGATAATCTGATAGTAGAAACTGATACCTGTGATTTGATGTTGATATGATTCCTTCATCTTCTCTAAACCATTGTTCTTCCTAGAATTTGAAGTAGTCTTCTCTTCATCAAGTCTGGTTCTTCAAACAATACTTTTGTAAAGTATTTGCATACTCTTCCAAAAATATTCGGCTGCTAACAGATCATCAACTTCATACTCCACACTGATGAATACACATGTAACTGAATTGTCTAATTCTCAAATCTCTACTCATCTAGATTAAGTGTGTATGTCAAATGTCAAATATTAGAAGATGCCTTTAAATCATATGTTGTAAATCTGGAATTCAGGGAGCCTGGGATATGAATGAGCCTTAATGCATTGATGCCAAAGATCTAAAGTTCTGAAACCAAAACCTTAGTGCTCTGATACCAAATGTTGGAAGTGAGGTAGGCCCTTACGCCCATGTCACAGGTCCATGGTTCCATAGTTCCAGCCATGTACAACATTAATTCCAACAATCTTCCATATTGACAAAACATGAACATACCACAACTTAATCATACAGATGATGAGTTAAAGATAGAGAAAGAATAGACGACATGTGTAAGGTGTTATGTAAGCCATCACTTACTCATAGTATCATATATACCAATGTTCAATGTACAATGTGGGAGCAAAACTCTCAACCACTCTATGTGATGAGAAATAGATGTATGAGTGAATGTACAATGTAACAACATATTCAGATGTGTGGGCAGTAATCCGAATATACATGAGATGTGTGACCTTATAGGTTATAGAAGAGTGAATATGAGTGACTGAATGAGGAAGGATCAGTGTGAAACTGATGGTCAACAAACCTACATCTAAACTTAGGCTATGGAAGACCCTAAGTCAGATACGTGTGTGAAAAGATCACATACTTATAAAGTAGCATAGAATGCTAACAAGATTGTTGCCGGAAATCCTCAAACTCATGTGAACACACCTTCTCAAACACCTCATAAAAATATGCATAAAGCATATAAGTACTGATTCTCTTGTACCTATGCCGAATAGGAATCCTTCTGATATGAACGCCACAGCCTCCATAAACTTCAAGTAGTACCTGTGTGCATAAAGAGAATATGTACCTGAATACTTAACATAAGATGTGAATCTTATGTTAATCACCATCTAATGTCTTTGAAGTAGCCCGACATCTTCTTGTAGAAGACAATCTTCAACCTAATATCTTCCTGTAGAAGATAATCTTCAAATACACCATGTAGATGGCCCCATCCAATGTCTTTGAAGTAGCCAGACATCTTCTTGTAGAAGATAATCTTCAACCTAACATCTTCTTGTAGAAGATGATCTTCAAATACATCACGTAGATGGGCGATCCTCACCATCAAGCTGCCAATGACCAAGTCTTCTTGCCATGAACAAGAGATAACCTCCTCTCCATGAGCTAGAGTGTGAGCACACCCTTCATCTTCTCCAAGAAGAATCACCAAGAAGAACTCCATAGCTGCTCCTCAACATGCTTCAAGTTAGCACCATGGCTGCCCCATGTGCTAGATGAAACACCACCTCTACTGAGGTCCAAGCTTCCAAAGCTTGAGTTGAAATTGGTGAAGGATGAATAGAAGTGACCCCAAGCACTTCTTATATAGTCTTTGTTGTCCTTGAAAAGCTATACCAAAAGCTCATAAAAACTACGATCGCTAGAAATAAAACAAAATCTATTGCAATCGCTAATTGTCCGTGCGTCTTCATTAATCGCTGTCCACTTGTGCTTTATCTCCTGAAAAGTATTATATAAAAAACTGCTGCGCGCTGTCGCCAAGGGGATTCGAACTCGGGTCGCTTCATTGAGAGGATATTGTCATAACCACGGCACCCAACGCCTTTGCTTGTACAAGGGCTAAAGACAACAGCTAATTATGCTATAAATTCAGGACAATCTTGACCAATTGGGACATTGTTTCCAACAAAGAAGGTAATACTTATCTTCCAATCACCTACCAAGGTTACACAACCAAAGCGATCGTAGATTCAGGTGATGGTGTTGCTATTGCGACCACCTCCTTGTGGAAGCAATGGGGCAAACCCACATTAAGACCAACGAGAATGAAGCTTCAAATGGCATATGGTCATTTTGAAAGACCTCTAGGATTGCTAGAAGGGATAACTCTACCCACTTGTGGTGTAGTGTTTGAACACACATTTGCTATATGTGACTTTGAGAAAAATAATGTCTATGAGATGATCCTAGGAAGAACTTTCCTACGACAACTGCAAATAGTACAGGATTGGGGAACCAATTCCTTGTACTTACAGCACTTAGGGGTCACCACCAAGGTCAATTTGAAGGATTACACCTTCAGGGATGTACCACCCCTATATTGGAATCCTATCCACAAAGCGAAAGAAGATTCTATCTCTGTGCATTCTGGAAGTTCACCTGATCCATCATGGCTGCATGAAGATACTCACTTTGTGGATGTGCAAGGTCGTAGAGGAAGAGGAAAAGCGTCTAAAAGCAAGAGAAGAAGGAACTTCTCAAGGAGATAGACCAGTTAAAGACCCAGCCTACACACCGATGGTCTTTCGAGATGAGGAATTCGAGCCACATGGCTGGCTAGAAATCTTAGCCACCATGGACATTATGGTCAATGAAGAACAATGGACGCCTCATTGCGATGAGGAGGGCTATGATATCTCTGTGTTCATGTGTCAGCCGTTACTAGAAGAATGTGATCCTAGTGACTTCATAGAAGAAGAAGAGAACGATCTAGAGACAATTGTGATGGATAGTTGCTTTGATTCAGAGAAGCACTATCTAGAAGATGTCGGAGAATTTACTCAAAAATAAGAAGACCCTCTCACAAGCATTAAAACCATCAATTCAAAGGATGGAAGTGAGGGTAGTCAAAAGAAAAAGAAAAGAAAAGCAGTGAAACAAGAAGAGGAGTCATTGTTCGAAGTACTAGAAAATTTCAAGAAATATGAAGTTGAAGACCAAAAAATTTTGGTACAAATGCCTAAGAGAGAGGCCATCATAGGAGAAGCTTATGACAACAAAGAAAAGACCAAGAAAATTGTTGTAACCATTGAAGGGAACGAAGAGCTATGCACATACATAGGAGATGAACTAAGTGCAAAAGAAGAAGTAGAGCTTGTAGCTCTATTAAGGGAATATAGGGATGTGTTTGCATGGAACTATAGAGACTTGAAGGGAGTAGATCCAAGAATATGCTCTCATATGATTCCCATGACCGCTGATGCCAAGTCCACCAAACGAAAGCCCTACACATATAATGACACTTATGCAGCTAAAATAAAAGAAGAAATTGACAAGCTGATTGAAGTTGGATTTATCTATGAGATTGAGCATACTGAATGGGTGTCCCCCATTGTAGTGGTGCCCAAGAAGAACAGAAAGTTACGAGTGTGTATTAACCTTAAAAAAGTTAATGCTGCTACGATTCGAGATAGTTATCCGCTTCCAATCACTGAACATCTATTGGAGCGTGTTGCAGGCAAGGAAGTTTATAGCTTCCTTTATGGATTTTTAGGTTACAATCAAGTAGCCATTGCCCCAAAAGATCAACACAAAACGGCTTTTGGCACAGAGTGGGGAATCTTTGCATTTCGTGTAATGCCATTTGGGCTCACTAATGCACCTGCAACATTCCAAAGGCTCATGTGTCATGTCTTCAAATAGTTCTTATGAAAGAGCTTAGAAGTATATGTGGATGATTTATGTGCTCATTCCCAACAAAGAAAATACCACATCCCTGAGCTCAGACAGATTTTCAACGAGTGTAGAGAATATCGAGTGTGTCTGAACCCAGAGAAGTGTGTATTCATGGTACGACAAGGTAAAATCTTAGGTCACATTGTTTCTAAGAATGGAATATCAACAGATGAGGATAAGGTAAGAGCCATAGCCGAGTTATCGAGGTCAAGGAATGCTAAAGAGGTACAAGTCTTTATGGGCCATTGTTGATATTATCGTAGATTTATCCACATGTATGCGATCATAGCTAAACCTCTTTATGGCTTATTGACTAATTTTGAGTGGAACGACAAATGTGAAAATTCCTTCAATGAGCTAAAAAGACGTTTGTGCACATCACCAATACTGACCACTCATGATTGGAATAAACCATTGCATGTCCATGTGGATGCATCCAATCACGCCATAGGATGTGTGCTAGCACAACCCACAGGTGAATGAAATCTAGATTTACCCATAGCATACGCTAGCAGACAGCTAACCACAGCTAAACAAAACTATATCGCAAGAGAGCAAGAGGGCTTAGGCATGGTATATGCTATGAAGAAGTTTAGACACTATTTATTGGCCAACAAGTTCAAGTTTTTCACTCATCATCAAGCTTTGTTATATTTGGTCAATAAACCTTACAATACAGGATGCTTAGTAAGATGGTTCCTCTTACTAATGGAATATGACTTTGAAGTTGTTGTTAGGAAAGGTAGAACCCACCTTAGGGCAAATCACCTTGCTTGCATCACTTCAGGAGATTCACTGCAAGGAGTGTCTGATGACCTACCGGATGCTTATCTGTTCAATTTAGAAGTTGTTCCTAAATGGGCAAATAAATTGGTACCAGTCCTAACCTTCGGACTTGTAAATAAGAATATGAAAACATCACCAATAAGAAATTGTAAAATCACAAAAATATCACATACTGGCAGGAAGCATGTGCAAACAAGATACAAAAGGTGTACTAGCTTGTTGTGTTGAGGACGATGAACATAGCAGTTGGTTGCAACAAGCCCATGAAGGACTGCTAGGAAATCACTATTCTAAACAACGAACTTTGCAGAATCTGAAACGTCTAGGAGTGTATTGGCCTAGCATGGACAAAGAAATGCACGAGTGGATTAAGAATTGTCCAGGGTGCAAGGAGAGACCCCTAGTGGAGCATGCTACCCTTTATCACATATCGTTAATTCCAGATTGGAGTGCTCCATTGGCAGAATTGATGAGATCAAGGACATTACCCAAAGAGGCTAGTCTAGTAAGAAGAAGAAGCATGGAGCAAGAGGCTCAGGATTATGCCTTAGTTGGAGACAACTTATATCAAAGAGGCAAGGATGGTTATCTAAGATTGTGCGTTCACGAATCAGACTATTTGAAAGTCTTAGAAACTGCACATAGTGGTGTTGCAAGTGGACACTTTGGGCCTGACCGAGTAATTAAGACCATTCTATTCTCAAGGTTTTGGTGGCCCACTCTTCATATGGATGCACATACTTATGTGAAGAAATGTGACACATGCCAACGTGCATAATATCCGATAACAAAAGATGAGATGCCTTTGAGACCAATGATGGGAGGACGTGCATTCTCGAAGTGGGGTATAGACTTTGTTGGTCCCATTAAACCCCCAGCTAGAAACTCCCATGCGGAGTACATTATTGTAGCCACAGATTACCTTACAAAGTGGGTAGAAGTCAAAGCCACAACAAAGAATGATGCTCAGACAACGGCTAAGTTCTTATTCGAGAACATGTTCACCAGGTATGGGTTACCAATAGAGTTAGTCAGTGATCGAGGTACACACTTCTTGAATGAAGTCATTGAAAATCTTCTCCAAGAATTCTTGGTGGTACATAAGAAGTCTGCCTCCTATCATCCACAAGCTAACGGACAAGCCGAGAGCACGAATAAGATCCTATGTAACATGTTGACAAAACTTGTAAATAATAAATGCTCTTATTGGGACAAATAGCTTCATCATGCTGTTTGGGCTTACCGAGTTGCCTACAAAACGGTACTCAATGCCACACCATTTGAGATGGTCTTCGAACAAAATGTTGTGCTACCATTGGACTTTCTAATCCTAGCCTTGAAAGTAGCAAAGGAGCATGAGTGGAATGGACATGAGTTGTCCTCCAAGATCTTTGATCTAGAACGTTTGGGTGAGACGAGGCTACGAGCGGCAGTAGGCATCTACACTACAAAGAAAAGACAAAAGGAATACTTTGATGCACACATCAAGGATAAGGGACTAAAAGAGGGAGATCTAGTGTTGGTGTATGCACTAAAGCAGCATGCCTGTAAGTTGGAAAAAAGAGGATATGGACCTATGATCATAAATAGAATTTCCACGAGTGGTGCAGTTCAGTTAGCCACCCTAGAAGGAGATATCTTGCCAAACTATATTAGTGGATGTAGAGTCAAGCTGTATCAAGAACCTCTTACTGAGGATATGCTAATGAGACTCAACACTGCTAAGAAGCGAAAAGAAGAAGAGTTAAGGGTGCGAGAAGAAGCACAGGCAGAGGCCAGAGAGCGTATTAGGCGAAATAAGTTAAGGTGACTAAGCCTTGATGTCAACTCAAAAACCCCAAAATATCATATGGATATGTGCCAAAAATCAGGCATAATTACTTCTCAAATCATTGACCGACGTCCCTTTGTGATCATAGAGATAGGACAAGGAAAGAGTGCAAGGACTGCAAAAGCATTGATTGACTCAGGTGCAGCAACTAGTGCAGTTAGACTTTCCTACTGCCAAGACTTGCAGTTGAACATCAATTCCATAGAAGCTTATCTCATAGGATTGGGAGGTGTGGAAACCCCTTGTTTGGTGGAATTTCCCATCTACCCTCAAGATGCTCCAATGAAAGGCTAAATGTGTGGCGTGATGAAGACCTTACAGAACCACTTGTCTTGGCTCAAGATTGGATTTATGACCATGCAGTCAACTTGAACCTAAGAAGTCAACTTCTTCAAGTTTGGGTACAGGAACAATGCATTACATTAGAATTAGAGAATTGCATGCTCACAGATCATGGCACCTCACACTCTCTTAGTCCCTCTAAGACTAATCTTCACGAACAAGATGTTGTATGTGTCAAAAGCTTTGTATTCCATAAAAACTCAATCATGGGAGAACCGGCTCAAGGACAAGCGGAATCCTCTTCTCGTGCAAGGACTAATGCCACAACCACAACTCAACCAAAAAGTCAAGCAACACAGTATAGGACAACGGCTATATCAAAGACACAAAGAGATGTCAAGAAGCAAGTAGTGCTAGGCATGCGGTAGATCTGGGTACAAAAAGGAGAGAAACCACTTGCCTTGCCACAACAATTCCCATCTGGGCAAGCCAACCACGCCAAAAGACGAACGCAAAAGCTAGGACAAGCTCAACCACAAGGTATCCGACAAGTTTGGGTGTCTAAAAAATTAGTTGCAGCTCAACAAGGGCAATCACACATGTGGATACCCAAGAAACTCTTACATGCACATAGGCCTAAACTCTCCACCATGCAAAGGGTCTCAACCCAAAAGCCAAGGAGAGAAAAGGGAAAGAACCGAGCACAGAGACCACAAGAGGATAAACTCACCTCTTCGGCAATAGTCAGAAGACCAACAACAATGGTATGGGTATGGAAGCCAAAGGCACCGATAGGCCCCACATAACCAAAGATCCAACCACGAAGGATCAAACCCTCAAGAAACCATCCAAACATGAAGCAGCCCAAGGAGATCACTAAACAGTGGAAGACCATTCTCAAATGGATCCCTATAAGGAGGAAGGATCAGTTGTCATCCCGAGATCCAATGGATATCTCCAAGACAGATGGCATCAACATCTACAAATAACATCGAAAGCCTCGACGAGTGACAACCATGTGCTCCTTGCACAACTCTGTCTTTTGCACCATTCAGGTCATGCATTTCCAAAGTATGCATTAATATAGGGCCACATTACATGGCCGTGCATAGACACATTTGAGAGTCCCATGCACAAGAGCACATTGACATATGTTAATTCTTTTTTCTAATACTAACATCTATCTTCTTGTTTGGTGACATTGTTCCTCCAAAAAAAAGGAGGGACAAAAGAGAGAGAGAGAGAGAGAGAGAGAGAGAGAGAGAGAGATAGAGAGAGACAGAGAGAGAGACAGAGAGAGAGAGAGAGTGATCTTGTTACCAGGTTTGGCTCATGGAACACGAATGAGTCATGCTTAGTTGAAGGTGGAACCGTTTATTACTGGGCATTTATCAGTTTTGATAGAAGTGCGTCTCGGCTAGCAGATGATATTATTGTTGCCTTATCTGGTAGATGTCAAGAACTTGGCATGAACATGGCATCCACAACTATTGTTTCCCCTTACCATGGTAGGAGGGAAGAGCTAGAAGGTCTGCAACTTGAGCAATGCTTAACTACTGTATGTACTAGAGCATCCAAGGAGATATCTACAAGGGGTAGTTTGGTACCCTGAAAATCCTTGTATATATACAGGATGAGAAGACTCCTGCTTATGGTGAGCTAAAGAGAATATGTGAAACTAAGCTTGTTGTAGCTACCCAATGTTGTTTGTCAAGGAATATAAAGAAATTCAATTCTCTGTATTTGGAAAATGTTGCGTTGAAGAGAGCAGAGAGGGCCAGGCACTCAAAGAATTTCATCACTGGACCCTCAACATGGACATTCATCGGCAATGTCCATCACAAATTCCAAGCGTACAACACGAAGCGATAAAAATCGATCGATGCTTCACCATGGTAAGTATCTTTACTTTGGCAACACCATAACCATGCTAGATTAGGAAACCTCTTCATCGGCATACCCTTGAACACTTAGCTCAAGATCCCCAATTTTCGCACCATACTTCTTCCAATGCATTTTCCAAGTAAGCATGCATAGGGCTACATTACAAGGCCGTGCACAAGGCACATACTTTCTTCAATCCATGCACTAACACACTTACCCATCACTCATTATGGGTTACACGTACCTGGTATGAGTACTTCATCATCTTTGGAAGATCTAGAGGGCATCAATGGAGACTTACAACGACACATTCATGCTGGAATCCATAGAAGAAGCATATACTCAAGGACTACAACTTGCAAAGGGTTGTAGTGACAAATGAAGAACCAGACAACCAACCCCGCCACAATCGGAAGATAGATGGCTCTTAGGATGGACACTACCTCTCAAAGCACTACATGGAACAACCATTACAACAAGGGTCTGTCAGGGATGACAGACTCGAGAGGGGGGGGGAGTGTTGGAACTCAAGGTCAAGCACAAGCATGGAAGCATATCAAAAAAGTGGACACATAAGAAGAAGGAGCAAGTAGGGAGCTCCAAGAAGTGTATGTCAAATTTTCAGAAGAATCCCCTACAAAAATAGTGATTTTGATCACTCAAACCATTGTATATATCATTTCACCTTTTTGTTCAAGCCAAGGAGTCCTCAAGCTTGAGGAGTATTAGAAGTACCATTGTATCAATTTTCATAATTTTTAGACTTCGTTTGAGCCCTCAAATAAACCCTGGAACCTAATTTTTAAGGAGGCTGGACACTAGGTCTGGACAAGGCCAAAACTAGTCCAAAAACTATAAAAAGAGCTAGAGAGCTCATTTTTGAGGTTAGCTTGTTAGAGAATAAAGCTTTTGTAAGAGAACTCTTGGCAATTGAAGCTTTCCATTGTTCCTCTCTTTGATCTTACCTTGTGCGCGCGTGTGTGTGTGTGTATGTCTGTGCATGTTTGTGTGCTTTCACTCACGCACTTGTGCCTTCACTTGCTCGTGTTCTTCATATCGGTCCTCACGTCTTCGTGGATTGACAAGTAAAGGAGGTGGTGCTTACACTTGAGCTACATGGAGTGAATATTGTTGGCATTAGGATCATTTTCTATGATTAATGGAGATGTAGGTACTAGTGCCTTGCTGAGATTATTTTCTACCATTGCATATTTTACCGAGATTACATTCATTGGGGGTGGTGGCTATAGGCCTAGCATAGGTTGGGGTCTAGTTTGTGCTTGGTAGGGTACGTGGTAGTCCTATCATGGTCAATAATAATAAGGTTGAGTGTTATATTGGCCAAGATATCTACCAGGTTGTTGATATGTTTGTGGATAATTATGTATAACCATTTGCTTATTGTACGGAAAATCCTGTGTAGTGTGATTAATGCACTACCTTTCTATTGTGCAGTACTAGCTATTAGGGTTGCCTTGCGGTTGTGCCATGTTCGGACAAACGTGCACCATATGGTCTCCTTCGCATGTGTAGTAATGCTTGACTGAGGCTCTCCTTGGTGCATGTTTTCTTGAGACACCTAGCTTTGTCCAACTCGTTGTGTAGGCTATCCTCAATATCTATTCAAATCCTCACACACTCCTCTAGTGTTTGGGGCTCCTTCAGATAAATATATGATCGTAGCTTAGTGCTCAACAAGTCATCCAAGAATAGAGACACTTGGTTGGCTTGAGTGGGCAACTCTAAGATGGGGCATCTTTTGATATACTCTCTAAACCTACATCGAGCAAGCCTAATTGTTTCTTCTGGAGTTTGTTTGAAGCTGTGAGTTAGAGATGATGTGTTGTGCCTAATCCCACTCTTTGAAAACTTATTAATGAAGGTCTCTAATAAGTGATGGATATCCCTAAATTGTCTCTGTTGTAGGGGTTGGAACTAGGTTAGGGTAGTGTTCTTTAATCTCAGTCCAAATGCATTGTATTGAATGAACATATCATCCACCTGTTCTATTCTCAATACTTGCTTGAACTCAGCCATGTGATCATAGGGACCACTTGTTCCATCAACATAATTTTTCATGGATTTCACTAATTGGGTGGGTCTCAATATTCTAGGATGCTCTTTGAGTATAGGTAAAGGAAAGTCTTCTCTACCTCATTGAGGCATGGGTTCTCTCATTCTCTCACGTTCCAATCTGGTAGTTCCTATTCCATATCGATCTTGACATATAGGATCAGCAAAGATTACTTTGGGTCTTTCCCTAACATTTTCCACCATGAGTGTGGGATGTTCTCGCTCCTTGATTCCCCATGGAGATATTTGAACTAGGTTGAGGAAAGAAAAAATCTCCTCTCCATGTATAATCATGCCTACCATGTTCTCATACCACAAATACACATTCAAACATACTATCCAAGTACACCACCTCTCCTGGGGTATCAAGGTCCTTGAATTTGTAAATGGTGATTGCTCCTATTTCAGTGGGTTGTTTAGTTTATACCTCCAAAATGCTTTGTCTGTTTACTTGTTCAGGAACAGTTCTATACTCCTATTGTCTTGGGGAATCCACTCTGGGGTTATTCTTCTTGGTTTGTCCATGTTCTAAATCTCCCATTTTTGTTTTTGGGATCACTACCCCAAATTTGTTGGTACTGTCGGGTTGATTGGTCACTATGTACAAGGTTCCTTCTTTATATATGTAGGCATCTTCGTCAAACTTAACCACAGGATGTTCCAATCCCATAGTTTGGTCTGGGTTGTGCAATCAGACCACAAACCTCCTCAAAGCATCCTCATAGATGCGAGCACCTAATCAATTGGTTCGAACATATTCCAATTGATTTTTGTACGTACCTTCTGGCCTTTCTAGGTAGGCCACTCTTGAGGTACCCCCTAGTCTCTCCATGTTGTAAGACATCTCCGAATTGGTGTGATTGTCATGATGGCGTAGCACTATCGCAATGGTGTCAAACTATCACGATGGCGTATCGTGTTAGACTATCATGATGGCATAGCACTATCATGATCATCTGAAAAAACATGAACTTTTTATTTTCATATGTGGATTCTCATGTGTGTGAGGGTCTACAAGCTGCAAGGGATGTACCTTTGAAATTTTGCACTTCTTAGGCCGTTGTGATGGTCTGAGCATTTTGGCAGAAACGGAGATGGAGATGCATAAATTTGCCTATTTTGAGTAGTTGGGCCTTGTGCTGAAGCTCCATCCTACAAGAAACACTCACAAGTGCACACTAATCTACAATCACACTCACTCTCACTCTCTCTTGCTCTCTCAAAAATGAGGCAAATGACGGACTATGGGTGGATACGATGAAATGGTGAATTTTTTTGGGAGTGAAGGGGAAGGTGAAGGGATGAAAAATGAGGGTATGGAATGTGAAATGGGGAAACGAAATGCAAAAGAAACAACAAAACACTATCTACTTACCTTCTAGTTCCACTCTACTAAAACTCCTTCCATCACACATCCGTCCTTGAGCTCGTCCCGAGCAACTGTGTCAAATTTGGTGTTGTTCTAGACAAGGGAAATTACCATGTCAAGAAGCTCCACCTCCTTAATTGTCAATCCATGGAAAAGGTAGGATGATATGGAGATCGTGAACGAGTCATGTGCATGAATATGAAGGTAAGAAGCACACTAGTGCACACAAACATACACACACACATGAAAAAGACAATAGGAGCAACAATGGAAGGAGAAACACTATCTTTCATTAATCAATCTCACTAAAAGATTGCTCTAACTTGCTAATCTCAACTAACCAACCTCAAAAAGGATCTCTCTAGATCTTTTTATAGTTTTTACACTAGTTTTGACCCGTTTCAAACCTAGTGTCTGGCCTAGTTAAAAATAGGTTCCAAATCTTATTTGGGGATCCAAATGAAGTCTAAAGATTACAAAATTTGGTACATAGGCTCTACCTAGGGTTCTCAAGCTTGAGGACTCCTCGTCTTGCACAAAATGGAGCAGGGTGCAGAAAAATTGTATGTTTCTATATACAAAGGTTAGTGATAAAAATCACTATTAGTATTTCGATCATGGATTGATGAATGAACCTTGAAAGATTATTGTCTTGGTCCTCCCTTTATCTTTCTGTCTCTCCTCTTGCATGCTTCCTCGGTGTCTATGCTTATGGCTACTGCTAACAAGTGCTAAGGTAACTTTTTCCCTCTTTAGGATGTTTATTTCTCTGTCTTGTATATACACTTATAACCCTAATGGGTCACTTTTCTTTGTAAGTTCATTTGGTAATACATTAAGTGTTGTCATGTTCTCCAAACTTCTTATTCTTCCATGTGTTGTTTCAAAGAACTTGGAGAAGCTTGTAGAAGGTAGAAAAATGTGTTTCGAAGCAACAAAGTTTGGTCTAGCCAATCGGGACAAGACCAGCCTTGAGCTTATGGAGACTCAAATAGACCTTATAGGCATTCGATAAGTGCAAAGAAACACACTATGTACTTTGGAGAATCAAGGAGAATGAGTCGATACAAAATAGATAGGTTCGCGGATCGACTAGCTCAAAAAACTTACTATTTATGGAAGAGACAATTAACTTCAAATGCCCATAGCGAACAGCGTGATTATAATTAGAAAAACTCCTTTTATGGGAGTGATACACATAGGATTTGAGTGTATAGAATGCCCAAAAGTATAAGGAATAAGCAAAATATGCTATAGGAATGAATGAGACATTCACCGGTGGTACTTCCTATTTTTCAGGAATATGTACTGATTGACCTGGAGGCCAAAAAACTCATATTTCTCCCAATCTGCTGAACCAGCTGCTTTGAAAATTTATAGGCATAAACTAGACATGTATATCTTTCCAATAACCCATTTGGCACTCAATTTGGAGCTCTGGAGAGAGAGAAACAGCCTCTGCAAGATTACTATTGGCAAAGAAGATGATGCAGAGAATTGAAGGAGCAAGACAATGATGGTCACAAGTGTATGTATATTGCTTGCATGTAATGTACAAGTGATTTCAAGTCTTTATGTAGACTCTAGGAGTGTTCCACGACTTCTACAAGTGAAATTTGAATTCAAATGAAGGTGGGAATGGTTGTTGGAGGGAATTAATTCAATTCCCTACAATCTAGGAAAAGTGAAGATCTAGTTTGATCTACTTTTAGGTGATTTGATTGCTTGATTGAATGCAACTTCAACCACCAAAAATTCTTGGGATTTGGGCTCTATCTTTCTACCTTTATATGTATAAATCTTGAGGCTTTTACAACGGTAAATGAACCATCAAAAATCTCTCAAAAAGATACAATAAATGAGCATAAGAAAAAAAACTCTCCAACGGATATTCTTTCGACGTGATAGCCTTTGATGTAGATCAAATCCACCTCAAGCATAGTGTAAGCTTGATGTTCCAATAGCTCCCCGTCAAGCTAAAGTATGCTTGAGTCTTCATTCTCTGATAGGTTGAATATCTGCCATAGCTTTGAATCTACAAAGCTTTATTCCATCAAGTGCCTTTGTCATCATATCTGCTACTTGCTTTTCAGTAGGAACAAAAGAAATGTCAATCTCCTTTGCCATGAGCTTCTCCGTCATGAAGTGATAATGGACTTCTATGTGCTTGGTTCGCGCATGGAAAATAGGATTTGCTGCTAGATGCATGGAACTTACATTATCTCCAAATATGTGAGGTTTGGAACTCACAAATCCCAAATCTGTATACAATGCTTTTAACCATATTGCCTCTTGAGTTGCTATGGTCAAGCCTCTGTAGTCTGCTTCAGTTGAGGATAAAGCAACTGTTGGTTGCTTCTTGGAACTCCATGACACTAGCTTTGAACTTGCAAATGCTAAGTAACCAGATGTACTTTTTCTATCATTCTTAGCTCCTTCCCAATCTACATCTGAGTAGATTTTGATATCCAAATCTGAAGAGTAAGGATAAAATATACCTTTGTTGATTGTACCTTTGAGATACTTAAGTACTCTCTTAGCCGCATCCATGTGTGGTCTTCTCGGTGAGTGCATGAACTAACTAAGCACTCCCACACTATATGAGATGTCTGCCCTTGTATGAGTAGCATATATCAAGCTACCTACCAAGCTTTGATACTCTTTAATGTCTTCAATTTTCTCACCTTCATAAACACTAAGTTTATGATTCATCTCCAAAGGTGTACCTACAGGTTTAGTGTTCTCCATTTTGAACTTGAGAAGAAGATACTGAATGTATCTTCTTTGAGTCAAATACATTCCTTCATCTATGTATATCACCTGCATACCTAGGAAATATGTGAGCTCGCCTAGGTCACTATTGAGGTTGTAGCAAGGAATGCCCAAAACCCACACCACCTTGCATGGAAGCAAAAAGGAAAGCCCAAGAGTGACTCTCCTCTCATCCACCCCTACCTCCCACATGTTCAAGCCATTGGCAACAGCCCCATGCTTTGCCACATGCTTGAAAACAAGGAGAATAGGGAGTCAAGGATCCTAGTCCATGAGGAAAATACAAGCAAATGCAACTACTCTACTCACACAAAGGAGAGACATGCATGGCACACACACACCACTCTCACACACTCACAAGACACAATACATGTAAATGTAAATAGTCTTCTTGGAGTAAATGAGAGCATCTTCCATTGAGAAGAGATTTTACATGAGAGCACGTCAACCAAAAGATCCCCTCTTTACAAAAATGAGCTCATATTTATAGGCTAAGCTCAATTCCCCATGTGCCTCTTTGAAAAATCAAAAAGGTGATTCTCTCTCTAACTACCAATCTTCTAGGATATTCCAAGATCAAATAAGTAACAACCCAATCTCCAAGAAGTTCATGCGTGGATTTTCTACGTGGGGAATTTTTCTAGAAGGATCATAAAGGTGAGAGAGACTATCCTATAGTATGAAGAAATATTAAAAAGTGCTTTAGGAGAGTGTTCATATGTGACACTCACATATATACAAAAAGGTTATTTCTCATGGTCTAGAGAGGGTTCTTATGCACCATTGAGGGTGTGTGCATACCCTTCAACCCAACACTCTCCCTCCCCTAGACTTTGTCGTCCTCGACAAAGCTAAGAGGAAAGGATCATACACAAGTGAACTTTATCCAAATTGAAATCCTCAAGTCTTCAAAATGTGCAATTTCTACAATCAGCAAAGCTTCAAGCAGCAAGTCTTCAGGTCTTCATACTCTTCATTGATCTTTGAACGTGCAGCACATCGGTCTTCAATCTTCAAATCTGCAGCACTTCCAATCTTCAAGCCGTCAGCCTTTTCTTCAATCTGAAATGCTTGTGTCTTCAGAGCTGGGCGACACAATCCCCATGGGGGCAGTCAGCCCAACCCTCTAAATAGTGGACTCTATTGCCAGATATGCAGTAATCCTGAACAAGTCCTGACAAACGCAAAGTCCAACAACTCCATGGACAATCGCAAAAACAAGACAGAGCAGGAAAGGAACCAATTGCCATAAGAAACTGTCGCATCTTGGAAACCTGCAATGAACTCATGCAGCCATGTCTCAAAGAAACAAAAGCAACCCTTGAATGTGTAAAGGATTTCCAGAGTAGTGGAGGTGATCTTAACAAGACAGTTGGGCCATAATAGCCAGAAGACCAACCAAACTTCATAACATCCATAGTAGCTTAAAAAAAGAAGCACACATAGTAGTCATACATAGTAGTCCTAGCATCAAAACTGTCCCAAGCATTTCACCAGATGGCTGTGAAAGTGGACACAAGCCTAAAAATAGGGCAGTCATATATCCCAGACAAAGTGTTTTGTAACGCCCAGGCCCAATATTGGACTGCACACCCCCTCAATGAGAGGAGGACAACAAGTGTGAGTCCTAGTTGTGGTGCTGCAAGATGCTCGAGAAGATGCATGCAATCTCTTCAGCACGCCCGACAGGTGTGGTGTATTTAGAGCAGCCAAGGTCTCCTGCAACAAAACATCACCCCCCAACGACTTGGAAATGAGGAAATCAAAAGATAGGGCCCCATTAATGTCTGTGAGTTTTGGAAACATCTCCATCTACCAAGGGAGCACAAGGTTTGCAAAATGTTTTATGATTCATATGTCACTAAACGATCAATAGGACATAAAAGATTCTAGTTTAGAGCAGCATTGTGGTGTCAGGAGGTGTGGACACCTACACTGACAAGGGTAGTCACCAGAATTCAAGTAATCTACTTTAAACATATGCAGAATAACCACCATCAGGAAGTATTATGTGAGGAAGCAATATGCCACCAATCAATCCAGAAGGAAAATGAATTACCCCCTGCATATTAAGTGTTCTATCCTCCACATATACTGTAGAAAAAATGCTTCAGGGGTCCTGAGTAATCTTGTCATGGTGACAAGTACTGGCCTTAATGATTCAGCACAATTTCCATACATAGCATAGCTTCAATCAATGCTCAGGAAGCACAATTTCTGCCCTCATAAGCAGCAGATGATCATGATGGTTGGTTAGGGAACAACAAAAATCCAATAGAATTTGGTTTGCACCAAGAACATGGATGCCCCTTGAAGCACCATGCCTGCAAAAGGCTGAGATGTGCACCAGTTTTCAATAGCACCCCTGGTTCTCTCGTTGATCCTGCTTTACCGATAGCAACATAATCTACAACCCACCCCTCATGGGAAAAGAAGTTATGAGCAATAACCATGGAAAATGGTTCACCAACTGGCATCTTCATCTGCCATGCATCTTTGTAGGTTTTGATTCTATGATAGCGACAACAATCATTTATCCATACAACCTCCATCTGCTTCGAGCAAGTGACACATAAGTCCTGCAAAGTTTTAGCCTGGATACTTGTCATCTCGGCACTTTTGCACACATGGAGCATCAGGGAGAATTTTCTGGTGCCTAAATCCATAGTGGTAACCAAGCATTTCAATAAACAATGCTTCGTCACGAGCCTTTTGCATAGATCTGGGGCAAGTTCATCCATGTCAGCACTTTTCTACTTTCAGCAAGCATGTTTCATATCTGTGAACTGCATCTGTCGCAGATTAAAAGCTCTTTTGGTAGTGGTGTCCTTTGGAGTGGCAGTGGCTTGGACAAATCAACCCCAGCCTGCTGATGGGGAGTACTTGCAAGACTCAGAACATGGTGCATTCTGATGACCTGCCAACTTGAAATCCTTGCTGCAAACATATTTGCAACAATCATGAGCTATTTCTCACCTCTGAGTAGCCAAAGGCATGGGCAAGGATCCACAATGTTTGGGGGAGTTGACATTGTCATAGAATAGGGTAGTCACACAAGACTCCACTCAAGAGTACCGTCGCGTGCAATCAGAAGATGAGTTCCACCAAGGTAAAAATCCTGCCTCAACTACTGTATGCAATTATGAATCATAAAATGCTTTTCAGACAAATCCCACGTCAATTTGAGCTATTCACACACTTTAACCACCCAACAATGAGTATATAACAACCAAGAACAGAGCCCTGCAACTGATGCTTCAAGTAACTAGTGGCCCTGCTCCATTAAACCTACAACAGTTAGAAAGAGTCTTCAAACCAAAAAACGCATCCCTCTTCAAAGCCATCATCTGATGTCTATTTTAATCTTTTGAGGTCTCATTGCAACAAGAAATCATTGTCGAAAAATTTCAGTAGAAAGATCTCTGACCACCTTGTTGAGCTCCTTATCATCAGAAATTTGGACCAAACTCATGCATCCCAACACAAGTGAGCACCATATCATGTATGGGAGCACCCCTTCACCCTGCCTTTTGCTTTGAATCAACCCTATATGCCCACCCATCTTTATGCAGAAAATATCTCATCTGTAAATTTTGCAAGATCTCTGTGCTACTGAATAATGCCAACCATAACCATTCCTTCAAGAAATCTTTGGGATCTTCATCGTCCACACCCCTTTGGCTTGGTTGGGAAATTTTGGGCTTGTCTGCCACCAACCAAGAAGCTGAAAATCTTGGTGTCTCCGATATATCATGGGCCGTACCTGAATAGTCAGCTATTTTGTTGATGTATGAAACACCACAAGAAATAAATTAATGTGACATTAGAACACCTCTATGGTCACCATTAACTCATTGCAACTCCAAACTTTGAGAAATGATAGCCTAAAGTGAGAACTTTGCTTCTACAGAAATTCTTAGTCACCGAAATGACATACCTTCAGTATTTTGCTAATTTCTCCTAGCTCAAGTACTATTTCTCCATGAAAATTTATAGGCTGAAACTAGAAGAGTAGAGCTTTCCAACAAGCTATCATATGCATCAAACGGATCTCTAGAACTCAAGTTATGGCTCTCACAAGATGACCCTATATGACCTTCCAAAACTAGAAATTTTACTTGTTTTAGTAAGAGCGCCTGTTTAAAATTAGAATTCGATGCCTAGCATCGACTTGCAACGAGAATTCGATGCCGGGCATCGACTTGGGATGTTTTTGGCCACTTTTCAGCAGGGATTCGATGCCGCGCATCGACTTCCCGCATAAAGTCTTGATCTTTTGGACACCAAAACTATAGGTGATTTCATGCACACTTAGAATATGACTTATCAACTGGAATTCGATGCCAGGCATCGAGTTGCTCCAACAACATCATGTTTTTCAAACACTTCAGTACTGAATGAAAACTATAAAAGAAAATATGACTTATCAATAGAGATTCGATGCCAGGCATCGAGTTGCTTGGAAAACTTGATCTTTGTAACTCATCACACAGTAGGTAATCATGGAGATGATGGAGAGAGGCTCATACACAGAACTTTACTCAGTTCTTCTCATAACTATAAAAAACTCAGAAGTTTTACAGATGCTTTCTCGCTCAGAGAAGCCCGACTATACTCAGTCATACAAAAATGAGTTCTTCTCACTTTCTCATTGTCTTCCTCCTTCTTCTTCTCTCACCGCGTCAGTTAATACTAACTAACTTATATAGACTTTCTCATTCCCGTGACTTTTGAAAAACTTCTAGAACTAAAGTGAACTAACTTTACAAGTATAATACATTTGTGAATTTGTCCTTTCACATAGGCATGGGGTTTTCTTCCTAAGATTTGAACTTCAAATATATGTCCAATTAGTGATTGTTTCTCCAACATATTTGATTCTCCAGAACTAAATAAGTAGACTCTTTGGTCTCAGAAAATGCAGACTTTTCACTCTCCACAAACCATATGCCATTACCTTCTAAATGGTTGCAATGAGTCTGCTTGTCTGAAGGAAGTGAAGTTATTCAGCCTGTTTGAATGTCTTTATATTATTTGGGGAATCTGTAGAGCCCCATTTTTCATCACTCCATACTTCTTTCACATGTGCTGACTCATGAGGGAAGTTTGGCATTCGCCACTACAGAAAAAGAAGTACGTTTTGGCATGACCTTGCTCTTGTTTATATGTGATATGTAGAGGAAAGAGCTTCACTTGAGAGAATCTGAACGAAGAAGATGATCCGTGCACGCCAGAGAAGGACAAGAAAGCTCCTAGACCTCCTTCTTTTTTGTCATGTTGAAGTCACATTCATTCTTGCTTTCAGAGATGCAAAGAACCACCAATTCTTGACACATTTACCACCAAGAAGCCTGTTGATCGTTGTATCAGGCTTGTATCAAAAATGTAAAGCAAAATAATCCTCCTTTCATCCCTGAGCAGACTTATACGATCCCAAACCTTGTGCAGGAAAGAACGTTAAGTACAGACATTCAGATATCCCATCTGCTGACTTTGAGCATTTTCGATTGTGCAATCATAAAGTTTTTTTTTTCATCAACAAGTTGATCCTCAACTAAGATAACTTGCCCCACTTGAAGTGAAGCCTTATCAAAATCTTCTAAGATATTTGCACTGCCCATTGAAACATTGATCCGTCAAAGGCTTCTTGAGTCTACAACTGCAAAGAAGTAGAGGGGAAATTACGAGGGGTCTGCAAGCATCACAGCGAAGGCATACAGTCCTTCTCACACTATCACAACACAAAGTGACATTCCCAGGAATTGCACCAATCGAGGAAGCCATGGTCGATCCTGGTACCAAATGGAACTGCTCCCAGACATTTTTCACCCCATTTCTTTACACATCTGATAATGTCGGGCAGATGCATATCCACCTTGTCTCCCAATCTCCGAATAAGCGAAGCATTTGGTTTTTGAAGAGATGATACATTGTGATGGCCTGGCATGCCGCCCGAGTGGAGTTTTGCATAGGTAGCTAAGGCAAAAAGAAAAGAAAATGTGCATAGGTAGTCGGTCAAATCAGCACCAACACCGGTCTGAAGAGTCACAGATCTACCCCATTTGCCTCAACCATCATTAGCTACCATAGACATTTGAAGATGCACACACGCTCAGTCCAGAACATCGGGAGGTTCTTCATAGCATAAGGACGGTCCTCGGGAAGGTGAAGTGCACCATATGTGAACGAGGGAGCCAAAAAGTGCGAGCTCATAGATATTTATCTTGATGTGAATACAAAGATCTAGCGAGCTTAGCTCACCCCCATCATAGCGTCAATAGGGGGAGCTTGTGAGGATCGTGCAGAAGGTGAAAGCAAGTTGCGAGTGCGGACAGTAAAGAAACCTTGCTCAGGTGCATGCCATCGATAATAGGAGGACAAGGGAAGCGAAAGCTCTACCTCAATGTGGCAAGGGAAGAAAGGAGCACACCATCAAGCTCCAAACACGAAAGGCATGATGAACAGATAGCCAATTTATCTTGCTCTAATTCTGTACAGCAGACTCAACCATTCAAAACTCGGTTTAAACACATGCCAAGCCAAATCAGTTCTTGACTGCTGTTAGCAGTGGACAAGGGAGAGAAAGCACAAGCAGACAAGGGAGTCAACGAAGATCTGGCAAGTAGGCCAACAATTTTCTTCCTGCACTTATGAACATTCACGCAGATTTAGCACTAAGGCAACCTTAATTTTTCAAACCCTCTACACCAACTAAAAGTGATTCTCATCACTAAGCACCATTGTAAATATCATTTCACCCTTTTGTAGCTCCATTTTGTGCAAGCCAAGGAGTCCTTGAGCTTGAGGAGCATTAGAAGTATCTACCTGCCAATTTTCGTAATTTTTGGATCTCGTTTGAGCCCCCAAATAAGCCCTGGAACCTAATTTTTAACTAGGCCGGACACTAGGTCTGAACAGGGCCAGAACCTAGTCAAAAACTATAAAAAGAGCTAGAGAGCTCATTTTTGAGGTTAGATTGTAATTGAAACGAACTTGTAAGAGCATTTTGAAAGTAATTGAAGAACTCCATTGATTCTCACTCTTTGTCTTGCCGTGTGTGCGCGTGTGTGTGTATGTGTGTGCATGCTAGTGTGCTTCTCACTCACGCACTTGTGCCGCCACTTGCTCGAGGTCTTCATACCATCCTCACGTCTTCCCGGATTGACATTAAAGGAGGTGCTACTCATCATTGAGCTACACCAAATTTTGGCGCCGTTGCCGGGGATCGAGCTTTGAGGACGAGCGTGTGATGGTAAGACGTAGAGTTGACGCGTTGGAGTTGTAGGTATTTTCTTCACTCTCATCGATTTTCTTTTACTTTCTTCACCATCTTCATCACCATCATCATCATCACCAACTCCCACCTCCATCTCCATCATCGCGAAAATTTTCAGTTTTGATCATATCACCGTCTCCACCTCATTTCCTCCATTTCACTTGTGAGAGAGAGCGAGAGAGCAATATTGTGTGTGCGTATTTTGCATGTTTCTTGAGTTTCATTGCAGGTTCTTGCTGTATCATCATCCCCAGCTTCCTGCGCAAGTACGAAATTCGAAGAAAATGTCTCGCGGTCGCAGGCTTCTGTCGATCGCGACTGACAGAAATTTTTGGCTTTTCACAAAAGTGAGTGCACCACTAGCACAAGCACAAGGAGCACATCCTAAAACATTAAAAACAGTAGAAAAATTCCGAGGTTTTCTGTCAATCGCGACCGACAGCCTCTGTCAATCGCGACCGACAGACCCTGTCAATCGCGATCGACAGACCTCCACGAGCGACTGACTGCCACGTAGGACCCTGTCAATCGCGATTGATACCGTCGATCGCGATCGATAGCCACGACCGACACCTTTGTCAATCGCGATTGATACCGTCGATCGCGATTGACTGAAATTCCACGATTGATTGACTTTTGCGCGTTGCCACGTGTCCATCGCGACTGATAGGCCCCCGATTGACTGAAATCTCGGCGAAAAATCCGGAAAACGTGTCGATCGCGATTGATACTATCGATCGCGATTGACAGCCACGATCGACTCTGTCGATCGCGATTGACACCGTCGATCGCGATTGACAGCCCCGACGGACACCTCTGTCAATCGCGATTGACAGACCTGTCGATCGCGATTGACAGGCTTTTCGACCAAAAATTAGGATTTGATTTTTGGGATAATTTTGGGGCAAAATAGTCAATCTATTAACATTTTGGGAGGTTCCTACACTTGTGATTTGGAGAAAATCCTAGGATCTGACGGCCAGAGTGAATCTTGTTTTAACCCCCTAAGCCCTGAACAGTCATAACTTTTTCATACGAAATCAATTTTTTGAGCTCTAGGGCTTGTTGGAAAGCTCGTGGCATATAGTACAAGCCCTCAACTGTTTTTTATAAAGATAATACGTTGATTTTCAGATAGAGTATTTTGAAGTTGACCATACCCAGGGGGATCAAAGTCAGGGATCTCTAGAATTATTTTCCAAAAAAAATCATAGTGAAAATTAGTGTTGTGCTACCTGAATGAAAATCATTGGTTCTGTCTTTGGAGTTTAAGTCTTGAGTTAACTTTGGAACTCTTACAGATCTATTGAGAGCATCGCAAGGCGTTTTGAGCAAGTGTAAGTGCAAGCTTGGGAACACACTTCCTGGGCATCCAAAGGCAACCAAGCAGGAAACAAAAGGTTGGAAATTCTCAACTCCCTTTGTCAATTTCTAGCTTAGGCTAAGAACGACTAGTGATAGGAGTCAGCCAGGGCGACGGTAGGCAGTTATCAAGTTGAAGACTACCTAAAAACTCAAGTTCAAGATAAAAACATAATCTCTGTAGTGTCGATAACCTTAAGGTAAAGAACCTAACCTGGAACGATCAATTTATAGTGCGGAAATACACTCAAGTATACCTGTCGACGCAACTTCAGACAAGGTCATAAACACGACAACACACTAAAAAAGAATCAAGTGACTGAAACCAATTGATCAGCAACAAGGTTGTACTCTGGGCAAAATTGGGCTACTTAGATAGGCATATGAACCTTAGATCGGGACGACATCTAGTAAGGGAGAGACAAAGCCTTAGATCTTCAGAGGCTAGTGTCAACCACACTGCTAGGTCTTGGGCCCAACAGTTGAGCCACCACTCATACTACCCTAGCTCTGAAACCAGTGAGTCAGAGATGTCTCAAGGCATGGACAGACCTACGGGAAGTTCAGGTGTGCCTTACTTGTACAGGGTAGAAGGCCCTTACAAAACACAGTTGGAATACCTTAGGACCAACCGATTAGGTGCTAGCATCTATGAGGACGGCCTAGGAAGATCCGTGGTCCAGATTAAAAACCCTGACCAATCCATAGGACTAGAGCACCCAGTTGTCAAGTTTGAAAACGGTGCATACTTGGACAAAGAAGGAACCATATACGTAGTCACCAGTCACCCAGATAGGACAGATGAATTTGGGAATGTAATCTCCGAAGCGGACTTAGGTGACTTGGAACAAGGAAACATGGGTGTAGAACCTAGAACCCCTCGAGGCAAATCTGTTCTCACTAGGATTATCACACCTGAGTGGGTTCCCCAAGACAACAAGAGCATAGAGTTGCTCCTCAATCGAGAAACTGACGAAGCCTTTTGGAGGTATAAATCTAATCAGCCAATTGATATAGGAAATATCATGATCTACGAGTTCAAGGATCCTGATAGTCCAGGCAGAGTGACCTACTTAGACCACGCTTCAGAACGGATCTTTGCGGTTACGGAAAATGATAGGCATGCTTACACTTGGAAGGGTGAATTCATTTTCCCCCAACCAAGATCAAATGTATCCTATGGTCACCTTGGGGCTGGAACATCCCAAGCTCATGGAATGCAAAGGGACAGAAGTAGAGATAGACCAGAAGTAAGCTTTGCCAATCCAGTGGGCAGAGAAAGAATGAGGACGGAGACAAATAGGGTAGAACCTGAGATGCTTAGAGCTCACAGGAACCAAAGAAATGTGGATGGATTCCCTCTGCCGAGACCTAGAGAGCAGGCAAGAACTCTGAGACCGACTCAGCTAGTTAAGTCCATGAAGAATTACTTTGATGGCACAGGAGATCCCTATGATCATGTGGCGGAGTTCAAGCAAGTCTTGAGAGCTGAACAAGTGGAGGATCTATTCACGCAGTACAATGCCTTCGGTCTAACCCTTAGGAACACAGCACTTACATGGTTTCAGCCATTGGATGAGCGCCAGTTCAGGAGCATAGACCAACTCCTAGAAGCATTTATTATTGAATTCTCCAAGAGTGGCATAAGACACAATACCTCCTCACTGATTCACAGCTTCAAGCAAACCCCTCAAGAGACTGTGAGGCTTGCAGGAAGAAGATTTAGGCAATACCTTGAAAGATGTCCTGTTTCGGAGCTACCCACATCTGCCAAACAAGTAGCCTTATTCCTTGATGGATTGCTGAGTACGAAATTGAGATCCTATGTGTATCTGAAAGATCCTAGGACTATAGAAGAGTGTGTACGCATGTGCATTTACATTGAAGATAACCTAGGGGAAGAACTAGAGCTTTCCAAAATCTACAAAGATTCAGATAGTGCATCTAGTCACTCTTCCACGCAATCCACATCAATTGAGGAACTTGCAGAGAAAGTAGCTCAGAAATTAGGAGTAACTAGCAAACAAATCCCAAGGTTTGCTCCTGTGAAAAGGTGCTATACATGCGGTGGTGACCATATGGCAAATGTCTGCCCCATTATGGCTCAACCCCAAGTTAATCCTAGTAGCCAGTACTGCACCATAGAACGGCGATACACCAATCACACCGCACAAGATTGCCCATACAACAAGCAGGCAGTTAGGCAACCCTACCCTCAGCCCTACCAACAAGGCAGATGCCAGAACCAGTACCCTCCACAGCCATATGGCAGGCCACAGCAACCCTATCAGCAACCATATCAGGCCCAACAGAGACCCCAACCGGTGCTAGCCCAACAGCCTCCAAACCCCGCTAATGTGATTCCGGTAAAGTATACTGCTGCAGAAGAGAACCTGAATAGAGCTATAGTCCTTGTAACATCCTTGCTTTCTGAAAGTGACCCGAGTGACCATAGCTTTGATTCTACACATGTTGATAGCCCCCAGGCCTACTACATGCAGTCTCCTGAGCATGGTGAGTCCTATTATAGCGAAGAGACAAACGAACCTAGTTGGGAGTCAGATTACACGAACGTCATGTATGCAAACCCCAATCCTAGGCCTCAATCTAGGCAAGTAAGACCTCCATTCCCAAGAGGACCGTGCTACAGATGCCAAGGAGATCACTTCATTCGTGATTGCCCCTTACCTCCACTTACACAAAACCAGTCAGTGACGATCCAAGGCTTCTGCCAAGATTGTGGAAAAGAGCATCTCTTACGAGATTGCCCAAAGAACCCCAATAATATGCCAAAAATCACGCCCATCAACGTTATTGGGTTAGTGGTAGATTCCACAGGAAGTGTCACTTCCACTGCTCCCGTACAGGTAGTCACTCGAGCTCAAGCATTGCAGCAAAACCAAGGGGTAGGCCAGGAAAAGAGCCCAGATGCTAGCGATACTGAGAGCCAAAATAAAAAGAGAACAAGAGCTTGGAGAGATAGCCGCGAACGCATGAAAAGGCAATGGGCAAAGAAGATGAGTGAACTTGAGGAAAGTCTACGAGAAACCAAGGCTAAAATCATAGAGATCACATCTCAACCGCACTCTCACACATCCCCACCGCTACCATCCCCATCACCCTCCATCCCTCCACCCTCTAAGACACCCCACGTAACCCACCCACCACCCCAAACAGGATCAGTATTAGCTGATCCCACTCCTGAAGACATAGACATGATGCTTAAAGCATATCAGGCCAGAATCCAAGAAGGGCCAACCATAACCGATCATGAAAAATGCTACCCTAGAGCAGATCTAGAGCTTGAACGAACCAAAATTTGTGCTAAGATGGTGGAATTGGCTCAAGCCATGTTCGAAGCTAGCCGCCTCTTTAACATCTCTAGCTCAGCTAAGACGCAATTACATTTTGATGGATTGTTAGAAAGAATAGAGAGGCTAATTGCACAATCAGAAAAGGAACCTGCCCCTCAAAGAAAGGAAAGGACAAGGGAACGAATAAGCCAGCCTCTTCAGGAAGCCCATGTGCCTCCTCAAGAAGCTTATCTCCCCCCCCAAAAGGCAGATGAACCCCCCTCGAAAGCTTACGTACCTCCACAGGTTGCCTACATTCCTTCTCAGGGAGTGTATGAGCCTGCTCGGAAGAGTAATAGAATAAGTAATCCTCCCCAGGAAGCTTGTGCTCCAGCCATCTATGAGAACAAGGAGAGAGCCAATGATAGAATAAGCCCTCCTTCCCAGGTTGCTTATGTGCCTAATTCTACGGAGCCAGACACTTCTTCTTCTATGAATCGATTTGCACCAGACTTCCTACGAGAGATTCAAGAAGACAAATGGGATAACGAAAGTGAAGTTGCCCCTTCTTTTGAACTTGTGGACGATGCACACGACCAATTCCCAAAAGACATCCCATCTATTTACGGGGAACATGAGAGTACTCAGTCTCATGAGAGATTGGACTTTGAGTCTAATTTCATACAGGAGCTACCCCACTTCACAGGCCCATGGGAAGCAAAGTCCACATGTATGAGAGCACCCACAGTCATGGTAAGGAACGACGACTCAGTCATATCAAGGAACACGGAGGTAGTAAAGAACACCAAGGTGCAGCGCGATCTCACTTTGGAAGAACTGCCTAAGAATAGACCAAAAGCGCGGAAAGGTGTAGCCAGTCAAGTGACTGAAGTTGCAGAACCACGTTCTCGAATAGGATCCCATAGGACAGTGCCAGAAATTCCCTTGGACAAGATAGGAGATATGTGTGAAGGTGAAGAAGGGAACACCTATCTTCCCATCACCTACCAGGAGTACACTACCAAGGCAATTTTGGACTCAGGTGCAGGAGTTGCTATCGCTACCACCTCCCTATGGAAGCGTTGGGGCAAGCCGGCACTCAGGCCAACGAGAATGAAATTGCAGATGGCCGATGGTCATATAGAGAGGCCCTTGGGATTGCTAGAAGGCATAACTCTCACCACTTGTGGTGTTGAGTTTGAGCATAGCTTTGCTATATGTGACTTTAGCAAAAATCATGCCTATGAGATGATTTTGGGAAGACCATTTATGCGACAGTTGCAAGTGGTACAGGATTGGGGAACCAACTCCTTGTATTTGCAACACTTGGGTGTTACGACCAAAGTCAATCTCAAGGATTATTCTCATAGAGATGTCCCTCCTATTCAATGGAATCCCATCCATAGAGCCAAAGATGATACAGAATCGGTGCATTCCATAGGGTCTGGATCCTCATGGATGCATGAAGACACTCACCTATGGATGTGCAAAGTAGCAGTAGAGGAAGAAAAGAGAGAGAAGGCCAGAGAAATAGGTGCAAACAAAACCCATAGACCCATTCAAGACCCAGCCTATGCACCTGTAGTTTTTCCAGACGAGGAATTCGAACCCCATGGCTGGGCAGAAATTTTAGCAACAATGGATGTAGCCATCAACGAAGAACAATGGACACCTCACTGTGATGAGGATGGCTATGACATTTCAGTTTTCTCCATAGAGCCAATCATGGGAGAGGCAGTCCTAGAAGAATGCGAACCTAGCCCTGATGTATCTGAGGATGCAAGTGATTCCGATCTCGAGTCTATCATTATGGACCCACCATTTGCATCAGATGAAGAATACTTCCATGAAGTAGAATTTCAACCCCAGAGGCATGGAGAGCTTACAAATGATGTAAGATTAGCAACACATGTGAGCCCGAAGGAAGAAGGAAAGAAACGAAAGAAGAAAGAAGTCTCACCAGAGGAGGAAGAATCTTTGTTTGAGGTCCCAGAAAATTTTAAGAAGTATGAGATAGATGACAGGAGAGTCATGATAGGAATGCCTAAACGAGAGGCACAATCAGGAGAGGCCTATGATAACAAAGAAACTACCAAGAAAATAGTTGTGGCCATTGAAGAAGGAGAGGAGAGATGCACGTACATAGGCCATGACCTAACAGAAGAAGAAGAGTACGAATTGATTGCCTTGCTAAGAGAATACAGAGATGTATTCGCTTGGAGTTACAAGGATTTGAAAGGTGTTGACCCTGACATATGCTCACACACCATTCCCATGACTTCAGATGCCAAACCCTCTAAGCAAAAGCCCTATACTTATAACGATAATTACGCTGCTAAGATCAAAGAAGAGATAGATAGACTGGTTGAAGCTGGATTTATCTATGAAATTGAGCACACTGAATGGGTATCCCCCATCGTAGTGGTGCCCAAGAAGAATGGCAAGCTGCGTGTGTGCATTAACTTGAAAAAGGTTAATGCCGCCACGATTCGAGATAACTATCCGCTTCCCATCACAGAACATCTCTTAGAAAGAGTGGCAGGCAAGGAAGTGTACAGCTTCCTTGATGGATTTTCGGGTTACAATCAAGTAGCCATAGCTCCAGAGGATCAGCATAAGACAGCCTTTGCCACAGAATGGGGCATTTTTGCTTTTAGAGTAATGCCATTTGGGCTTACCAATGCTTTAGCTACCTTCCAGAGGCTGATGTGCCATGTGTTTAAGGAGTTCCTGAGGAAGAGTTTAGAAGTCTATGTTGATGATCTTTGTGCTCATTCCAATATTAGACAAACCCATATTCCTGAACTCAAACAAATCTTTGACAAATGTAGAGAATATCAAGTCTGCCTGAACCCAAAAAAATGTGTTTTTATGGTCAGGCAAGGTAAGATTCTAGGACACATAGTGTCAAAGAATGGCATATCTACCGACGAAGAAAAAGTGAGAGCCATAGCAGAGCTACCCAGACCAAAGAATGTCAAGGAAGTACAAGCTTTCATGGGGCATTGTGGCTATTACCGAAGATTTATACACATGTATGCTGTCATTGCAAAGCCCATGTACGGACTTCTGACAAACTTTGAGTGGACGGATGAATGCTAGAATTCCTTCCAGGAGCTTAAACGAAGATTGTGTTCAGCACCAATCTTGACCACACTAGATTGGAATAAGCCATTCCATGTTCATGTTGATGCATCCAATTATGCTATTGGATGTGTGCTTGCACAACCTACTGGTGAAGGTAATATGGATCTTCCAATTGCCTATGCCAGTAGACAATTGAATGCGGCTGAACGAAATTACACCACTACAGAGAGAGAAGGATTAGGCATGGTATATGCAGTTAAGAAATTTAGACACTATTTGCTTGCAAATAAGTTCAAATTTTTTACTGATCATCAGGCATTGTTATATCTTGTAAACAAGCCATGCAATACAGGAAGATTAGTGAGATGGTTTCTCTTGCTCATGGAATATGACTTTGAAGTTGTGGTAAGGAAAGGTAGGACTCATTTGAGAGCTGATCATCTCTCTAGGCTCACATCGGGAGAAGCCCCACAAGGAGTGTCAGATGACCTCCCTGATGCTTACTTGTTTAATTTGGAGGTCGTACCGCAGTGGGCTAAGCCATTGGTACCAGTATTGACATACGGGCCTAATCATCCAGTGATAAACACACGGAATAGAGAGGTTGTGAAAGCCCAAAAGTATCACAACATGGCAGGAAGCATGTACAAGCACACAGATCAAGGGATCTTGGCTTGTTGCGTAGAAGAGGATGAGTACGCTAAATGGTTGCAAATAGCACATGTAGGTGCACTAGAGCAACACCATTCAAAACAACGAACTTTACAGACTCTAAAGAGATTCGGAGTGCATTGGCCAACTATGGAAGCTGATGTCCAAAAGTTGTGCAAGGAATGCCCAATCTGCTGCACTAAACCACCGGTGGAACACGCCACTCTTTATCAAGTATCCATTGTGCCAGAATGGAGTGAACCACTAGTATCCTTCCTGAGGACGAAAGCATTCCCTCCAGACATGACTCTGGCTAGGAAAAGGAGTCTAGAACAAGAAGCCTTGGATTACTCACTCATTGGTGATAATCTATACAAACGCGGTAAAGATGGTTACCTGAGATTGTGTGTCCACGAAAGTGAATATCTTAAGATCTTAGAAACTGCTCACCAAAGTGTAGCAGGAGGACACTTTGGGCCGGATCGGGTGATCAAGGCAATTCTATTTGCGGGCTTCTGGTGGCCTACCCTTCACATGGATGCACATACCTATGTGAAACGGTGTGATGTCTGTCAGAGGACTCAGTATCCTATACGCAAAGATGAGATGCCACTGAAACCTATGATGGGTGGACGTGCATTCTCTAAGTGGGGAATAGACTTCGTAGGTCCTATTAATCCCCCAGCTAAAGGTTCTCATGCGGAATACATCATTGTTGCAACAGATTATCTCACCAAGTGGGTGGAGGTAAAGGCTACGACAAAGAACGATGCTCAAACAACTGCCAAATTCTTGTTTGAGAATGTATTCACGAGATATGGACTACCTATAGAGCTTGTAAGTGATAGAGGCACTCATTTCTTGAACGAAGTGATTGAAAATCTACTCCAAGAATTCTTGGTAATACACAAGAAGTCTGCCCCTTATCACCCTCAAGCTAATGGACAAGCTGAGAGTACTAATAAGATCTTATGCAATGTACTGACAAAATTAGTGAACACAAAACGCTCTGATTGGGACAAACAGCTACACCATGCTGTTTGGGCATACCGAGTTGCCTACAAAACGGTACTCCAAGCCACCCCCTTTCAGATGGTATTTGGCCAAAACGCTGTGCTACCCTTGGACTTCTTGATCCCTACATTGAGAGTAGCACAAGAGTATGAATGGACAGGTCATGAGCTCTCCTCTAGGATCTTTGACCTTGAACGATTAGGAGAAACAAGACTGACAGCCGCTGCAGGAATATATGCAGCCAAGAAGAGACAGAAGGCATATTTCGATGCCCATGTGAAGGATAAAGGCTTGAAAGCAGGAGATCTAGTCTTAGTCTATACACTAAAACAACACGCGAGGAAGCTAGAAAAGAGAGGCTACGGACCTATGATCATCAATAGGATCTCCACAAGTGGAGCAGTACAACTGGCCACATTAGAGGGTGATGTTCTCCCTAACTATATTAGTGGTTGCAGAGTCAAGTTGTATCAGGAACCCCTCACGGAGGAAATGCTCAGCCGACTCAACACTTCTAAGAAACGCAAAGAGGAAGAAAAGCGAGTTCGAGAAGAAGCTCAAGCAGAAGCTTTAGAACGCATCAGAAGGATGAAGTTACGTAGGCAAGGTAGAGATCAGCCTAGAGTGAATGAATATGCAGGCCAAGGATATCCCATGGCCATGTGTGAAGTTGCAGGAACAAGCTCGCATAGAATAATTGATAGACGTCCTTTCATAACCATAGATATAGGACAAGGAAAGAGTGCAAGGACCGTAAGAGCCTTGATTGACTCAGGTGCAGCCACTAGTGCTGTTAAGTTGTCTTACTGTCAAGAGTTGCAGTTACTTGTCAATCCTGTGGAAGCATATCTCATAGGATTGGGAGGCGTGGAAACCCCTTGCATGGGCGAGGTGGAACTTCCCCTCTACATTCACGATGAGGCAATGACAGTTAAAGTACTAGTGTGTCAAGATGAGGATCTCACTGAACCTCTCGTCTTGGGTCAAGATTGGATCTATGACCAAGCAGTCAATCTAAACCTAAGAAGTGGACTTCTCCAGGTTTGGGTCAATCATAGTCGAGTTACAGTAGAATTAGACAATGGAGCACTCAAGGAACTAGGTAAGGCACAGACTCCTGGTCCTTCCAGGGGTACACATGAAGATGACCATGCTGTTCTTGTTCAAAACCCTGTGTTGCAGAGGAATGATATTTGCAAAAAAGGAGTCAGGGATGCAACGGAACTCCCTTCTTTTCCAAAGGCCAGAAGGAGGCAACAACCAAAGGTGGATCAAAGGCAGAAGAAGCAGAGTACTACCTATGTCCGAGATCAAAAGTACCTGTGCAGCAGAATGTCCCAGAAAATAAACCAGGTGTGGGTGCGGAAAGGCGAACAACCGGTTGCACCACCGTCAACTACACGGGCAAAGCCTCTTATTAGTAACCAACAACACGACGCTAATAAGAAGTCTTTCAGAAATTCTTTTGCTAAAGTAAAATCTATTTGGGTGCCCAAGAAGTCGATGAAGGCTAGCCCACAATCAAGACAAATTTGGGTGCCTAAGGCTTGCTTGAGGGCACAAGTAGCTACGCCGAGGCCACAACCTAAACAGCATAACGCAGCTACGCATACTGCCGGTATTCACTCATTCTCAACACTCAAGAACACACCAAGACCCAAGAGCGCGCATGTAATCACTTGTAAATGGGTCCCTAAAAGGCCCCATTTTCAACCTGCGACACCGAGAAAGCTCTCTCGAGTCTCTACGAAACCGAAAGCAAAGCCCATCCACTGCATTTGGCAGCCTAAGACCTGTAATAAACCCCCCGACCCCAATTTGTAAATTCATCCCCACTTACTAACTTCATTAGTCTCCTAGGACTACCCAAGCATTAACTACACACACGTGCACCGAACACTTACTAACCCATTATTCGCTCCCGACCCTCATGTTAATATTGTGATGGGAACAACAATGGTCCTCCCTTGTCCTGTACAATATTAACACCTGTTTGTATATTCTCACAGAGACAGACAGCAAGAAGTAAAATGGCAGATACAGTAGGAACTAGCTCCCAGGCAGGCTCCAGCCCACAAGTGGTGGACATCGAAAGTCTTCCAGTCGAGGAGGAGTTAAAGGAAAGACCAGCGGCATTACGGGCATTGCACGCCATACCAATTCAGAATCCTCCGCAGGGTCACACAATGCCGATGGGCAAAACCTCACATTGGTTCAGTGACGTTGCTGGACCTTTGGGTGAAGGCACATATATGTGGGAGTCAGAGGTCGAATTCAATGGACGATGGGGCAGATACCATTTCTTTACCAGGGAGTTTGAAAGGTTACAGAATAACGAAGGACTGAAGCCGATCTCGAAGAAGGCAGGGCTATATGACTACTTCAAGTCCCAACTGCCAAAGCCAGATTTCCTAAGATGCTCATATCTAATTGGTACCCTCACCCCCAGCAAAGACAAGAAAGGATACAGCTCCTTTGTGCTCCCATCACTCACAAGGGGCAACGAGTTGAAGCGTTTCCGCTTAACTATCAATCTGGTAAGAGAAGCACTCGACATGCAGGGTATGCACATTCCAACAGAGAAAGAGACAATGGTTCCAGACAACATGAAGAATAGGAATCTGACGAAGTTGAAGGACATGGTTGCAATGACACCCACGATCGCCATCCACTTACGTATGGTCATGCAACATTTTGCCTTCCCCGCGCAGGAGAGGTTCACAATGCCTCCCAAAAAGATTTGGTTTAGCCTCTACCTGGCGGATGCTTTTGAGTTGACCATCAATATGCCCCACTGGATTATCGACCAGATTCATATGGCTCATCAGAGATGGTATAAAAAGCAAAAATCTGTGTTGTATGGTTGCTGTGCACTCACAAGAATTGTATACAGATGTCTCGCCTATGATGTACCGGTGCAGAGGGCTCTGATCTGGTCCAGAGCACAGGAATTTCAACGCAGATTGTCAGCTATAGGACCTCCCTCAAAGAAGATGAGAGGCACCGTCCAGATGCCTTGTGCACAAGCTCGCGGGGCAACCCTGACGCCTGAGACAACCCCAAGACTTCCACGACGAGTGCAACCATTTACTATCAGGTTGCCCAGGCATAACACTGATGGCCCTAATCTTGTGTTTCCACCAGTACCGACTGATCTGGAATTCCCGCATGGATTCACTCTGGAGGATTTAACGGACGAAGAAGTTGCAAGAATCATAGAAGCTGTAAATGCAGAAGTTGAAGAAGAGCAAGCCAGTGGACATCAAACTGCCCCAGACCAAGCACAGCCCGGCCAACCAGACGTAGTCAACGTGGACGATGAAGAAGAAGCTCATGGGGAGACACAGGGCGGACATTCAGAAGCCGAAGAACAAGAGTATGATCCAGAAGCCCTACAAGTACTGGAAGGTGCCCCCGCCTACACTAGCGCATTAAAGAAGCTTTACGATACAATGAACCGAGTTCAAGAGCAACACAGGCTCTCATTAGCTGCAGGTAAAGCTCTCATGAATCAGATTCTGGAGGAGGAAGGTGTGGACGAGCAATACCGTGCCACCTTGGAAACGATCTCAGATGCTTTGGGAGTACCGGAAACAGTGCACACCGCACTAGCGCAATCACGAAGAACAGAGAGAAGATATGGAAGACGCCCCCCACGAACAGGAAAACGAATGAATGTATTAGGTTCAGGACCACAAGGCACCCCCACAACCATTGGCACAGCACACACAGTTCACGACACCGAGGAAGCCCACACATCGAGTGCACCCCCATCACCTCCCTTGCCACCTTCCCCCCCACATCCACCTCACTCACCTCCCTCTACCACTGTAACCTCCACTGTCACCACCTCTGAAACTACTACACACACCCACGCACACACCATCAGCCAACCCACACACTCTACTCCCACTGAAAACATAAGTCTAACTACAGCCACGGTGCACCTCACTACCCCGAGCACACTTCCTAGAAGTTCACAATTACACACACCTCTATACACATTCACAACCCTCACCGCTACCACAATCCCCATGTTCACAGTCACTCCCACCACGAACCCCACTTTTATGGAAGTGTCACCCACCTCTGCACCTCTCCCATCCCCCATTTACCCACAATCTCCCATTCCCCCACCTCCCCCCTCACCCGTCCCCAGTACTGCATTCACAATCCCCTTTCCCTTTCCCTACCCCTCTGCATTCAATACTATTCCTCTCGGTAAATTATTTAATAATATGCATCAATGCATGGCCCAACTTCAGCAACATTACCAACACTTGGACAACCAACATACAAGGCTCTTCCGAAGCCACGAGGATCTCCAAGCAAGATGTAGGGATCTTGACGAGCAGAAGCAGCAACTAGAACAGCAGCACATGACATTACAGGAGCAATACGCACAATTAGAAGCCAACCCACCCCAAGCAGATGACGACGAACGACGACACATGGACGAACTGCTACACTCTCAGATCACGGAAAACCTGAAGCTTCGACGAAACTTGGGCCTCCTCCGCAAGCATATGTCTACAGCGCTAGAGGAGAATAAAAGATTACAGAAACAGAACGAAGAAAACCTGGAGGCGGCCATGGAGGGTTCCCCACAAGAGATTGACCCAGAACGATTCAAGGCAATTCCCTCTGAGAATATGCAGGTGGTGTTAGAAACTCATGCAGATCTAATGGAGGCCCATGCCGCTTTAGAAAAAGAGAGAGATGAGTTACGAAGACAGTTGGCCACCCGACAGACAGAACCCAGCCAGAGCATAACCGCAGAAGAAACAGCTAAAGAGGTCACTAAACTCCGGGCCGAACTTGAGGAATTACGCAGCAAGGTTATGCAATATGAGCGTCAGCCCTCCCCTCTGGTAGACCCCGAGCCTGACGATCTGGTGCCAATTGAAGTAGAAGAAACATTCGAGGATCCCTATGTACCAATGCCAACACCCGGCGGTAAGCGCACAGAACAGGGCATGGACACAATTGAGATCGAGGCACCGGAATGGATGCAAAAGTTAGAGAAAGTAGCCACGACGCATGATGACAGGGTGGCCGTCCAAATCGCATTGATGTCAAAATTGGAAGAGGTGGTAATAAAATCTGATTATTTTCAGAATCTTTCACACCATAGGTGGATCGGCCCATCGGATGATCTGTATGTACCTTTTTGCGTGCTAATGGCGGATTATAATGCGGAGATCAAGCGCCACACCTCAAGGGAACCCACCTCTGCCACCCAATTTGCACCCGATGACATCCCAGAGAGTGCCAAGCGAGGACATATCCGCCAACCAACGTGGAGAATTCGGCTGCTCAAAACCTACCCGGAAATGGTAAGAACATGGAACAACATGCCATTGTACATCAAATATAATTCATGTTATTGCCCTGTGTTTCGAAGGAGATCCTGGCCGGAGTACACACATACAGTGCTGACGATTAAAGGATGTGAGAAGTGGCTAAATTACGTGTACTTCGCACCCCCTAAAGGCGCACCCACAATTGGCTATATGATTTCAACGATCCGACATTGGGGGGTCCGTTTCAAGAATGTTCCTGATATCATGACTCAGATGTGCTTGAAAATTTTCGAACTTATGCTGGTCACCTTCAGGACCTTCAAAAATGTCAAGGAACCGCATCTCTCAGCACTAGGATTTAATGAAGGGAACCAGGATCTTGTATACGACATGAGCACAACTCCATCGATCAATGTTGTGTATGCATGGCACGCTCGCATCAAATATCTACCGGCCTGTTTCAAACAAACGTTCGAAGAGATGTTTGTCACGGGATTCTGGGAATATCACTCCGAGATATTCATTCCCAGACCATCCCATCTCTTGCAGTTGTTTGCAGTGGAACAAGCTCTCCACTCCGAAAAGCTACGTATGCCACACCCAGAGGTTCCTGGGCCGGTAGACTGGGATGCTCTTCTGACAGATTTGGCCAAAGGTTTGCGAATTGCTGAACATCATTTAGCGCAGGACGTCGTCGAGTACTACATCCAAAAACCCTCTCAACAAGGGTCTGTCAGGGACGACAGACGCGAGAGAGGGGGGGGTGTTAGCAGTGGACAAGGGAGAGAAAGCACAAGCAGACAAGGGAGTCAACGAAGATCTGGCAAGTAGGCCAACAATTTTCTTCAGGAAGAAGCATTTATGAACATTCACGTAGATTTAGCACTAAGGCAACCTTAATTTTTCAAACCCTTTACACCAACTAAAAGTGATTCTCATCACTAAGCACCATTGTAAATATCATTTCACCCTTTTGTAGCTCCATTTTGTGCAAGCCAAGGAGTCCTTGAGCTTGAGGAGCATTAGAAGTATCTACCTGCCAATTTTCGTAATTTTTGGATCTCGTTTGAGCCCCCAAATAAGCCCTGGAACCTAATTTTTAACTAGGCCGGACACTAGGTCTGAACAGGGCCATAACCTAGTCAAAAACTATAAAAAGAGCTAGAGAGCTCATTTTTGAGGTTAGATTGTAATTGAAACGAACTTGTAAGAGCATTTTGAAAGTAATTGAAGAACTCCATTGATTCTCACTCTTTGTCTTGCCGTGTGTGCGCGTGTGTGTGTATGTGTGTGCATGCTAGTGTGCTTCTCACTCACGCACTTGTGCCGCCACTTGCTCGAGGTCTTCATACCATCCTCACGTCTTCCCAGATTGACATTAAAGGAGGTGCTACTCATCATTGAGCTACAACTGCCTTTCTTACAACAACGTCAGAAGAAGAACTTCTGTTCTTAAGGCATGTACAGAGAGCTTTAGCTTTTTGTAGTTTTGTACGGTTGAAATGACTTCTTTACTACCTTTTTTGTAGTTTGGTTACAACAGACTTCTTGACATGAAGAGCCCAATGACTTCTTGACTGCCTCTCTGTAGTTTGTTTACAACAAACTCGACTCATTCAAAGTCGATATAGAGTACATGAACAACCAAATGTGTTGCTGCTGGCAAGTTCTTGAACATTACGGGTTCTAGCTGAGTTGTGGAACTTTGATGGTGAGCTATTGAGCTTTGACGGTGGGCAACTCTTAGAGTCGGAAGCTTCTGTGCAATATGTTCTTGGCCCTCTTCTAATGATGATGCTTGTTGTGTTGCTGCATGATGAGGAGGAGGACGGTAGTCGATGAAGGAAGTTGCCGCAGATGGGAATTTGTCTCTGATATGGCGACGGATGTTCCGATGAGCTCACCCATCTACATAGACACAATAGACAAGGAGGAGCAACGGAGAGTTGCCCAATATGACAAAGATGGAGGGGTCATCAGAGAAGGGGAGCCCGAAGGCTCAACCCTGTCAGAGCATCGAGCTCATAGCAAGGAGGAAAGAATGCAAAAAGAGGGAGAGAGTACACCTCCCCCACTTTCCTTGCATGCGTGAGTTAGGGATCCACCTAACCTTGCGGTAGTTGAGTGAAGAGGGCAAGGCAATTTAAATCATTTGTAACTTTGAATTCCAAGATCTGTCGTGAGTATTCCGAGGAGAATTCGTAGGACAGAAATATTCAAGAGGAAGAGAGGGCTGAGATAAAGAGAGAATGTACCCCAACCCTCCATTCAAGGCTCTCACTAAAGAAAAGAGATGACAAAGATGGAGAGTGATGCCCATGTGAGTGTATGGAGAAGTGTGTATGTGAGTAGGGTGACAGAGAAGGGGGTAAGGGGGTGTTTTTGTGCATCAAACAGAAATGAACTAAAACTATACTATAAAAACAAGAAAAGGGGAGCAATTGGCCCAAAGGAAGGGTGAAAGTGCCATGCACAAACTCAAATCCTACGTAATTGAGCAAAAAAATTGCAACACAATACTTTACCACATGTTCTTGAGCTCTCCAAGTGATGAAAGGCCGACCATCCCCGGCAACGGTGCCAAAAAGTGTTGAGGTTGTAGCAAGGAATGCCCAAAACCCACACCACCTTGCATGGAAGCAAGAAGGAAAGCTCAAGAGTGACTCTCCTCTCATTTACCCCTACCTCCCACATGTTCAAGCCATTGGCAACAACCCCATGCTTTGCCACATGCTTGAAAACAAGGAGAATAGGGAGTCAAGGATCCTAGTCCATGAGGAAAGTACAAGCAAATGCAACTACTCTACTCACACAAAGGAGAGGCATGCATGGCACACACACACACCACTCTCACACACTCACAAGACACAATACATGTAAATGTAAATAGTCTTCTTGGAGTAAATGAGAGCATCTTCCATTGAGAAGAGATTTTACATGAGAGCACATCGACCAAAAGCTCCCCTCTTTACAAAAATGAGCTCATATTTATAGGCTAAGCTCTATTCCCCATGTGCCTCTTTGAAAAGTCAAAAAGGTGATTCTCTCTCTAACTGCCAATCTTCTAGGATATTCCAAGTTCAAATAAGTAACAACCCAATCTCCAAGAAGTTCATGCGTCGGTTTTCTACGTGGGGAATCTTTCTAGAAGGATCATAAAGCTGAGAGAGACTATCCTATAGTATGAAGAAATATTAAAAAGTGTTTTAGGAGAGTGTTCATATGTGACACTCACATATATACAAAAAAGGTTATTTCTCATGGTCTAGAGAGGGTTCTTATGCACCGTTGAGGGTGTGTGCATACCCTTCAACCCAACAATCACTGATTTTGAACTCCTCTTGCATGTGTCTCTTGATCCTTTGAATGCCATTTAGATCATCACCTGACACAATAATATCATCTACATATACACATAGATAGATAACCTCATTGTGATCTCTTTTGATGAATAGAGAAGGATTTGAGCTGCTAGCTTTGAAACCTTGATCTTGAAGATATGTAACCAACCTGTAATTCCAAGCTCTAGGAGCTTGTTTCAATCCATACAATGCTTTCTTAAGTCTACAAACATAAGATGGATGATTAGGGTTTTCAAAACCTCGTGGTTGTGACATGTATACCTCTTCACTTATCCAACCATTTAAGAATGCATTTTCACATCAAGTTGGAGGAGTCTCCAATTCCTTGTAGAAGCTACACTTATCAATGTCCTGATTGTAGTCATCTTTGCAACTGGTGAGAATGTTTCCTCATAGTCTATACCATGATTTTGTGAGCATCCTTTGGCAACTAATCTTGCCTTGTACCTGCAAACTGATCCATCTGAGTTTCTTTTAACTTTATATACCCATCTGCAACCAATTACTTTTGGATTCGGCAACATTGGAACCAAATCCCAAGTGTCCATTTCCTTCAATGCATCTATCTCTTCTTTCATGGCCTTTTCCCAATTAGGGTTTACCTTTGCCTCTTCATAGGTTGAGGGTTCCTCTGAAATAGAGTCTTTTGCCAAGCATATTGAATGCTTTGTAACAAATGTGGAATAATATCCATACCTTTCTGGTTGTTTCTTCTCTCTTGCTGATCTTCTAGGTGCTTGTTTGGAGCATTCTCCATGCATCTTTTCTTTGCCTCTTGACTTCCATAGCTTGTAATCCTTTTCTCTTTCATCTTGGTCATCATCTGTATCACTTCTTGGATCCTGGACCTGTGTATCATGCTTGCTTCCTAATTGATGAGAGTCAGAATCAAGATCATATGGTAGTGTTACCTTTTGTTTGTCTTCATCATACCAAGACCTGTGTTCTTCAAACACAACATCTCTACTTGTAGTGAATTGCTTGGTTGAAGGATTGAAGAACCTGTAACCCATCTGAGTTGAATCATATCCAATAAACATTGCCTTTGTTGCCCTTTCATCTAGCTTACCTCTTATTTGTGATAGTACATGAACATAAGCTAAACAACCAAAACCCTTGCAATGTCCAAGACTAGGTTTTCTTCCATGCCATGCTTCATAAGGAGTCATACCTTGAAGTGATTTTTAGATGGTAGTATATTGACAAGGTACACAGCAGTTGAAATAGCTTCTGCCCATAGATAATGTGGCAACTTCTTCTCTTCAAGCATTGTTTGGGCTGATCCAACCAATGTCTTGTTTCTCCACTCTGCAATTCCATTTAGTTGAGGAGAGTACCTAGTAGTCACTTCCCTTTTGATACCTTTTTCTTGCAAGAACTCATCAAACTCTTTGGAGAAGTATTCTCCCCCTCCATCAGATCTGAGCTTCTTTAGTGATCTACTTGTATGATTCTCCACATGTGCAAGATACTTCTTGAAGCAATCAAACACTTCATTCTTACTCTTGATAAAGTATAGAACAGTCCATCTACTATGGTTGTCAATAAATGAGACATAATACCTTGATCTTGCCAATGAAGGTTCTTGACTTGGTCCCCATACATCTGTATGTACTAAGTCCAATAAGTTGTTGTGGATGTAGCCTTTGTGGTTGAATGGTTGTCTTTGTGCCTTCCCAATCTGACATGCATCACACTTGTTGATCATGTGTTGCTTTGATAAGTTCGACAGTCCTAGAACATTTTGATCCCTGCATATATCCTTCAAGGTTCTTTCATTCACATGAGCAAGTCTCTTATGCCACACTTCAAGATCACTTAGGGTTTGAGACCCAAAGTTTAATAGAGTTATGTTCCTGGTTTCTCCTACTTCAAAAGTAAAGAGCCTACCATGCTTCTCACCTCGGGCTATCTTTTTGAAGCCTTCACATGGATCTTCCACAAAAGCTCCATGTTGGGTGAACCTAACTTGCAAGCCTTTTTCAACTATTTGGCCTACACTTATTAGGTTTTTAGTGATAGTGGGTACATAGAGAACCTTACTCAGAATGTTTGTCCTGCCATTGGAAGCTTTGACATTACCAATCTTCTCCACATTGTGCTTTGTTTCATCCGCTGTTTGCACTTCATGTCTATGCTTTGGACTTTCCAAATCAGATAGAAGAGCAATGTTGCCTGCAACATGATTCGAACATCCTGAATCTATGTAGAACAAATGATCATCTTCTTTACCTTCTTTATGGCTTAGATTCATAAGAAGCAATGAGTCTTCATGTGATTGATCTTCTGAATAATTTTTGTAGTCCCTTCTATGATAGCTTCTATTGTTATTGTTGAAGTTGTGTCCACCTCTGCCTCTATTGCTGCCATATCCACCTCTTCCACTTCCTTTCTGGGTCTTCCCATTGAACCAACAATTCTGAGTGGTGTGGTTGGTCTTATCACATATGGCACAAGGTTGAACATTCTGACCTTTGGTTTTGTCTTGCTTTGGTCCTTTCTTCTTCCCTTTCGACTTGCTCTTGCTTGTAAAGTTGGCTTGAAAAGTCTCTTCTTCATCTTCTTCCTTATTCTTACCTTTCTGCTTCTTATCCTTCTTATTTGCATATAGAGCACTAGTTGAATTACCATGATAAGAGTTACCTTCCTTTATGCTATTGTTGGCTTCTTGATTGAAGAGTTGTCCAAGAAAGATGTTGAAGTCTGGAGCTTGCACATCCATGATGAGATCATAAGCCGTCCTGAAGGATTGACATTGCTTATCACTTCGAATGCCGTTGAGAATTTTCCTCATGATGACCTCTTCTTCAATCAGCTCTCGAATGGATGCTAACTGATCTGCAACCTCCTTGACCTTGGTAACAAACTCTGTGATGGTTTGTTTAGGTGTCTTCTTCACTTGGTTGAACTCGATCCAAAGATTATTCTTTCTTGCTTTGGTACAAGCAGAAAAGAAAGTCTCAAGGGCATCCCAAGTCTCTTGGGATGTCTTGCATCCTCTAATATGTGGTAATAGAAAGTCAGAGATAGAGTTTAGTATATACGACCTTGCTTGAGCATCCCTTGCACACCAAAGTGTGAGCTTATTTGTCTCCTCTTGGTCCTCCTTTGGATCTCGGAATAGGCATAGCTTCATCACCTGCTACAATTCCATAAAGATTTCTACCTTGCAAATAGGCCTCCATCCTGATTTTCCAAGCCGCATAGTTGTGTCGATCGAGCTTCTCGATCATTGAGGGAAAGCCGTCACCCATCTTGATCTAGCTCTGATACCACTGAAAGAACTTGGAGAAGCTTGTAGAAGGTAGAAAAATGTGTTTCGAAGCGATGAAGTTTGGTCTAGCCAACCGGCACAAGACCAGCCCTTGAGCTTATGGAGACTCAAATACACCTTATAGGCATGCGATAAGTGCAAAGAAACACACTATGTATTTTGGAGCATCAAGGAGAATGAGTCGATACAAAACAGATAGGTTCGTGGGTCGACTAGCTCAAAAAACTTACTATTTATGGAAGAGACAATGAACTTCAAATGCCCATAGCGAGCAGGGTGATTACAACTAGAAAAAATCCTTTTATGGGAGTGATACACATAGGGTTGAGTTTATAGAATTCACAAAAGTATAAGGAATAAGCAAAATATGCTATAGGAATGAATGAGACATTCATCGGTGGTACTTACTATTTTTTAGGAATACGTAGAGATTGACCCCAAGACAGAAAAACTTAGATGTCTCCCAATCTGCTAAACTAAATGCTTTGAAAATTTATACGCATAAACTAGACACTTATACCTTTCCAGTGAGCCATCTTGCACTCAATTTTGAGATGTAGAGAGAGAGCAGCAGCAGCCTCTGCAAGATTACTGTTGGCGAAGACGATGATGCAGAGAATTGAAGGAGCAAGACAATGATGGTCACAAGTGTATGTATATTGCTTCCATGTAATGTACAAGTGACTTCAAGTATTTACATAGACTCTAGGAGTGTTCCACGACTTCTACAAGTGAAATTTGAATTCAAATGAAGGTGGGAATGGTTGTTGGAGGGAATCAATTCACTTTCCTACAATCTAGGAAAAGTGAAGATCTAGTTTGATCTACTTTTAGGTGATTTGATTGTTTGATTGAATGCAACTTCAACCACCACAAATTTGTGGGATTTGGGCTCTATCGCTCTAACTTTACATGTGTAAAGCTCAAGGCTTTTACAACGGTAAATGAACCATCAAAAATCTCTCAAAAAAATACAATAAATGAGCATAAGAAAAAAAACTCTCCAACGGATATTCTTTCGGTTGAACTCTAGCAATTGGTATCAGAGCAGGTCACTGCTTTCTCTAGGGCATTGTCAACATGCCTCTAATGATAGTCTCATAATTGCATGAAAATTGGTGAGCATATTAGGATGATAAGGAGTTCATGTTGTCCTTGTTGTTTGGCATTGAAGTTTTTTTTTGAGCTTGTTTCAACCTTCAAATGCACTATCATAGTGAATGCATAGGAAATTGTGAAGAGATGGATAGGTATGTGCTTGAAGATGAAGAGGTGTTGCAAAATCCTTGCTCTACACCAGCCAAATGAACTCCAGAAGTATATGGTGGGCCCTTTTAGCTTGCCAATGGATGTATTAGACACCCTATGTACCTTGGAAGATCACTCTCAAAAAGATAGATCAAAACAGATAAGTTGGAGTTAGCTCAGAGGTGAAAACTTGCTATTCTTGGTTCATACACCTGTCCAGTGTTTTACATAATTCTCTGAGCACAGCAACAATTAGCTCAATTCCTCTTGGTGAAGTCTAGGCAACTTAAAGAGCTAACTTTCAAGAGTAATCTCATAAAAAATAATGAACCACACATTGAGAATGAGTTTTAACAAGTGATGACATCATCCCGATTTTCACGGGCTGCTACAGAAATAGACTAGTGAGCAGAAAAATCAACATAACTCAAAATGTAGAAATCCAATGATTATGAAAATTTGTATGCTTATACTAGACAGTAAGCTGAATCCAAAAAGCTTTAAATCACTGAATTTGGATAAGTAACCACTGCGAAATGGCTCTGACAAGATGCGTGAAAAAATCGGGTACCTCACAGAGAAGTGAAGATGAACAGACCCTGTTGACTTCAAATGCACATAACTGAAGATTGAAACATCCAAATGACATGCAAATTTGTGAGCATATAGTAGACTTATAGAGCTAACGTTGCCAAGTTAAATCACTGAAAATGATGCACCACGATCAGAGAAAACATCTCTGCAAGCTGACTGAGAAAACTGAGAGTAATGGCAGTGAGTAGTACACTTCACAAGAACATGGAAAGATGAACTCAAATAATCATGAAAATGAAAGTATATTGCTTGTACAATACAATGACTTACTGATACATATGTGTGCCTTGTAATCACACCTTGATATGGCATAAAGCTCAGCTCTTGGAGGTCTTCACATAGGTCTCTCTAACCACGACTAAAACTGCCATCTATTTATAGTTGAGTTTGGGAGGCTAACTTCCCTCAATCACTCTCCAATCAATCAATGATTGATTTGATTCTCTACCTACCACAAATCACGAATTCGTGGCTCCTCTTTCCATTCTTGATCAAGTGGACTCAACCACTTAAGATTCTCTTACTTTTACATTAAGTAAACTCTTCAAAAGTTACAAGAGGTAGTTCACAAGTGAACTTTACATAGTCTTCTTTTTAAAGCTTCTTCTAAGACTTTGTGAGACTCAAGCCAATACTTAGGCTTGTCATAGACTTGCTCCAACAGCTCCCCCTCAAGCCAAGTATGCTTGAGGTCTTTAATCTTCCAAGATTACCTACAAACCAATCATAGCCTTGAATTTGCAAAGCTTTGTACCATCCAATGCTTTGGTTAGAATATCTGCACATTGTTGATGAGTGGACACATATGATATTTGAATCTCTTTGCTTAGAACCTTTTCTCGTACATAGTGATAATGAACTTCAATATGTTTAGTCCTTGCATGAAAAATAGGATTAGCAGCCAAATGAATAGAACTCATATTGTCACCAAAAATAGTTGGAGTTCCGAACTCCAATCCAAGATCTTTGAATAATGTCTTCATCCACATAGCTTCTTGTGTAGCTATGGCAAGACCTCTATATTCAGCTTTAGTAGAAGAGAGAGCAACTGTGGGTTGCTTCTTGGATGACCATGAAATAAGCTTTGAACCTGCAAAAGTAAGATAACCTGAAGTGCTCCTTGTATCTTCCTTGGAGCCAGCCCAATCTGCATCAGAAAATAGCTTCAAACCTAAATCAGATACATAAGGATAATAAAGTCCTTCATTTATGGTTCCTTTGAGATACTTGAGAATCCTTTTGGCAGCATCCATATGTGGTTTGCTTGGTTGTTGAAGCTCAAAGTCAAGGACAAAGCATGGAAGCACATCAAAAGGTGGACACACGAGGAAAGTACCATTGTAAATACCATTATCTATTTTTAGTAACTCCATTTTGTTCAAGCCGAGGAGTCCTCGAGCTTGAGGAGTATTAGAAGTACCATCGTACCAATTTTCATAATTTTTAAACTTCGTTTGAGCCCTCAAATAAGCCCTGGAACCTAATTTTTAACTAGGCCGGACACTAGGTCTGGACAGGGCCAAAACTAGTCAAAAAACTATAAAAAGAGCTAGAGAGCTCATTTTCTAGGCTGGCTTGTTAGAGAATAGAACTTTTGTAAGAGAACTCTTTTGCAATCTAAGCTTTCCATTGTTCCTCTCTTTGATCTTACTTTGTGCGCGTGTGTGTGTATGTGTGTGCATGTTTGTGTGCTTTCACTCACGCACTTGTGCCTTCACTTGCTCGTGGTCTTCATACCGGTCCTCACATCTCCGCGGATTGACAAGTAAAGGAGGTGGTGCTTACGCTTGAGCTACACCAAATTTTGGCGCCGTTGCCGGGGAGAGAGCTTCGAGGACGAGCGTTGTGATGGTAAGATCGTAGATTTGCAACGTTGGAAGGTAAAAAAACTGTCATTTCAGTTCATTTTCTGTTTTTTCCTCTTCATCTTCATCATCATCATCATGTCCACCTTCTTCCATCTTCTTCTTCATAGAAAATTCTTGTTTTTTAGTGCATTTTCACCATCTTCATACCATTTTTCATGCATTATTGTGTGGGAAGGAGTTAGGAGAAGCAAGGGAGAGCAAGCGCTGTGTTTTTTTCATGATTTTCTGCTCATACGGAGCTCGCCATAGCCGGTGCTCAGAAATTTGAATTTCCCGCCAAAAATCGCGATTCTGTGATGAAAATCGCGATTCTGTGAAAATTCAAAATTTTTGAAAAAATCACGATTTTCTGTTTTCCCGCCTAAAAGTTGGCTGAAAAAATCACGATTCTGTGGTCATTCTCAGAATCGCGATTCTGTGATTGTGCTCAAAATCGCGATTTTCATATCAAAAGAAACACGATTTTCTAAAAACACGATTTTCAGCGGGCTCAAAATCGCGATTCTCACAAATCATGATTTTCAGCCAAAAACACGATTTTGTGAAGAAAAAGGCGATTCTGTGTAATCACGTTTGTTTGCTCAAAATCGCGATTTTCAGAAACACGATTTTGTGCTCAACATCGTGATTTTCATGCCAAAAACACGATTCTGAGAAAATACGATTTTCAGCGGGCTCAAAATCACGATTCTCACAAATCACGATTTTCAGTCAAAAACACGATTTTGAGAAAAAAAAGGCGATTCTGTGTAATCACGTTTGTTTGCTCAAAATCGCGATTTTCAGAAACACGATTTTGTGCTCAACATCGCGATTTTCATGCCAAAAATACGATTCTGAAAAAATACGATTTTGTGAAAAAAACACGATTCTGTGATCAAAATTGCGATTTTCATGTCAAAAAACGCGATTTTCAAAAACACGATTTTGTGATCAACATCGCGATTTTCAAAACACGATTTTGTGAAAACACGATTTTGTGATCAAAATCACGATTTTCAAAACACGATTTTCTACTCAAAATCGCGATTTTCAAAACACGATTTTGTGAAAACACGATTTTGTGAACACGATTGTCAAGTACAAAATCGCGATTTTCTCCAAAGGTCCTGTTTGCCGATTTGACCCCCAGGAGCCTGAATTGGCATAACTTTTTCATCCAAAGTCCATTTTTTGAGCTCTATAGCTCGTTGGAAAGTTGACCCTCAAGTGGGACTAGGGAACCAAGGGGACTCCAAAGAATTTTGAACCATACTGTAGCTCAATGATGAGTAGCACCTCCTTTAATGTCAATCCGGGAAGACGTGAGGATGGTATGAAGACCTCGAGCAAGTGGCGGCACAAGTGCGTGAGTGAGAAGCACACTAGCATGCACACACATACACACACACGTGCACACACGGCAAGACAAAGAGGGAGAATCAATGGAGTTCTTAGATTACTTTCAAAAGCTCTTACAAGTTTGTTTCAATTACAATCTAACCTCAAAAATGAGCTCTCTAGCTCCTTTTATAGTTTTTGACTAGCTTTGGCCCTGTCCAGACCTAGTGTTCGGCCTAGTTAAAAATTAGGTTCCAGGGCTTATTTGAGGGCTCAAACGAGATCTAAAAAATACGAAAATTGGCAGGTAGATACTTCTAAAGCTCCTCAAGCTCAAGGACTCCTTGGCTTGCACAAAATGGAGCTACAAAAAGATGAAATGATATTTACAATGGTGTTTAGTGATGAGAATCACTTTTAATTGGTGTAGAGGTTTTTGAAAAATTAAGGTTGCCTTAGTGCTAAATCTGCGTGAATGCTCATGCATGCTTCTTCCTGAAGAAAATTATTGGCCTATTTGCCAATCGGCCTATTTGCCAGATCTTCGTTGACTCCCTTGTCTGCTTGCGCCTTCTCTCCCTTCTGACTCTCTTCTCTGACTGCCATGCCTCGTTAGTCCTTCAGTCCCTTGTCCGCTGCTAACACCCCCCCCTCTCTCGCGTCTGTCGTCCCTGACAGACCCTTGTTGAGAGGGTTTTTGGATGTAGTACTCGACGACATCCTGCGCTAAGTGATGTTCAGCAATTCTCAACCCTTTGGCCAAATCTGTCAGAAGAGCGTCCCAGTCTACCGGCCCGGGAACCTCTGGATGTGGTATACGTAGCTTTTCGGAATGTAGAGCTTGTTCCACTGCAAACAACTGCAAGAGATGGGATGGTCTGGGAATGAATATCTCGGAGTGATATTCCTAGAATCCCGTGACAAACATCTCTTCAAACGTTTGTTTGAAGCAGGCCGGTAGATATTTGATGCGAGCGTGCCATGCATACACAACATTAATCGATGGGGTTGTGCTCATGTCGTATACAAGGTCCTGATTACCTTCATTAAATCCTAGTGCTGAGAGATGCGGTTCCTTGACATTTTTGAAGGTCTTGAAGGTGACCAACATAAGTTCGAAAATCTTCAGGCACATCTGAGTCATGATATCAGGTACATTCTTGAACCGGACCCCCCAATGTCGAATCGTCGAAATCATATATCCAATAGTATGTGGGCCCTTAGGGGGTGCGAAGTACACATAATTAAGCCACTTCTCACATCCTTTAATCGTCAGCACTGTTTGTGTGTACTCCGGCCAGGATCTCCTTCGAAATACAGGGCAATAACATGGGTTATATTTGATGTACAATGGCATGTTGTTCCATGTTCTTACCATTTCCGGGTAGGTTTCGAGCAGCCAAATTCTCCATGTCGGTTGGCGAATATGTCCCTGCTTGGCACTTTCTGGGATGTCGTCAGGTGCAAATTGGGTGGCAGAGGTTGGTTCCCTTGAGGTGTGGTGCTTGATCTCCGCATTATAATCCGCCATTAGCACGCAAAAAGGGACATACAGGTCGTCCGATGGGCCGATCCACCTATGGTGTGAGAGATTCTGAAAATAATCGGATTTGATTACAACCTCTTCCAATTTTGACATCAGTGCGATTTGGACTGCCACCCTGTCATCATGCGTCGTGGCCACCTTCTCTAATTTTTGCATCCATTCAGGTGCCTCAATTTCAATTGTGTCCATGCCCTGTTCTGTTCGCTTACCTCCGGGTGTTGGCATCGGGACATAGGGATCCTCGAATGTTTCTTCTACTTCAATTGGCACAAGATCGTCAGGCTCGGGCTCTACCAGAGGGGAGGGCTGACGCTCGTATTGCATGACCTTGCTACGTAATTCCTCAAGTTCTACCCGGAGTTTAGTGACCTCTTCAGATGTATCTTCTGCGGTTGTGCTCTTGCTGGGTGATGTCTGTCGGGTGGCCAACTGCCGTAGCAAATCATCTCTCTCTTTTTCTAATGCGGCATGGGCCTCCATGAGATCTGCATGAGTTTCTAACACCACTTTCATATTCTCAGAGGGAATTGCCTTGAATCGCTCTGGGTCAATCTCTTGTGGGGAACCCTCCATGGCCGCCTCCAGATTTTCTTCGTTCTGTTTCTGCAATCGTTTATTCTCCTCTAGCGCTGTAGACATATGCTTGCATAGGAGGCCCAAGTTTCGTCGAAGCTTAAGGTTTTCTGTGATCTGAGAGTGTAGCAGCTCATCCATGTGTCGTCGTTCTTCATCATCTGCTTGGGGTGGGTTGGCTACTAATTGTGCATATTGTTCCTGTAAGGTCACGTGCTGCTGTTGTAGTAGCTGCTTCTGCTCTTCAAGATCCCTACATCGTGCTTGGAGATCTTCGTGGCTTCGGAAAAGCCTTGTATGTTGGTTGTCAAGGTGTTGGTAGTGTTGCTGAAGTTGGGACATGCATTGATACATATTATTAAATACATTATTAAAAGGAATGGTGGGAGAAATGGTGTTGAATGCAAAGGGGAAGGGAAAGGGAAAGGGAATTGTGGATGCAGTTTTGGAGAAGGGTGAGAGGGGAGGTGGGGGAATGGGAGATTGTGGGTAAATGGGGGGTGGGAGAGGTGCAGACGTGGGTGATACCTCCATGGATTCAAAAGTGGAGGCCGTGATGGGAGTGACTGTGAACATGGGGATTGTGGTTGCGGTGATAGTTGTGAACGTGTATAGAGGTGTGTGTAGTTGTGAACTCCCAGGAAGTGTGATGGAAGTAGTGGGATTTACCGTGGCTGTGGTTAGACTTATGTGTTCAGTGGAAATAGAGTGGGTGGGTTGACTGATGGTTTGTGCGTCGGTGTGTGTAGTGGGTTCGGAGGTGGTGACAGTAGAGGTTACAGTGGTAGAGGGGGATGAATGGGGTGGATGTGGGGGAGAAGGTGGCAAGGGAGGTGATGGAGGTGCACTTGATGTGTGGGCTTCCTCGGTGTCGTGAACAGTGTGTGTTGTGCCAGTGGTTGTGGGGGTGCCTTGTGGCCCTGAACCTAATACATTCATTCGTTTTCCTATTCGTGGGGGGCGTCTTCCATATCTTTTCTCTGTCCTTCGTGATTGCGCTAGTGCAGTGTGCACCGTTTCAGGTACTCCCAAAGCATCTGATATCATTTCCAGGGTGGCACGGTATTGCTCATCCACACCTTCCTCCTCCAGAATCTGGTTCATGAGGGCTTTACCTGCAGCTAATGATAGTCTGTGTTGCTCTTGGACTCGGTTCATCGTATCGTAGAGCTTCTTTAATGCGTTAGTATAGGCGGGGGCACCTTCCAGTACTTGTAGGGCTTCCTGATCATACTCTTGTTCTTCTGCTTCTGATTGTCCACCCTGTGCCTCCTCATGAGCTTCTTCTTCATCGTCCACATTGACTACGTCCGGTTGGCTGGGCTGGGCTTGGTCTGGGGCATTTTGCTGTCCACCAGCTTGCTCTGCTTCAACTTCCGCATTTACAGCGTCTATGATTCTTGCAACTTCTTCGTCCGTTAGATCCTCCAGAGTGAATCCATGTGGGAATTCCAGATCAGTCGGTACTGGTGGAAACACAAGGTTCGGGCCATCTGTGCTGTGCCTGGGTAATCTGATAGTAAATGGTTGTACTCGTCGAGGAAGTCTTGGGGTTGTTTGAGGCGTTAGGGTTGCATCGCGAGCTTGTGCACAAGGCATCTGGACAGCGCCTCTCATCTTCTTTGAGGGAGGCCCTACAGCTGACAATCTACGTTGAAACTCCTGAGCTCTGGACCAAATGAGAGCCCTCTGCACCGGTACATCATATGCGAGACATCTGTATACAATTCTTGTAAGTGCACAACAACCATACAACACAGACTTTTGCTTCTTATACCATCTCTGATGAGCCATGTGAATCTGGTCGATAATCCAGTGAGGCATATTGATTGTCAAATCAAAAGCATCCGCCAGGTAGAGGCTAAACCAGATCTTTTTGGGAGGCATCGTGAACCTTTCCTGCGCGGGGAATGCAAAATGTTGCATGACCATGCGTAAATGAATGGCAATCGTGGGTGTCATCGCAACCATGTCCTTCAATTTCGTCAGATTCCTGTTCTTCATACTGTCTGGAACCATGGTCTCTTTCTCGGTTGGGATGTGCATACCTTTCATGTCGAGTGCTTCTCTCACCAAGTTGATAGTCAAGCGGAAACGCTTCAGCTCGTTGCCCCTTGTGAGTGATGGGAGCACAAAGGAACTGTATCCTTTCTTGTCTTTGTTGGGAGTGAGGGTACTAATTAAATATGAGCACCTTAGAAAATCTGTCTTTGGAAGTTGGAACTTGAAGTAATCATAAAGCCCAGCCTTCTTCCATATCGACTTCAGTCCTTCATTATTCTGCAGCTTTTCAAACTCCCTGGTAAAGAAATGGTATCTGCCCCAACGTCCATTGAATTCTACCTCGGACTCCCACATGTATGTTCCTTCGCCCAGAGGTCCAGCAACGTCACTGAACCACTGTGAGGTTTTGCCCACTGGCATTGTGTGACCCTGTGGAGGATTCTGAATTGGTATGGCATGTAATGCCCGTAATGCCGCTGGTCTTTCCTTTAGTTCCTCCTCGACCGGAAGGCTTTCGATGTCCACCACTTGGGGGCTGGTGCCGGCCTGGGAGCTAGTTCCAACCGTATCTGCCATTTTACCTCTTGCTGCCTGTCTCTGTGAGAATATACAACCATGTGTTAATATTGTACAGGACAAGGGAGGACCGTTGTTGTTCCCATCACAATATTAACATGAGGGTCGGGAGCGAATAATGGGTTAGTAAGTGTTCGGTGCACGTGTGTGTAGTTAATGCCTGAGTAGTCCTAGGAGACTAATGAAGTTAGTAAGTGGGGATGAATTTACAAATTGGGGTCGGGGGGTTTATTACAGGTCTTAGGCTGCCAAATGCAGTGGATGGGCTTTGTTTTCGGTTTCGTAGAGACTCTAGAGAGCTTTATCGGTGTCTCGGTTTGAAAATGAGGCCTTTTAGGGACCCATTTACAAGTGATTATATGCGTGCTCTTGGGTCTTGGTGTGTTCCTGAGTGTTGAGAACGAGTGAATACTGGCTGTACACGTAGATGGGTTATGCTGTATAGGTTGTGGCCTCGGCGTAGCTACTTGCGCTCGCAAGCAAGCCTTAGGCACCCAAATTTGTCTTGATTGTGGGCTAGCCTTCATCGACTTCTTGGGCACCCAAATAGATTTCACTTTAGCAGGAGAATTTATGCAAGACTTCTTATTGATGTCGTGTTGTTGGTTACTAGTAAGAGGCTTTGCCCGTGTGGTTGTCGTGAGTGCAACCGGGTGTTCGCCTTTCCGCACCCACACTTGGTTTACTTGCTGAGATATTTTGCTGCACAGGTACTTTTGATTTCCAGCATAGGTAGTACTCTGCTTCTTCTATCTTTGATCCATCTTTGGTTGTTGCCTCCTTCTGACCTTTGGAAAAGAAGGGAGTTCCGTTGCATCCCTGACTCCTTTTCTGCAAATATCATTCCTCTGCAACACATAGTTTTGGACAAGAACAACATGGTCATCTTCATGTGTACCCCTGGAAGGACCAAGAGTCTGTGCCTTTCCTAGTTCCTTGAGTGCTCCATTATCCAACTCTACTGTAATTCGACTATGATTGACCCAAACCTGAAGAACTTCGTTCAAGAAATGAGTGCCTCTATCACTTACAAGCTCTATAGGTAGCCCATATCTCATGAATACATTCTCAAACAAGAATTTAGCAATTGTTTGAGCATCGTTCTTCGTCGTGGCTTTTACCTCTACCCACTTAGTTAGATAGTCTGTTGCAACAATGATGTATTCTGCATGAGAACCCTTAGCTGGGGGATTAATAGGACCTACGAAGTTTATTCCCCACTTAGAGAACGCACGTCCACCCATCATAGGTTTCAGTGGCATCTCATCTTTGCGTATAGGATACTGAGTCCTCTGACAGACATCACACCGTTTCACATAGGTATGTGCATCCATGTGAAGGGTGGGCCACCAGAAGCCCGCAAATAGTATTGCCTTGATCACCCGATCCGGTCCAAAGTGTCCTCCTGCTACACCTTGGTGAGCAGTTTCCAAGATCTTCAGATATTCACTTTCATGGACACATAGCCTCAGGTAACCATCTTTACCACGCTTATATAGATTATCACCAATGAGTGAGTAATCCAGGGCTTCTTGTTCTAAACTCCTTTTCCTAGCCAGAGTCATGTCTGGAGGGAATGTGTTTGTCCTCAGGAAGGATACTAGAGGTTCACTCCAATCTGGCACAATGGACACTTGATAAAGAGTGGCGTGTTCCACAGGTGGTTTAGTGCAACAGATTGGGCATTCGTTGCACAACTTTTGGACATCAGCTTCCATAGTTGGCCAATGTACTCCGAGTCTCTTTAGGGTCTGTAAAGTTCGTTGCTTTGAATAGTGTTGCTCTAACGCACCTACATGTGCTAATTGCAACCATTTAGCGTACTCATCCTCTTCTACGCAACAAGCCAAGATCCCTTGATCTGTGTGCTTGTACATACTTCCTGCCATGATGTGGTACTTTTGGGCTTTAACTACCTCTCTATTCCGTGTGTTTACCACTGGATGATTAGGCCCGTATGTCAATACTGGTACCAATGGCTTAGCCCACTGCGGCACCACTTCCAAATTAAACAAGTAAGCATCAGGAAGGTCATCTGATACTCCTTGTGGGGCTTCTCCTGATGTGAGCCTAGATAGATGATCAGCTCTCAAATGAGTCCTACCTTTTCTTACCACAACCTCAAAATCATATTCCATTAGCAAGAGAAACCATCTCACTAATCTTCCTGTATTGCATGGCTTATTTACGAGGTATAGCAATGCCTGATGATCAGTAAAAAATTTAAACTTATTTGCAAGCAAATAGTGTCTAAATTTCTTAACTGCATATACCATGCCTAAACCTTCTCTCTCCGTAGTGGTGTAATTCCGTTCAGCCGCATTCAACTGTCTACTGGCATAGGCAATTGGAAGATCCATATTACCTTCACCAGTAGGTTGAGCAAGTACACACCCAATGGCATAATTGGATGCATCCACATGAACGTGGAACGGTTTATTCCAATCTGGTGTGGTCAAGATTGGTGCTGAACACAATCTTCGTTTAAGCTCCTGGAAGGAATTCTCACATTCATCCGTCCACTCAAAGTTTGTCAGAAGTCCGTACATGGGCTTTGCAATGACATCATACATGTGTATAAATCGTCGGTAATACCCACAATGCCCCATGAAAGCTTGTACTTCCTTGACATTCTTTGGCCTAGGTAGCTCTGCTATAGCTCTCACTTTCTCTTCATCAATGGATATGCCATTCTTTGACACTATGTGTCCTAGAATCTTGCCTTGCCTGACCATGAAAACACACTTTTCTGGGTTTAGGCATACTTGATATTCTCTACATTTGTCAAAGATTTGCCTGAGTTCAGGAATATGAGTGTGTCTAATGTTGGAATGAGCACAAAGATCATCAACATAGACCTCTAAACTCTTCCTCAGGAACTCCTTAAACACATGGCACATCAGCCTCTGGAAGGTAGCTGGTGCATTGGTAAGCCCAAATGGCATTACTCTAAAAGCAAAAATGCCCCATTCTGTGGCAAAGGTTGTCTTATGCTGATCCTATGGAGTTATGGCTACTTGATTGTAACCCGAAAATCCATCAAGGAAGTTGTACACTTCCTTGCCTGCCACTCTTTCTAAGAGATGTTCTGTGATGGGAAGCGGATAGTTATCTCGAATAGTGGCTGCATTAACCTTCTTCAAGTTAATGCACACGTGCAGTTTGCCATTCTTCTTGGGCACCACCACGATGGGTGATACCCACTCAGTGTGCTCAATTTCATAGATAAATCCAGCTTCGACCAGTCTATCTATCTCTTCTTTGATCTTAGCAGCGTAATTATCGTTATATGTATAAGGCTTTTGCTTAGAGGGTTTGGCATTTGAAGTCATGGGGATGGTGTGTGAGCATATGTCCGGGTCAACACCTTTCAAATCCTTGTAACTCCAAGCGAATACATCTCTGTATTCTCTTAGCAAGGCAATTAATGTATGCTCTTCTTCTTCTGTTAGGTCATGGCCTATGTACGTGCATCTCTCCTCTCCTTCTTCTAGGGACACTACTATTTTCTTGGTGGTTTCTTTGTTATCATAGGCCTCTCCTGATTGTGCCTCTCGTTTAGGCATCCTTATCATGACTCTCCTGTCATCTATCTCATACTTCTTAAAATTTTCTGGGACCTCAAACAAAGATTCTTCCTCTTCTGGTGAGACTTCTCTCTTCTTTCATTTCTTTCCTTCTTCCTTCGGGGTCACATGTGTTGCTAATCTTACATCATTTGTAACCTCTCCATGCCTCTGGGGTTGAAATTCTACTTCATGGAAGTATTCTTCATCTGATGCAAATGGTGGGTCCATAATGATTGACTCTAGATCGGAGTCACTTGCATCCTCAAATGCATCAGGGCTAGGTTCGCATTCTTCTAGAACTGCCTCTCCCATGATTGGCTCTATGGAGAAGACTGAAATGTCATAGCCATCCTCATCACAGTGAGGTGTCCATTGTTCTTCATTGATGGCTACGTCCATTGTTGCTAAAATTTCTGCCCAGCCATGGGGTTCAAATTCCTCATCAGGAAAAACTACAGGTGCATAGGCTGGGTCTTGAATGGGTCTATGGGTTTTGTTTGCACCTATTTCTCTGGCCTTTTCTCTCTTCTCTTCCTCTACTGCTACTTTGCACATCCATAAGTGGGTGTCTTCATGCATCCATGAGGATCCTAACCCTATGGAATGCACAGATTCCGTATCATCTTTGGCTCTATGGATGGGATTCCATTGGATAGGAGGGACGTCTCTATGAGAGTAATCCTTGAGATTGACTTTGGTCGTAACACCTAAGTGCTGCAGGTACAAAGAATTGGTCCCCCAATCCTGTACCACTTGCAACTGTCGCATAAATGGTCTTCCCAAAATCATCTCATAGGCATGATTTTTGCTAAAGTCACATATAGCAAAGCTATGCTCAAACTCAACACCACAAGTGGTGAGAGTTATGCCTTCTAGCAATCCCAAGGGCCTCTCTATATGACCATCGGCCATCTGCAATTTCATTCTCGTTGGCCTGAGTGCTGGCTTGCCCCAACGCTTCCATAGGGAAGTAGTGGCAATTGCAACTCCTGCACCTGAGTCCAAAATTGCCTTGGTGGTGTACTCCTGGTAGGTGATGGGAAGATAGGTGTTCCCTTCTTCACCTTCACACATATCTCCTATCTTATCCAAGGGAATTTCTGGCACTATCCTATGGGATCCTACCCGGGAACGTGGTTTTGCAACTTCAGTCACTTGACTGGCTACATATTTCCGCGCTTCTGGTCTATCCTTAGGCAGTTCTTCCAAAGTGGAATCGCGCTGCACCTTGGTGTTCTTTACTACCTCCGAGTTCCTAGGTATGACTGAGTCGTCGTTCCTTACCATGACTGTGGGTGCTCTCATACACGTGGACTTTGCTTCCCATGGGCCTGTGAAGTGGGGTAGCTCTTGTATGGAATTAGACTCAAAGTCCAATCTCTCGTGAGACTGAGTACTCTCATGTTCCCCGTAAATAGATGGGATGTCTTGTGGGAATTGGTCGTGTGCATCATCCACAAGTTCAAAAGGAGGGGCGACTTCACTTTCGTTATCCCATTTGTCTTCTTGAATCTCTCATAGGAAATCTGGTGCAAACCAATTCATAGAAGAAGAAGTGTCTGGCTCCGTAGAATTAGGCACATAAGCAACCTGGGAAGGAGGGCTTATTCTATCGTTAGCTCTTTTCTCGCTCTCATAGATGTTTGGAGCACAAGCTTCCTGGGGAGGATTACTTATTCTATTACTTTTCCGAACAGGCTCATATGCTCCCTGAGAAGGAATGTAGTCAACCTGTGGAGGTACGTAAGCTTTCGAGGGAGGCTCATCTACCTTTTGGGGGGAAAGATAAGCTTCTTGAGGAGGCACATGGGCTTCCTGAAGAGGCTGGCTTATCCGTTCTCTTCCCCTGTTCTTTCTTTGAGGGTGTTGACCTAAGCATCAACTTAGGGACTTGCGGAGAAAGAGACTATACCTCAATCCCCTCTCAAGTGCATATAGTGGGGATACACGCTTTTAAATATCAATCCAAAGAGTATGCAAACCTAGCCGAGTGTATGAAGACATGCAATCGTGTAGTGGTCATTGCAAATGAACTACTCAAGAATGAAAAATGAAGCAAATACTTATCCTAATGAGCTCCAACTGTTGGTCAAGACGAGACGATACTTGGTGCAACAGCCGTCAGTATTTTGGACTTTTCGCCTAGCTCCGAACTCCAAACATAGCAAATAGCATATGCGTTTCGAAGCTCTCGAGAAGACGCATCCAATGGCAGTGGTTTCACTCAATTCCGACGCTCCTACTTCAAGTTATGAGGGAAATACTGAGTCGCGGGAATACTTTCCTACACTTCAGCACTTCCTACACTTCACACACACCTTTCCTACAGCCAAGAAACACTCTCAAGGATAGATAACACTCACAAGCACTCTTTCCAAGCAATACACATGCATACAAGCTCACGAAGAAGAAGATAAGGAGGGAAGAAGACACAAATTCAAATTTCTGTGCTCTCTCTTCTCACAATGGCCAAAAAGTTCTTTACAAAGAGTCACATTTGACTTATATACTAGTGCCCTAAAAATGGTCCTTTCACACAAGAGACCGGCACTTTATTCACTAAGAGACTACTTTCCTACTATTGTACATGGGTATTCTCTACTTTTCTGTGGGGATGCATCTAGAGGACTCCTCTAGTGCATTTACAAGGGAAAATATATTACAAGAATGAATATGATACAAAAATATGTAGTCCAAATCGGAAAAATTTTGGGGCCGGTCTTTTTTCTCTGCTTTGTGCGCTCTTTAGCTCTGCAACACTCTCCCCCTCTTCGTCTCTGTCGTCCCTTGACAGACTTTGCTTCGCGCACGCGCCCTTGACAGACTTTGCTTCGTGCACGCGCCCTGTGGTCAATATTGTCTGATTTTTGATCTTGCATTACGTTTTAGAGGCGCTCTGATTTGTCCTGGTTGCACACATTGGACCTGGTTGATTCGGTTTGCCACGCACGCCATCAGTGCACATATGCGGATGTAGCTCGTAAGCCTTGATCTGAACCCTTTGCAACTCAAGAGGTTGAAGCATCCACATAGGTGATACATGTTGGCCCTGATTCCTTCTTCCAGCTGCGTGCTTTTCCTTGGTGTGTGCGCCCCTGCGGGGCTTCCTGCAGAGATGTATCTTCAAATTTGCCTTTTAGTGAAGCTGTTTCTTTCGTTGTTTTCTTTTTTTTCTCTTTTTACTCGTCTCGCCCTCGACACTGCCCCCCTCCTGGACTCTGTCGTCCCCGACAGGCTTTTTGTGGCGACGTGTATAGGTTTGAATGACTTGTTGCTCTCTTTGATTTAGCAGATTAGCGTGACATAGCATGAACTCCTTCCATTGTCGAGACTTTACTCCGTCCTCTGGTGCCTGTCTATGGTCAGCAAAGAAACTTATCTCGTAGGCCACCAGTCGTGCATTCAAATTGGAGGTCATTTTAATGAAGATCTCTGAATCCATTTCAAAGAAGCCCGTAAAGAATGCTTCTTCAAATGTCTGCATATATGTCGATGGTAGAAACATGAGCCGAGAAAAATATGCCATAATTGTTAACCGGCTGGGAATTGTAGATAAATCAAAAATTAAAGCCTCCGAGCCCTGCGTAATGCCGATGAAATTCAAAAAAGTATACTGTGCATGTTGGAACACTTTAATTACTGTAAGGAGCATACTAAATATTTTATTTGTCATTTTAACTGCGAGGTCTGGAACAGTAGCATATCTTGCAAGCCAAAACTCCATGGTTTTGACCATGTATTCCTCTGTCGGTAGGTAGTTGTGTGGTGGACTAGGTAATAGCAGATAATTTAGCCATTGGTTATTAATGCTACCTTGTCGCTGGCCTTCCCAAAATTGCATCCATGCTCTTCGACGGGGTAGTGGGCAAAATGATGGGTTTACTTGAAGCTCATACGGGGATGCTTCCCACTGTACCCGTAGTGTAGGGTGTTTTTCCAAGAGCTTTCTTCTCCAAATTGGATTTGCCGCCTCAAACTCTACCTGAGTATATTTAAAAGTATCATATCGAAAATGGAGATTGTGATCAGGTTCCTTATTTGTAGTATGTTTTATGTAATGCCTAGTTTGTTCCTTCAAAAGTCCGTATGGTACATTGAATGGCCTTAGTATTTGCTCCAGTTGCTTGCTGTCGATTTGAGCCTCTTTCATTAAATTGATGATTTGATCTTCAAATTCCACCGTAAGCTGGGACACCAGTAGTGCCCTTTCTGTTCTGCTCAGCTCTGCAATATTTCGTGTGTTAGGTTCTAATGGAACCTCCTTTTCCTCCCTTATTGGTGAATGATACGAGGGGGGGGAGAGAGGGCGTACCTCTTCTTCCACAGTAGCCGAGGTCCCTGGCGGAACTACTGGTGTCCCCTGCTGTGCTTGCTGCTTTAATTGGTCCTAAAGCTGTTTGATTAACTCATTTTTTTGTTTGTTTTCCTCTTCGGCCTTAGCAATAGTTGCTTGATGTTTCATTAGTTCTTGGGCCACAATGTTCATGTGCTCCGTGTCTTCTTTGCACTGTCGCAGGTAGTTATTTTCTGCTTTTTTCCATTTCATTCTGAGGGCTGCTGTGTCCTCCATATATCTCTTTTCCCAATCCGTTATGACTTCTTGCTCCTGTCTGAGCTGGTCTTGTAATTTAGTGATCTGCTCGTCCAGGTCTTTGACAGTTGTTTGTGGGTCATCAGCAATTGCCAATGGTTGATCACTAAGAAGAGCTGTCATTAATTCTTTATTGCGTTGTCGAATGTTATCAGCTTCCTCCATGCTTGCTTCGAGCTGAGACTCTAAGATTTTGCTGCGTGCTTGAAGACGTGTCTTCTCAGTCTCACTCATCTCTAATTTCTTTGTTAATTCTTGGACTTGATCTTTCAGTTTTGTCTGCTCTGTCTCTAGCATACTGTTTTGTGTTTTGACCTCTTGAAGTTCCGTTTCTTTGTTCAGAGCTTGTTCTCGCACCTTGACTAATTCTTTGGAAAGCTCTTTGCCTGCTCTTTCAAGTTCTTTCTTGTCTCGCATGGCTTGGTCGTAATCTTCATCAGCATCAAGCATTAACTGCTGTGTATCTAGAGCTGTTCGAATCATATCTTGCACAACAGGCTTGAGCTGAGCTATGTCTACATTTAGCCATGTCTTTGCTATTTCAGGAGTCTCTCCTGTTTGCACTTCTTTGCCTTCTGCTATCTGGAGTGTCTCGTTGTGAGGCTGTCTAACTTGCAGTTGTATCTTGGGTTCCTCATCATCGCCTTTTGCTTCCTTCTTTTTAGTAGCGCTCCCCTGAAACGTGACATCCATTGGTGAAGGTTCTGCTACAACCCTGATTGGTGTGAAGGGTTCTTCTGTTTCTATATCTTGATCTTCATTTTCCTTTTCCGAAATCTCCTCATCAGTCTTTGTGCTTGTGGTTTTCTGATTCATTTTTATATCTTGATCTATTGGTTTAGGGCATTCTTGTTCTTCATCATAATTCACTTCATTTAGTTCGGTCCATTGCCCATCATCTTTGGATTCGCTTCGAATATCCACATCCAACAATGATGTGTCCTTTTCTTCTTTGTCTGGAGTAGATGAGTTGGAGTTGTCTAATCCGATTTCGCGGTATCGGTGGACTTTAGTGAGTCTTCTTTTTGTTTTTGACTCCTGTTGTGACTGCTGATAGTGATGACCTTGCACTGGTAAGTTGACTTGTCCCTCCGTATATTTGTGCGTCTCTTCGAGTGCTTTAGTCAATTCTTCTTCCGTGATTTGTTTCTGTCCTACAAGTGTCACCTTTGGAAGTACATGGACTCTTTTTTTCATAGGTATTCCTTCCTCATCTGTCTTGACTTCTCTTAGTCTTTTGGTGCCTCTCATTCTTGGCTGGGAGCTAGTTTCTGCCTCCTCCATACCTGTAACAGTTTTCTTCTTTTTGGGCACTGTGGCGGATTTCACGTATCTAGCCAGCTCTTCTGAGGTAGGCATCTCCCTTAAACAGTTTTTCATGTCCAAAGCTTCATATATCAGTAATGTCAAAGCTGAACTGCCATTCAAGAATTTCTTATGGCCCCATTTCTTTTGGGCTTCAAACAATCGTTCTTGTACATAAGCTGTTAGATTAACTTTGTTGCCTATCTGTCTCATGGCATGCGATAGTAGTTGGACGACTATCTTTTGAGGTGCAGTGTACCTGTGCATACTTGGAAAATAGAAGTGTTGATGCACCAGCCGTACATCATCCTCTATGTCAATTCTATTTATTTCCAGGAATGATCTCTTCTTCGGATCATGGCATTCTTCCTTCACACTGGTAATCCCTGCTTGATTCCATCCAAAAGCTTTATTAATCAGTTCATGTGTGAATTGTATGGTCTTCCATGTCCCAACTTTGTCCAATACTTGCGCTTCTGGGACTGAGATTTTTGTTGCAGCAGGCTGCATGGTGTTCATCACCTGTGTACACCTCTGAAAATCTGGTACGTATATAGGCATCTTCAAGAATGCTTCAATTCCAGCTTGAGTCCATACGTCCTCGATATGTGGTAACCCTTGTATTATAGTCTTGAAATCTTGGGACAAGATAGGGAAGTAATGGTCCGTGTCCATGATCTTGATGGTAGCCATGAAAATTAGTTCTGCCACTGGTTGATCGTCCCTGAACCAGTGACCTCTTGCTTTTGTTACCGATTCCAACGGAAGAAGTTCCACCTCTTCTTGCTGTGTGGCTTCGGAATCAGTGGAAGCCATCTGCACTCAATATAGAGTATGAATTAGTACCCATATGTTTCAGAAATCCTCCTCCATATGTTGATTAATAATTCGATGTTGCTCTGAGTGCATGGTGCCGTCCCTTTCTCGTGGGTGTGAGAAAGGTAATACCTGAATTTTTTTCATGTATTTTTATATTTTTTGCTGAAAAGAAAACATAAAAATTAGTCCATAGCCGAAGCGGTTAGTAATTTTTTGGAGTATATTTTTATGTATGTACAGGTGCTCTCCTATTTCCAAAGAGAAAATGTGCGTGACTATCCGGAAGTAGAAGAAAGACGTGCCGAATGCTTGGCCTTGTAATGTGGCCCTATCATGCATACTTTGGACCTCGACAACTCCTCATGTGTGCAATTGGAAGTAGTGTCTTGATGTATGCAGCTCGTTTTGTCTTTCGGCACCCAAATTTGCTTCACTTGGATAGAATGCACTGTATTCTCCACCTCTTTGATGAATGTGGTTCTTCTTCGGTAGTACGTCTGCTTATTCTGTTTTGGGAATCTCAAGTTGGTTTGTATTGCATCTGTAGATTCCTTCTTCCTCCAATATGTCCTCTTTCTCAGCTGATGTGCCTGTTGACCATGTTGATGGTGATAGCCGTTCTGAGGATGTTCCTTGTTTGGGATGGTCGTCCTTTGAGTACATGACTTTGGGATCCATATTTGTGTTCGATCAGGTTGTGCAGTTATCAATTTCTTTGGGATCCATATGCTATTGAGTCGTGGTTGACTGAAGTGTTCGAAATTCTTAGTCTTCTTATTCAATTGGACACGCTGATGTCGAAAATTTTTCTGTTGCTGAAGATATGCCTTCTTTTGATCCTTCCTTATCCAAGCTAGTGTAGAATGTGGAATAGGGTATACTTTCATAGGTGTAGACTTCAATTCTTGCAGAGGAGTATTCTCTTTTGTGCCTTGTGTTTCACTGGGTTTGATTTCATGTTCCTGTGCACTCTTGTGACTCTCTATACTCAAAGATGGAGTGCACACAGGACTCACTGTATTCTCACATGAAGTACTTGATGATGGGGTTTCTATAGTGCTAGTGAACATACCATCATGACTTTGTTCATTGGGATGAACTTCTGGCTCTATAATAGCAGCTTTGGGTGGTCGTTCATCTAGCAAACTAAATACCTCACGAGGTCCTATTCTGGCAGAGATGTATCCTAAAGCCAATTGAATGGTTACCTCATATTCATAGATCCAATCTTGACCTAACACCACATCTTCAAGCAGATCCTGGTCCTGACATACTAAGAGTCTCTGTTCCATAGTGTTGTTCCCCATATGTAAAGGTAAAGTTATCTCACCTACACATTGAGTGATTTTTCCTCCTATTCCTATTAGTTGTGCCTTAGATGGGCGTATCTCCTCTTTAAGTCTCTGAGACAAAGAAAATCGGATGCAGCTTATGGCTGCTCCTGTGTCTATGAGAGCATCCACTAAGTGGTACTCTTTTTGTCCTGCTCCCAGATTCAAGTAAGGTTGTCTTCTTTGTTGCCCTGAGTTCTCAGTGGCTTTAAAATTAGCCATCGGGATGAGTTCTTCTCCTACTCGATATCTCTCGTCTCTTTCTCTCATCCACTCTTTCCGTTTTCTGATGCGTTCTAGGGCTTCCTGTCTCGCTTCTTCTCGTATTCGTTCTTCTTCCTTTTTCCTACTTTGAGCTCCTAAGAGTCGCGCTAGCATTTGATCCGTCAAAGGCTCCATAAATCTTTTCACTCTGCATCCACTGATGTAGTTGGGAAGAATGTTTCCGTCTAGTGTGGCGAGATTGACTGCACCACTAGTAGAGATTCGATTTATAATCAGGGGTCCATATCCACGTTTTTGGAGCTTCTTTGCGTGTTGTTTGAGGGTGTATACTAGGACTAAGTCGCCTTCTTTTAGTCCCTTGTCTTTTATGTGTGCATCATAATAAGCCTTTTGTCTCCGTTTAGCGGCATAAATGCCTGCTACCGCTTGCAATCTAGTCTCGTGCAGCTTTTCAATTTGATCTAATTGCTGAGACAATTCATGACCGTTCCACTCATATTGCTGGGCCACTTTCAATGTAGGTACTAAGAAGTCAATTGGCAAAATTGCATTCTGCCCATACACCAGGTTGAAAGGTGTAGTTCCAATGGCCGTTTTATATGCCACTCGGAAGGCCCAAATTGCGTGATGCAATTGTTTGTCCCAATCTGACCTTCCATTATTGACAATCTTTGTCAATACAGTACATAGTACCTTGTTGGAACTTTCAGCTTGTCCATTAGCTTGAGGATGGTATGGGGCTGATTTTTTATGAATCACAAGAAAGTCATTCATTAACGACTCAATGACCTCGTTTAGGAAATGCGTTCCTCGATCACTCACTATCTCAATCGGTAGTCCAAAGCGTGTGAAAATGTGCTCAAAGAGAAATTTTGTTGTGGTTTGAGCATCATTCTTTCTAGTGGCTTTTGCTTCTACCCACTTAGTCAAGTAGTCGGTGGCTACTATGATGTACTCCGCATGAGATCCTTTGGCCGGTGGATTGATAGGTCCTATGAAGTCAATTCCCCATTTTGTAAATGCCCTTGCACAAACCATGGGTCTTAAAGGCATGTCATCTCTTCTAATGGGGTATTTCGCTCTCTGGCATGTTTCGCAACTTCTCACATATGCCTCCGCATCCATATGTAAAGTTGGCCACCACAAGCCTGCAAAGAGAATCATCTTGACCGTTCTGTCTGCTGAGAAGTGTCCTCCCGCAGCTCCTGCATGTGCCATTTCTAAGACAGAGAGGTATTCATTTTCGTGAATGCACATTCTTAGTTGGTTATCCTTCCCGCGTTTAAAGAGTTGTTTTCCTATGATGGCGTAATCCTTGCTCTGTTCTTCAAGAGCACGTTTCCTTGCTAAGGTAGCTCCATCAGGGTACTCTCGAGTTTTCAAGAACTTTACCAGAGGCATACTCCACCTTGGTGCTATTGTAGAATAGCATAATGTAGAGTTCTCGTCTGGGATTTGTTCGTGACAGGTTTGACAGGTTGACACATAGTTATGTGCATCTCGTTGCATGGTTGGCCAATATATGCCGAATCTCTTGAGTGTTTGCCACGTTCCATTTGCATTCAAATGAGTGTTCCATTGGTTTATGTGTGCTTTCTGAAGCCACATTTTTTGTTCCCCCTCTTCCACGCATCTCATCAGTAGTCCACTTGAATCCTGATGGTACAAACTTCCAGCAATAATGTGAAGGTTTTTAGTCCTCCAGAGATCTTGCTTTTGGTTTGGCGTGATCCCATCTTTAGGTCCATGTGTAAGTATCGAGATCAATTTTTCTGCCCATTGAGGACATACTTCCAGGTTAAAAAGATAAGTATCTGGCAGATCATCGGGAACTCCTATGGGTGGTTCTCCATGGGTCATGCGAGATAAGTGGTCTGCCCTTATGTGTGTGTTTCCTTTCTTGACTATTACTTCAAAATCAAATTCCATTAGCAATAAAAACCATCGTACTAGTCGTCCCGTATTGCAAGGCTTGTTGACTAAGTACAATAGGGCTTGATGATCAATGAAGAATTTGAATTTGTTTGCCAGTAAGTAATGTCTGAATTTCTTGACTGCATATACCATCCCTAGGCCTTCTCTCTCCGTAGTAGTATAATTGCGTTCCGCTTGATTTAACTGTCTACTGGCATAGGCTATCGGGTGGTCTAATTTTCCTGTATCAGCTGGTTGAGCTAAGATGCAACCAATGGCAAACTTGGAAGCATCAACATGAATATGAAACGGTTTATTCCAATTGGGGACTCGAAGAATGGGCGCTGAACTCAATCGATTCTTCAACTCATTAAAAGCTTTTTCGCATTCTTCGGTCCAATTGAATTGAGTTAATAATGCATAAAGAGGTCTAGCAATTATGGCGTACATATGTATGAATCTTCGATAGTAACCACAATGTCCCATAAATGCTTGAACTTCTTTAGCAGTTTTAGGTCTTGGTAAATCCAAAATGACTTTAATTTTGTCTTCATCTGTGGAAATTCCATTCTTAGAAACAATATGTCCTAAGATTTTCCCTTGTCGCACCATGAAGACACATTTTTCAGGATTGAGGCATACTCGATATTGTCGACATTTGTCAAAAATCTTTTCTAGTTCAGGGATGTGCTCTGATCGTATAGCTGAATATGTACAAAGATCGTCCACGTATACCTCCATGCTCTTTCTCAAAAATTCCTTGAACACATGGCACATCAATCTTTGGAACGTAGCTGGGGCATTTGTTAAACCAAAAGGCATGACTCTAAAGGCGTATACTCCCCATTCAGTGGCAAATGCAGTCTTATGTTGGTCCTCAGGAGCAATGGCTACCTGATTATACCCTGAAAAGCCATCCAAAAAACTATAAACGTCTTTCCCTGCTACCCTTTCCAAGAGATGATCAGTGATTGGTAAGGGATAGCTATCCCTTATGGTTGCGGCGTTTACTTTTTTCAAATTGATGCACACTCTTAACTTTCCATTCTTCTTTGGTACAACCACCAATGGAGATACCCATTCCGTGTGCTCAATTTCATAGATGAATCCAGCATCTAATAACTTATCTATTTCTTCTTTTATCTTGGCTGAATACACATCATTATAAGTATATGGTCTCTGTTTCGAAGGTTTGGCCTCGGATGTCATGGGGATTCTATGCGCACATATAGATGGATCTACTCCCTTTAAGTCCTTATAAGTCCAAGCAAAGACATCCCGGTATTCTCTTATGAGTCGAATTAACTCTTGTTCTTCTTCTAATGAGACATCCTGTCCTATGAAGGTACATCGTTCCTCTCCTCCTTCCATGGTTACAACTATTTTTTTGGTTTGCTCCTTATTATCATATGCTATTCCAGGTTGTGCTTCTCTTTTAGGCATTTGAATAGCAATTTTCCTCTCTTCCACTTCGTATTTTTTGAAATGAGCTGGTACCTCAAATTGGTCTTGGGGTTTGTTTTCTTCATCTTCTAACTCCCTTTCAACTTCTAATTCTTCTTTTTGTGTGAGTTCCTTATGTTTTTCATTGGCAGTGATATCCATGTTGGTGGTACTAATCCCTAGATCCATGGGTTCTGGTTCCATTTCGATGCTCTCGTAGTCCTCCTTCCAGTCTTTCTCGATCACTTCTCCTTCTTCTGCCTCTTGAAGGACTACCATATACAAACTAACATCATAACCCTCTTCATCAATACATTCGTTCATGGTTACTACTTCTTCGTTTACACAGACATCGAGGGTGGCTAAGATTTCCATCCAACCGTGAGGTTCGAATTCCTCATCCGGAAATACTTGTGGCATATAGGCTGGATCTTGTACCGATCTCACTACTCCTTGTTTCTGCTGCCAACTTTTTCTTCTCTCCTCTTCCTTTTTTGCAGCTTGGCATATCCATAGATGAGTGTCCTCGTTCATCCAGGATTGGTCACTAGAACCTGCACTATGAACCGATTGATCGTCTTCCTCTTTGTGGATTTGATTCCATTGCAGAGGTGGCACATCTTGATATGTGTATGTATGTAGGTTGATCCTAGTGGTGGTTCCTGCGTGTTGTAGGTACACTGCATCTTTTCCCCAATCTTGTACGACCTTTAGCTGTCTCATGAATGGCCTTCCCAAGATCATTTCATAATTACTTGGCCTTTCGAAGTGACAAATTGCTAAAGTATGTTCGAATTCCACTCCGCACGTAGTGAAGACTACTCATTCCAACAATCCTAAGGGTCTTTCCGTATGTCCATCTGCCATTTGAATTTTCATGCGCGTTGGTCTCAATGCTGGTTTTCCCCATTTCTCCCAAATTTCTTTGGTAGCAATGCCAACACCAGCTCCTGAATCTAGTATGGCTTTGGTCGTGTAATCCCTATAGGTGATTGGTAGGCATGTATTTCCTTCATCTCCTTCGCTAAAGTCCCCTACTTTATCCACTGGGATTCTCACCGTTTTCACTTCGTCCGCTACCTCCTTCTTTTCCTCCTTGACTTCCCATTGATTGACCAATTTCTCTTTTAAATGTGGTTTTACCTTTAACAGTTCCTCGAATGTTAGGGTACATGGGATTTTCACCTCTCTAAGACGTTGTATGATCTCCGATGTTTGAACTGATGGGTTTGTTTCTCGTCTCGTTATTGATGGAATACGATACAATTCTGAGTTGTGCTCGTACTCCCCGGTGTAGTTGGGTAGTTCCTTTACCTCGTCTTCCACTTCTTTGTCACTTGCATCCATTGGAAAAATTTCTTCTGAATTGAGTTCAGGTATTGAACCCTCTATTTCGTTTTCTGCTTCCAATTCTTCAAAGGGTGGTTCCATTCCTTCTACTTTTTTCCACTTGTCCTCTTGAACTCGTGCCCATAGATCCTTAGTCCAGTCTCCTTCTATTTCAGGGACTATGGATCCTTCCTTTCTCTCAATACCAATTTCATCATTCATAGGTCTATTTACGTTAGGCTTTTCCTGAGTGTTTAGGCACTCTTGGAATTTGTCTTCGGAAATTCGGTTGTTTGGTAAAGGTGATGCGGGTTTTTCTAATGTTTGTTGGGCAACTTCTATCAATTTTTTGCAGATTTCCAGTCTTTCTTTCTCTAAGTCGCCTCTCGGATATTCTCTCTCATGTTGTTCTATGGTAGGTCCTGCTTTTATTCTCGCCTTGTATGCCTGAATCCACATGGCTAATTCTTCAGGCATTGGGTCTGCTAATACTGATCCTACCTCCTCCCTTTTATTCTCCTTTTTATTTTCTTCTTCCACTTGTGATTCTTCTGTTGATTTCGGTTTATTCTTTTCATTTTCCTTCTTTTGCAATAATTTTTTTTCTTTTATCCTGTCTCTCCGGTTCTTCCATCTTTGTGATCTTTTACTGGCAATACTTCTCTCTGGTTCTTCGGAGTCTTCCACTCTGTGAGGGATGGGTGTGTTTCCCTCTTTGTCACTTTGATTACTTCCGTCCGTTTTATCAGGGTTCTCTCTAGCCTTTGCTCTGGTTATGGCTTTTAAAGGTATAGTGTACTCTTTGTCGCTCCCTGATGAATCAATCACTTCTATCACATTAATCTGCACATTAGATGTGACTTTGTTGGGGTTCTTAGGACAATCTCTAAAAAGATGTTCCTTACCACAATCGCTACAGTAGCCTTCCCGAATTCGTTGTGGTGGTGGTGGGTTTGGTAATGTACATTCTCTAATATAGTGGTCACCTCCACATCTGTAGCATGGTCCTCTGGGTACAGGCTGTCTATTCATTGGTCGAGGTGGCATGGTTGCTCTAGGAGCTGTGTACATTAATGATACGTAATCCTGCTCATAATTATAAGAACTCTCTGGTGTCTCCCTTCTATAAGCATAAGGTTCATGCAGTTGTCCATATTCCATTATTGAGCTCTCATAACCAGGGTATGTTCCTTGACTAGGTTCGTAAAATGAGTCATATGGGTCACTACTAGTCAAAGGTGTGGCTGGCACTATTGCCCTTTCTAGGTTTTCCTCTGGTTGCGCTATCTTAACTGGGACAACGTTCTGAGGGTGGGGCGGTTGTTGTCCTAGCACTGGTTGAGGCTGCGTATATCCCTGATATGCGTATGGTCGTGATATTGGTGCCTGCGGCTGATATGAGGGATATCTAAAAGCTTCTCCTCCCTGCTGGTTCTGCGGATATCCATATGGTCTCACATGATGCTGGGTGGGTCTGATTTGCCTATTGTAAGGGCAGTTCTCAGTGCTATGGTTTATGTATCTCTGCTCTATACTGCAATATTGTAGTGGTCCGGGGACAGAGGGTCTATGAGGAGCATAGGCAGGTGGTGGGGCTACTCCCCTAGTACACAAATGAGAAGGATGATCTCCTCCGCACTGTATACATCTTCTAAGCATAGGCATTCTCATAGGATTGATGGGATAATTCCTCTGTCCTTGAACATTCAGTTTTTTTGCTAACAAGTCGGCAATTTCCTCTACGTTGTTTTTGGGGTTTGATGTGCTACATGTTGACTCTTCGCTTTTCACACTACCTTGGGGTATTTTCAAATCTTCTGCAAGGTTATCTTCTAGGTCTATACATTCCTTCATACACTCTTGCAAAGTTTGAACTCTCTTTACATACACTAGTGACCTCAAGGTTCCGTTCAACAGCCCTTCTAAGAACAATGATACCATTTTGTTTTGCGTTGGTCTCTCTTCTACGGGGCATCTATCCACGTACTGCTTGAATCTCCTTGCTGCCAATCTCACTGACTCGGTAGGGACTTGTTTGAAGCTGTGGATTAATGACGAAGAATTGTTTTTAATTCCAGATTTGGTAAATTCTTCAATCATTTCTTGATATACCTGATCCATGTTCTGAAAGGTATTTGGATCCAATGGCTGAAACCAGGCCAAAGCTGTGTCTGACAAGGTAAGGCCAAAAGACTCATATTGAAATATGAAGTCATCTACCTGCTCGGCTCTAACTACTTGTTTAAATTCTGTTATGTGATTATAAGGTTCACTAGAGCCATCATAATGATTTCTCATGCACTTGGCAACTTGGATCGGCCTTAGTCTCCTCCCCGCTTCAGGTTGTCTAGGCATTACAGGGTAATTTGGTCTTCCTATTGGTATGCCTGGTCCTCGTACTACCTGTGGTCTGACTGGAGCATGAACTCCATGTCTTTGGTCAATGGCTGGTTGTGGCCGGTAGTTAGGATTAGTGGCAGGTATTGCAAATTGTACATGTGGTCTGACGGGGATCTGGGTTTGTTGAGTTTGCTGTGTTTGTCCTGACTGTTGATATGAATCGTTCTGAGATATTCCAAGTGGATTCCGTGAAGTAGTGGCTTGGTCCCTAGGGGGGAACACTGGGATGTTCTGATATTTTAGCTCAGCTCTCTCTGATTCTGTTATTGGCCACTACCTTCTGTGATTTTTATCCAAATATGTGATGATGGTGGGGAACTCAGGATCTTGTAACTCATAGATGGTAACTGGATTAGGAGCAGCTTCCCATATAGAGGAATGGGCTCTGAGCAGGTGCTCCATTCCGTTGATCAAATACACATCTATTAGAGTGTCGTCCTGGGGAATCAGGTCTCCTCTCCAAAGTTTAGTAATTGTAGACCTCCCTCTAGGAGTAGTTACTTGCTCTTCGTTTCCACCTCCATTTAAGCTTGAAGCATTATTTTCCTCACCACGCTCATTAATGATTTCAGGGTGTTCTGTGACCACGTACTGGATGTCTTGTTTGTCCATGTACAGTCCTCCTATGTACTTAACTGCTGGTCTTGGCACTATGTAGGCCTCTGAAGCCTTCCTTAGTCTGGCCACTGATCTGTTTAGACCATCCAAATAGATAGGGATCTCATTGTGGTTGGTGCTCACATACTCTAAGGAAGTTCTGTATTCGCCCTCAATGATGGACATCTGGCCAATCATGGGTACAGTGTTTTGCATATCCTCGGAAGCCATGGGGATTTCTCCTTCTGACTCACTGGAGGTCTCAGAATAGTGTGAACGGCTACTTGGTTCGGCTGCACTCCCTACGGAAGAAATTACACTTCTTTGGCTTCCTAGGGTTCTTCCGGATCTCAGGTTCATTCACTTAAGAGCTCTGATCAAATCTTGTCCTCCTCTAGCCTTTAGAATTCTAAGTTATGACTTAGAAGTCTAGGAAAAAATTAGGCTGGAGAATGACTGAAGGAAAACCTCAAGTCACGATACTTGACTCTCACGATCTCTGAGGAAACGATCGCTGACTGACACGATACTTGGACGAAACGATCGCTGGAAGACGATCTCTGCCCAGACGATACTTGATGGACACGATACACGATATCTGAGTTCAAACGATACACGATAGTTGATCGCCGACGATACTTGATCTTCGGGAGAAAACGATACACGATACTTCCTCAAACGATCTTTGGCAAAACGATCTCTGGACTCAACGATCTCTGGTCAACACGATACACGATCGACGATACTTGGTTCCAAACGATACGCGATCGCTGGTAAGTATCGCGATTTTTGGGACGCGATACACGATACTTGGACCAAACGATACACGATCTCTGTCAATACGATACTTGGTCAAACGATACACGATACTTCACAAGTATCACGATCTTCAGGCCACGATACACGATATTTAAAGCAGACGATACTTGATACACGATACTCGACCAAACGATCGACGATCTTTGGCAAGTATCGCGACCTCTAGACAACGATATCCGATACTTGGCCAAAACGATATCTGACCGAAACGATACCGATCTTTAACCCCAACGATCGACGATCTTTGGCAAGTATCGCGATCTCTAGACAACGATACTTGAGCCAACGATACACGATATTTGGGCTCAAACGATCTCTGATCGAGACGATACCGATATTAGGGAAATATCGCGATACTCGACCACAGGAGTTCCGCGATACTTGAGAAGTATCGCGATACTCGACCGCGGGAGCAAAAACGATACTTGACCCTATTTCAAATTGTTGCAGAGGTTTTTGAGATTTTGATTTTTTTCCTTTTGCTCACCTAGCTCTTCTCTCTTACCCTCACCCACTGTATCAATCAACAAACAACTTTTACCCCCTGAGAGCCCAAACGATACTCAGCGCAGATCGTTTTTTTCTTTCCTAGGTTGAAATGTTGAGAATTTTTGATCAAAAAGTGGTTTAGTTTACCTTGGTAGCACTCAGGATCTCTTGGTCAAACTCCCTTACTCTGTGCACTTCCCTATTGCTAGTTTTCCTCGCCACGATCTCTGCACGCTCACACGATACCCGACTGCTCTCTCCACGATACTTGTTCACACAAGTGATTTGAACAATGAAATTTTTTGGCTTTTATACTTGGAAGTTTCTAGCTTACAAAAAGGAGAATTTTTTGAACAAAACTAAAACCTACTCTAATGATTTAGTCCACTCTCTACTCACTCCTACTCTACTCCTTCTACTCACTTCCCTAAACTAACAACTCACTACACACACTCCAAGAATGAGAAGTAGCAAGTGCGGCTGAAAATAACTTACCAAAGAAGAGAAGATTTCCGCTCCTCCACGTTCTTCAATGCAAAAAGCTACTTACCATCACACGAATGCCTCGGTTTGATTCGTCACTCCCCGGCAACGGCGCCAAAAAGTGTGTTGACCTAAGCATCAACTTAGGGACTTGCGGAGAAAGAGACTATACCTCAATCCCCTCTCAAGTGCATATAGTGGGGATACACGCTTTTAAATATCAATCCAAAGAGTATACAAACCTAGCCGAGTGTATGAAGACATGCAATCGTGTAGTGGTCATTGCAAATGAACTACTCAAGAATGAAAAATGAAGCAAATACTTATCCTAATGAGCTCCAACTGTTGGTCAAGACGAGACGATACTTGGTGCAGCAGCCGTCAGTATTTTGGACTTTTCTCCTAGCTCCGAACTCCAAACATAGCGAATAGCATATGCGTTTCGAAGCTCTCGAGAAGACGCATCCAATGGCAGTGGTTTCACTCAATTCCGACGCTCCTACTTCAAGTTATGAGGGAAATACTGAGTCGCGGGAATACTTTCCTACACTTCAGCACTTCCTACACTTCGCACACACCTTTCCTACAGCCAAGAAACACTCTCAAGGATAGATAACACTCACAAGCACTCTTTCCAAGCAATACACATGCATACAAGCTCACGAAGAAGAAGATAAGGAAGGAAGAAGACACAAATTCGAATTTCTGTGCTCTCTCTTCTCACAATGGCCAAAAAGTTCTTTACAAAGAGTCACATTTGACTCAGGTTTTTAGCTTGCACTTGAGTTTTTAGGTAGTCTTCAACTTGATACCTGCCTATCGTCGCCTTGACTTACTCCTACCTCTCGTCGTTCTTAGCCTAAACTATGAATTGACAGAGGGGGTTAAAAGTTTCCAACCTTTTGTTTCCTGCTTGGTTGCCCTTGAGTGCCCAGGAAGTGTGTTCCCAAGCTTGCACTTACACTTGCTTAGAACGCCTTTCGATGCTCTCAATAGATCTGTAAGAGGCCAAAGTTAGCTTAAAGATTTAAATTCCAATGACAGAACCAATGATTTTCATTCCTGTAGCACACACACTAACTTGCCTAGTGATTTTTAGGGAAACAATTCTAAACAATCCCCTGACTTTGATCCCCCTGGGTATGGTCAACTTCAAAATACCCTATCTAAAAATCAATGCATTATCTTTATTAAAAACAGTTGAGGGCGTGTAGTATATGCCACGAGCTTTCCAACAAGCCCTAGAGCTCAAAAAATTGATCTCGTATGAAGAAGTTATGACTGTTCAGGGTTTAGAGGGTTATGACTTGATTCAATCTGGCTGACAGATCCTAGGATTTTCTCCCAAAACACAAGTGTAGAAACCTCCAATTATACTATTGGATTGACTATTTGCCCCAAAATTTATCCCAAAATTTGAACAAAATCAAACCCTATTGCCGAAAAGCCTGTCAATCGCGATCGACAGGTCTATCAATCGCGATTGACAGAGGTGTCGGTCGTGGCTGTCAGTCGCGATCGACAGTGTCAATCGCGATCGATAGAGTCGATCGTGGCTGTCAATCGCGATCGACGGTATCAATCGCGATCGACACGTTTTTTGGGTTTTTTACCGAGATTTCAGTCAATCGGGGGCCTATCAGTCGCGATGGACACGTGGCTACGCGTAAAAGTCAATCAGTCGTTGAATTTCAGCCGATCGCGATCGACGGTGTCAATCGCGATTGACAGAGGTGTCGGTCGTGGCTGTCGATCGCGATCGACGGTATCAATCGCGATTGACAGGGTCCTACGTGGCAGTCAGTCGATCGTGGAGGTCTGTCGGTCGCGATTGACAGGGTCTGTCGGTCGCGATTGACAGGGTCTGTCGGTCGCGATTGACAGAGGCTGTTGGTCGCGATTGACAGAAAACCTCGGAATTTTTCTACTGTTTTTAATGTTTTAGGGTGTGCTCCTTGTGCTTGTTCTAGTGGTGCACTCAATTTTGTAAAAAGTCAAAAATTTCTGTCAGTCGCGATCGACAGAAGCCTGCGACCGCGAGACAGTTTCGTCGAGTTCCGTACCTGCGCAGGAAGCTGGGGATGGTGATTCGGCAAGGTCCTGCAAAAAGCTCAAGAAACATGCAAGAAAACACACATGCAATATCGCTCTCTCGCTCTCTCTCACAAGTGAAATGAGGGAAATGAGGTGGGGAAGGTGATATGATCAAAAAACAGAAATTTCGCGATGATGGAGATGGAGGTGGGAGATGATGATGGTGATGATGGAAATGAAGATGGAGAAGAAAGTAAAAGAAAACCGATGAGAGTGAAGAAAATACCTACAACTCCAACGCGTCAACTCTACGTCTTACCATCACACGCTCGTCCTCAAAGCTCGATCCCCGACAACGGCGCCAAAATTTGGTGTAGCTCAATGATGAGTAGCACCTCCTTTAATGTCAATCCGGGAAGACGTGAGGATGGTATGAAGACCTCGAGCAAGTGGCGGCACAAGTGCGTGAGTGAGAAGCACACTAGCATGCACACACATACACACACACGCGCACACACGGCAAGACAAAGAGGGAGAATCAATGGAGTTCTTAGATTACTTTCAAAAGCTCTTACAAGTTTGTTTCAATTACAATCTAACCTCAAAAATGAGCTCTCTAGCTCCTTTTATAGTTTTTGACTAGCTTTGGCCCTGTCCAGACCTAGTGTCCGACCTAGTTAAAAATTAGGTTCTAGGGCTTATTTGAGGGCTCAAACGAGATCTAAAAAATACGAAAATTGGCAGGTAGATACTTCTAAAGCTCCTCAAGCTCAAGGACTCCTTGGCTTGCACAAAATGGAGCTACAAAAAGATGAAATGATATTTACACTGGTGTTTAGTGATGAGAATCACTTTTAATTGGTGTAGAGGTTTTTGAAAAATTAAGGTTGCCTTAGTGCTAAATCTGCGCGAATGCTCATGCATGCTTCTTCCTGAAGAAAATTATTGGCCTATTTGCCAGTCGGCCTATTTGCCAGATCTTCGTTGACTCCCTTGTCTGCTTGCACCTTCTCTCCCTTCTGACTCTCTTCTCTGACTGCCATGCCTCGTTAGTCCTTCAGTCCCTTGTCCGCTGCTAACACATACCAAGGGGAAATTTTGGACTCTTGACTAAAGCTTATGAACCTGAGATCTGGTAGACACTTAGGCAAGGATAAACAAAGCATTAGATCTTCTGAGGCTAGTGTCAACCATACATCCAAGTCTTGGGCACAACAACTAAGTGGTCATCTTTTACTAAGTTCAGACACAAGTGATTCAGAAATGTCCTTTAGTATGGGAAAACCTGCAGGTGGCTCAGGGACTGCCCATCTACAAACACCAGAAGGGCCCTATAAGACACAGTTGGAATATATTCGGACCAACCATTTAGGTGCTCGCATCTATGAGGATGGTCTGAGGCGATCAGTGGTCCAACTCAAAAATCCAGATCAATCCTTTGGACTTGAACACCCGGTGGTCAAGTTCGAAGAGGGTTCATACATTGATAAGGAAGAATCCATGTATGTGGTCACCAACCTACCAGATAGGACTGATGAGTTTGGAAATGTCATTCCTGAGAATGAAATAGGAGACCTAGAACAAGGAAACGTAGGACAAGGACCCCAGACTCCTAGAGGTAAGTCAGTTTTGACCCGAGTGATCACTCCGGACTGGATCCCTCAAGACAACAAAAGCATAGAACTATTTTTGAATAGAGAAACAGAGGAAGCCTTTTGGAGGTTCAAGCCAGATCAACCTAGCCAATTGGGCATAGTCATCATCTACGAGTTCAAGGATCCAGAGATACCAGGAAAGGTTGTCTACCTGGATAACACATCAGAGAAAATTTTCTTGGTAACAGAACATGATAGACATGCATATACTTGGAAGAATGAATTGATTTTCCCCCCACCAAGATCCAATGTTTCCCATGGCCTCCAAGGAGTAGGATCATCCCACGCTCATGAAGCCCAGAGAGGAAGAACTAGAGAGAGACCTGAGGTAAGTTTTGCACACACCGTGGGCAGGAATAGAGCAGGATTTGAAAATGAAAGACTTGAAAGAGAGAGACATCAAGCACATAGGCAACAAAGAGATGAACAGGATTTTCCATTGCCTAGACCCCGAGAGTACCCAAGAACCCTTAGACCCATTCAAGTGATCAAGGCAATGAAGAACTATTTCGATGGGACAGGGGATCCTTCTGATCATGTGGCTGAGTACAAACAAGTGCTGAGAGCCGAACAAATTGAGGACTGGTTCACCCAGTACGAGGCATTTGGTTTGACCCTTAAGGGCACTGCCTTAGCTTGGTTTCAACCATTGAGTAGAAGCAGCTATCACGATATAGGTCAACTGCTAGACGAATTCATTGTAGAATTTTCCAAGAGTGGTATCAGGCATAACACATCATCCTTGATCCATAGCTTCAAGCAGACTCCCCAAGAAACAGTGCGACTAGCAGGTAGAAGATTCAGACAGTATCTAGAAAGATGCCCTGCTCTAGAGTTACCCACTCCGGCCAAACAAGTGGCTTTGTTCTTAGATGGCTTACTGAGCACCAAGTTAAGATCATATGTGTACTTGAAAGATCCTAGATCCATAGAAGAGTGTGTGCGGACGTGCATAGACATAGAAGATAACTTGGGTGAGGAGTTAGGATTGTCCAAACTCTACAAAGATTCGGATAGTTCTACTAGTCATACTTCAAAGATCTCCACAGAAATAGAAGAGATAGCTGAGCAAGTTGCCAAGAAGCTGGGAGTCCAAAATAAACAAACACAGAGAGTCACTCCATTGAATCGGTGCTATACTTGCGGAGGCGACCACATGGCTAATGTATGCCCAATGCAAAACCAAAACATTAGAGAAAGGAATGCTCCATATTGCACTATTGAGAGAAAATACACAAAACCACACGGCTCAAGATTGTCCCTACAATAGGCAGGCTGTTAGACAGAATTATCAGCAACCTTACCCACAAGGTAGGTATCAGAACCAATACCAACAGCCATATTATAGACCACAACAGCAATATCAGGTACCATATAGGCCACAACCTGTCTTGGGAAACCAACCACCAGCTCCAGCCAATGTGATTCCAGTCAAGTATGCTGTGGGAGAGGAAAATCCAAATAGAGCTTTGGTGCCACTAACCCCATTGATACCAGATAATGATTTTCATGCTCATAGTTCAGACTACTCCCATGAAGGTAGTCCACATGCGTATTACACAGAGTCACCTGAACATAGTGAGATTTACTCGTATCAATATGAGGCACCACCTATGGAGCAAAATTGGGAGCCAGAATACTCCAATGTCATGTACACACATCCTAACCCTAGGCCCCAGTTGAGACAAATGAGACCACAAGCCCCTAGAGGATCTTGTTTTAGATGTCAAGGTGATCATTTCATTCGTGACTGTCCCCACCCACCATCTCCGAGTCAAGGACAAGCTATCACAATACAGGCTTTTTGTCCTGATTGTGGTAAAGACCATCTCCCTAGAGATTGTTCAAGAAACCCCTCTAGTGCACCCAAGATTACACCCATTAATGTGGTAGGCTTAGTGGCAGATTCAAGTGCAAGTAGTAACAATGTGGCTCCTATACAAGCGGTCACTAGAGCACAAGCCTTACAGCAGGATAAACCAACAGAACAATCAGAGTCGAGTGAATCAGGAGAGCCTAGTAAGAGGAAAACAAGAACATGGAATAATACCAGAGAGAAGGCCAATCGCAAGTGGAATAAAAAGTTATCGGAACTAGAAGAAAGCTTAAAAGAAGCGAAAACGAAAATAGAAGACATTGCATCTCAAAGCCCCTCGCATGCCACAACTCCATCCACTCCACCTCATCCCACCCCACCACCCATTGTAAATAGACCGCAACCAGGGTCTATTCTTGCAGATCCAACCCCAGAAGGCTTGGACATGATGTTCAAGGCCTACCAGGCTCGACTTCAAGAAGGGCCTACAGCGGCAAACCTAGACAAGAGTTACCCTAGAGCAGATTTAGAGATTGAACGGATGAAAATGTGCATGAAAATGGTAGAACAAGCTCAAGCCATACTTGAGACTAGTCAAAAGTTCAATCAGACAAACTCTATCAAATCAGATTTGCATTTCCAGGGCTTACTAGAAAGATTAGAGCAATTGGTAAACAAACCACAAGTTTCTTTACCTCCACAGGCTCAACCAGTTATTGAGAGAAGAAGCTCACCACCAAGGGGAGCTTATGTTCCTAATTCCACAGATGCTGGAATACCTCCTTCAATTCAACAGTACTCTCAAGAGTTCTTGCGGGAAATACAAGAAGATAAATGGGCCAAGGAGAAGGGTAATTCCCCTCCTATTCCTGAGATTGATGATCTTCATGATCAATTTCCCCAAGACATTCCATCTATTTACGAAGATGAAGCAGAACAACAAGAAGACGAAAGGTTAGATTTTGAATCTAATACCTTAGAAGAACTGCCTCAATTTCCAGGCCCATGGGAATCTGAATCTCTCCAGATTAGAGCTCCCACAATACTAGTAAGAAATGAAGACTCAGTGGTTCCAAGGAACACGGATGTCGTGAAGAACACTAAGGTTCAGTGTCATCTCACTGTAGAAGAGCTGCTCAAAGCAAAACCTGAGCTTTGGAATCATGTGAAGGATCAGGTTCCAGAACTTGATTCCAACATGCCAAAAGCAGGCTCCAAGCAAAGGGTACCAGAGATACCTCTAGACAAAATAGGGGACATGTGTGAGGGTGAAGAAGGTAATACTTATCTTCCAATCACCTACCAAGGTTACACAACCAAAGCAATCATAGATTCAGGTGCTGGTGTTGCTATTGCGACCACCTCCTTGTGGAAGCAATGGGGCAAGCCCACATTAAGACCAACTAGAATGAAGCTTCAAATGGCTGATGGTCATTTTGAAAGACCTCTAGGATTGCTAGAAGGGATCACTCTAACCACTTGTGGTGTAGACTTTGAGCACACATTTGCTATATGTGACTTTGAGAAAAATAATGTCTATGAAATGATCCTAGGAAGACCCTTCCTACGACAATTGCAAATAGTACAGGATTGGGGAACTAACTCCTTGTACTTACAACACTTAGGGGTCACCACCAAGGTCAATTTGAAGGATTACACCTTCAGAGATGTACCACCCCTACAGTGGAATTCTATCCACAAAGCAAAAGAAGATTCCATCTCTGTGCATTCTGAAAGTTCACCTGATCCATCATGGCTGCATGAAGATTCTCATTTGTGGATGTGCAAGGTCGCAAAGGAAGAGGAAAACGTTTAAAGGCAAGAGAAGAAGGAACTTCGCTAGGAGATAGACCAGTTAGAGACCCAGCCTACACACCGATGATCTTTCCAGATGAGGAGTTTGAGCCTCATGGCTGGCCAGAAATCTTAGCCACCATGGACATTGCTGTCAATGAGGAACAGTGGACACCTCATTGTGATGAGGAGGGTTATGATATCTCAGTTTTCATGTGTCAACCCTTGCTAGAAGAATGTGACCCTATTGATGTCATAGAGGAAGAAGAGAATGACGATGATCTGGAGTCTATTGTGATGGATAGTTGCTTTAACTCAGAGCAGCACTATCTAGAAGATATAGGAGTGTTCACCCAGAAAGAAGAAGAACCTGTCACAAGTATTAAAATAGTAAACTCAAAGGATGGAAGTGAGAGTAGTCAAAAGAAAAAGAAAAGAAAAGCATTGAAACAAGAAGAGGAGGAATCATTGTTTGAAGTACCAGAAAACTTCAAGAAATATGAAGTTGACGACCGCAAAATTTTGGTACGAATGCCTAAGAGAGAGGCCATCATAGGAGAATCATATGATAATAAAGAAAAGACCAAGAAGATTGTAGTGACCATTGAAGAGAACAAAGAGAGATGCACATATATAGGAGATGACCTAAGTGCAAGAGAAGAAATGGAGCTCATAGCTCTATTAAGGGAATATAGGGATGTGTTTGCATGGCACTATAGAGACTTGAAAGGGGTAGATCCAAGAATTTGCTCTCATACTATCCCCATGACTGCTGATGCTAAGCCCACCAAACAGAAGCCCTACACATATAATGATACCTATGCAGCAAAAATAAAAGAAGAAATTGATAGGTTGATTGAAGCAGGATTCATCTATGAGATTGAGCATTCCGAATGGGTGTCCCCCATTGTTGTGGTACCCAAGAAGAACGAGAAGTTGCGAGTGTGTATTAACCTTAAAAAAGTTAATGCCGCTACGATTAGAAATAGTTATCCACTTCCAATCACAGAACACCTATTGGAGCGTGTTGCAGGCAAGGAAGTTTATAGCTTCCTTGATGGATTTTCAGGTTACAATCAAGTAGCCATTGCCCCAGAAGATCAACACAAAACAGCTTTTGCTACAGAGTGGGGAATCTTTGCATTTTGGGTGATGCCATTTGGGCTCACCAATGCACCTACAACATTCCAAAGGCTCATGTGTCATGTCTTCAAAGAGTTCTTGCGAAAGAGCTTAGAAGTGTATGTGGATGATTTATGTGCTCATTCCCAAGAAAGAAGGGTTCACATCCCTGAGCTCAGACAAATCTTCAACAAGTGTAGAGAATATCGAGTGTGTCTGAACCCAGAAAAGTGTGTGTTTATGGTGCGTCAAGGTAAAATCTTAGGTCATATTGTTTCTAAGAATGGAATCTCAACAGATGAAGATAAGGTACGAGCCATAGTGGAGCTACCAAGGCCAAGGAATATTAAAGAGGTACAAGCCTTTATGGGCCATTGTGGATACTACCGTAGGTTTATCCACATGTACGCGATCATAGCTAGACCCCTTTATGCCTTGTTGTCTAATTTTGAGTGGAACGACGAATGCGAGAATTCTTTCAACGAACTGAAAAAACGATTGTGCACGGCACCAATACTCACCACTCCTGATTGGAATAAACCATTCCATGTCCATGTGGATGCATCCAATCATGCCATAGGATGTGTGCTAGCACAACCCACAAGTGAAGGAAACTTAGATTTGCCCATAGCATATGCTAGTAGACAGCTCACTGCAGCTGAACGGAACTATACCACAACTGAGCGAGAGGGCTTAGGCATGGTATATGCTGTGAAGAAGTTTAGACACTATTTATTGGCCAACAAGTTCAAGTTTTTCACTGATCATCAAGCTTTGTTATATTTGGTCAATAAACCTTGCAATACTGGACGCTTAGTAAGATGGTTCCTCTTACTAATGGAATATGACTTTGAAGTTGTTGTCAGGAAAGGTAGAACCCACCTTCGGGCAGATCACCTTTCTCGCATCACTTCAGGAGAGTCACCGCAAGGAGTGTCTGACGAATTACCCGATGCTTATCTGTTCAATTTGGAAGTTGTTCCTAAATGGGCAAATAAGTTGGTACCAGTCCTAACCTTTGGTCCTGCAAATAAGAATGTGAAAACATCACAAGAAGAAATTGTAAAATCACAAAAATATCACATATTAGCAGGAAGCATGTACAAACAAGATACTGAGGGTGTATTAGCTTGTTGTGTGGAGGATGATCAACATAGTAGTTGGTTGCAACAAGCCCATGAAGGAATGCTAGGAAATCACTATTCTAAACAACGAACATTGCAGAATCTAAAGCGTTTAGGAGTGTATTGGCCTAGCATGGACAAAGAAATACATGAGTGGATTAAGAATTGTCCAAGGTGCAGAGAGAGACCCCCAGTTGGAGCATGCGACCCTTTATCAAGTGTCATTAATTCCAGATTGGAGTGCTCCATTGGTAGAGTTTATGAGGTCGGGACGATTACCCAAAGAGGCTAGTCTAGCAAGAAGACGAAGCATGGAGCAAGAGGCTCAAGGCTATGCCCTAGTAGGAGACAACCTATACCGAAGAGGCAAAGATGGTTACTTAAGACTGTGCGTTCACGAATCAGATTATTTGAAAGTCTTAGAAACTGCACACAGCGGTGTTGCAGGTGGACATTTTGGTCCTGACCAAGTGATCAAGACCATTCTATTCTCAGGACTTTGGTGGCCCACTCTTCATATGGATGCACATACCTATGTGAAGAAATGTGACACATGCCAACGTGCACAATATCCAGTGAGAAAAGACGAGATGCCCTTGAGGCCAATGATGGGAGGACGTGCATTTTCGAAGTGGGGCATAGACTTCATAGGTCCTATTAACCCCCCAGCTAGAAACTCCCATGCAGAGTACATCATTGTAGCCACAGATTACCTTACAAAGTGGGTAGAAGTCAAAGCCACAACAAAGAATGATGCTCAGACTACGGCTAAGTTCTTATTCGAGAATGTGTTCACGAGATATGGACTACCAATAGAGTTGGTGAGCGATAGAGGCACACACTTCTTGAATGAAGTCATTGAAAATCTTCTCCAAGAATTCTTGGTGATACATAAGAAATCTGCCCCCTATCACCCACAAGCCAACGGACAAGCCGAGAGTACCAATAAGATCCTCTGTAACGTATTGACAAAACTGGTAAATAATAAACGCTCTGATTGGGACAAACAACTTCATCATGTTGTTTGGGCTTATCGAGTTGCCTACAAAACAGTACTCAATGCCACCCCATTTCAAATGGTCTTCAGACAGAACGCTGTGCTACCATTAGATTTCTTAATCCCTGCCTTAAAAGTAGCACAAGAGTATGAGTGGAATGGGCATGAATTGTCCTCTAGGATCTTTGATCTCGAACGCTTGGGTGAGACGAGGCTACGAGCGGCAGCAGGCATCTACGCTGCAAAGAAGAGGCAAAAGGCATACTTTGATGCACACATCAAGGATAAGGGATTGAAAGAGGGAGATCTAGTGTTGGTATACACACTAAAACAACATGCCCGTAAGTTGGAAAAAAGAGGATACGGACCCATGATCATTAATAGAATTTCCACTAGTGGTGCAGTTCAGTTGGCCACTCTAGAAGGAGATATCTTGCCAAACTATATTAGTGGCTGTAGAGTCAAGCTATATCAAGAAACTCTTACTGAGGATATGCTAATGAGACTCAACACTGCTAAGAAGCGAAAAGATGAAGAGTTAAGAGTGAGAGAAGAAGCACAGGTAGAGGCCAGAGAGCGTATTAGGCGAAATAAGTTAAGGCGATTAGGCCTAGATGTCAACTCAAAAGCCCCAAAATATCACATGGATATGTGTCAAAAGTCAGGCATAGCGACTTCTCAGGTCATTGACCGAAGACCCTTTGTGACCATAGAGATAGGACAAGGGAAGGGTGCAAGGACGGTGAAAGCATTGATTGACTCAGGTGCAGCAAGTAGTGCAGTTAGACTTTCCTACTGCCAAGACTTGGGGTTGAACATCAATCCCATAGAAGCTTATCTCATAGGATTGGGAGGTGTGGAAACCCCTTGTTTGGGCGAGGTGGAACTTCCCATCTACCTTCAAGATGTTCCAATGAAAGTCAAAGTGCTAGTATGTCAAGATGAGAACCTTACAGAACCACTTGTCTTGGGTCAAGATTGGATCTATGACCATGCAGTTAACTTAAACCTAAGAAGTCAAATTCTTCAAGTTTGGGTACATGAACAATGCATCACATTAGAATTAGAGAACTGCATGCTCCTAAATCATGGCACCACACACTCTCTTAGTTCTTCCAAGACTAATCATATGAAAGAAGATGTTGTATGTGTCAAAAGCTCTATGATGCAGAAGGAGTCAATCGTGGAAGACCAGGTTTGAAGGCGGGTGGATCTTTCTTCTTCTCCAAAGACTCAAGTAGCCACAGTAGTGAGCCCACCACACAAGCAAACACAACCGTTCACGACAACTGCTACATCAAATAGAAAGACACCATTCGATAAAAAAGCGGTTCCGGGCATGAAGCAGATCTGGGTACGCAAAGGAGAGCAACCACCAGCCTTACCCCCACAAATCCCATCCATGCACACTAACCAGGCCAGAAGACGAAGGAAGCAGCTCAGACAAGCTCAATCACAAGGTATCCAACAAGTTTGGGTGCCTAAGAAGTTAGCTGCAGCTCAACAAGGGCAATTACAGATGTGGGTACCTAAGAAGCTCCTACATCCACAACAACCTTTGTTCTCCCACATGCAAAAGGTTTCAACAAAGAAGCCAAAAAGAGAAAAGGGTAAGAACCACGTACAGAGACCAAAGGAAGATCAAATCAGCTCTTCAACATTAGTAGGAAGACATGCAAAAAGGATATGGGTTTGGAAGCCAAAAGTGCAAGTAGCCTCCACCGAACCAAAGCATCAACCACACTGGATACCACAGTTCAGAAAGCATCCAAAGAGAAAGACGCCTGAAGTGACCTCTACAGTGCCAAATGATGTTCTAAAATGGACTCCAATAAGGAGGATTACATCAGTTCAAGACTCAATGGATACCTCCACCAAGGTCGGCATCAACCTCCACAAATAACATCGAAAGCCTCGAACGAGCAACAACCATGTGCTCCTTGCACAACCCTATCTTTTGCACCATTTAGGTCATGCATTTCCAAAGTATGCATTAATATAGGGCCACATTACACGGCCGTGCATAGACACACTTGAGAATCCCATGCACAAGAGCACAGTGACATATGTCGAACATTTCTATTGATACTAACTTTTGTGTTCTTGTTTTGTGATATCCTTTTTCTCAAAAAAAAAAAAAAAAAAAAAAAGAAGTGGGAGAGAGCTTGTTCCCAGGTTTGGCTTATGAAACATGAATGAGTCATGCTTAGTTGAAGGTGGAACTGTTGATTACTAGGCATTTATCAATTTGGATAGCAGTGTGTCTCGGCCAGTAGTGAGATTATTGCTGCCTTATCTGGTAGATGACAAGCATTTGGCATGAACATGGCATCTACAACTATGATTTTCTCTTACCATGGTAGGAATGAAGAGCTTGAAGGTCCGCAACTTGAGTGATGCTTAACTACTTCATGTACCAGAGCATCCAAGGAGATATCTGCAAAAGGTAGTTCTGGAGGAGATGACTCCTGCATATGGTGAGCTAAAGAGAATATGTGAAACTCAGCTTGGTGTAGTTACCCGATGTTGCTTGCCAAGGAATATAAAGCAATTCAATTCTCAATATTTCCTGAACCAGTATGGAACAGTAGCACTGGTGAATGGTCTATGTCAATCAGCATGGTAATCTCTTAGAAACCGGCACGTGTCCAATATTCCTCTGAGTGTCAATATAGGGAAGTGAACGTGCATGAGCCCAAGCTCAGAAATGCACATTGTTAGTGACAAATGTTGCTTTGAAAAGAGGAGAGGGGATCCACCACTCAAAAGATCTCATCAGTGGACAATCAACATGGACATTCATCAACAAGGTTCCATCCCAAAGGCCGAGTGTACAACATGAAGAGGCAAACATCCATCAACCTTCGCCATGGTAAGTATCTTTACTCTGGAAACACCATAACCATGATAGTTTAGGAAACCTCTTCGTCAGCATACCCTTGAGCACTTAGCTCAAGACCCGCAATTTTTGCACCATACTTCTTCCAATGCATTTTCCAAGTAAACATGCGTAGGGCTACATTACAAGGCCGTGCACAAGGCACATACTTTTTTCAACCCAGGCACAAACACACTTACCCATCATTCATTATGGGTTATGAGTAGTTGGCATGAATGCTCTCAACATCATCTTTAAAAGAGCTAGCGGACATCATGGGAACAACATCCATATCTCAGAAGCAAATTGAAGCCAGTAGTTGCTCCAAATCACTCTTGACAACCTCTTCTGAGCAACTTGCAGTTTTGAAAGCTCACAACGACACATTCTTGCTGGAATCCAAGGAACCAACTCATACAACGGATGGACACCACCTCTCAAAGCACTACACAGAACAGCCCCTCCAACAAGGGTCTGTCAGGGACGATAGACTCGAGAGGGGGGGGAGTGTTGAAGCTCAAAGTCAAGGACAAAGCATGGAAGCACATCAAAAGGTGGACACACGAGGAAAGGGAGCAAGTAGGGAGCTCCAAGAAGTGTATGTCAAATTTTCAGAAGAATCCCCTACAAAAATAGTGATTTTCATCACTAAAAACCATTGTAAATACCATTATCTATTTTTAGTAACTCCATTTTGTTCAAGCCGAGGAGTCCTCGAGCTTGAGGAGTATTAGAAGTACCATCGTACCAATTTTCATAATTTTTAGACTTCGTTTGAGCCCTCAAATAAGCCCTGGAACCTAATGTTTAACTAGGCCGGACACTAGGTTTGGACAGTGCCAAAACTAGTCAAAAAACTATAAAAAGAGATAGAGAGCTCATTTTTGAGACTGGCTTGTTAGAGAATAGAACTTTTGTAAGAGAACTCTTTTGCAATCTAAGCTTTCCATTGTTCCTCTCTTTGATCTTACTTTGTGCGCGTGTGTGTGTATGTGTGTGCATGTTTGTGTGCTTTCACTCACGCACTTGTGCCTTCACTTGCTCGTGGTCTTCATACCGGTCCTCACGTCTCCGCGGATTGACAAGTAAAGGAGGTGGTGCTTACGCTTGAGCTACATTGGTGTGTGCATAAATTGGCTTAGCACACTCACACTATAACATATATCTACTCTTGTCAATGTGGCATAGTTGAGACTACCCACTAGACTTTGATATGATGTGATGTCCTCTATGAGTTCACCTTCATGTGAGCTCAATTTGTGATTGACCTCCATTGGAGTACCTGCAATCTTACAATCTTGCATCTTGAATTTTGCCAACATGTCCTTAATGTACTTTCTTTGAGTGAGAAACAAACCATGATCTTTGTAGACAACTTCCAAACCTAGGAAGTAGGTAAGTGAACCCAAATCACTTATCTTGAACTCTTCTCTCATCTGATCTTTGATCTTCTTCATACCATCTGCATCATTTCCTGTCAATATAATATCATCTACATATACACATAGGTAGATGACCTCAGAATTACTCCTTTTAATAAAGAGTGAAGGATCTGCCTTGCTTGGTTGAAAGCCTTTGTCCTGCAAGAATGAAACAAGCCTGAAATTCCAAGCTCTTGGAGCTTGCTTGAGACCATACAATGCTTTGTTAAGTTTACACACATAATCAGGATAAACTTGATTCTCAAAACCAGGTGGTTGTGCCATATATACCTCTTCTGTTATCCAACCATTCAAAAATGCATTCTTTACATCTAGTTGAAGTATCTTCCAATTCTTGGAAGAGGCAATACTAAGCAAAACCCTAATAATAGGCATCTTTGCCACAGGAGAGAAGGTCTCCTCATAATCAATTCCCTGAGTTTGTGCAAAGCCTTTTGCTACAAGCCTTGCCTTATACCTGTTAATGGAACCATCAGAATTCTTCTTGAGTTTATAGACCCATCTTGAGCCTATTACCTTCATGGATGAAGTCTTGGGCACCAAATCCCAAGTGTTGTTTTCCTCAAGTGCTTCAATCTCTTCCTTCATTGCATGCTTCCATTCTGTTTTTGCTTTGGCCTCTTCAAATGATGATGGCTCCTCTTGGTTTATGTCCTATGCTATGTAGATAGAATGTTTAGTTACTAATGAGGTGTCAAACCCATACCTTTCTGGTTTTTTCTTTTCCCTCATAGATCTTCTTAGGCCATGATGTGATGATTCTGCCTCATGTCCAAGTTCCTGCAATTTTGCTTTACCTTTAGACTTCCATGCTTTGATCTTTTCCATGTGAGATTCTTCATCATCCTCTGAGCTGTCTTGTTCTTCAATCTTTGATTGTTCTCTACCAAGCTTTGGAAAATCTTCTTCAAGATCATATGGTAAATTGATCTTCCTGCATGAATCTTCATACCATGAATTGTTCTCATCAAAAACTACATCTCTGCTTACCAAGAATCCTTTGTTGGTAGGGTTGTATAACCTGTAGCCCTTTTGATTGTTGTCATATCCAATAAATACACACCTTTCTGCTTTTGGATCCATCTTGCCTCTAACCTGTGAAGGAACATGAGCAAAAGCAATACATCCAAAAATTTTACAATGATCTAAGCTTGGTCTTCTTCCATTCCAAGCCTCATATGGAGTCATCCCATCAAGGGATTTTGAAGGCAACCTGTTAATCAAGTAAGTGGTTGTAGATACAGCCTCGGCCCATAAGTAATTAGGTAAATGCTTTTCATTTAACATAGACCTTGCAGTTTCAACAATTGTCCTATTCCTCCTTTCTGCCACTCCATTTTGCTCAGGAGTGTACCTTGTAGTTACCTCTCTTTTGATTCCTCTTTCTTGAAGAAAAGAATCAAAATCATGGGAGAAGTATTCTCCCCCTCCATCTGACCTTAGCCTTTTTAGTGATTTACCTGTTTGATTCTCCACAAGAGCCAAATATCTTTTGAAACATGAAAAAACTTCATCTTTGTGTTTCATAAAGAATAGGATAGTCCATCTGCTGCAATCATCAATAAAGGAAACATAATACCTTGATCCAGATATTGAAGCTTCCTTGCTAGGTCCCCATACATCTGTATGAACCAACTTCAAGAGATCTCCATGCATATAACCTTTCTTCATGAATGGTAACCTGTGAGACTTTCCAAATTGACATGCACTACACTTATAAATCATATGTTGTTTTGACAAATTAGGAATTCCAAGTACACTTTGGTCCCTGCAGATTTGCTTTAATGACCTTTCACCAATATGTGCTAACCTTTTGTGCCATACTTCCAATTCTGTGAGTGTCTGACTACCATAATTAAAGAGAGCAATGTTTCTAGTGTCCTGTAATTCAAATGTGAACAATCTACCTGTCTTTTCACCTTTTGCAATTCTTCTGAATCCTTGACTTGGATCTTCAACAAATGCTCCTGCTTTTGTGAACCTCACTTGCAACCCTTTCTCTACTATCTGCCCAACACTTATCAAATTCTTTGTAATGGTAGGGACATAGAGTACCTTACTGAGTAGGTTGATGTTTCCATCAGGTGCTTTGACATTGCCTATTTTCTCAACAGGATGTTTTGTATCATCTCCTCTTTGTACCTCATGCTTATTCCTTGGATCTTCTAAATTTGATAGGAGTGCCACATTTCTTGCCACATGATTTGAACAACCTGAATCTATGTAGAAAATATGCTCATCAGATTTACCGTGTGGCATAGCCATGTTCATGATCAATAATGAATCCTCTTTGTTTGAGTCTTCTGTGTAGTTATTGTAGTCTCTCCTTCCTTTGTAGCCTCCTTGATAGTTTGAATGATTGTAGTTGTTGTAGTTGCCATGGTAGTTGTTGAACCTTCCTCTTGAGTAGCCATAACTTCCTCTATTGTATCCTCTGCCTCTTTGATTCCTAATATTCCTAAAGCAATTTTCAGTTGTATGATTAGTTAATCCATAAATAGAACATGAGTTGGAGTCTTGGGATCTCCCCCTGCCTTGTCTACCTCCTCTTCCTCTACCTCTGCCATGTCTTCCTCTACCTGCATAGTTAGCTTGATATGTACCTGCTTCATCATCCACTTTCTTTGCCTTTCCTTTGTTATCTTTAGACTTGCTTTTATCTGTGTATAAAGCTGAAGATTGATTACCTTTAGAGCTTTCTCCATTTTTTATAAGCTTTGCCTCTTGAGTAAGTAGTTGTCCAATGAGTGTGTTGAAATCAGGTACATGCATGTCCATGTACAAATCCATAGCTGTGGTGAATGCTTCCCACTTATCATCTGCCTTCAAGCCATTGATGACCTGCCTTACAATTTGCTCTTCATCTCTTACCTCTCCAATGCTTCCCAACTGATCTGCTATGTCCTTGAGCTTTGTGACAAAATCAGTCACATTTTGTTTGGGAGCCTTCTTGAGAGTTGTGAACTCCAGCCATAGTTGATGCTTCCTAGCTTTGGTACTTGAAGAAAAGAAAGCTTCAAGTGCATCCCACACTTCCTGAGATGTCTTACAACTTCTAATGTGAGGCAACAAAAAATCTGAGATAGAGTTGAGGAGATAAGACCGTGCAAGTGCATCCTTGGAGCACCATGTGCTCAATCTTTCTTGCTCTTCTTGTGTTGGTTGACTTTTGTTCCTGAAACTTGGCATAACTTCATCTCCAGCCACATAACCATATAAACTTCTACCTTGGAGATAAGCTTCCATTCTTAATGACCAAGCTGAGTAATTACCTCTATCCAATTTGTCAATTGATGAAGGAAATACATCTGCCATGTTGTCCAACCTTGCTCTGATACCACTGTGAAGAGATGGATAGGTATGTGCTTGAAGATGAAGAGGTGTTGCAAAATCCTTGATCTACACCAGCCAAATGAACTCCAGAAGTATATTGTGGGCCCTTTTAGCTTGCCAATGGATGTATTAGACACCCTATGTACCTTGGAAGATCACTCTCAAAAAGATAGATCAAAACAGATAAGTTGGAGTTAGCTCAGAGGTGAAAACTTGCTATTCTTGGTTCATACACCTGTCTAGTGTTTTACATAATTCTCTGAGCACAGCAGCAATTAGCTCAATTCCTCTCGGGGAAGTCTAGGAAACTTAAAGAGCTAACTTTCAAGATTAATCTCATAAAAAATAATGAACTACACACTGAGAATGAGTTTTAACAAGTGATGACATCATCCCGATTTTCACGGGCTGCTACAGAAATAGACCAGTGAGCAGAAAAATCAACATAACTCAAAATGTAGAAATCCAATGATTATGAAAATTTGTATGCTTATACTAGACAGTAAGCTGAATCCAACAAGCTTTAAATCACTGAATTTAAATAAGTAACCACTGAGAAATGGCTCTGACAAGATGAGTGCAAAAATCGGGTACCTCACAGAGAGGTGAAGATGAACAGACCCTGTTGACTTCAAATGCACATAACTGAAGATTGAAACATTCAAATGACATGAAAATTTGTGCGCATATAGTAGACTTGTAGAGCTAACTTTACCAAGTTAAATCACTGAAAATGATGCACCACTCTCAGAGAAAACATCTCTGCAAGCTGACTGAGAAAACTGAGAGTAATGGCAGTGAGTAGTACACTTCACAAGAACATGGAAAGATGAACTCAAATAATCATGAAAATGAAAGTATATTGCTTGTACAATACAATGACTTACTGATGCATATGTGTGCCTTGTAATCACACCTTGATATGGCATAAAGCTCAGCTCTTGGAGGTCTTCACATAGGTCTCTCTAACCACGACTAAAACTGCCATCTATTTATAGTTGAGTTTGGGAGGCTAACTTCCCTCAATCACTCTCCAATCAATCAATGATTGATTTGATTCTCTACCTACCACAAATCACGAATTTGTGGCTCCTCTTTCCATTCTTGATCAAGTGGACTCAACCACTTAAGATTCTCTTACTTTTACATTAAGTAAACTCTTCAAAAGTTACAAGAGGTAGTTCACAAGTGAACTTTACATAGTCTTCTTTTTAAAGCTTCTTCTAAGACTTTGTGAGACTCAAGCCAATACTTAGGCTTGTCATAGACTTGCTCCAACAGAAATTTCATCCTTATGTGCCAAACATTTTTACAATTTTTGGTCCACTACTGCAAGCCGCTCAAAATCTGTTACAATTCTCCATTGGGTATTTTTTTCAGCTTTTTAAGATATAATAATATTTTTTCATCTTGGTATTTAGTCATTGGCCATGTTTAAAAGCAATGATGTGTTCCATATGTTGGTTGTTGAGGATAAGTTAGATGATACTAATTACCCATTGTGGGCATACATGATGTGTAATGTTAGTTACAACAACCCTCTGGAATATTGTATAGGGTATGCAAAAATGTCCAACTACACCAGCAAATACACTGATTCAAGGTGATGTAGATGGTGTTGAAGATGATAATCTTCATTTTCTTGATCATGCTTTGGTTCATGTTGCATCTGTTATCGTGCAACATGTTGAGATTGTAGAGATGCACAAACACATACATTGATAGCTTTTCCTATCAACTGTGCGATTATCCCTCACATTCCCTCTTACAAGACAATAGAAGATGCTTGGGATACTCTTACAACATTGTAATAGGCAAGAAATGAGGCTCATGTTTCTTACCTTTGAAAATAGTTGGAGAGTGAGCATATGAATGGAGGAGTGAAAAACATCAAATATTCGAAAGAGCAGTTGATTTCAAATTTTGAAATCTTATTAGATAGTTCACTTACAAAATTTTCTTAATGTTCTTCCACACTCTTATGAGAGTTTTACTTCTACTCTTTGCTTGATGATTAAAGGGAATCCAAAGACCACAACCTTTGAGGAGTTAACTAGTTCAAATGAAAATATCATAAAATCTCTTATCTAATAGATTCATCCATAATTTTCTATGAATAATCTTGGTCTACTTCATCAATTCTTAAGCATGGAGATCAAGTAGTTCCATAAAGGTATATTTCTATATCAAAAGACTCATGTGTAGAACCAAATATGAAGCCTAATTTGGAGGATACTACATAGTTGTTGGACGTACATGCATATAAATATCTTACTAACTCTTTACTTTACCTAGTTGACACCCATCCAAATATCCTTTATGTTGTTAGTGTTCTTCACTAGTTCTCGTGTCAACCTTTTTAGATCATTCGTAGGAAACCCAAAGATTTTTAATATATTTTGCTCTTACTTGGCTCGTGTATGTATACAACCGTATGCACTGCTTCTGCCCAATAACAATGAGGCATATTCTTCTCAGCCATCAAAGCTCTTTCTATTTCTGCAATATATCTTTTTTTGCATTCAGCAATGACATTCTATTGTGGTGTGTACCTGCATGAAAATTGACGTCAAATTCCATGATTTTTAAGAAAGTTGATGAACTCATTTGACATGTATTCACCTCCTTCATCATACCTTAATTTATGAATATACTTTGTTGTCTACTTTTCCACCATGGCCTTAAAATTCTGGAAGTGAGTGAACACCTCACTCTTCTCTTTCATGAAATATACCCATACTTTTCGTGTATGGTCATCAATGGAAGTAACATAAAACCTACAACCGCTCAAATATGTGGCCTTTCCAGGACCCCAAACATCTGTATGTACTATTTCTAGTACATTCTCACAAACATGCTTGTCATGCAAAAATGATGCTCTTGACTATTTACTGAATTTACATGTCGCATATACCTTTTGCATTTCTGCAACTTTGAAATTTGGTCGTCCATTGAAAATCTCCTTTAACTAAATCAATTTCAACCTCTACAAGTTTGCATATCCAATTTGTTTGTGCATGATCTCTATATCAACAATAACTCCTACACCTTTTGCAAACATGGTTGTATTCATTTCATGAATTTTCAAATTTAAGGTGAACATCCTACCCACTTTGTTTCCTTTGGCAATCAATCATCCATCCTTTTTATACTCTTCTACATATAACCCATCAGTATTGAATCTGACTTGTAATCCCTAGTCAACCATTTGTCCAATAGAAACCAGATTCTTTGTTATATTTGGAACATGGAGCACATCAGCAATATGTTTTAGTTTTACATCCTCCATAGATAGTGCTATGTTTCTTGTATGCTCGATAGGGTGTGATGTGTGTCATCACTTGTTTCAACATATCCAAGAATTGGCAATTTCTACAAAGTACTAAACCATTCGGCATGACTAGTCATGTGATTTGAAGAACTTGAATCAACATACCAGACATTATCATTCGATTTTGAAACATTACCAGACATCTTATTCATCATGTGATGTTGAACCATGAATAGTTTCTCATAATCATCTGCACTTGTGGATGCATAGTTGTTTTGCTCCCTTCTATTATTTTGATTCTTCAACTTGCAATCACGTTCAAAGTATCCAGGTTTACCACACTTCTAACATCCTTTATTGTCATTATCATTACCTGAATCATTTCTTTGGAGATTTCTAGGACCTCTTTGGCTCCCCCTACCTCGAAATTTTCCTCTTACTCCTGCATGATTCTGTTGTTGACCTTAGTCTTGGTTATTATGTACTCTTCTGCTTCCAAAGCCTCTACCTCTTCATCTTCCTTTTCCATAGTAGAATACCTGCTCAGACTTGGGTATTCCTTGGGAATTTGAATCCTCACCAAGAATCTTTTCTTCAATAATAAGCATAGATACCAGATCAATGAAATTTGGAATATGTTCCCCGGTTTGTATAGAAGTTCTGAACTGCTTATATGTAGCTCCTAAACCACGAAGGCACACTTCCACCTTATCATCATCATCATCTACATTTACACCAATAGATGCAAGTGACTCACATATGCTTTTGATTTTCAGGGTGTGGTCACTTACTGACATGCCTTTCTTCTCCAATGTATGGAGCTCATTCTTGAGTTGCAATTTGTGTGCCTTTGTACTGGTCTCATACAATGTGACCAAACTATTCCAAGCCTCTTTCGGAGTCTTGGCATCCTGTATGTGCCCAATCATGCTATCTTGTATGCTAATAGATATCCAATACATTACCTTTTGTGCTCCTTGATTCCATTCTTCATATGCTCTTAACTAGTATGCAGTCCGATTCCTCTCTGGTAATTGTGGAGCATTTTTGTTCTCTCCTTCGATGTATTTCCAGTAGCCTTTTCCCATCACAAAATTCCTCATCTTGAATCTCCAAGCATGGAAGTTGTTCTTGTCTAGCTTATCGCTCATAAGCTGACTCATTCCATTTACGTTTTCCATTACACAGTACAAGCTGCACTTCTGCTTGAACACTGTCACACTATCATGTGATAGTTCAATCTCAAAAAAACACAGTTTTCATGTATCAATAGTACATGGAACCACTTGAAATACTAGATATGGAATATATAAGTGTTGCCAAACAAGATGCAAGTTATAGTTTTGTAAGCTAACCTAGTTTTTTTGTGGGCCCCACCTTGCGAGCTTCAAACGAAGTGAGTTCTCCTATGCGCAACGAAAATGTGTAGTTAACTCTTGTATGTTCAACACTTGGACAAACAGCTCCACCTTAGATAGCTTGCTGCTCTCAATACAAAACTCAAATGGACATGTGCCTTTAGTCAATCAATATAGACAAAGAGATATTTTTAACAAGCTATAAAAAGCTTAATTTGGACAACTTTTTACTATGAAACACAACTAACAAAGATCAACTACCTTGTCCACACAAGTATGGTAATGAACTAAACTTCAGTCTCGGACTGATAACTCCTTGAATATATATCCTTTGAGGAAGATATTTGCGATAGAGAAATTACACACCTACAGCTTTCCAACAAGCTAAAAATCAAGTAATTTGGATGAGTTCTGTCAGGAAATGCGATTGACCAAAATAGAGCACCTGAGCACACAAGTATATTGAAAAACTGGACTTCACTCTCTGATAGATATCTCAGAGAATATAAAGCCTTTGAATAAAATATTTTTGAAAGATAAATTATATTCAAAGAGCTTTCCAACAAGACAAAAATCAAGAAATTTGGATACATTTTGGTTGGGAAAGTTAACCAACAATTATAGACTACCTGTCTACATAGGTATGCTAAAAACCTAGACTTCACTCTTTGACTGATATCTCACAGAATATATAAGATTTGAAGGAGATATTTAAGATAGAGAAATTAAACAAGATAAAATTTCCAATGAGTGTTTAAACGCAAGAAATGGTGACATATATACTGAGATATGAGCTTCACAACAGAGCTATGTACAAAATGATGTGCGGCTAGAAGGAGTCTATGGGAAGACAAAATCACAACATGACCAGATCTGACTATTGGGAGCTTTTGCCTCTTTCTCTCCTTGTTTGGAACATGATCCCACTCCATTTTCATAACCAATGAGCATGTGAAGAATTTTGTGCCTCCTTAACTCACCACTTTCATTTTGATTGCCCACTACATGCCATTGACTACAAGGCAGATATTGTATCTTTTACTCATCATGAATTTTGACTAGAAATTTTTCATTTTTTTATTTTCTCTTCTTTTCATTTATCTTCATATTTGGTAAATTTATCCAACCATAGCTCATGTGAAAATGAGCTTGTAAATTTATCTTCAACACTCCCCCTCAAGCTCATTTGGGAGTTATCTTCAACCATGTCCTTCAAATTTATCATATCCTTGAAAGCTTTGAGTTTAGAAGCATCCAAGAACTTTGTAAACATATCTGCAACCTACTCTTTGGTTTTGATGAACTTTATCTCCACATCTTTGCTCAATATCTTCTCGCTTACATAATGGTAGTGGACCTCTATGTGCTTGCTCCTTGCATGAAACATAGGATTGCTTGCCAAGTAAATACATAACATGTTATCACCATATATAGGGATGGTTCCAACTTGCACTTCAAGATCTGCCAAAAGCTTTAATCCACATTGCTTCACATGTGGCAAATGCTAATCCTCTATATTTAGCCTCCATGGATGAAAGTGCAACAGTAGGTTGTTTCTTTGAGCTCCATGTGATAGGTTTGCTTCCTATCATGAACACGCAACTTGAGGTTGATCTCCTATCTTCCTTTGAACCTACCCAATCAGCATCTCTAAAGCCTTTGACCTACAATTCTTCATCAAACTTGTAGAACAAAGCATGATTAACTGTATGCTTTATGTATCTCAACACTCTCTTGGCTGAATTTAAATGTTCACTTGTCGGGGCTTGCCTAAACTGAGAAAGCACACCAACAAAATAAGATAAATCAGGTCTTGTAATGTTTGCATAGATTAATGATCCTACAATGCTTCTATATGTCATTACATCTTCCAATAGTTCTCCATCATTTGATCAAATTTTTGTATTTGTGTCCATGGGTTGAGTGAGTGGTTTGCATTCACTCATTCCAAATCTGAAAAGAACATCCAACAAGTACTTCCTTTGCATCAAGTAGATGCCACTTTCTCCATAAACAATTTCAATTCCTAAAAAATATTTCAGCTCTCCAAGATCTGAAATTTTAAACTCCTTACCAAGATTCCTTTTGATATCTTTAATCCCTATAACATCATTTCCTATTATGATGAGGTCATCAACATATATGCAAATATATACCTCTCTATTTTCTTCCTTCTTCATGTACAATGAAGGATCTGCACTACTTGGGTTGTATCCACACTTAGTTAGATATTCTACCAATCTCTGATTCCATGCTCTTGGTGCTTGCTTCAAGCCATAAATTGCCTTTTTCAACCTGCAAACAAAGTCTTGATGTTTTTCATCTTCAAATCCAACTAGTTGACTCATGTATACCTCTTCTTGTAGTTCTCCATTGAGAAAAGCATTTTTGATGTCGAGTTGATATAATGGCCATCTCCTTGAAATAGCAATTGTTATTAATGTTCTATTTGTTCCCATCTTTGCAACACGGCTGAAAACTTCATCATAATCTATGCCTTGTGTTTGTTTAAATCCTTTGGCAACTAATCTAGCTTTATATCTAGCTAGTGAACCATCAGCATTTCTCTTTACTTTAAACACCCATTTGTTTGGAACAATCTTCATACCTTCTTTCTTTGGCACTAGCTCCCATGTGTGATTATCTTTGAGAGCTTTGATCTCCTCTTCATAGCTTGATTCCATTCCTTTTGTGTGCAAGCTTCTTCATATGTCTCAAGTTCTTTGTCTTTGATAACCTACATCATGTATGCAAAATGTTTCAGGACACTAAAGCATATCAAAGAGGTGGACACCCAAGGAGAAGGAGCAAGTAGGGAGCTCGAAGATGTGTATGTCAAATCATTAGAAGAAATCCCTACAACAATATTGATTTTCATCACTAAAAGCCATTGTAGATACCATTTCATATTTTTGTAGCTCCATTTTGTGCAAGCCAAGGAGTCCTTGAGCTTGAGGAGCATTCGAAGTAGCTACCTACCAATTTTCATAATTTTTAGACTTCGTTTGAGTCTTCAAATAGGCCCTAGAACCTAATTTTTAACTATGCCGGACACTAGGTCTGGACACGGCCAAAACCTAGTAAAAAACTATAAATAGAGCTAGAGAGCTCATTTTTGAGGTTAGCTTGTAATTGAATTGAACTTGTATGAGCTTTTTGAAAGTAATCTAAGAACTCCATTGCTTCTCACTCTTTGTCTTGCCGTGTGTGCGCGTGTGTGTATGTGTGTGCATGTTAGTGTGCTTCTCACTCACGCACTTGTGCCTTCACTTGCTTGAGGTCATCATACCATCCTCACGTCTTCCCAGATTGACATTAAAGGAGGTGCTACTCATCATTGAGCTACACCAAATTTTGGCGCCGTTGCCGGGGATCGAGCTTTGAGGATGAGCGTGTGATGGTAAGAGGTAGAGTTATGATGTTGGCGTTGTAGGTAATTTCTTTATTTTTTCTTACTTTTCTCTTTCTTACTACACCATCATCATCCTCACCATATCCGATCTCCATCTTCATCATCGCGAAAAATTTCAGTTTTTAGATCATATCACCTTCTTCCTTCCATTTCCCTCATTTCACTTGTGAGAGAGAGAGCGAGACAGCGGATTCTGTGCATTGTTTTTTGTCTGTTTGCTGAGTGATCTTGCAGGTACAGCTGTATCAGTCCCTCCAGCACGCTGTGCAAGTACAAACAAACTCCAAACTATCTCTGTGTCGCCAACCTCTGTCGATCGCGATCGACAGAAATTTTCGCCTTCTCGTAAAACAAAGTACACCACCATGACATGCACAAGGAGCACATTCCAAATCACTAAACAAAACTAAAAAATTCTGTGTTTCTCTGTCAATCGTGACTGACACCATCGATCGCGATTGACAACCACGATCGACACATTCTGTCGATCGCGACCGACAGAAACGACCGACTGACCCTGTCAATCGCGATCAACACCATTGATCGCGATCGACAGCCACGACCGACACCTCTGTCAGTCGCGATTGACACCGTCGATCGCGACCGACTGAATTTTGACGATTGATTGAATTTTTCGCGTTGCCACGTGTCCATCGCGACGGACACATCCCCGATCGACTGCAATTACGGTGAAAATCCTAGAAAACGTGTCGATCGTGATTGACACCATTGATCGCGATTGACAGGACTCACGACCGACTCTGTCGATCGCCATTGACTCTGTCGATCGCCATTGACGTGTCGATCGCGACCAACAGGCCCGACAGACACCTCTGTCAATCGCGATTGACAGACCTATCGATCGCAATTGAGAGGCTTTTTCGGCCAAATTTCTAGGGTTTTCTCTTGCATGTTTTTGGGGTAATTTTTGGGCATACTTATCAAACAATTAGTGATTTGTGAGGTCCCTACAAGTGTGTCTTGAGAAAAATCTTGTGAACTGATAGCCTGATTGAGCCCTGTTTTAACTCCAAAACCCTGATCTGTCATAACTTCCTCATACAAAACCCGTCTGCTCCTATTTTGAAGTAACCATACTTAGGGGGAACAAAACCAAGGGATCTCTAGGAATGTTTGCAATAGAGTCAGGGGACAAAATTGATATCCAAATTACATGCATGAAAGTGATCTGTCTGTCATTTGAATTTAGGTCTTGAGCTAACTTTAGGACTTTCATAGGTCCACTGAGAGCTCTTGAAGGCATCCAAGGCAAGGGCTTTTTGCAAGCTTGAGAATCGGGTTCTCGAGCACTAAAGAACAAGGGATCAGCAAGAAAGGTCAGAATATTCTCAACTCCCTTTGTCAATTCCTAGCTTAGGCTAAGTTCGAGTAGTGCTAGGAGTAAGTCAGGACAATGATAGGCACGTGACAAGTCAAAGACTATCTAAGAAATCAAGTTCACGAGATAACATGTGTGTGATTGATAACTTTAAAGGAAAGGAACTTCACATGGAACGATCAACTTAAGTGCGGAAAATCAAATCAAATATTCTTGACGACGTGATATCAGACAAGATCATAAACACAATAACACACTAAAAAAGACTCAAGTGACTGTCACCAATTGATCGGCAACGAGGTTGTACTTTGGGCAAAAATTGGTCTACTTAATTAGGCATATGAACCTTAGATCAGGACGACATCTAGTAAGGGAAAGACAAAGTCTTAGGTCTTTAGAGGCTAGCGTTAATCATACTGCTAGGTCTTGGGCCCAGCAGTTGAGCCACCACTCGCATTACCCTAGCTCTTAGACTAGTGAATCAGAGATGTCTCAAGGTATGGACAGACCTACAGGAAGTTCAGGTGTGCCATATCTATATAGGGTGGAAGGCCCCTACAAGACGCAGCTGGAATACCTTAGGACCAACCGATTAGGTGCTAGCATCTATGAGGACGGCTTAGGAAGATCGGTGATCCAGATTAAAAACCCTAACCAATCCATTGGACTAGAACACCCAGCTGTCAAGTTTGAAAATGGAGCATACCTCGACAAAGAGGGAACCATATATGTAGTCACCAGTCACCTAGATAGGATAGACGAATTCAGAAATGTGATCCCAGAAATGGACATAGGTGACCTGGAGCAAGGAAACATGGGTATAGAACCTAGAACCCCTCGAGGCAAATCGGTTCTCACTAGGATTATCACACGAGAGTGGATTCCCCAGGATAATAAGAGCATAGATCTGCTCCTAAATCAAGAAACCAATGAAGCCTTTTGGAGGTATAAATCTGATAGGCCAAATGATGTAGGGTCAATCATGATCTACGAGTTCAAAGATCCTGATAGCCCAGGCAGAGTGACCTACTTAGATCACGCTTCAGAGAGGATCTTTGTGGTTACAAAACATGATAGGCATGCTTACACTTGGAAGGGTGAATTCATTTTCCCCCAACCAAGATCGAATATGTCCTATGGTCACCCTTGAGCTGGAGCATCCCAAGCCCATGGAGCTCAAAGAGACAGAAGTAGAGATAGGCCAGAAGTAAGCTTTGCCAACCCAGGGGGTAGAGAAAGAACGAGAATGGAAACAAATAGAGTGGAACATGAGGTACTTAGAGCTCCAAGGAATCAAAGAAATGCGGATGAGTTCCCTCTACCAAGACCTAGAGAGCACACAAGGACTTTGAGACTGACTTAGCTAGTTAAGTCCATGAAGAACTACTTTGATGGCACTGGAGATCCATACGATCATGTGGCTGAGTTTAGGCAAGTCTTGAGAGCTGAACAAGTTGAAGATTTGTTCACGCAGTACAATGCCTTTGGTCTAACCCTTAGGAACACCTCCCTAACATGGTTTCAGCCACTAAACGAGAGGCAGTTTAGGAGCATAGACCAACTTTTAGAGGCATTCATTATCGAATTCTCTAAAAGTGGCATAAGACATAACACTTTGTCGCTGATTCACAGCTTCAAGCAAACACCTCAAGAAACCGTGAGACTTGCCGGAAGAAGATTTAGGCAATACCTAGAGAGATGCCCTATCCCTGAGTTACCCACACCAGCTAAGCAAGTGGCTTTATTCTTGGAATTAGCAGAGAAAGTAGCTCAGAAATTAGGTGTCACTAGCAAAGAGATCCCAAGATTTGCCACTGTGAAAAGATGCTATACTTGTGGAGGTGACCATATGGCGAATGTATGTCCCATTATGGCTCAACCCCAAGTAAATCCTAGTAGCCAGTACTGCACCATAGAACGAAGATACACAAATCACACAGCACAAGACTGCCCATACAATAAGCAAGCGGTTAGGCAAACCTACCCTCAGCCATACCCTCAACAAGGCAAATACCAAAGTCAATACCCACCACAACAGTATACTAGGCCTCAACAAAATTACCAACCACAATATCAGGCCCAATTGAGACCCCAGCCAGTGCTAGCACAACAACCACTTGCTCCTACTAATGTGATTCTGGTAAAGTATGCAGCTGCAGAAGAAAACCTGAATAGAGCTATAGTCCCAGTAACACCATTAATTTCAGAAAGTGATCCCAGTGACCATAGCTTTGATTCTACGCATGTTGATAGTCCCCAGGCTTACTACATGCAATCTCCTGAACATGGTGAGTCCTACTACAGTGAGGAACCGATTGAACCTAATTGGGAGCCAGAGTATGCTAATGTCATGTACGTAAACCCCAACTCTAGACCTCAACCTAGGCAAGTAAGACCCCCATTTCCTAAAGGACCATGCTACAGATGTCAGGGAGATCATCTCATTCGTGATTGTCCCTTGCCTCCACCTACACAACCCCACACAGTGACGATCCAAGGCTATTGCCAGGAGTGTGGAAAGGAGCATCTCTTACGAGACTACCCAAAGAATCCTAATAACATGCCGAAAATCACTCCTATCAATGTCGTTGGCTTATTTGTAGACTCCACAGGAAGTGTGACGTCCACTACACCAGTGCAAGTGATCACTAGAGCCCAAGCCTTGCAACAGAACCAAAGTTTAGGCCAGGAAAAGAGCCCAGATGTTAGTGAAACGGAGAGCATGACAAAGAAGAGGACTAGAGCTTGGAGAGATAGTCGTGAAAGAATGAAAAGGCAATGGGCAAAGAAAATGAGTGAACTTGAGGAAAGCATAAGAGAAACGAGAGCCAGGATAACCGAACTCACATCTCAAACTCCCTCTCACACTAGCCCACCTCCACCATTCCCAACTCCATCCGACCCGCCACCTTCCAACCCGCCTCACCTAATCCCACCACCCCCTAGAGTAGGATCAGTCCTAGCAGATCCCACTCCCGAGGACCTAAACATGATGCTTAAAGCATATCACGCCAGAATCCAAGATGGGCCAAACGTAACTGATCATGGAAAGTGCTACCCTAGAGCAGAATTAGAGCTTGAACGAACTAAAATTTGTGTTAAGATGGTGGAGTTGGCTCAAACCATGTTTGAAGCCAGCCGCCTCTTTAACATATCTAGCTCAGCCAAGACGCAACTGCACTTGAAGGACTGTTAGAAAGAATAGAGAGGCTAATAGCACAATCAGAAAAGGAACCTGCCTCTCAACATAAGGACAAGGCAAGTGAAAGAGTAGGTCTTCCTGCCCAGGAAGCCTATGTGCCTAACTCTACGGAGCCAGACACATCATCTTCTATGAATCGGTTCACACTAGAATTCCTACGAGAGATTCAAGAAGACAATGGGCTAAAGAAAGTGAAGTCCCTCCTCCCATTGAACTTGTGGATGATGCACACGACCAATTCCCACAAGACATCCCATCCATTTATGAGGAGCAGGAGTGCACCCAATCTCAGGAAAGATTAGACTTTGAGTCTAACTCTCTACAAGAATTACCCCACTTCACAGGCCCATGGGAAGCTAAGTCTACTTGTATGATAGCACCCACGGTCATGGTACGAAATGAGGACTCAGTCATACCTATGAACACAGAGGTAGGGAGAAACACTAAAGTATAGTGCAACCTCACCTTAGAAGAGCTATTCAGAGTAAGGCTAGAGCTATGGAAACACGTAGCCAAACAAGTACCAGAAATAGCTAAACCTCGTTCCCAGGTAGGATCACATAGAACAGTGCCAGAAATTCCTCTAGACAAGATAGGAGACATGAGTGAGGGCGAAGAGGGAAAGACATATCTTCCTATCACCCATCAAGGATACACCACCAAGGCCATTCTAGACTCAGGTGCAGGAGTTGCAATTGCTACCACTTCCCTATGGAAGCATTGGGGCAAGCTAGCACTCAGGCCCACGAGGATGAAATCGCAAGTGGCCGATGGTCACATAGAGAGACCCTTAGGGCTGTTAGAAGAAATAACTCTCATCACATGTGGTGTTGAGTTCGAGCATACATTTGCTATATGTGATTTTAGCAAAAATCATGCCTATGAAATGATCTTGGGACCACCCTTTATGCGACAGTTGCAAGTGGTACAGGACTGGGGAACCAATTCCTTGTACCTGCAACACTTAGGTGTCACGACCAAAGTGAATCTCAAAGATTACTCTCATAGATATGTCCCTCCTATCCAATGGAATCCCATCCATAGAGCCAAAGATGATACGGAATCGGTGCATTCCATAGGATCAGGATCCTCATGGATGCATGAAGACACCCACTTATGGATTTGCAAAGTAGCAGTTGTTAGCTCACAAAATGGTTGGTTTTTATGCACTAATGTGGGTCTATTTGGCAAGAAAATACGTTTGATTTCAGGTACAAGAGTGGATTTGATGATTGTTTGATGATTGATGAGAAGTAATTGGAGTGTGTAGAGCCCCTCCTACGAACATGAGGCCTGGGAACCCTTTGGTGACACAAGAGGAGCTTTTGGTGACAACCAGTTCCGATTCACATTACCGTGCGATGCTGCATGTGAAGCACCTCTAGTATTACCCCTTGGAGGCTACACTTATGGAGAGATGCAATTGTCTGAGTATGCAGACATTAGAGACATCATCTCGATTGGCCTTGTTCTTGGAAAGTGAGAGATGTTGCTGGTGGATGATGAAGAGAGATTGTGCATGTATGAATTCACACCTCATCGGAGGATGATGAGGCATTGGCACACTATATTACCAGCTCAACTTATGAAAGCTTTTATCACACCTGATGCCCTATGTTTTGTGGTGATCTGTGCTTTGATAGATATAGAAAATGAGTGTGAAACCATAGAGAAGAACAGAAAAGATAGCTTGGAAGAAAGGTTTGCTGTTGTCTATTTGCTGGATGACTCATTCACAGAACTGAAACGGTTTCCTCTGGGTTTTCCGAGTAGAAAAAATATACAGGACTTGCATCTGGTGTGCAAACTCTTTGGACCTCAAATGCACCTTGTCATCCTTTCTTCTGAGATACACAGTTATGCATTGATGTCATATCTCATTGACGTATCCTCTCCTCAACAGAAATATCAGCTACATGCTATCGACTCTTACAAAGAAACACGTGCAACATTTCTTGATGTACCTTGCAATGAAAGCCTCGCTGCATTGAATTATAAGATACATGATGTACCTTGCAATGAAAGCCTCGCTGCATTGAATTATATCTATCATGGTTTTGATAAGTATGCAGTTAGTCCTCTTTTATGTCAGGAACGTTGGACCCTCAGTCTTATTTCTCTGCTTGGCGCCCTTGCCATGGTTGGGAAGACAACATAGCAAAGAGAAACTGTGAAAACCATGTGAAGTCCTATATTCAAACTCTTGAAGGAAAAGAAAAAGTATTATGGGGGCTTGATTTGAAGATGGGAAAGCATTGCTCGCATCTGAAGATGGCAGAGGCATATAGAGGAAAAAAGGGACAGAAAGCTTACGCGGTAGTTTTTTAGGAAGGGAAAGTGTTGACAGAAAACTCTCTTGGACAGGAAGTATTGTTCTAAAGGGGAACCTGCTCAATAGTACGGGCAAGCCTCGCTGGTTCATGTCAGTTTTGGTATCTGTTGTTACATCTTTGTAGCAAAGATTATATTCAAAGTCCTTCAACTTCAAAGGATGCAGTTAACTCAGAGTTGTTGCTGACAAGAAGAAATATGTCAAAGGATGCGACAAATCGATTGTAGCAGACAGAAAGTCTCCAAAGCTCAGTTTTTGAAGGAATCAAAGTCTGGAAGAAGCCGAAAATCAGAATAAAAGAGACGAAGAGACATGTGCAATCGCAAAACTCATACTTTATGGATGAGAAGTGTCAAGTCCATAGGAAATTCGTGAGGGCTACACGGTAAATCGGACTCAAAACTTTGAGTTTGCGACTCGAATGAACGCTGAAGTGCTATCAAGTAATTTGATGCTTGGTGTATGTGGATAAAGGAACAAATGAATATTTCTTACACAGGTAAGTGCGTTTTAATTTCTTCTACACATATAAGATTTATTCACCGCTCATTTAGATCTAGAGAACTGAGCGTGGATAAAGCTAATATGTAGAAACACCACGAATGGCTAATGAAATTTGTGCACGCTCCTTTCTATATTGAAGTTATATTTGCAACTAATGACACGGAATCCGTAAAGGATTTGTTTTTGGAGAACTTGTGTACAACAGCTATGAATTTTAATTCAGTTGCAAAAAGAAATAGAGAACTTCATTTATGTGTGACTTTGCGAAGATCTCTGTACTAAATCCTCTTGAGCTTCCCATTTTGCCAACATCGTGATTCATAATTATACAGCAAACTAGCATGAGAAAGAAGTTTAGAGATGTGATTTGAGTTGTGCGCAGAGATAAATGCATGATTTCATCTGCAATTTAAGTGCTTTTTAACCTTGGATGTTCGTAAATTTATGTGTCTGTGGACTCTTGCAGATATTTTCTGATTCATGAAGAATAAAGCCTACTCAAATAGTTTGAATCAATCATAGTTAGCATTGAAGCAGATCTATATAGAACGTAAAGCATTTGAAATGAAACTTCTTGGCATATGTTGCGTGAACTTTTTATTCTCTTTTTCTTTTCTCTAAAACCATATTATATTGTCTGGACTCATTTGTGTAACTTCTTAAATGCTGCTGCTTTAGCGAGGAACTAAAACCTTGGAGCTTCATGTTCTCGAAATGGTAGTGTTGATTTAAAGCGGCCGTTTGTGAGAAGCACTAAAGTGACATAGTTGTAGTTGAGCTTCGTTGGAATTATTTGGATCTGAATAGTGCAACATCTAAGGTTTTATGTTGATATGTGCAGTTGAACTCTTGACTTCAGCTATAACATAATTTGTTCCAGTCTGCCTCTCGTACATTTTGCATAACAATTATGTGCTAAAGAATAATTGAAAACTGGCCTACATAAGTTTGAAAAAAAAAATTCTGAGATAATTTCTGAAAGGCATGGATTTTCCCTTTGTCGAGAGCGTAAGAATACAGCATATCATGGAATCAATTCTGAATAATCTTCACTTTAGAGTCAAGGAACTAACATTTGCGAATCTATCATTTATGTAGAGCTCTTGATAAGAAGTGGTGTTCTATGGATTCTCATCCTCAAACATGCGAATTGAATGTGTTTTGAAAAAATAAAAATTCGTTTGAAAGGTTAGAGTGAGTTTATGCTTTACATTGAGTGAATTTATGTGTCTTCAAACTCCAACTCGTAAATCTGCCGTGAAATTCATCAAGATTATGCTCAAATTGTTTACAGATGCTTAAAAAAAATGAGAACAAATACCTAAGTCAAGCCTTGTAATATTCCTTCTCAACAAGTGTAACCTACCTACTCATTTTATTCATGGCTTCATCTTGCTCAATTGAATTAGAGTAGAATGAGTGACCCTAGTGGACTTTTGTAGTTTAATGTCAAGTTTTCATTGGGATCACATTTTATTGGCACCCTGTGTGCACCCGTAAGCGCGCTTGAACCCGACCACAGCGTGTGAGAGGGTGTATAAGTGTTGGTGTGTGCATGTGTGTAAGAGGAGAACGGAAAGGAACAGAGGGAAAGGGGAAGTAAGAGTGCATGAGAGTGTGCGAAAGCATAGGTATGTGTGAGAGTGAGAGAAGAGAGTTTGCTAAAAGGTAGCCACTAGAGTTGAAGGCCCCTTAGTGCACGTATTTGCCCATATTTTCCCGCGGTACATCAGAGTGTAATTGTGGATTTAGGGCAATCAAAACTAACCTAGCATCAGAAATTTTAGCCAAATACCATTGTGTGTGTGCACTTTACCTTGGACTAGGAAGGGAAACATTTTGGTGCGTTTGCCGGGAAAAGCTTGGCACGTCTCTATAAGAGAGTGCCATAGGTTTGCCTAGTGCCACATGTTGGCCGAGCTTGCGGACCCAAGATCTAGTACATGAGCGAGGGGAGCTCATCCTCAGGAGCAACACAAACTCAAAGAGAGGAACGGGCTCAGAGAAGAGCCCTTGAAAGAGAAAGGAAGAGGTGGGAACTGCAAGGCGAGTCAACCTCGACTAGCTCGAAGAAATCTGCTAAAAACGTGTACTCCCGTAGGAGAGTCGCGAATCAAGTGCAAAAGTTTGAAGGAGGGATCCTGAGGCCGCGTGCACTAAATTTTTGGGATCGAAGTGATATCGACATCACACCTCTGTTTGAAATGGCTCAGCGGATTTCGGTTCACTTGGGGGACTTCACCAAGTTTTCAGGTGCTTGGGACGAAGATCCAGATAGTTTTATCCAACTGTTTGAGGTTACTTGTGAGGCCAATGAGGTAGTGGACCAGGGTCAAAGGTTGAGGATTTTTCCGGCTATTCTTCGTGATGAGGCAGCCAATTGGTATGGGAATTTGACACCACAAGAGCGTGGAACGTATCAGATGCTCAAGGAAGCCTTCTTGGCAAAGTTTCGACGACAAGGCTTCCAAGATAGATTGGCCCAACAGATGGATTACTTGCGGCAAGGAGTCAATGAGAGCATCGATAACTACATTCAGAGAATGGAAACGTTGGTAAGAAAGATGGGCGCGAATGCCCCGAGCGATGAGACATTGAAGAGAAGATTCATTGCGGGATTGAGAGATCCTACGGCGCAGCAGCATATCAGCCTGACAAGACCGGCAACTTTAATGGATGCTAAGGAACAAGCAAGGCTTTGGGAGGAAGTACAATTATGTCAACAGAGGAAGATGGAGCTCTTATACGAGCCAATGGGAGGCCCAAGTAACATACCAATAAAAGATCCTGGCCAAGGAAGTCCCACATTGACGACTCCAACTTTTGTAGCTGCCACTAGTACACCAGGCGAGGTAAAGCCTGCGCTAACTGAAGAACGAATATTGGAGTTGGTCACGCAAGCTATAAAAGCTGCCACAATCACCTAGGAAACATACACAGTAAAACCAGAGGTAACTACAAACCCGAATCAAGTGTTTAGATCGAACACATGGTGCGAAAAGTGCCATGGTTACGGCCATTTGGCTTCAGAATGCCCTACAGTCTCGAGAGTATTCACAGAGAAATCACCACCTAGGATGCGTTGTACTTTTTGTGGAAGAATGAATCACACGGAGGACCGATGTTACAACAAGAGAGCCTATGAAGAGAGGACCATGAAATCAGGAGATACAAGAGAAAGACCTTACACGGGATTGCCCGCTCAAAGTGTCCCACCTACATCTCGTTGGGAAAATAGACCAACTTATGGATATGGTGCTTAGGGTCAAGGAGGAGACTATCCGAGAGGAGCCGCACGTGATCAAAGAAGAGATGGTCCAATCCAGTGTTGGAGGTGCCATGGCTTTGGCCATACACAATCTAGATGCCCAAACGAAAAGAAACCAATTGATTATACCCCACTATGTAGGTACTGTAGTGGAGAGGGCCACTTTGATGAAGATTGTCCAAAACGAAGAGCTGCCGCGGGCAAGGAAAAAGGACCAGTAGGGTCCTCAAATTATGTTGATACTCAGATGCATTCCACATCGAGAGCTCAAGAGTACGTTCCTACGATCGGAGTAGTGTTCAAGACACCGAACCCTGAAGAAGGTTCTAGCTCGTCAATGCACTTTGTGGATGCGTACGAGGCCAAGAAACCGCATAAAGAGCCAACTGTGGCAGTAGTCACAAGAACTCAAGAGTATTTGAAGAAAAATCCAGAAGGTGAAAGCGGAAAAGCAAGCCAAGAGAAGATACCCGAACATGAAGAGGTAGAAAACCAAGTTGGAGGATTTGATGAGTAGCAAGAGTTTGAGGATGGGGAAGAGATAGAGATTCTTCCACCAGTGACCAAGGAGTTTGTGCCAGGCATAGCACCATTCCTTGAAAGATTGAAGGCTCCTAAGAGTAGGAAGGAAAGACAAAGTTTGGAAGAAGTGGATATTGTAAAGTTGCTCGCGGACACGGAAGTCACGCTAGACATTGGCACATTGCTAAAATGTTCACCTGCTTATAGGAAACAATTCTACAACGAATATATTAAGAATTCGAGGAAAGCTCGAGATAAAAAGAGACAAGATAAAGATGTCCAAGGGATCATTCAAAATATTACGACGCAAATTGATTCGAATGCTCCAGCTGTGACAGTCGAGATTAAAGGGTATGCAGTCCCTAGTGCTTAGTTAGATAGTGGAGCCGTAGTCAACCTTATGACTGAGTTCATGATGAAAGCTTTGGGCCTCAACCACATGGAAGAAACGCCGATGTCCTTGAGAATGGCAGATCAAACACAAGTGAAGCCTGCGGGTCTTTTAAAGAATGTAAGCACAGTTGTGGGCGGTCTAGAATTTAAAGTTGATTATCTGATAGTAAGACCAAGGACCTCAGAGGCCACCTTCTCAATCCTACTTGGACGGCCATGGCTGGTGCAAGCCGAATGTGTGCACAATTGGCGCACAGGATTTATCACAATTGGACCAAAGGTTGATCGAATACAACTTCAAGTGTCTCCAAACTTGACTGGCAAGAAATCGACAACAGCTGAGGAAAGGGAGCAAAAAGCAAAGGAAAAGGTTAGACAAGAAATGGCGTGCGTAAGATTTGCCCTGCGCACGGAGACTTCCAAGGACCTTTCACAGGATGGATTTAATCTGCAATTGGCCAACCTCCAACATGCGAAAGTGGGCGAGTACAAAGATCCATTATGTTACAAGGATGACTCAGACTAGGAGTTGCTGGGATGGTTGACACATACAAGTGAATTTGAGTGCTACATGTTGAGTATAGACGCAAAGGAAAATAAAGCTACTCAATCCCTGGAGAAGGGAACTTCAAAAGAAGAGTTGAAACTGGAGTTAGCTCCGACAATGGAAGTACAACAGTTGAGAGAAAGGGTTAGAATGCTAGAAGAAGAACTTCTAAGGAGAAGTCGACAATTAGACATAGAAGCGGAAAGTAAAACTAAAGTGTCGGAAGCCATTGCAAAAGCTGAACTAAAGAAATTGGGTACCGTTGAAAAAGGACAAAACAATGATTTACTGGCCAACCATGCACGCGTGATTGGAGAGCACGTTCCAATCACAGTGTCATCAAGGAATACAGAATATTCGGGAGAAGCTCAGTTGGAAAAATGGGAAGTTTTTCCAGAAAAGTTCTTGAGCGTGGTGTCAGAGCTACCAGATGGAGTACGAGATTGCATTAAATTGGCACTCAAAAATTTTAGCAAGGCCTTTGCATGGTCATACAGTGATCTGAGAGGAATTGATCCCCGAATCTGCCAACATTATATAGACTTGGAAGAAGGTACCTGACCAATATGTCAACGACTTAGGCGGACGAATCCAGTGTACTCGGAATTGATCAAGCTAGAATTGACGAAGTTATTGGAAGCAGGATTCATATATCCCATCGCATCCAGCGAGTGGGTATCACCAATTGTAGTGGTTCCGAAAAAAAATAAGAAAATCTGTATTTGCATAGATTATCGTAAGTTGAACGAGCGCACAAAGAAGGATCACTTCCCCTTGCCGTTTACTGATCAAATCTTGGACAGAGTGGCTGGCCATAAATTGTACTCATTTTTGGATGGTTTTAGTGGGTACAACCAGATCCAAATCCATGAAGAGGATCAATCAAAAACTACTTTCACCACAGAATGGGGTACGTATGCATATCGTGTGATGCCATTTGGATTATGCAATGCACCCGCCACATTCCAGAGGGCAATGATAGCTGCATATCAAGACTATTTGCAGGATTGGATGGAGATATTCCTCGATGATTTTGCAATCAGAGGCAATGATGAAAACATGATGGAGAGGATCGAAGCTATTTTAAGAAGAAGCATCGAAAAAGGCATCGCATTAAATCCTGAAAAGTGTACATTTGGAGTGCGAAGAGGATTGCTTTTGGGGCATGTTATTTCTGGAAAAGGGATCGCGGTTGACGAGGATAAAGTGGAAAAAATTGACAACTTCGACCTCCTCAAAACTTGCGGCAACTCAGAGGATTCTTGGGGCATGCTAATTATTACCGACAATTTATATTAAATTTTGCATCAATAGCAGCACCATTGACGAATCTTTTGAGGAAAGACCAACAATACCAATGGACTAGAGAGTGTCAAGTTGCTTTCAACTTGATCAAAAAGAAATTGATAAATGCGCCAATTTTAGTAGCACCTGACTGGACGAGAGAATTTCATGTGCATACCGACGCTTCTCATACTGCGGTTGGAGCAGTGCTATGCCAAGCCGACGAAAAGAAGTTGGACCACCCTATTTATTACGCAAGTCGCAATTTGAATAGCACTGAGAGGAACTACACGACTACAGAGAAGGAATGCCTCTCGATGATCTTTGCGGTAAACAAGTATCGGCATTACTTGATGGGAAAACATTTCACGTTTTATGTGGATCATGAAGCCCTAAAGTACATCATTAATAAACCCGAGCTATCAGGACGATTGATGAGGTGGATGCTACTCCTCCAAGAATTTCAGTTCACAGTGGTAACCAAACCAGGCAAAGCGCATATTGGCTGACCATTTATCTCGAATTGTTAATGAGGAGTCAATCTCTGGTGTGCCCGATGATGCTCCTGATGGGCATCTATTCCAGGTTGATGCTAAAGTACCTTGGTATGCCGACTTGGTGAACTTCTTATGCACCACTAAATATCCGCCAGGAGCAAGCAAGAGAGAGAAGCAAAAACTCTTAGCATTGGCGAAGCACCATAGCATCATTGGGGGGTAGCTCTATCGATATTTTGTACATGAAAGCATTTATCGGAGGTATCTCGAGGAAGAAGAAGCAGCCCTAGTGTTGAGAGCATTACATGATGAACCCTACGGTGGGCATTTTGCTGGTGAGCTAACGGCAAGAAAGATCTTATTGGCCGGGTATTGGTGGCCAACACTGTTCAAAGACTCTCATACATACTGCAAGAAATGCGACAAATGCCAAAGAATGGGCAAACCAACATTAGCACATGCAGCTCCTCTTACGCCAGTTCTGGCTCTTAAGCTGTTTGAGAAATGGGGAATTGATTTTGTGGGGCCTATTGATCCTCCCTCAAGACGTCGGTCTAATAGGTATATTTTGGTCTGCACAGATTATGTTACCAAGTGGGTAGAAGCCAAAGCTCTGAAGACTGACCGAGCTATTGATGTGGCCAAATTTTTGTATGAACAAATTATCACTCGATTCGGATGCCCGTTGGAAATAGTAAGTGATAGAGGAACGCACTTTGTCAACAAACTCATCGAGGAGTTAATGGAATTGTATAAGATCAAACACCGGAAAAGCACTCCATATTACCCGAGAGCGAATGGACAAGTGGAGGTCACCAACAAAGTTCTTGAACAGATTCTAACAAAGACAGTAGCTGTGCATAGGAGAGACTAGGATGAGAGACTTTTGGAAGCTTTGTGGGCGTATAGAACATCCTACCGAGTGACGACTAAGAGTACTCCGTTCTCTCTAGTATATGGCGAGGAAGCCATCTTTCCCATCGAAAAAGAAGTTCCGACACTAAGAGTGGCCATTGAGGCTAGGATGGGAGACTCAGGAAGAGTCATTGAAGGAGAGGTACATACAACTGGTCAAGCTAGAAGAAAAGAGACTCATTGCACAGCAAAGTCTGGAAGCTATTCAGAAAAGACATAAGGAGAGGCATGACAAAAACCTCAAGACGTACGCGATTCAAGAAGGGGATTTGGTGCTAGTTTATGATAGTAAATATTATAAATTCCCGGGGAAGTTACAGACAAGATGGGCAGGACCGTTTAAGGTGGTGGAACTCAACTCCAATGGTTCCATGCAAATTCAAGATTTAGGAGAAGAATGTGCTCCCGTGAAGGTTAACGTGCTTCAAGTTAAACCATATTTCAGGTGACATTAGGACGGGAGAAGCCAGACGAGATCCAAGCAGAAGGACGTAGTAGATTCCTTGTACATAGATGTATAGTTATATATATATATATATATATATATATATATATATATATATATATATATATATATATATATATATATATATGCGCATATGTAAGCTATGATTTGTGTGTCATAAATATTCTTCCTTGCTAGCTCAAGAATTTTGGACTTCTAATTATTTTTCTTGTGTTGCGCATAGACTGTTAGGAGCTAAGTAAAAAAATGGCAGATCAAATAACTCAACTCTATTTGTACGAGCTAAGGATATATTTCTCGGACCAAACATTTGCCCGCATGGACATAGATGTCGACGACTTTGAGACGGAATATGATGTGGAGGAAGCGCACTGGCTGGTATGCTTCATAAACCAGGGTTTAGATGTTATGTTTTATATTGAGTGTTTTGAGGAATACCTAACTCGACATGTAGGATGGGCGGGGGATCGATATTACTATTTCGACGATTCGAGGGAAATGCCTAATGAAGAGAACGATATCACTTGGGCTTGGGCAGATGAGTTGACGATAGGAAGTGATGAGGCAGCTCCTGAAGTTGAGCCTGACTCGCCCTAGGGAAGTCGTCGGGATGCGCGTACGAGTTGAGGCTATATGAGACATTCCGGAGACTCACATTCTAGAGCACCTAAGGGTAGGTATACGAGGGACCAAGGCATAGCTGGTTGTAGTTACCTAGTGAAAAGTCAAATCGATGAATACATATGTAGTGTCTGTAATTGAGAGAATGGAGTGAAGAGGTGGTTGATCTGTCAAAGGCTAAAGTGTATATGTTTGCATGCATGTGTGGGAAAAGTGGGGAAAAATCCCTTTCTTCCTCTCCCTAATTCTGAGGACTGGAGTAAATTAATTAACTATGAAAAAAAAAATTGTGTTGTTGTGATCGTACCAATGCGCTATGGTGGGCTAGTAGGTGGGTGGAATTATCCTAGCCGGGTTGTTAGGACCACGAGCCGTAGCTAGTTTCACCATAGGCTTGGGATGTATATGTCTATGTCTTAGCTACGCGCCATAACGGGTTGGTAGGTAGGTGGAGCCATCGTGGCTGGGTAGTCACGACCACGAGCCGCATCCAGCTTTGTTATGGGCTAGCTGATATATGTTATGTGTTATCATTATGTGTTTGTGTGTTGTGCGCTGCATTGCATTGGTAGATGGGTGGAATCAACTTGGCCGGGTGGTCAGGTCCACGAATCGCATCCAATGTCAATGCAGGCCAACGTGTGATTATAAATAAAATGTACATATGAAATTATTCCCCACTCTTGAGGGGGAGAGAGAGAGAGGAGAGGGCTATGATCGCCTGGAAGGGAATGTTATTTGCTTGTGTGATTGGTATGGTGGCTTGTGACAGATCAGCTCGCTCTGAATCAACATTCTCAAAGGCACAAATATTGCATGTGTACTTATAGATGAGACCTTTAGCGAGGTAATGCGACAGTCTTGCTTTGTAACTTGTGTGCTCTATCCGAGGGTTTCAAGTGTGTGGGACACTCCAAGGTGTTTTATACCGGTCTCGACTTGTACTCGAATCTCCATGGCTTTTGTGGGACGACGATGAGGATTCTTGGGGAGTGTCTAGTCATAGAATAATTGTACATAGTGAATAGTAGGTCAATAAAAGGGGTATGCATTTTGGGTATGTTGCATCTCCAGTTGAATTCATTTCAGTTGTTGTTGTTCATTTCGGTATTTCCATTTCTGTTTTTTCGCAATGACAATTGAATGTGTAAAACATGGAAAGGTATGCATGTGTTATTTTGGTTGAGACTATGTTCATAATGGAATGCATGAGCAATTTGATGTATGTGGAATTGGAGTTGCATATATGTGTTAAGATGGTGGAGTTGGCTCAAACCATGTTTGAAGCCAGCCGCCTCTTTAACATATCTAGCTCATCCAAGACGCAACTGCACTTTAAGGACTGTTAGAAAGAATAGAGAGGCTAATTGCACAATCAGAAAAGGAACCTGCCTCTCAACACAAGGACAAGGCAAGTGAAAGAGTAGGTCTTCCTGCCCAGGAAGCCTATGTGCCTAACTCTACGGAGCCAGACACATCATCTTCTATGAATCGGTTCACACTAGAATTCCTACGAGAGATTCAAGAAGACAAATGGGCTAAAGAAAGTGAAGTCCCTCCTCCCATTGAACTTGTGGATGATGCACACGACCAATTCCCACAAGACATCCCATCCATTTATGAGGAGAAGGAGTGCACCCAATCTCAAGAAACATTAGACTTTGAGTCTAACTCTCTACAAGAATTACCCCACTTCACAGGCCCATGGGAAGCTAAGTCTACTTGTATGAGAGAACCCACGGTCATGGTACGAAATGAGGACTCAGTCATACCTATGAACATAGAGGTAGGGAAAAACACTAAAGTACAGTGCAACCTCACCTTAGAAGAGCTATTCAGAGTAAGGCCAGGGCTATGGAAACACGTAGCCAAACAAGTACCAGAAATAGCTAAACCTCGTTCCCAGGTAGGATCACATAGAACAGTGCCAGAAATTCCTCTAGACAAGATAGGAGACATGAGTGAGGGCGAAGAGGGAAACACATATCTTCCTATCACCCATCAAGGATACACCACCAAGGCCATTCTTGACTAAGGTGCAGGAGTTGCAATTGCTACCACTTCCCTATGGAAGCGTTGGGGCAAGCCAACACTCAGGCCCACGAGGATGAAATTGCAAATGGTCGATGGTCACATAGAGAGACCCTTAGGGCTGTTAGAAGAAATAACTCTCACCACATGTGGTGTTGAGTTCGAGCATACATTTTCTATATGTGATTTTAGCAAAAATCATGCCTATGAAATGATCTTGGGACCACCCTTTATGCAACAGTTGCAAGTGGTACAGGACTGGGGAACCAATTCCTTGTACCTGCAACACTTAGGTGTCACGACCAAAGTGAATCTCAAAGATTACTCTCATAGATATGTCCCTCCTATCCAATGGAATCCCATCCAGAGAGCCAAAGATGATACGGAATCGGTGCATTCCATAGGATCAGGATCCTCATGGATGCATGAAGATACCCACTTATGGATGTGCAAAGTAGCAGTTGTTAGCTCACAAAATGGTTGGTTTTTATGCACTAATGTGGGTCTATTTGGCAGGAAAATACGTTTGATTTCAGGTACTTGAAGAGTGGATTTGATGATTGATGAGAAGCAATTGGAGTGTGTAGAGCCCCTCCTACGGACATGAGGCCTGGGAACCCTTTGGTGACACAAGAGGAGCTTTTGGTGACAACCAGTTCCGATTCATATTACCATGCCATGCTGCATGTGAAGCACCTCTAGTATTACCCCTTGGAGGCTACACTTATGGAGAGATGCAACTGTCTAAGTATGCAGACATTAGAGACATCATCTGGATTGGCCTTGTTCCTGGAAAGTGAGAGATGTTGCTGGTGGATGATGAAAAGAGATTGTGCATGTATGAATTCACACCTCATCGGAGGATGATGAGGCATTGGCACACTATATTACCACCTCAACTTATGAAAGCTTTTATCACACCTGATGCCCTGTGTTTTGTGGTGATCTGTGCTTTGATAGATATAGAAAATGAGTGTGAAACCATAGAGAAGAACAGAAAAGATAGCTTGGAAGAAAGGTTTGCTGTTGTCTATTTGCTGGATGACTCATTCACAGAACTGAAACGGTTACCTCTGGGTTTTCAGAGTAGAAAAAATATACAGGACTTGCATCTAGTGTGCAAACTCTTTGGACCTCAACTGCACCTTGTCATCCTTTCTTCTGAGATACACAGTTATGCATTGATGTCATATCTCATTGACGTATCCTCTCCTCAACAGAAATATCAGCTACATGCTATCGACTCTCACAAAGAAATACGTGCAACATTTCTTGATGGTGATAAGATACATGATGTACCTTGCAATGAAAGCCTCGCTGCATTGAATTATATCTATCATGGTTTTGATAAGTATGCAGTTAGTCCTCTTTTATGTAAGGAACGTCGGACCCTCAGTCTTATTTTTTTGCTTGGCCCCCTTGCCATGGTTGGGAAGACAACATAGCAAAGAGAAACTGTGAAAACCATGTGAAGTCCTATATTCAAAGTCTTGAAGGAAAAGGAAAAGTATTCTAGGGGCTTGATTTGAAGTTGATGTTCAAGGCTCTCATGAGGAATGGACCTCTTAAAGAGATTCTTCAAAATCCTGTGAAGTGATAGCCTGATTGAGCCCTGTTTTAACTCCAAAACCCTGATCTGTCATAACTTCCTCATACGAAACCCGTCTGCTCCTATTTTGAAGTAACCATACTTAGGGGGAACAAAACCAAGGGATCTCTAGGATTATTTGCAATAGAGTCACGGGACATAATTGATATCCAAATTACATGCATGAAAGTAATCTGTCTGTCATTTGAATTTAGGTCTTGAGCTAACTTTAGGACTTTCATAGGTCCACTGAGAGCTCTTGAAGGCATCCAAGGCAAGGGCTTTTTGCAAGCTTGAGAATCGGGTTCTCGAGCACTAAAGAACAAGGGATCAGCAAGAAAGGTGAGAATATTCTCAACTCCCTTTGTCAATTCCTAGCTTAGGCTAAGTTCGAGTAGTGCTAGGAGTAAGTCAGGACAATGATAGGCACGTGACAAGTCAAAGACTATCTAAGAAATCAAGTTCACGAGATAACATGTGTGTGATTGATAACTTTAAAGGAAAAGAACTTAACATGGAACGATCAACTTAAGTGCGGAAAATCAAATCAAATATTCCTGACGACGCGATATCAGACAAGATCATAAACACAATAACACACTAAAAAAGACTCAAGTGACTGACACCAATTGATCGGCAACAAGGTTGTACTTTGTGCAAAAATTGGTCTACCTAATTAGGCATATGAACCTTAGATCAGGACGACATCTAGTAAGAGAAAGACAAAGTCTTAGGTCTTCAGAGGCTAGCGTTAATCATACTGCTAGGTCTTGGGCCCAACAGTTGAGCCACCACTCGCATTACCCTAGCTCTTAGACTAGTGAATCAGAGATGTCTCAAGGTATGGACAGACCTACAGGAAGTTCAGGTGTGCCATGTCTGTATAGGGTGGAAGGCCCCTACAAGATGCAGCTGGAATACCTTAGGACCAACCGATTAGGTGCTAGCATCTATGAGGATGGCCTAGGAAGATCCGTGGTCTAGATTAAAAACCCTAACCAATCCATTGGACTAGAACACCCAGCTGTCAAGTTTGAAAATGGAGCATACCTCGACAAAGAGGGAACCATATATGTAGTCACCAGTCACCTAGATAGGACAGATGAATTCAGAAATGTGATCCCAGAAACGGACATAGGTGACCTGGAGCAAGGAAACATGGGTATAGAACCTAGAACCCCTCAAGGAAAATCGGTTCTCACTAGGATTATCACACGAGAGTGGATTCCCCAGGATAATAAGAGCATAGATCTGCTCCTAAATCAAGAAACCAATGAAGCCTTTTGGAGGTATAAATCTGATAGGCCAAATGATGTAGGGTCAATCATGATCTACGAGTTCAAAGATCCTCATAGTCCAGGCAGAGTGACCTACTTAGATCACGCTTCAGAGAGGATCTTTGTGGTTATAGAACATGATAGGCATGCTTACACTTGGAAGGGTGAATTCATTTTCCCCCAACCAAGATCGAATGTGTCTTATGGTCACCCTGGAGCTGGAGCATCCCAAGCTCATGGAGCTCAAAGAGACAGAAGTAGAGATAGGCCAGAAGTAAGCTTTGCCAACCCAAGGGGTAGAGAAAGAACGAGAACGGAAACAAATAGAGTGGAACCTGAGGTACTTAGAGCTCCAAGGAATCAAAGAAATGCGGATGAGTTCCCTCTACTAAGACCTAGAGAGCACACAAGGACTTTGAGACCGACTCAGCTAGTTAAGTCCATGAAGAACTACTTCAATGGCACTGGAGATCCATACGATCATGTGGCTGAGTTTAGGCAAGTCTTGAGAGCTGAACAAGTTGAAGATCTATTCACGTAGTACAATGCCTTTGGTCTAACCCTTAGGAACACCTCCCTGACATGGTTTCAGCCACTAAACAAGAGGCAGTTCAAGAGCATAGACCAACTTTTAGAGGCATTCATTATCGAATTCTCTAAAAGTGGCATAAGACATAACACTTTGTCGCTGATTCACAGCTTCAAGCAAACCCCTCAAGAAACCGTGAGACTTGCCGGAAGAAGATTTAGGCAATACCTAGAGAGATGGCCTATCCCTGAGTTACCCACACCAGCTAAGCAAGTGGCTTTATTCTTGGAATTAGCAGAGAAAGTAGCTCAGAAATTAGGTGTCACTAGCAAACAGATCCCAAGATTTGCCCCTGTGAAAAGATGCTATACTTGTGGAGGTGACCATATGGCGAATGTATGTCCCATTATGGCTCAACCCCAAGTAAATCCTAGTAGCCAGTACTGCACCATAGAACGAAGATACACAAATCACACAGCACAAGACTGCCCATACAATAAGCAAGCGGTTAGGCAAAACTACCCTCAGCCATACCCTCAACAAGGCAGATACTAGAGTCAATACCCACCACAACAGTATACTACGCCTCAACAAAATTACCAACCACAATATCAGGCCCAATTGAGACCCCAGCCAGTGCTAGCACAACAACCAACTGCTCCTACTAATGTGATTCTGGTAAAGTATGCAGCTGCAGAAGAAAACCTGAATAGAGCTATAGTCCCAGTAACACCATTAATTTCAGAAAGTGATCCCAGTGACCATAGCTTTGATCCTATGCATGTTGATAGTCCCCAGGCTTACTACATGCAATCTCCTCAACATGGTGAGTCCTACTACAGTGAGGAACCCAGTGAACCTAATTGGGAGCCAGAGTATGCTAATGTCATGTACGTAAACCCCAACTCTAGACCTCAACCTAGGCAAGTAAGACCCCCATTTCCTAAAGGACCATGCTACAGATGTCAGGGAGATCATCTCATTCGTGATTGTCCCTTGCCTCCACCTACACAACCCCAGTCAATGACGATCCAAGGCTATTGCCAGGAGTGTGGAAAGGAGCATCTCTTACGAGATTGCCCAAAGAATCCTAATAACATGCCGAAAATCACTCCTATCAATGTCGTTGGGTTAGTTGTAGACTCCACAGGAAGTGTGACGTCCACTACACCAGTGCAAGTGATCACTAGAGCCCAAGCCTTGCAACAGAACCAAAGTTTAGGCCAGGAAAAGAGCCCAGATGTTAGTGAAACGGAGAGCATGACAAAGAAGAGGAGTAGAGCTTGGAGAGATAGTCGTGAAAGAATGAAAAGGCAATGGGCAAAGAAAATAAGTGAACTTGAGGAAAGCCTAAGAGAAACGAGAGCCAGGATAACCGAACTCACATCTCAAACTCGCTCTCACACTACCCCACCTCCACCATTCCCAACTCCATCCGACCCACCACCTTCCAACCCGCCTCACCTAATCCCACCACCCCCTAGAGTAGGATCAGTCCTAGCAGATCCCACTCCCGAGGACCTAAACATGATGCTTAAAGCATATCAGGCCAGAGTCCAAGATGGGCCAAACGTAACTGATCATGGAAAGTGCTACCCTAGAGCAGAATTAGAACTTGAACGAACTAAAATTTGTGTTAAGATGGTGGAGTTGGCTCAAACCATGTTTGAAGCTAGCCGCCTCTTTAACATATCTAGCTCAGCCAAGACGCAACTGCACTTGAAGGACTGTTAGAAAGAATAGAGAGGCTAATTGCACAATCAGAAAAGGAACCTGCCTCTCAACACAAGGACAAGGCAAGTGAAAGAGTAGGTCTTCCTGCCCAGGAAGCCTATGTGCCTAACTCTACGGAGCCAGACACATCATCTTCTATGAATCGGTTCACACTAGAATTCCTACGAGAGATTCAAAAAGACAAATGGGCTAAAGAAAGTGAAGTCCCTCCTCCCATTGAACTTGTGGATGATGCACACGACCAATTCCCACAAGACATCCCATCCATTTATGAGGAGCAGGAGTGCACCCAATCTCAAGAAACATTAGACTTTGAGTCTAACTCTCTACAAGAATTACCCCACTTCACAGGCCCATGGGAAGCTAAGTCTACTTGTATGAGAGCACCCACGGTCATGGTACGAAATGAGGACTCAGTCATACCTATGAACACAGAGGTAGGGAAAAACACTAAAGTACAGTGCAACCTCACCTTAGAAGAGCTATTCAGAGTAAGGCCAGAGCTATGGAAACACGTAGCCAAACAAGTACCAGAAATAGCTAAACCTCGTTCCCAGGTAGAATCACATAGAACAGTGCCAGAAATTCCTCTAGACAAGATAGGAGACATGAGTGAGGGCGAAGAGGGAAACACATATCTTCCTATCACCCATCAAGGATACACCACCAAGGCCATTCTAGACTCAGGTGTAGGAGTTGCAATTGCTACCACTTCCCTATGGAAGCATTGGGGCAAGCCATCACTCAGGCCCATGAGGATGAAATTGCAAATGGCCGATGGTCACATAGAGAGACCCTTAGGACTGTTAGAAGAAATAACTCTCACCACATGTGGTGTTGAGTTCGAGCATACATTTGCTATATGTGATTTTAGCAAAAATCATGCCTATGAAATGATCTTGGGACCACCCTTTATGCGGCAGTTGCAAGTGGTACAGGACTGGGTAACCAATTGCTTGTACCTGCAACACTTAGGTGTCACGACCAAAGTGAATCTCAAAGATTACTCTCATAGATATGTCCCTCCTATCCAATGGAATCCCATCCATAGAGCCAAAGATGATACGGAATCGGTGCATTCCATAGGATCAGGATCCTCATGGATGCATGAAGACACCCACTTATGGATGTGCAAAGTAGCAGTAGAAGTAGAGAAGAGAGAAAAAGCCGGAGAGATAAGTGCAAAAGAAACACATAGATCAATTCAAGACCCAGCCTATGCACCTGTAGTCTTTCCTGAAGAAGAATTTGAACCCCACGGCTGGGCAGAAATCCTAGCAACAATGGATGTAGCCATCAATGAAGAACAATGGACACCTCACTGTGATGAAGATAGCTATGACATTTCAGTCTTCTCCATAGAGCCAATCATGGGAGAGCCACTGTTAGAAGAGTGTGAACCTAGCCCTGATGCATTTGAGGATGCAAGTGACTCCGATCTAGAGTCAATCATTATGGACCCACCTTTTGCATCAGATGAAGAATACTTCTATGAAGTAGAATTTTAACCCGAGAGGCATGGAGAGCTTACAAATGATGTAAGGCTAGCCACACATGTGACCCCGAAGGAAGAAGGAAAGAAAAGAAAGAAGAGAGAAGTCACACCAGAAGAGGAAGAATCTTTGTTTGAGGTCCCGAAAAATGTTAAGAAGTATGAGATAGATGACAAGAGAGTCATGATCAGAATGCATAAACGAGAGGCACAATCAGGGGAGGCCTATGATAACAAAGAAACCACCAAGAAAATAGTGGTAGCCATGGAAGAAGGAGAAGAGAGAAGCACGTACATAGGCCATGACCTGACGGAAGACGAGGAGCACGAATTGATAGCCTTGCTAAGAGAATACAGAGATGTATTCGCTTGGAGTTACAAGGATTTGAAAGGTGTGGACCCTGACATATGCTCACACACTATCCCCATGACCTCAGATGCCAAACCTTCTAAGCAAAAGCCATACACATATAATGATAATTATGCTGCTAAGATCAAAGCGGAGATAGATAGACTGGTTGAAGCTAGATTCATCTATGAAATTTAGCACACTGAGTGGGTATCCCCCATCGTAGTGGTGCCCAAGAAAAATGGAAAGTTGCATGTATGCATTAACTTGAAGAAGGTCAATGCAGCCACAATTCGAGATAACTATCGGCTTCCTATCACAGAGCATCTCTTAGAAAGAGTAGCAGGCAAGGAAGTGTACAACTTCCTTGATGGATTTTTGGGCTACAATCAAGTAGCCATAGCTCCAGAAGATCAACATAAGACGGCTTTTGCCACTGAATGGGGCATATTTGCCTTTAGAGTAATGCCATTTGGGCTTACCAATGCACTCGCTACCTTCCATAGGCTGATGTTCCATGTATTTAAAGAGTTCCTGAGGAAGAACTTAGAAGTCTATGTTGATGATCTTTGTGCTCATTCCAACATTAGACAAACCCATATTCCTGAACTCGGACATATCTTTGACAAATGTAGAGAATATCAAGTCTGCCTGAACCCAAAAAAGTGTGTTTTTATGGTCAGGCAAGGCAAGATTCTAGGACATATAGTGTCAAAGAATGGCATATCCACTGATGAAGAGAAAGTGAGAGCCATAGCGGAGCTACCTAGGCCAAAGAATGTCAAGGAAGTACAAGCTTTCCTGGGGCATTGTGGTTATTACCGACGGTTTATACACATGTATGCCATCATAGCAAAGCCTCTGTATGGACTTTTTGACTAACTTTGCGTGGACTGATGAATGTGAGAATTCCTTCAATGAGCTTAAACGGCGATTATGTTCAGCACCAATCTTGACCACACCATATTGGAATAAGCCTTTCCATGTTCATGTAGATGCATCCAATTATGCTATTGGGTGTGTACTCGCGCAAGCTACCGGTGAAGGTAATATGGATCTTCTAATTGCCTATGCTAGTAGACAATTGAATGCAGCTAAACGAAATTATACCACTACTGAGAGAGAAGGACTAGGCATGGTATATGCGGTTAAAAAGTTTAGACATTACTTGCTTGCAAATAAGTTTAAATTTTTTACTGGCCATCAGGCACTGCTATATCTCGTGAACAAGCCATGCAATATAGGAAGATTAGTAAGATGGTTTCTCTTGCTAATGGAATATGATTTCAAGGTTGTGGTAAGGAAAGGGAAGACGCACTTGAGAGCAGACCATCTCTCTGGGCTCACATCTGGAGAAGCCCCACAAGGAGTGTCAGATGACCTTCCTGATGCTTACTTGTTTATTTTGGAAGTGGTGCCACAGTGAGCTAAGCCATTAGTGCCAGTATTGACATACGGGCCTAACCACCCAGTAATAAATACACAGGATAGAGAGGTAGTAAAAGCCCAAAAGTATCACATCATGGCAGGAAGTATGTACAAGCACACAGATCAAGGGATCTTGGCTTTTTGTGTGGAAGAGGATGAGTACGCTAAATGGTTGCAATTAGCACATGTAGGTGCATTTTGAGCAACACTACTCAAAGCAACGAAACCTACAGACACTAAGGAGACTCGGAGTGCATTGGCTGACTATGGAAGCTGATGTCCAAAAGTTGTGCAAGGAATGCCCAATCTGCTGCACTAAACCACCTGTGGAACATGCCACTCTTTATCAAGTGTCCATAGTGCGAGATTGGAGTGAAGCACTAGTATCCTTCCTGAGGACGAAAACATTCCCTCCAGACATGACTCTAGCTAAGAAAAGGAGTTTACAACAAGAAGCCCTGGATTACTCACTCATTGGTGATAATCTATACAAACATGGTAAAGATGGTTACCTCAGACTATGCGCCCATGAGAGTGAATATCTCAAGATCTTGGAAACTGCTCATCAAGGTGTAGCAGGAGGACATTTTCGCCAAGACCGAGTGATTAAAGTGATCCTATTTGCAGGTTTGTGGTGGCCTACCCTTCACATGGATGCACATACCTATGTGAAACGGTGTGATGTTTGCCAGAGAACTCAGTGTCCTATACGCAAAGATGAGATGCCATTGAAACCTATGATAGGTGGACGTGCATTCTCTAAGTGGGGAATAGACTTTGTAGGTCCTATAAATCCCCCAGCTAAGGGTTCCCATGCTCAGTATATCATTGTTGCCACGGACTATCTAACCAAATGGGTAGAGGTAAAAGCCACAACGAAGAACGATGCTCAAACAACAGCTAAGTTCTTATTTGAAGGGCGGCTGCAGGGATATATGCAGCTAAGAAACGACAGAAGGCATACTTTGATGCCCACGTTAAGGATAAAGGTTTGAAGGCAGGCAACCTAGTACTAGTCTACAATTTGAAACAACATGCGAGGAAACTAGATAAGAGACGCTACGGACCCATGATCATCAATAGAATCTCAACAAGTGGAGTAGTGCAACTAGCCACATTAGAAGGCGATATTCTCCCGAGCTACATGAGTGGATGCAGAGTCAACTTATATCAGGAACCTCTGACGGAAGAGATGCTAAGTCAACTCAACACTGCTAAGAAATGCAAAAAAGAAGAAAGACGAATTCGAGAAGAAGCTCAAGCAGAAGCATTGGAAAGCATCCGGAGAATGAAGTTGAGAAGACAGGGTAGAGAGCAACCTAGGACAGATGCATATACAGATCAAGGATATCATGTGGCTATGTGTGAAGTTTCAGGTATTAGCTCTTATAGGATAATTGATCGACGTCCTTTTATAGCCTTAGAGACAGGACAAGGAAAGGGTGCAAGGACTGTAAGAGCCTTGATTGACTCAGGTGCAGCCACTAGTGCTGTTAAATTTTCTTACTGTCAAAAGTTGAAATTAACTGTCAATCGCATATCTCATAGGATTGGGAGGTGTGGAAACCCCTTGCATGGGCGAGGTGGAACTTCCCCTCTACATTCAAGGCAAAGTAATGACAGTCAAAGTATTAGTGTGTCAAGATGAGGACCTCACTGAGCCTCTTGTCTTGGGTTAGGACTGGATCTATGATCATGCAGTCAACGTATACCTAAGAAGTGGACTTCTTTAGGTATAGGTAAATCATAGTCGAATTACAGTTGAATTGGAAAATGAGGCACTCAAGGAACTAGGTAAGGCACAAACTCCTGGTCCTTCCAGGGTGCACATGAAGTTGACAATGCTATTCTTGTCCAAAACTATGTGATGCAGAAAGAGGATTGTCTCAACAACGGAGTCAAGGATAAGACGGAACTCTCTTCTTTTCCAAAGGCCAGAGGGATGCAGCAACCAAAGGTAGATCAAATACAGAAGGAGTAGAGTACTACCTATACTACAGGCCAAAAAAACGTGCGAAGCAGAATGTCTCAGCTGTTGAAACAAGTGTGGGTGCAGAAAGGCGAACACCCTGTTGCGACCACGCCAACCCCATGGCTAAAACCTCTTATTAGTAATCAACAACACGACACTAATAAGAAGTCTTTCATAAATTCTTCTAGGAAAGTAAAGTCTATTTGGGTACCCAAGAAGTCGATGAAGGCCAGCCCACAATCACGACAAATCTGGGTGCCTAAGGCTTGCTTGCGAGCTCAAATAGCTACACCGAGGCCACACACGGTACAACATGTTTCACCCACTCGAACATCTGATGCCCATTCTTATACATCACGCACGGACACATATTCTTCCATGAGCAAAAGTAGAATCACTTGTAAATGGGTCCCTAAAAAGCCTCATTTTCAAGCAGATACTCCTATAAAGCTCTCCAGAGTCTCCACAAAATCAAGATCAAAACCCCTCCACTGTATTTGGCAGCCTAAAACTTGTAATAAACCCTCGAACCCCAGTTGTAAATCCATGCCCACCTACTAACTACGTCACTCTCACACTACATCATTCCACTTAGCTCCTAGGTCTACCCAATTCCTAACTACACACACAAGCACCGAGCACTTAATAACCTACTAATCTCTCCCGAACCTCATGTTAATGTTGTAATGGGGACAAAAACAGTTCTATCTTGTCCTTTACAATGTTAACACATGTTTCTATATTCTCACAGAGTTCGGAGGCAAGAAGTAACATGGCAGATACGGCAGGAACTAGCTCCCAGGCAGGCACCAGCCCCCAAGTCGTGGACATTGAAAGTCTTCCCATTCAAGAGGAATTGAAGGAACGCCCGGTGGCATTGAGGGCATTACACGCCATACCAATTCAGAATCCTCCATAGGGGCACATGATGCGGGTCAGCAAAAACTCACATTGGTTCAGTGATGTGGCCGGATCTCTGGGTGAAGGCACTTATATGTGGGAGGCCGAGATAGAGTTCAACGGGCGATGGGGCAGATATCATTTTTTCACCAAGGAATTTGAGAGCCTTCAAAATGATGAAGGTCTGAAACCCATCTGGAAAAAGTCTGGACTATACGACTACTTCAAGGCTCAGTTACCCAAACCAGACTTTCTACGGTGTTCCTACTTAATTAGCACTCTGACTCCGAGCAAAGAGAAAAAGAGCTACAGCACCTTTGTCCTCCCATCGCTCACAAGGGGCAATGAGCTGAAGCGGTTCAGATTGACAAACAACTTGGTGAGGGAAGCACTCTACATGAAAGGTATGCACATTCCTACGGAGAAAGAGACTATGGTCCCCGATAATATGAAGAACAGGAATCTGACGAAATTAAAGGACATGGTGGCAATGACACCTACAATTGCCATTCACTTGCGAATGGTCATGCAGCATTTTGCATTTCCCGCTCAAGAGAGGTTCACAATGCCACCTAAGAAGATATGGTTCAGTCTATAATTAGCAGATGCCTTCAATTTGACAATCAACATGCCGCATTGGATTATCGACCAAATCCACTTGGCACATCAGTGGTGGTATAAAAAGCAAAAGTCAGTACTGTATGGATGTTGTGCCCTCACCAGGATTGTGTATAGATTTTTGGCTTATGATATGCCAGTTCAAAGGGCATTGATTTGGACTAGGGTACAGGAATTTCAACGTAGACTATCAACCGCAGGGCCTCCATCAAAGAAAATGAGAGGTGGAGTTCAGATGCCTGTGCACAAGCCCGTAGTGCGACATTGACACCAGAGACAACTCCATGACTTCCAAGGCGTGTACAACCCTTCACTATCAGATTACCAAGACACAACACTGATGGACCGAATTTGGTGTTTCCACCTGTACCAGTCGACCTAGAGTTACCTCACGGATTCACATTAGAAGACCTAACTGATGAGGGTAGCCAGAATAATCGAGGCTGTTAACGTGGAAGTCGAGGCAGAGCAAGCTAATGGACAACAAACTGCTACAGACCAACCCCATCCTAGACAACCAGAGGTCGTCGAAGTGGAGGATGAAGAAGAAGAAGAAGAACAAGAGGAGGAACGAGGTGGACAATTAGAGGAAGAAGAGCAGGAATATGATCAGGAAGCTCTGCAAGTACTTGAGGGTGCCCCGGCTTATACGAAGGAATTGAAAAAGCTCTATGATACCATCAACAGAGTTCAAGAGCAACATAGATTGTCCCTAGCAGCAGGAAAAGCCCTCATGAACCAAATCCTTGAGGAGGAAGGTGTAGACGAGCAATACCGCGCCACACTTGACATGATATCTGATGCTTTAGGAGTACGTGAGATGGTGCATACTGCTCTCGCACACTCATGAAGATCGGAACGACGATACGGCAGACGCCCCCCTCGGGCAGGAAAACAAATGAATGTATTAGTATCAGAACCACAAGGCACCACATCCACAACCACGGGCACAGCACACACTGTTCATGACACTGAGGAAGCCCATACATCAAGTGCACCTCCATCACCCCCTTTGCCACCCCCACCTCCCACTCCACCACATTCACCTCCCACTACCAGTGTAACCACTACTGTCACCGCCTCCGCGTCCACTGCTCATACCAAAGCACAGACCATTAGTCAACCCACGCAACCCACACTCCCTATCTCCACCTCTCTTGTATACACTACCATGGACATTGTAACAACGAAAAACACCGTTCCCCCAATCACATTTCCTGGCGGTTCATAATCACAATTGCACACACCACTGTACACTTTCACCACTATCAGTGCACCCACAATTCCCATGTTCACAATCACTCCCACTACTGCATCCACTTTTGATTTTATGGACATATCACCCACCTCCGCACCTCTCCCTCCCCCCATACACCCACCATCTCCCATTCCCCCACCACCCACTTCACCCTTTTCAAGCACAGCATACACGCTCCCATTCCCTTTTCCCTTCCCTTCTGCATTCAACACCCTTCCCGCATCCACCCCTATTAATTATTTATTTAATAATATGTATCAGTGTATGTCTCAACTACAACAGCACTACCAGCATCTTGATAACCAACATACAAGACTCTTCCGAAGCCATGAAGAACGTCAAGCACGATTCATTGATCTAGAAAGGGAAAAGGGGCTACTACAACAACAGTATGTCACTTTACAGGAACAACATGAGCAATGAGTAGCCAATCCACCCCAGTCAGATGCAAAAGAAAAAGAACAAATGGATGATCTACTACACGCCCAAATAATAGAGAATCTCAAGCTTCGACGCAACCTGGCCCTCTTACGCAAACACATGTCTACAACACTCGAGGAAAATAAACGACTACAGAAACAGAACGAAGAAAACTTGGAAGCAGCAATGGAGGGTTCCCCATAGGAAATCGACCCCAAGAAGTTCAAGGCCATTGTCACTCTAGCACAATGGTGAGTACCAACGTGAGGAGATACACCTCATAAATGTCAATCCGTGGAGACGTGAGGACCAGTATGAAGACCGTGAGCAAGTGATGGCACAAGTGCGTGGGTGAAAGCACACAAGCATGCACACACATACACACACACGCGCACAAGGTAAGAGCAAAGAGTGGAACAATGGAAAGCTTTGATTACCAAAGAGCTCTCTTACAAAACTGAAATCTACAACAAGCTAACCTCAAAAATGAGCTCTCCAGCCCTTTTTATAGTTTTTGAGTGGTTTTGGCCCTGTCCAAACCTAGTGTCCGGCCTAGTTAAAAAATAGGTTCCAGGGCTTATTTGGGGGCTCAAACGGAGTCTAAAAATTATGAAAATTGGTAGGATGGTAGTTCTAATACTCCTCAAGCTTGAGGACTCCTCGGCTTGAACAAACTAGAGTTACAAAAATGGGAAATGGTATTTACAATGGTTTTTAGTGATAGAAATCACTATTTTTGTAGGGATTTCTTCTAAAAATTTGACAGGTGCTTCTTGGAGCTCCCTACTTGCTCCTTCTTCTTGCGTGTCCACTTCCTTGATGCGCTTCCATGCTTTGTCCTTGACCTTGAGCTCCAACACTCCCCCCCCTCTTGAGTCTGTCGTCCCTGACAGACCCTTGTTGTATTGGTCGTTCCATGTAGTACGTTGAGAGGTAGCGTCCTTTGCGTCCAACAGGGGTGATCCATTTTCCCAATGTAGCCTGGTCGTTTGTCCAGTTCCTTACTTTGCCACTGCTAGATCTTGCAGTTTGTAGTTCCTTTGTATTTACCTCTTCCTTGTATACTATCTTGATGGTGCATTTGTGAGTTGTCCAAAACGACTACTTGCTCAAAGGAGGTGATCAATGTTGATTATGAGCAACTCTCTATCGTGGATGGCTTCCTTGCTCTTGTAGTGGTCACCCTGATGTCCTCTGATTCTTCCAACGATGGCTTTCATAGTTTTCATGCCAAGTACTTGTAACCCATAATGTATGATGGTTAAGTGCATTAGTGCATGGGTTGAACAAATTATGTGCCTTGTGCATGGCCTTGTAATGTGGCCCTACGTATGCGTACTTGGAAAATGCATGGCAAGAAGTATGGTGCAAGAGATTGGGTCTTGAGCTAAGTGCTCAAGGGTATGCTGACGAAGAGGTTTCTTAATCGATCATGGTTATAGTGTTGTTGAAGCATACACAGCTTACCATGGTGAAGGGTCCGTTGATCTTCATCTCTTCGTGTTGTAGTTCCAGCATGGTGTTTGACCCTTGTCTTGTCCTTTTTGTTGATGGATGTCCTTGCTGAAAGTCCGCTGATGATCATTTTCAAGCACAGTCCTCTTCTTTGCCCTTTTTTTTTTTGCACACGATGGCATCAAACAAGAAGAAAGAGGCTAGTATCAATAACATATTTTGCATGTGAAAATTGTGTCTCATGTGCCTGGGATTTCTCAATTGTGTCTATGCACGGCCATGTAAGGTGGCCCTATATTGATGCATACTTTGGAAATGCATGACCTGAATGGTGCAAACGACTGGGTTATGCCAAAGGCACATGGTTGCTGCTGGTCGAGGCTTTTGATGTTACTTGTATACTTGATGAATTCTTTGATTGGAGGTGTCTATTGGATCTCGAAATGATGTAATCCTCCGGATTGGAACCCATTTTGGAATAGGGTTTGGTACTATAGAGATCACCTCAGGCCACTTCATCTTTGGATGCTTTCCAAACTTTGGTATCCCGAGTGGTTGGCCTTTTGGTTCTGTGGTTGTTGTTGGTGCTTTTGGCTTCCAAACCCATATCCTTGATGATTGCCTGCTTACTTTTGCAGAAGGGTTGAGTGTATCTTCGTTTGTTCTTCGTGTTTTGTTCTTACCCTTTGCTTTCCTTGGCTTCTTTGTTGAGACATTTTGCATGGTTTGGAGCATAGGCCGTTGTGTATGTAAGAGCTTCTTGGGTACCCACATCTATAATCGCCCGTGTTGAGCTGTAGCTAATTTTTCAGGCACCCAAATTTGTACATGATTGTGGTCGACCTTCTTTGATAGCTTCGGTACCCAAATTTGTTGGATTCGTCGTGCTTGAGCCTGTCGTAGGTGCTTGGTTCTTCTTTTTTCATGGTCGATCTGGTTGGGTGGGAATCTTTGAGGCAATGTCGATGGTTGCACTCCTTTCTTTACCCAGATCTGCTTCATGCCCATAACTTTTTTCTTCTTGAAGGCTCTTTGTCTATCTGATAGACTGGCTATCTTGCACTGTTTTGTTTGCTTCTGAGATTGAACTAATGTGGATGCTTTACTCTTTGAAAAAGAAGAAGGTTCTTCTTGCCTTTGCGACTGTCCTTCCATGATTGTGTCCGTCTGGATCATAGATCTTTTGACATTTACAACATCTTGTTCGAGAAGATTAGCCTTAGAGGAAAGAAGAGAGTGTGGTGTCATTGTCAGTGGGCATGCAATTCTCCAGTTCTAATGTAATGCATTGTTCATGTACCCAAACTTGAAGAAGTTGACTTCTTAGATTCAAGTTGACAGCATGGTCGTAAATCCAATCTTGACCCAAGACAAGTGGCTCTGTGAGGTCCTCATCGTGACACACTAGCATTTTGACTTTTATTGGAACATCTTGAAGGTAGATGGGAAGTTCCACCTCGCCCAAATAGGGGGTTTTCCACGCCTCCTAATCCTATGAGATAGGCTTCTATGGGCTTGATGTTCAATTGCAGGTCTTGGCAGTATGAAAGTCGAACTGCACTAGTTGCTGCACCTGAATCAACTAATGCTCTCACAGTCTTTACACCCTTTCCTTGTCCTACCTCTATAGTCACAAAGGGCCGTCGATCAATTATTCGAGAAGTAGTTATGCCCGATTTTTGGCACATGTCCATGTGATATTTTGGAGCTTTTGTGTTGACATCTATGCCTAGTCGTCGTAGTTTATTTCTTCTGATGCGCTCTCTCGCCTCTGCTTGTGCTTCTTCTCTAACCCTTAACTCCTCTTCTTTTCGCTTCTTAGCAGTGTTGAGTCTCATGAGCATGTCCTCTGTAAGAGGTTCTTGGTATAACTTGACTCTGCATCCACTAATATAGTTCGGTAGGATATCACCTTCTAAAGTAGCCAATTGAACTGCGCCGCTAGTGGAGAGTCTATTAATGATCATGGGTCCATATCCTCGTTTCTCCAATTTGCGGGCATGTTGTTTTAGCGTATAAACCAGCACTAGATCTCCTTCCTTCAATCCTTTATCCTTTACATGGGCATCAAAGTATGCCTTTTGCCTTTTCTTTGCAGCATAAATGCCTGCTGCTGCCCGTAGCCTCGTCTCACCTAAGCGTTCTAGATCAAAGATCCTGGAGGACAACTCGTGTCCGTTCCACTCGTACTCTTGTGCTACTTTCAAGGCAAGGATTAGGAAGTCCAGTGGTAGCACAGCATTCTGTCCAAAGACCATTTGAAATGGGGTGGCATTGAGTACCGTTTTGTAGGCAACTCTGTATGCCCACACAGCATGATAAAGTTGTTTGTCCCAATCAAAGCGTTTATTATTTACCAGTTTTGTTAATACGTTACATAGGATCTTATTCGTGCTCTCGGCTTGTCCGTTGGCTTGTGGGTGATAAGGGGCAGACTTCTTGTGTATCACCATGAATTCTTGAAGGAGATGTTCAATGACTTCGTTCAAGAAGTGCGTACCTCTATCACTAACCAACTCTATTGGTAACCCATATCTAGTGAACACATTTTCGAATAAGAACTTAGCCGTCGTTTGAGCATCATTCTTTGTCGTGGCTTTTACTTCCACCCACTTTGTAAGGTAATCTGTGGCTACAATAATGTATTCTGCATGGGAGTTTCTAGCTGGGGGGTTGATGGGACCTACGAAGTCTATACCCCACTTTGAAAATGCACGTCCTCCCATCATTGGCCTCAAAGGCATCTCGTCTTTTCTTATCGGATATTGGGCACGTTGGCATGTGTCACATTTCTTCACATAAGTATGTGCATCCAAATGAAGAGTGGGCCACCAAAGTCCTGAGAATAGAATGGTCTTAATTACTCTGTCAGGCCCAAAATGTCCACCTGCAACACTACTATGTGTAGTTTCTAAGACTTTCAAATAGTCTGATTCATGAACGCACAGTCTTAGGTAACCATCCTTGCCTCTTCGATATAGGTTGTCTCCTATTAAGGCATAGTCTTGAGCCTCTTGCTCCATGCTTCTTCTTCTTGCTAGACTAGCCTCATTCGTTAGTGTTCCTGATCTCATAAATTCTACCAGTGGAGCGCTCCAATCTGGAATTAATGACACGTGATAAAGAGTGGCATGCTCCAGTGGGGGTCTCTTCTGGCACACTGGACAATTCTGGATCCACTCTTGTATTTCTTTGTCCATGCTAGGCCAATACACTCCTAAATGTTTTAGATTCTGCAATGTTCGTTGTTTAGAGTAGTGATTTCCTAGCAATCCCTCATGGGCTTGTTGCAACCAACTAGTATGTTCATCGTCCTCGACACAACAAGCTAATACGCCCTCTGGATATTGTTTGTACATGCTTCCGGCCAATATTTGATACTTTTGTGATCTTACAATTTCTTCTTTGCTTGTTTTCACATTTTTATTTGCAGGCCCAAAGGTTAGGACTGGTACCAACTTATTTGCCCATTTAGGAACAACTTCTAAATTGAACAGATAAGCATTGGGCAATTCATCAGACACTCCTTGCGGTGGCTCTCCTGAAGTGATGCGAGAAAGATGGTCTGCCCTAAGATGGGTTCTACCTTTCCTGACAACAACTTCAAAGTCGTATTCCATTAGTAAGAGGAACCATCTTACTAAGCGGCCTGTATTGCAAGGTTTATATAGTAAATCTTGATGATCAGTGAAAAACTTGAACTTATTGGCCAATAGATAGTGTCTAAACTTCTTCACAGCATATACCATACCTAAGCCTTCTCTCTCCGTTGTGGTATAATTTCGTTCAGCTGCATTTAATTGCCTACTAGCATATGCTATCGGCAAATCTAGGTTTCCTTCACCTGTGGGTTGTGCTAGCACACATCCTATTGCATGATTGGAGGCATCTACATGGACATGAAAGGGTTTGCTCCAATCCGGAGTAGTCAATATTGGTGCTGTGCACAAACGTCTTTTCAGCTCGTTGAAGGAATTCTCGCATTCCTCGTTCCACTCAAAATTTGTTAACAACCCATAAAGAGGTTTAGCTATGATGGCATACATGTGGATAAACCTACGGTAATATCCACAATGGCCCATAAAGGCTTGTACCTCTTTAGCATTCCTTGGTCTTGGCAACTCTACTATCGCTCTTACCTTGTCTTCATCGGTTGAAATTCCATTCCTAGAAACAATGTGACCTAAGATCTTACCTTGTCGTACCATGAACACACACTTCTCTGGGTTCAGACACACTCGATATTCTCTACACTTGTTGAAGATCTGTCTGAGCTCAGGGATGTGGTAACTTCTTTCTTGGAAATGAGCGCATAAATCATCCACATAGACTTCTAAGCTCTTTCGCAAGAACTCTTTGAAGACATGACACATGAGCCTTTGGAATGTTGCAGGTGCATTGGTGAGTCCAAATGGCATCACACGAAATGCAAAGATTCCCCATTCTGTGGCAAAGGCCGTTTTGTGTTGATCTTCGGGGGCAATGGCTACTTGGTTGTAACCTGAAAATCCATCAAGGAAGCTATAAACTTCCTTGCTTGCAACACGCTCCAATAAATGTTCAGTGATTGGAAGTGGATAACTATCTCTGATTGTAGCGGCATTAACTTTTTTAAGGTTAATGCACACTCGCAATTTCCCATTCTTCTTGGGCACCACTACAATGGGGGACACCCATTGAGTGTGCTCAATCTCATAGATGAATCCAGCTTCAATCTGCCTGTCAATTTCCTCCTTTATTTTGGCTGCATAATTGTCATTATATGTGTAGGGCTTTTGTTTGGTGGGCTTGGCATCAGCAGTCATCGGAATCGTATGAGAGCAAATCTTTGGATCTACTCCTTTCAAGTCTCTATAGTGCCATGCGAACACATCCCTATATTCCCTTAATAGAGCTACAAGTTTTGCTTCTTGTTTTGCACTTAGGTCATCTCCTATGTACGTACATCGTTCTTCATTCCCTTCAATGGTCACTACAATTTTTTTGGTCTTTTCTTTATTGTCATATGCTTCTCCTATAATGGCCTCTCTTTTAGGCATTTGTACCAAAATTTTTCGGTCTTCCACTTCATATTTCTTGAAATTTTCTGGTACTTCAAACAATGATTCTTCCTCTTCTTGTTTCACTGCTTTTCTTTTCTTTTTCTTTTGACCTCCTTCACTTCCTTCCTTTGAATTTATCGTTTTAATACTTGTGGGGGGTTCTTCTTCTTTTTGGGTTAACACTCCTATGTCTTCTAAATAGTGTTCCTCTGAGTCAAAGTAAGTATCCATCACAATGGATTCTAGATCATCGTCATTCTCTTCTTCTTCTATGAACTCACTAGGATCACACTCTTCCAATAGGGGCTGACACATGAACACTGAAATATCATAACCCTCCTCATCACAGTGAGGTGTCCATTGTTCTTCATTGACTGTTATGTCCATGGTAGCTAAGATTTCTGCCCAACCATGAGGCTCAAATTCCTCATCTGGAAATATCATTGGTGTATAGGTTGGGTCTTTTATTGGTCTATCTCCTGGGGGAGTTTCTTCTTCTCTCGCTTTTAGGCGCTTTTCCTCTTCCTCTACGACCTTGCACATCCACAAGTGAGTATCTTCATGCAGCCAGGATGGATCAGGTGAACTTCCAGAATGCACAGAGATTGAATCTTCTTTTGCTTTGTGGATAGGATTCCACTGTAGGGGTGGTACATCTCTGAAGGTGTAATCCTTCAAATTGACCTTGGTGGTGACCCCTAAGTGCTGTAAGTACAAGGAGTTGGTTCCCCAATCCTGTACTATTTGCAATTGTCGTAGGAAGGGTCTTCCTAGGATCATCTCGTAGACATTATTTTTCTCAAAGTCACATATAGCAAATGTATGTTCAAACTCTACACCACAAGTGATTAGAGTTATCCCCTCAAGCAATCCTAGAGGTCTTTCAAAATGACCATCTGCCATTTGAAGTTTCATTCTCGTTGGTCTTAATGTGGGTTTGCCCCATCGCTTCCACAAGGAGGTGGTCGCAATAGCAACACCAGCACCCGAATCTACAATTGCTTTGGTTGTGTAACCTTGATAGGTGATCGAAAGATAAGTGTTACCTTCTTCACCTTCGCTCATGTCTCCTATCTTGTCGAGAGGTATCTCTGGAATTTTTTGCTTAGAGCCTACTTTTGGCATATTGGATTCAAGTTCTGGAACCTGATCCTTCACATGATTCTAGAGCTCAGGTTTTGCTTTGAGCAGCTCTTCCACAGTGAGATGACATTGAACCTTAGTGTTCTTAACAACATCAGTGTTTCTTGGAATCACTCAGTCTTCATTTTTTACCAATATTGTGGGAGCTCTGATCTGGATAGATTCAGCTTCCCATGGGCCTGTGCAATGAGGCAACTCTTGTAAAGAATTAGATTCAAAATCTAATCTCTCATCTTCTTGTTGCTCTGCTTGGTCTCCATAGATAGACGGAATGTCTTGGGGAAATTGATCATGAAGATCATCAATCTCAGGAATAGGAGGGGAGTTACCCTTCTCCTTGGCCCATTTCTCTTCTTGTATTTCCCGCAAGAACTCTTGAGAGTACTGTTGAATTGAAGAAGGTATTCCAACATCCGTGGAATTAGGAACATAAGCTCCCATTGGTGGTGAGCTTCCTCTCTCAATAACTGGTTGAGCCTGTGGAGGTAAAGAAACTTGTGGTTTGTTTACCAACTGCTCTAATCTTTCTAGTAAGCCCTGGAAATGCAAATCCGGTTTGACAGAGTTTGTCTGATTGAACTTTTGACTAGTCTCAAGTATAGCCTGAGCTTGTTCTACCATTTTCATGCACATTTTCATCCGTTCAATCTCTAAATCTGCTCTCGGGTAACTCTTGTCCAAATTTGCAGTTGTTGGCCCTTCTTGAAGACGATCCTAGTAGGCCTTGAACATCATGTCCAAGCCTTTTGGGGTTGGATCTGCAAGAACAGACCCTGGTTGTGGGTTATTTACAATGGGTGGTGGGGTGGAATGAGGTGGAGTGGATGGAGCTTCGGTATGTGAGGGGCTTTGAGATGCAATGTCTTCTATTTTTGTTTTGGTATCCCTTAGGCTTTCTTCTAGCTCGGATAGCTTTTTGTTCCACTTGCGATTAGCCTTCTCTCTGGTATCCTTCCATGTTCTTGGCTTCCTCTTACTAGGCTCTCCTGACTCACTTGACTCTGATTGCTCGGATGGTTTTGCTTGTTGTGCAGCCTATGCCCTAGTAACTGCCTGTACAGGAGCCACATTAATGCTACTTGAACTTGAATCTGCCACTAAGCCTACCACGTTGATGGGTGTAACCTTGGGTGCACTAGAGGGGTTTCTCAGACACTCTCTAGGAAGATGTTCCTGGCCACACTGAGGACAAAATCCTTGTATTGTAATGTTTTGCCCTTGTCCCAGAGCTGGTTGGTGGGGGCATTCACGAATGAAATGGTCGCCCTGACATCTAAAGCATGGTCCTCTAGGGGCTTGTGGTCTTACTTGTCTCAACTGGGGCCTAGGATTTGGATTCGTATACATGACATTGGAGTATTCTGGCTCCCAATTTTGTTCCATAGGTGGTGTCTCATATTGACACTGAGAAGTCTCACTTTGCTGAGGTGACTCTATATAATAAGCATGTGGACTATCTTCATGGAAGTAGTCTGAACCATGAGCGTGAGAATCATTTCCTGAGACCAATGGGGTTAGTGGCACCAATGCTCTATTAAGGTTCTCCTCCGCCATCGTATATTTAACTGGGATCACATTGGCAGGAGCTGGCGGTTGGTTTCCTAGGACAGGTTGTGGCCTATATGGTGTCTGATATTGCTGCTGGTATTGAGGTTGATATTGTTGTGGCCTATAATATGGCTGTTGATACTGATTCTGATACCTACCCTGCTGGTAAGGTTGCTGATAATTTTGTCTAACAGCCTGCCTGTTATAGGGACAATCTTGGGTCGTATGATTTGTATATTTCCCCTCAATGGTGCAATATAGAGCATTAGGGTTTCCTTGGGGTTGAGTCATCAACGGGCAAACATTAGCCATGTGATCTCCTCCACATGTATAACATTGCTTCACTGAGGTGACCCTTGGCATTTGTCTATTTTGAACTCCTAGCTTTTTGGCCACTTGCTCAGCTATCTCATCTATCTCAGTGGAGAGCTCTAGAGGTATGACTTGTAGAACTATCAGAGTCCTTATAGAGTTTGGATAGTTCTAACTCCTCACCCAAGTTGTCTTCTATGTCAATGCATATCCGTATACACTCTTCTATGGATCTAGGCTCCTTCAAGTATACATATGACCTTAATTTTGTGCTCAATAGGCCATCTAAGAACAGTGCCACCTGTTTGGCTGATGTGGGTAATTCTGGTACAGGGCATCTTTCCAAGTACTATCTAAACCTTCTTCCTGCAATTCGTACTGTTTCTTGGGGTGTCTGCTTGAAGCTGTGGATCAAGGATGATGTGTTATGCCTGATACCGCTTTTGGAAAATTCCACAATGAATTCTTCTAGCAGCTGACCTATGTCTCTATAGTTGTGACTGTTTAGAGGTTGAAACCAAGCTAAGGCAGTACCCTTAAGAGTCAAACCAAATGCCTCGAACTGGGTGAATAAGTCTTCAACCTGTTCAGCTCTTAGCACTTGTTTGAACTCCTCCACATGATCATAAGGATCTCCAAATCCATCAAAGTAGTTCTTCATTGTCTTAACCACTTGAGAGGGTCTAAGGGTTCTTGAGTGCTCTCGTGGTCTAGGCAATGGGAAATCATGATCATCTCTCTGATGCCTATAAACTCTATGTCTCTCCCTTTCAAGTCTTTCCGTTCCATATCCTGATCTGTCTCTGCCTACAGTGTCTGCAAAGCTTACCTCCGGTCTCTCTCTAGTTCTTTCCCTGTGGGTTTCATGACCCTTGGATGATCCGGCGCCTTGGAGGCCCTGGGAAACATTAGATCTTGGTGGAGGAAAAATTGATTCACCTTGCCAAGTGTAAGCATGTCTGTCATGATCTGATACCAAGAATAATTTTTGAGAGGTGTGATCTAGATAGACAACTTTCCCTGGTGTCTCTGGATCCTTGAATTCATAGATGGTGACTACTGGGCTGGGTTGATCTGGCCTAAATCTCCAAAAGGCTTCCTCCGTTTCTCTATTCACGACTAGTTCTATGCTTTTATTATCTTAAGGAATCCATTCTGGAGTGAGCACTCTGGTTAAGACTGACTTACCTCTCGGGGTCTTGGGTTCTCCTCCTAGGTCTCCTTTCTCTAGGTCTCCTATCTCGTTCTCAGGAATGATATTTCCAAACTCATCTGTCCTATCTGGTAAGTTGGTGTTGGAACTCAAAGTCAAGCACAAGCATGGAAGCACATCAGAAAGGTGGAAACACACAAGAAGAAGGAGCACGTAGGGAGCTCCATGAAGTAACTGTCAACTTTTCATAAGAATCCCCTACAAAAATAGTGATTTCCATCAATAAAATCATTGTAAATACCATTTTCTATTTTGGTAGCTCCATTTTGTGCAAGCCGAGGAGTCCTCGAGCTTGAGGAGCATTAGAAGTACCATCGTACCAAATTTCATAATTTTTAGACTCCGTTTGAGCCCTCAAATAAGCCCTGGAACCTAATTTTTAACTAGGCCGGACACTAGGTCTGGACAGGGCCAAAACTAGTCAAAAAAACTATAAAAAGAGCTAGAGAGCTCATTTTTGAGGTGAGCTTCTTGTAGATTTCAGTTTTGTAATAGATTTCCTTTTGTAATCAAAATCCTTCCATTGTTCCTCTCTTTGATCTTACTTTGTGCGCGTGTGTGTGTATGTGTGTGCATGTTTGTGTGCTTTCACTCACGCACTTGTGCCTTCACTTGCTCGTGGTCTTCATACCGGTCCTCACGTCTCCGCGGATTGACAAGTAAAGGAGGTGGTGCTTACGCTTGAGCTACACCAAATTTTGGCGCCGTTGCCGGGGAGAGAGCTTCGAGGACGAGCGTTGTGATGGTAAGATCGTAGATTTGCGACGTTGGAAGGTAAAAAAATTGTCGTTTCAGTTCATTTTCTGTTTTTTCCTCTTCATCTTCATCATCATCATCATCTCCACCTTCTTCCATCTTCTTCTTCATAGAAATTTCTTGTTTTTTAGTGCATTTTCACCATTTTCATACCATTTTTCATGCATTATTGTGTGGGAAGGAGTTAGGAGGTGCAAGGGAGAGCAAGCGCTGTATTTTTTTCATGATTTTCTGCTCATACGGAGCTCGCCATAGCCGGCGCTCAGAAATTTGAATTTCCCGCCAAAAAACGCGATTCTGTGATGAAAATCGCGATTCTGTGAAAATTCAAATTTTTTGAAAAATCACGATTTTCAGTTTTCCCGCCTAAAAGTTGGTTGAAAAGAATCGCGATTCTGTGTATTTTCTCAAAGAAACACGATTCTCTGCTCAAAATCGCAATTCTAAAAAAAAAAAAAAAAAACACGATTCTCTACTCAAAATCGCGATTCTCACCAATCACGATTTTCAGCAAAAACACGATTTTGTGAAAAACACGACTTTCTGCTCAAAATCGCGATTCTCACAAATCACGATTTTCAGCGAAAAATACGATTTTGAGAAAAACACGATTCTCTATGACAAAATCGCGATTTTCATGCCAAAAACACGATTTTGTGAAAAAGGCGATTCTGTGAAAACACGAATTTTTGCTCAAAATCGCGATTTTCAAAAACACGATTTTGTGCTCAACATCGCGATTTTCATGTGAAAAATACGATTTTCAAAAAACACGATTCTTTGCTCAAAATCGCGATTCTCACCAATCACGATTTTCAGCAAAAATACGATTTTGTGAAAAAAAAAAACACGACTTTCTGCTCAAAATCGCGATTCTCACAAATCACGATTTTCAGCCAAAAATACGATTTTGAGAAAAACACGATTCTGTGGAAAAAACACGATTCTCTGGGACAAAATCGCGATTTTTAAGTCAAAAACACGATTTTGAGAAAACACGAATTTTTGCTCAAAATCGCGATTTTCAATTCACGATTTTCTGCTCAAAATCGCGATTTTCATGTCAAAAAACACGATTTTGTAAAACACGATTCTCTGAGTCAAAATCGCGATTCTCTGAAACACGATTTTGTGATCAACATCGCGATTCTCTAAAACACGATTCTGTGCTCAAAATCGCGATTTTCAAATCTCAATTTTCTGCTGAACATCACGATTTTCAGAAACACGATTTTGTGATCAAAATCGCGATTTTCAAAACACGATTTTCTACTCAAAATTGCGATTTTCAAAACACGATTTTGTGAAAAACACGATTTTGTGAACACGATTCTGAAGGCACAAAATCACGATTTTTTCAAAAGGTCCTGTTTACCTGTTGATCCCCAGGAGCCTGATTTGACATAACTTTCTCATCCAAAGTCCATTTTCTGAGCTCTATAGCTTGTTGGAAAGCTCATTTCAAATGCTACACGATCTCAACTGTTTTTTTTCAAGAATAATGCGTTGATTTTGAGATAGGATAATTTGAAGTGGACCCTCAAGTGGGACTAGGAAACCAGGGGGGCTCCCAAGGATTTTTGAGCAACACAAAGGGGGAGAAAATTGTGTCATGGGAAAGAAAAAAGCAAAAGATAGAAGAAAAGGGGCTAAGATTGAAAAAACGGAGGGCGATAAACATGGAATACATGAGATAATATCACATCAAGGTGAAACATTTAGAGAAAATTTGCAAGAAATCGAGGAAACGGGGGAAATGTCTAGGGGGGTCGGATCCATATTTGCAACAAGAGAATATCACAATACTTTGGTGGATATAAGAATAGGATATGACTGTAGAAGGTTGAGTGCATATATCAATCCTCATTGTGAGTGGAATTTGATTCATATTGAATTCTTGACCATTATTTTTGAAGACATACAACCAACAACTCATTCTTCTATCCTCATGGATGGTGAACATTATGAATGCATGGGTCAAGTTGTGTTGCCTATTATGGTGGGTGATATGCAATTTTCGGAAACATTCCTTGTCATGGATTGTATAGATGAAGGCTTGATCATTGGCACCCAAAGGTTCATTAAACAAAATCATCAAGAATTTGAAGTGCCTTCTCTACCCATCATCCATGCTTCTACATATATGTCTATGGACAATCCCAATGACTATCCACCTTATGATGATTGGGGGCAAAATCATCTTTTCACAGAGCGTGCTTTTAATGAGAAAATTTTTCTTTCTACTCATGTTTTTGAATCTGATCCTTCTTTGAGTAAATCACAGGAAACCTTAGAGAATGGAGATATGGAGGACTCCAAGTGTTTGGGGGATGTGGAAGGACCCTCTCTTCCTGTAAATTTGGATCCCCCTCATGAAGCCATAAGTAGGGATGATCTGCACTCAGATGGTCAAAAAGGAGATGATCAACCACTGTTGTGTATCATTGATGTGGCAAAGGAGATCGACTCTAGGGTGAATCATGACAATCCATCACCCATTTGTACACCTAGGGATTCTATGTGTAATAAGGATAAATGTCTCGATGAATCTCTAGATCAATCTCAAACCACACAGCCCATGAATCCCTTGCATAAGTCTGGTGTAGGTATAGAAGATCAACCCTTGTTGCACTCCCCATGTAAGGATGAGTTTTCTCAAAAAACCCACATAGAAGGCCCAAAAGACCCTTACATCAAGAAACAGAAATCACATTTTCTTGGTAATGTCAAACAAATTTGGGTGGCCAAGAAATTACTTAGAGCCCAACCAAATCGCACTATGATATGGGTACCAAAGAAAGCCCTTGCACAAAATCAGTCCCCTCACACTAGACTTCAATATCTATGGTCTAGGCCTACCATGACTTATCCTCAAGAAAGACCACTTCCAACCCAAGGATCCCAAGCAATCAAGCCTAAGCTCAGACAAAATCCAAGGGGGGACTTCAAGGCAACAACCTACACAACAAAGACACCAAGGCGAGGTAAAGAACTGAATCAAGCACAGAGCTCCAATAAAGATCAAAGAACCTCTTCTGCAAGGATATGGAAGACGAAAGCACCGATAGCATCCACCAAAATAAAGAGCCAGCCACAATGGATCAAACCCTTAGGAAATCATTCAAACATGAAGTGGCCAAAGGTGATCTCTACCCAATCGCAGACCGTTCTCAAATGGATCCCTATAAGGAGGAATGATCAGTTGTCCTCTCGAGATACAATGGATACCTCCAACAAAGATGGCATCAATATCTGCAAATAACATTGAAAACCTCGACGAGCGACAACCATGTGCCCTTTGCGCAACCCTGTCTTATGCACCACTCAGGTCATGCATTTCCCAAGTATGCATCATTATAGGGCCACATTACATGGTCGTGCATAGACACACTTGAGAATCCTAAGCACAAGAGCACATTGACATATGTCAAATTTTTTCTACTGATACTAACTTTTGTGTTCTTGTTTTGTGATAATTTTTCCCACAAAAAAAAAAAAAAAAAAAAAAAAAACGAGGAAGAACTTGTTCCCAGGTTTCGCTCATGGAACATGAATGAGTCATGCTTAGTTGAAGATTGAACCATCGATTACTGGGCATTTATCAGTTTGGATAGAAGTGTGTCTTGGCTTGGAGATGATTTAATTGCTGCCTTATCTCATAAATGTCAAGAACTTAGCATGAGCAGGGCATCCACAACTAAGGTTTCCTCTTACTATGGTGGGAGTGAAGAGCTTGAAGGTCCACAACTTGAGTGATGCTTAACTACTGTATGTACCAGAGCAGCCAAGGAGATATCTGCAAAAGGTAGTTCTGGAGGAGAAGACTCCTGTATATGGAAAGCTAAAGAGAATATGTGAAACTCAGCTTGGTGTAGTTACCCGATGTTGCTTGCCAAAGAATATAAAGCAATTCAATTCTCAATATTTCTTGAACCAGTATGGAACAGTAGCACTGGTGAATGGTCTATGTCAATCAGCATGGTAATCTCTTAGAAACCGGCACGTGTCCAATATTCCTCTGAGTGTCAATATAGGGAAGTGAACGTGCATGAGCCCAAGCTCAGAAATGCACATTGTTAGTGACAAATGTTGCTTTGAAAAGAGGAAAGGGGATTCACCACTCAAAAGATCTCATCAGTGGACAATCAACATGGACATTCATCAACAAGGTTCCATCCCAAAGGCCGAGAGTACAACACGAAGAGACAAAGCATCCATCAACCTTCTCCATGGTAAGTATCTTTACTCTGGAAACAGCATAACCATGATAGTTTAGGAAACCTCTTCGTCAGCATACCCTTGAGCACTTAGCTCAAGAACTGCAATTTTTGCACCATACTTCTTCCAATGCATTTTCCAAGTAAGCATGCGTAGGGCTACATTACAAGGCCGTGCACAAGGCACATACTTTTTTCAACCCAGGCACGAACACACTTACCCATCATTCATTATGGGTTACGAGTAGTTGGCATGAATGCTCTCAACATCATCTTTAAAAGAGCTAGCAGACATCATGGGAACAACATCCATACCTAGGAAGCAATTCGAAGCTAGTAGTTGCTCTAACTCGATCTTGACAACCTCTTTTGAGCAACTCGCGATTTTTGAGAGCTCACAACGACGCATTCATGCTGCAATTCATGAAAGAAGCACATACCAAGGGACGACGACTTGTAAAGGCTTGCAGTGACACATGAAGAACCGGACAACCAACACTATCAAATTTGGAAGATAGACGGCTCTCGTTCATACAGAATGGCTACTACCCCTCAAAGCACTACATGGAACAACCACTACAACAAGGGTCTGTCAGGGACGACAGACTCGAGAGGGGGGGGAGTGTTGGAACTCAAAGTCAAGCACAAGCATGGAAGCACATCAGAAAGGTGGAAACACACAAGAAGAAGGAGCACGTAGGGAGCTCCATGAAGTAACTGTCAACTTTTCATAAGAATCCCCTACAAAAATAGTGATTTCCATCAATAAAATCATTGTAAATACCATTTTCTATTTTGGTAGCTCCATTTTGTGCAAGCCGAGGAGTCCTCGAGCTTGAGGAGCATTAGAAGTACCATCGTACCAAATTTCATAATTTTTAGACTCCGTTTGAGCCCTCAAATAAGCCCTGGAACCTAATTTTTAACTAGGCCGGACACTAGGTCTGGACAGGGCCAAAACTAGTCAAAAAAACTATAAAAAGAGCTAGAGAGCTCATTTTTGAGGTGAGCTTCTTGTAGATTTCAGTTTTGTAATAGATTTCCTTTTGTAATCAAAATCCTTCCATTGTTCCTCTCTTTGATCTTACTTTGTGCGCGTGTGTGTGTATGTGTGTGCATGTTTGTGTGCTTTCACTCACGCACTTGTGCCTTCACTTGCTCATGGTCTTCATACCGGTCCTCACGTCTCCGCGGATTGACAAGTAAAGGAGGTGGTGCTTACGCTTGAGCTACAGTTGGTAACCACATACATTGTTCCTTCCTTATCAATGTAAGCACCCTCTTCGAACTTGACTACTGGGTGTTCAAGTCCCAAGGGTTGGTCAGGATTTTTGAGTTGAACCACTGATCGCCTTAGACCATCCTCATAGATGCGAGCACCTAATTGGTTGGTCCTGATATACTCCAATTGGGTCTTATAAGGACCTTCTGGTGTCTGTAAATAGGTAGTGCCTAAGCTACGTGTGGGTCTTTCCATGCTAAAAGACATTTCCGAGTCACTGGTTTCTGAACTTCGTGTGTAAGGATAACCACTAAGCTGTTGAGCCCAAGACTTGGCTGTATGGTTGACACTAGCCTCAGATGACCTAATGCTTTGTCTATCCTTCCCTAAGTGTCTGCCAGATCTCAGGTTCATAAGCCTTGGTTTCTAGTCCCAAAGTTCTCTTATATTGCTCAAAATCCTTTGGAACTCCTTGGTTTTCTAGTTTCCTTGAGGGTCAACTTCAAAATCCCCACGAGCTTTCCAACAAAACCAAAATCACAGCAAACGGATTTCGTATGAGAAAGTTATGCCAGTTCAGGGTTTTGGGGGTTGAAACAGGGAAACAAGGCCTTTCAGGGAATGCTTCAAATCAGGCGATACAGGACATTTGTAGGACACGATACTTCATACTTGAGGAACTCGATACACGATACTTGGTATGTATCGCGATACTTGAAGTAGGCGATACACGATCTTCCACAAGTATCGTGAGCAAACTCCACGATACACGATCTTTGATGGGTATCGCGATCGCTGATAAACGATACCGATCTCTCATGCAAACGATACACGACCTATGAACCAAACGATACACGATCGCTGGTGAATATCGCGATCTTTGATTGAAACGATCTTTGACACCAACGATACTCGATACTTGGCTCAAAACGATTGACGATACCTGAACAAAACGATACGCGATCTTGGGTAAGTATCGCGATCTCTGAGAAGCGATACACGATACTTAAGCCAAACGATACACGATCTTTGATCCAGACGATACACGATCGCTGGTGAATATCGCAATCTTTGATCAAAGCGATCGCTGGACCAAACGATACCGAAAGGAGGGAAATATCGCGATACTCGACCACAGGAATAAAACGATACTTGCTAAGTATCGCGATACTCGACCGCGGGAGCAAAACGATACTTGACCCTTAGACAAGTTTTGGGAAAGATTTTTTCTAAGTTTTGGTTGTACACATGCTCTACTCTTTCCTCTCTCCTCTCCTCACTCTCTGTATCACCCCAAATCACTCCTTTTCACCTCTGTCAGTACCAAACGATACCTGACGCAGATCGTTTCCCTTTCCAAACTTAATTTACTGAGAAATTATAGATTAAATGGGTGTTTGCTCACCTTGAGAGCCTCTCTAACTTCTTTGTCACTTCCCCTTGCTCTGTGTAACCCCAGGTTGCCCGATTGCTCACTCACGATCTCTGGCGCAGCTCTCACGATACTTGGCACAGGTTTCGTCTTGTCCGGGGCTGTTCACTCAGATCTTTAGCTATTTTGGTGCTACTTCTTCAGCGCCTCTGTTCTGCACCCTCTCCAAGCTTCTTGCTCACAACCACAAGTGAAAATTAGGTGAATGTACTCTAAAAAATGGAAAAAAAACTGAGAAGATGAAGGTGGGTGGAGATGGTGATGATGGTGAAGATGAAGAAGAAGGAGAACTCAAAAACTGAACTGAAAATGATGATTTTTTTACCTTCCAACGTCGCTACTCTACGTCTTACCGTCACACGCTCGTCCTCCAAGCTCTCTCCCCGGCAACGGCGCCAAATTTGGTGTCACTCTAGCACAATGGTGAGTACCAACGTGAGGAGATACACCTCAAAACTAGGTGTCTCTAGCAAACAAATTCCAAGGTTTGCACCTAGAAAATGATGCTATACTTGTGGAGGTGACCATATGGTGAACATATGTCCCATCATGGCCCAACCCCAAGTGAATCCTAGTAGCCAGTACTGCACCATAGAACAGAGATACACAAGTCACACTACCCAAGATTGCCCCTACAATAAGCAAGCAGTTAGGCAAACCTACCCTCAACCATATCCACAACAGGGCAGATACCAGAACCAATACCCACCACAACAGTATGCCAGACCTCAACAAACCTATCAACCACAATATCAGGCCCAACAGAGACCTCAACCAGTGCTAGCACAACAACCCCCAGCTCCAGCCAATGTGATCCTAGTAAAATATGCAGCTACAGAAGAGAACCTGAATAGAGCCATACTGCCAGTAACACCATTGCTTTCAGAAAGTGACCCCAGTGATCATAGCTTTGATTCTACACATATTGATAGCCCCCACACTTATTACATGTAGTCACCTGAGCATAATGAGGCCTATTATTACGAAGAACCGAGTGAACCAAGTTGGGAGCCAGAGTATACCAATGTCATGTACACCAACCCCAACTCGCGGCCCCAACCTAGGCAGGTAAGACCATCATTCCCTAGAGGGCCATGCTACCGATGTCAAGGAGATCACCTCATTCGGGATTGTCTGATGCCTGCCCCTACACAACCCCAATCTGTAACCATTCAAGGCTTTTGTCAAGATTGCGGGAAGGAGCACCTCTTATGAGACTGCCCAAAGGACCCACAGAATGTAACAAAAATTACTCCCATCAATGTGATTGGGTTAGTTGTAGACTCTTCAGGGAGTGTGACTTCCACTACACCAGTGCAAGTGGTCACGAGAGCTCAAGCATTGCAGCAGAACCAAGGTTTAGGCCGGGAAAAGGGTGCCGAAGGTAGTGAAACAGAGAGCATAACCAAAAAGAGGACTAGAGCTTGGAGAGATAGCGGAGAAAGAATGAAAAGGCAATGGGCCAAGAAGATGAGTGAACTCGAGGAAAGCCTAAGAGAAACAAGAGCCAAGATAATTGAAGTTACATCTCAACCTCCTCTCACACTATTCCGCCACCATCATTCCCATATCCATCCAATCCACCACCTTCTAACCCGCCTCATGCGACCCCACCACCCCCTAGAGTAGGATCAATTCTAGCAGATCCCTCTCCTGAGGACCTAAATATGATGCTCAAAGCATATTAGGCCAGAATCCAAGAAGGGCCAAACGTAACCGATCATGAAAAGTGTTACCCTAGAGCAGAACTAGAGCTTGAACGAACCAAAATTTGTGCTAAGATGGTGGAATTGGATCAAACCATGTTTGAAGCCAGTCGCCTCTTTAACATCTCTAGTTCAGCTAAGACGCAGTTGCACTTTGATGGACTGCTAGAAAGATTGGAGAGGCTAATTGCACAATCAGAAAAGGAACCCGCCTCTCAAAATAAGGGCAAGCCAAGTGAAAGGCTAAGCCTTCCCGCACAGGAAGCTTATGTGCCCAACTCCATAGAGCCAGACACATCTTCTTCTATGAATCGGTACACATCGGAGTTCTTGCGAGATTTCAAGAAGAGAAATGGGCTAAAGAGAGTGAAGTCCCTCCTCTCTTTGAACTTGTGGATGATGCGCATGACCAATTCACAAGACATTCCTTCTATTTATGGAGAGCAGGAGAGTGCACAATCTCAAGAGAGATTAGACTTCGAGTCTAATTCTTTACACAAATTACCCCACTTCACGGGCCCATGGGAAGCAAAGTCTACATGTATGAGAGCACCCACGGTCATGGTACGAAACGAAGACTCAGTCATACCTAGGAACACGGAGGTAGTAAGGAACACTAAAGTGCAGTGCAACCTCACTTTAGTAGAGCTACTCAAAGTTAGGCCGGAGTTATGGAAACATGTAGCCAACCAAGTGCCAGAAGTAGTGAAACCTCGTTCCCAGGTAGGTTCTCATAGAACAGTGCCAGAAATTCCTCTAGACAAGATAGGAGATATGAGTGAAGGTGAAGAAGGAAACACCTATCTCCCCATCACCCTCAAGGATACACAACCAAGGCAATTTTGGACTCAGGCGTAGGAGCTGCAATTGCTACCACTTCCCTATGGAAGTGTTGGGGCAAGCCAGCACTCAGGCCAACGAGAATGAAATTGCAGATGGTCGATGGTCACATAGAAAGACCCTTAGGCTTGCTAGAAGGAATAACTCTCACTACATGTGGTGTAGAGTTTGAGCATACATTTGCTATCTTTGATTTTAGCAAGAACCATGCCTATGAGATGATTTTGGGAAGACCATTTATGTGACAGTTGCAAGTGGTACAGGATTGGGGAACCAACTCATTATACTTGCAACGCTTAGGTGTTACGACCAAAGTCAATCTCAAGGATTACTCTCATAGAGATGTCCCCCCTATCCAATGGAATCCCATCCATAGATGTTGGAAGCAGTCAGAGGCACAGTCAGAGGCAAAGACGACATGGAAGCATGTAAAGACGGAGCAGGGAGCCAGTCGGATCATTTTTTCAAATTATGTTTTTATTACCTCTTCAAATATCCAACAGTGATTTTCATCACTCTTGTAACATATGTAATATAGACAAAACCCCATTTTGTAAGTCATAGCTCCATTTTGTGCAAGCCGAGGAGTCCTCGAGCTTGAGGAGCTTAGGTAGAATGCGCATACCAATTTTCGTTATTTTTAGACATCGTTTACCCTTCCAAATAGCCTCTAGGACCTATTTTTTAACTAGGCCGGTCACTAGATGTGAAATCGGTCAAAACTAGTCTAGAAACTATAAAAAGAGCTAGAGAGCTCATTTTTGAGGTTGGTTCATTTTGGTTAGTGTGAGCTTAGAGCTAGTTTGAGCTTGTAAGAGCATTCTTGAGTAATAGAGCTAATTTCCCACCTTCCATTGTGTCTTGCTTGTCTCTTCATTGTGTGTGTGTATGTGTGTGTGCATCTTTGTGCTTCTCACCTTCACTCTCACATCATCTCACGTTCACGATCTTCATATCACTCCTACCTCTCCCACGGATTGACATTAAGGAGGTGAAGCTTCTTAACGTGGTTCTCACCATTGTGCTAGAGCAACACCAAATTTGGCGCCGTTGCCGGGGATCGAGTCTAGGACGAATGTGTGATGGTAAGAGTATAGCAAGAAGTGGCGTTGGAAGGTAAAAATTTCAGTTTTTGTTGTTGTTTTTACTTAGTTTTTAGTGTTTTTCACCTTCCCCATACTCCATCCTCATCATCTTCATCTCCAAAAAAATCAGAAAATTCACCATATCCACCCATTCACCTCATTTCCCCTCATTTGTGCATGCGAGAGAGCGAGAGAGAACTTTTGTGCTTGTGTGTGCTTGTGTTTTCTTGAGTTTTCTTGCAGGTACAGAGCTCCAGTGCATCAGGAAAGCTTGGAAAAGGTAAAAATTTACTCTCTGTCAAAGATCTGCCGAGTGTGGCGGACCATCGCGATGGTCTGCAACTTTCGGAATTTTTGGTAGGCGACCACACCACGAGGTAGGCGACCCTTGTGCTTGCACGAATCCAAAGGTGCATCTCAAAAATCATCACTTTGGTGGACCATCGCGATTGGCTCAGACCATCGCGATTGTGTCGCACCATCGCGATAGGCTCAAGCCATCGTGATGGCTCGGCCGGACCATCGCGACGGTTCATTTTTCGGACCATCGCGACGGTTCACTTGAGCCATCGCGACGGTCCACTTGGACCATCGCGATTGTTCAGCTGACCCCGGACCATCGCGATTGGCTTATGCCATCGCCACGACAGTGCCACGTGTCACGATAGACCATCGCGACGGTTCATTTATCGGACCATCACGACAGCCCAAAATCGGACCATCGCGATTGGCTCACGCCATCGCACTTGTGACCATCGCGACGGGTCACCCCGGACCATCGCGATTGTCCACCTTTGACCGTTGATCGCGCCATCGCGATTGTCCGCCTGATCACGCCATCGCAACGGTTCATTTTTCGGACCATCGCGACGGTCCATTTCCACGCCATCGCGATCGTTCACTTCGGGCCATCACGACGGTTCGACCTCACGCCATCGCGACGGTTCGCTTGGACCATCGCGACGGTCCCAGACCATCGCGATTGTGCACCCCCATCGCAAATTTTGGGCTCCAATTTTTGACCAATTTTGGGGGTATTTTTGAGAAATTTTTGGACCATTAGACTCATAAGAGACCCCTTAGCCTATATTTGAAGGAAAGTCTGATTATCAGTTTTTACCCCCTAGGGCCTAAACGCTCATGACTTTTTCATCCGAAGTCCGTTTTTTGAGCTTAATAGCTCGTTAGAAAGCTCGTGACGAGTACTACGTGACCTCAACTGTTTTTTTCATAAATAATACATCTATTTTTGGATAAGCTATTTTGAGGTTCACCTAGTTTGGGACTAGGAAGCCAGGGGGCACACATTGAAAATTTGGGCAAACGAGAAGGGACTTAAAAAGGTGTATATGCTCAGGTGTTTGATCATCTTGCGAATTGGTCTAATATTGGAATTTTCCAGGTCTAGCAAAGGCAATCAAAGGCAAGCAAGCAAGGCAGTGAAGACAGCAGAGCTTGGGAAGCGCGGCTTCTTGGGCATCAGAGCAACCAGAAAAGCTGACTCGAGGTTGGAAGATTACTCAACCCCCTCAGTCAATTCTTAGCTTACGCTAAACGTTAGCATTGTGGATTAACGACGATAGGAACGCCTCAAGTTCAAGATACTTAATTCTTTCAAGTTTAAGACTACAAGTAAAGGTGTGTGTGACGAAAACCTAAAGAAAAGAACCTAAGTCTGACGGAACGAGAACTCAAAATTGTAACGGAAAGTCGAATTCCTGACGCATACATTAAGACAAGAATCCAAAGAAAATTAAAAGAATCAAGAAATTAATGACAAAGAACCATTGACGATCTAAGTGTGTGACTTAGTGTGCAAGAAAGAAAATTAATGAACCTTAGATCAGGGAGACACATAGGTAAGTCGGACCGACGAAGCCTTAGATCATCAGAGGCAAGTGTAAGGACTACTGCACGATCTTGGGCTCAGCAATTGAATAGTAATTACCCCTACGAGAGCTCAGATACTAGCGAATCAGAAATGGCATTTAGCACAGACAGACCAGAAGGAGGGTCTAATGTAGCATACTTGGAAAAACCTGAAGGACCCTATAGAACGCAATTAGAGTTTCTCCGAACCAACCGATTAGGTGCTCGCATCTATGAGGATGGTTTGCAAAGGCAAGTGGTGCAACTGCACAACCCTGATCAACCCATTGGATTGGAAAGACCAGTGGTGAAATTTGAGAGAGACGCTTACATAGACAAAGAAGGAACCATGTACGTCCTAAGTACGCAACCAAACGATACTAATGAGTTTGGCACAATTCAATTAGAGACGGAAGCGAAATTTCAAGGAAAAGAACCGTTAGAAGAACCTAGAACACCTACAGGGAAATCTGTACTAACAAGAATACTCATCCCAGAGTGGATCCCTCAAGATAACAGGAGCACCGAGTTGTTTGTAAATAAAGAGACAGATGAAGCCTTTTGGAGGTACAGAAAGGAACACCCTGGTGAGATAGGCATCATTACAATTTATGAATTCAAGGACCCAGATACACCTGGAAAGGTTGTATACCTGGATGAGACTTCAGAAAGAGTCTTTGTGGTGCCTGAGCGCGCTAAAAACACATACACATGGAGAGGTGAATTGATATTCCCTCCATCTAGAACGAACATAAATACAAGTCAACAAGGGGCAGGAACATCCTCAGCCCATGGAAATCAAAGAGAAGGAAATAACGAGAGACCGGAAGTAAGCTTCACTCACCCCATAGGGAGAGATAGAACAACCACGAACACTAATAGAGCGGAGAGACAAAGAGATCAGGGAATACTAGGTGGTAGAGATGATTTTCCTCTACCTAGGCCACGTGAACACGCAAGAGTATTGAGACCCACTCAATTAGTAAAATCAATGAAGAATTACTTTGATGGGACAGGAGATCCCTATGACCATGTCGCAGAATTCAAACAAGTACTAAGAGCAGAACAAGTTGAAGACATGTTCACGCAGTATAACGCATTTGGACTAACGTTAAAGAATACAGCTTTAACTTGGTTCCAACCATTGCAACAAAGGCAATTTAGAGACATCCATCACTTTTTAGAGTCATTCATCACTGAATTCTCTAAAAGTGGGATTAGACATGACACGTCTTCGTTGATTCATAGCTTTAAACAGACCCCTCAGGAAACAGTTAGACTGGCAGGACGTAGATTCAGACAATATGTCGAACGATGTCCAATGCAAGAGCTACCCTCACAAGCCAAACAAGTATCACTGTTCTTAGATGGCTTGTTGAGCGCTAAACTACGCTCCTATGTGTACCTAAAAGAACCAAGAACGCTAGAGGAGTGTGTAAGAATATGTATAGACATTGAGGATAACCTAGGAGATGAATTAGAACTTTCAAAGGTCTATAAGGACTCAGACTGTTCTTCTCTAGCCTCCACAAAATTTTCTAATTCGATAGAGGACCTAGCAGAAAAATTGGCCCAAAAACTAGGAGTTTATAGTAAACAGGTGCCCAAGCTACCAACGAATGTACGTTGTTACACTTGTGGTGGAAATCATTTGGCAAACGTGTGCCCCAATGCACCTCAACCTCAAGCCAACCGTAGTGGCCAATATTGTACAATTGAGAGAAGATACACGAATCATACGGCTCAGGACTGCCCATACAACAAACAAACCGTGAGACAGAACTACCCGCAAACATACCAGCAGCCAGGTAGGTATCAAGGCCAATACAATGCTCTAGCTCAGTGATGAGTAGCACCTCCTTTAATGTCAATCCGGGAAGACATGAGGATGGTATGAAGACCACGAGCAAGTGGAAGCACAAGTGCGTGAGTGAGAAGCACACAAGCATGCACACACATACACACACACGCGCACACACCGTAAGAACAAAGAGAGTAAGACAATGGAATCACTTCTATTGCAAGAAAGTTCTCATACAAGCTCAAACTACAAGAAGCTAACCCCTAAAATGAGCTCTCTAGCTCTATTTATAGTTCTTGACTAGCTTTGGCCCTGTTCAGACCTAGTGTCCGGCCTAGTTAAAAATTAGGTTCTGGGGCTTATTTGAGGGCCCAAACGAGATCTAAAAATTATGAAAATTGACAGGCAACTACATCTAAGGCTCCCCAAGCTCGAGGACTCCTCGGCTTGTACAAAATGGAGCTACAAAAAGGTGAAATGATATTTACAAGGGTTCGTAGTGATGAGAATCACTTTAGAATGATGTGGGGGTTTTGAAAAAAAATAAGTTGCCTCAGTGCTAGATCTTCATGTGTGTCCATACTTGCTTCTTCCCGCATCCTGTCAACACTCTCCCCCCCCTAGGGTCTGTCGTCTCTGACAGACCTCTTTTCCGCCGTTTGATCAATGTATTGTTGCAGGAGGTCGGTTGCCAATTCTTGTTCTTTGATTTTTAAACCTCTGATTAGATCTCGTTGCAAAGCCTCCCAATCCACTGTACCAGGCATGTCAGGTTGTGGCATCGTGTAAAGCTCAGAATGCATCGTTTGTTCGCATGCAAAGAGATGGAGTAGATGCGTAGGCCGTGGCGCAAATACCTCTGAATGTGCTTCCCAAAACCCCGTGGTGAACATATCGTCAAATGTTTGCTTGTAGCAGGCAGGGAGATATCTTATGCGTGCATGCCATGCGTAAGCCACTCGTATGCTCGGGGTTGTGCTCATATCATATAGCAGGTCGTAATTACCATTAATAAACCCGGGAATAGGAGGTTGAATACGGCATACATTGCGAAAAGTTTTGAGTACGACCTGCATCATGTCGAAGATCTTGAGCATCATCTGGGCAGCGACATCTGGCATAGGGTGGAGGCGTGGTATCCAATGTCTGATGGTTGCAATCATGTATGACACTGTAGGAGTACCGGTTGGGGGGGCGATAGCGGGGTAATTGAGCCATTCTTTACAGTTTGCGTTATTCTGAACCTTGATGGCAAAAGCTTTCCATGATCGGCGTCTTTGCACTGGCCCAAAACACGGATTGTACCTCAAATGCATGGGGGCATGATCCCATGTTCGAAGCATTTCTGGGTAAGTTTCGAGTAACTTTTGCCTCCACGTTGGTTGGAATATGACCCCTTTTCGTGCCGCTTCTGGTATGTCTTCTGGTTCGAACTGTGTGGCAAATGTGGGGCACTTGTTGGTGACCCGTTTGATTTCTGCATTGTAATCAGCTAACAGTACAAAATAGGGCTTGTATTGCAGTTCTGAACTAGTGATAAGGCGTCTAGGGGCGATGTGCCTGAAGTATTCTGAGTGAAGGATGGTGTCCTCAATGGCCTTCATTGCCAGCATCTGAGTGGATATCCGCTCCTGATGAGTTTGCCCCATCTCCTCTACTTGTTTCATCCATGCTGATGGGGGTTCCTCATAGGTATCTTGACCTTCTTCTGTTACGCGTCCTCCTGGGAATGGTTGAGGCTCGTAGGCGTCGACTAATGCTTCCTCCACTGGGATGGTAACTGCTTCTTCTTCTGACGGTTGCTCTGGTGGGGAAGGGGGTCGTTCGTACTGCATCAACTTCAGTTTTAATTCTGCGATCTGCTGCCGTAACTCCAGCACGTCGTTGGGCGTTGAAGGTTCAGGTTCGGTTGAAGTAGCAGCGTCTGTCATTTCTTTATGTTCCTGTCGGTGTGGTGTAGACTCTTGGGGTCTCTGCAAGTCCTTTAGCTGGTCGGCAAGCTGATCATGTGCTTCTAACAGATTGGCATACGTTTCCAATATTTGTTGTATGTTCTCTGATGGGACTGCTTGAAATTTGACCGGGTCTATGGGTGCTCCCGGGGTGTTCTCCATGGCCGCCTCGACATTCTCTTGGTTTTGTTGTTGAAGCCGTCTGTTTTCTTCTTGAGCTGCCGCTAGATGTCGTCGTAGCAAAGCCATATTTCGTTGAAGCCTTGCGTTGCGGCCCATCTGATCTCGCAGCTGTTCCTCCATGGCTTTGCGCTCTTCCATATGTCTCGCCTCGAGTTGCGCATTTGTCTGTTCGAGGGCGGATATCTTTCTTTGTGACTCCGTATGACTGAACTCCAAAGCATTGACACGCTCTTGGAGAGTTGCTGAGAGGGTGCATAGGTCTTTGTTATTTTCTTCCAACAATGTATATTCCTGCTTAAGCTGAGTGGCAGCTTCGAGCATCGTGTCGAGTGCAAGACTAAATGAGGTGGATGCGGGGGTAAGGATGGAAGATGCAGGGGGTTGGGAAGTGGGAATGGGAAAAGTGGATGTTGTGCCTATCGTGTGTGGAAGTGGTGATGTGAGTGTAATAACATGTGATGGTGTTGTGAGAACAGTGGTAGTGGGTGACCCAGTGGATGGTGAGATGTCCATGGGATCGGACATGAGAGAGTGTGATTCGTGAAACGTGAACACCGGGATGGTGGGTGGTGTGATAGTGGTGTTTGTGAATGTGGGGAAGTGAACTTGGGGAAGGGACTTTTTCTTATGTTCATCAACCTGTCGAAGAATGTTTACAAATTGGGTCCACAAGGAGGGTTGGGTGATTAGTGGGGTGCCCGGGGCAGTTACAAGGGATGGGGTAGGTAGAGTTTGGGGGGAAGGAAATGGAGGGGTGGACGGTAAAGAGATGGAAAGAGTCTGACTAGTGACAGGTGGTTGTCCAAAGGCAAGGGGGAAGAATGGGTGACCTAATTGGGGTTCAAAAACCTGAGTGACAGAGATGGATGAGGGTGAAGGAAGGAAAGTGGAAACGGGGGTGTGTACAATGGTCTCACTATAGGAGGAGAATGGTTGTGTAGAAAGACACGTGGAGAGAGGCTCTGAGGGTGGGATAGGAGATGATGGGGGAGATGGGGCATGCGTAATTTCCTCCGGTTCATCATTGGGCCTAGGGCTAATCATGTGCACATCTTCTGCTGTGGACGTAGCTAACGCGGTAGAGACTTCCATTTGAATCATCTTTCCGTGTCGAGGTCGTGTATCAATTCTTCTTTGGTCGTAAGCAGGGTTCTCTTGATAGACCAAGGTTCTCATTGCTTCACTGATGCCACAGGTGTCCGCCAAAAGATTTAGCGATTCTACAAACTGGGGATCGATATGCTCTGAGTGTAACATCTGGTTTACTAGGGCCCTATTTGCTTCTTCTGTCATCTTATGGCGTCGTTGTACCTGCTTGATTGTTTGGTATAGCCGTTTGAGCTGTGCCGTATATGCAGGGGCTTCGTCTTCACTCTCTTCTGGGTTATTCCTTGGTGCCTGCTCCTGAGCTTGTGTGTTTGGACTTTGAGGAGGTTGCGTCACTCCTAGCTCCTGTACGCTGCTTGTCTCACCTCGTGCCTGTTCTCTTTGGGTTGATGTCCCCGGATCGATATTGTCAGGGCAACCTTCACTGTCTGATAGATGAGCCGTCTGCAGAAATGTTTCAAAATCAAAATTTTGGTCTTCGGTGAAAGTGGCCATCGCTGCGAATTCTGCATCGGTTGGTAGCGGAGGGGCAGAGGGAGTGGGCTGTACCACCTCTCTTGGTCGAGACTCCTGGAGATGGATTGTGATTGGTGCCACCGGGGCTTCCTCTCTAGTGGAGACTTCGGTAGTGGTTGCTGGAGGGATCAGGACTTGTGAAAGGGATCCACGCATTCTTTTTGCAGGCTGACTCCCTGACTTTCGCCCTTTAAACAATTCTAGATGTGCATACTTTAGGGCTCGAGCAACTGGCACATCATACGCCAGACATCTGTAGATGATTCTAGTCAACGCACAGCAACCATGTAGAGTGGGCTTCCTCACACCCCGCTTGCCTGCCTCATATACCTGATCTAAGATCCATATTGGCATCTTAATGGGCAAGCTTCCGGTCTCTGCTAAATACAGTCCGTACCATATCTTCTTGTGAGGCTGAGTGAAACGGTCTTGAGCTGGAAATGCGAAGTGCTGGAGGCACATCCGCAGGGGTATGGCGATGTTAGGGGTGAGGGCGCACATGTCTTTGAGCTTCTTGACTCTATTGCTCTTCATTGATTCTGGTATCAGGGGGTCGCGATCTGAAGGCACATGAGTGCCATACATTTGAAGGGCTTCCCTGATTAATGTTACATTTAGTTCAAACTTCCTCATCTCCTCCAGATTAGATAAGGAGGGCACCCAGAATGTGCCTGAATGATCTTTATCCCCGGTAGGTTTCATCGTAGCAATCAAGTAGTAACACCTGAGGAAGTCAGGTTTTGGTAGAGCTGCACTGAAGTAAGTTTGCAGTCCTGCCTTTCGCCAGATCTCTTGAAGGGGAGCTGCATTTTGTAAGGCCTCAAATTCTCTTGAAAAGAATTGGAAGGTCCACCAAACCCCTCCACACTCCATCTTGGACTCCCAGATGTGGTCCGCGTCTCCCAAATCCCCTGGCATTTCATTGAACCAATGGGAGTGCCCTTTTACTCTTTCGGTTAGTCCACTGGGTGGATCTGGAATAGGGATTCTTCGCACATTCAAGAATTCTTCAGGTCTAGCCGTTGGTGGAGCTTCCACTGGCATGGCATCCCAGTTGATGGGGGCACCAGATCCTGCCTGAGAGCTTGTGCCTGCCGCGGTTGCCATGAGAGTAGGTCGCTTATCTGCTGGAAGACGAAAGGCACATTAGTGTTGCATAGGAAACAAGATGTAATGGTGTTCCCTTCACAATACTAACGTGACAATCCCGGAGGTCAGTAGTTAGTGGTGAGGTGTTTATGATATGTGTGAGTGGTGATTAAAGGTCAGTGTCATCCTAGGTGCGTACTTTGGTCATGCAATGGACTCGAAATGCTTCTGTGTTAGTGTGGATGGATTTACAGAAGATGGTCAGGGGGTTTAGTACACAGTTTAACTCTCCACACTTTGATACAGGAGTCGTAGCTTTTAGAGCTAAGGACAGGTGAAGACTTTGGTCTGAGTGTGTGATGTGGTTGGGACCTTGTGGGCACCCATTTCCAGACATTCCTGGAGTTGATGGGAGTGTGGACAGTGAGAGGTGTAGGTATCTTGTCACTTCCTGAGTTGTTGGCCAAGAGTGCTTGTGAGGGCTGCTTCATCCTTGTGTCTGTAGTTGAAGTAATTTGGGCTTGTAAGCTAGCCTTGGGGACCCATATCTGTCTAGCATTAGGGATGGCCTTCATTGACCGCTTAGGGACCCAAATAGAGATGGTGTGCCTAGGGGTGATCCTAGGGGGCTTCTTAGCTTTGATCCTTGATTGTGAGGCTCGTGTCTTGTCTCCTTGAGAATCTGCGATTGGGGCTGTGGGTCTCCCATCCTTGCGTATCCAGATCTGCTTCACGCCACGAGATGCTCCATGTTGCGCGGGTTGGCGCTCCTTCCTCTTGATCAGCGGTCTCCTTCGTATAGAGTGGTGTTCGGTCCGTTCGTTTAGAATCTTCTTTGGATCAATTAGGAACTCCTTCTTGGCTCCTAAACCTTCAGTAAGATTGACATTCCTCTGCACCATAGAAGTTTGGACAAGCACAACGTGGTTATCTTCGCGTGGATTCCTGGAGGGACCAGGAGTTGTTGCCTGTTCTATTGGTTTGAGTGCTTGATTTTCTAATTCAATCGTGAGACGACTTTGGCCTACCCAAGCCTGAAGAAGTCCACTTCTTAGGTTCAGGTTGACTGCGTGATCATAGATCCAGTCTTGGCCCAAGATAAGCGGTTCGGTCAGATCCTCGTCTTCACACACTAGCACTTTTACTGGCATGAGGACCTCTCGTATGTAGAGGGGAAGATCCACCTCTCCCATACAAGGGGTTTCAACACCTCCTAATCCTATCAGATATGCTTCTATGGGTTTTACCTTCAACTGCAGCTGCTGGCAGTAAGAAAGCCGAACTGCACTTGTGGCTGCTCCTGAATCAATTAAAGCCCTCACGCTTGTTGTGCTGTCCTTTTGTCCCATTTCTAGGGTCACAAAAGGTCGTCGGTCTACTATCTTATGGGTGTGTCCACTTGAAGCCTCACACATGGCCATGGGATAGCCTGGGGACTCTTCAGTGTTAGTCATAGGCTGGTCTCTTCCTTGTCTTCTCAACTTCATTCGTTTGATACGTTCTAAGGCCTCTGCCTGTGCTTCTTCTCGAATTCGTTTTTCCTCCTCTTTACGTTGCTTAGCAATATTGAGTCGGCTTAGCATCTCCTCCGTGAGGGGTTCCTGATACAGCTTGACTCTGCATCCGCTAATATAGTTTGGGAGGACATCCCCTTCTAAAGTGGCTAGTCGTACTGCTCCACTCGTGGAGATCCTATTAATGATCATAGGTCCGTAGCCTCTCTTTTCTAGCTTTCTTGCGTGTTGTTTCAATGTGTAGACTAACACTAGATCTCCTGCCTTCAAGCCCTTATCCTTCACATGGGCATCAAAGTATGCCTTTTGCCGTTTCTTTGCAGCATAGATACCTGCTGCTGCTCGTAGCCTCGTCTCACCTAAGCGCTCTAGATCAAAGATCCTCGAGGACAACTCGTGTCCATTCCACTCATGCTCTTGTGCTACTCTTAAAGCTGGAATTAGGAAATCTAAGGGTAACACCGCATTTTGTCCGAAGACCATCTGAAATGGGGTGGCATTGAGTACCGTTTTGTAAGCAACTCGGTATGCCCAAACAGCATGATGAAGTTGTTTGTCCCAATCAGAGCGTTTATTATTTACCAGTTTCGTCAATACATTACACAGGATCTTATTCGTGCTCTCGGCTTGTCCGTTAGCCTGTGGGTGATAGGGTGCAGATTTCTTATGTATCACCAAGAATTCTTGAAGGAGATTTTCAATGACCTCATTCAAGAAGTGCGTACCTCTATCACTAACCAACTCTATTGGTAACCCATATCTAGTGAACACATTTTCGAATAAGAATTTAGCCGTCGTTTGAGCATCATTCTTTGTTGTGGCTTTTACTTCCACCCACTTTGTAAGGTAATCCGTGGCTACAATAATGTATTCTGCATGGGAGTTCCTAGCTGGGGGGTTGATGGGACCTACAAAGTCTATACCCCACTTTGAAAATGCACGTCCTCCCATCATTGGCCTCAAGGGCATTTCATCTCTTCTTGTCGGATATTGGGCACGTTGGCATGTGTCGCAACTCTTCACATAAGTATGTGCATCCATATGAAGAGTGGGCCACCATAGTCCTGAGAATAGAATGGTCTTAATTACTCTGTCAGGCCCAAAGTGTCCACCTGCAACACCGCTGTGTGCCGTTTCCAAGACTTTCAGGTAGTCTGATTCATGTACGCACAGTCTTAGGTAACCATCCTTGCCTCTTCTATATAGGTTATCCCCTACTAAGGCATAGTCTTGAGCCTCTTGCTCCATGCTCCGTCTTCTTGCAAGACTAGCCAGATTGGGTAATGTTCCCGATCTCATGAACTCAACCAATGGAGCACTCCAATCGGGGATTGATGACACGTGATAAAGAGTGGCATGCTCCACTGGGGGCCTCTTCTGGCATACTGGACAATTGTGGATCCATTCTTGTATTTCTTTGTCCATGCTCGGCCAATACACTCCTAAGCGCTTTAGATTCTGCAATGTTCGCTGTTTAGAGTAGTGATTCCCTAGCAGTCCTTCATGGGCTTGCTGCAGCCAACTAGCATGTTCATCCTCCTCGACACAAGCTAACACCCCTTCTGTATCTTGCTTGTACATACTTCCAGCCAAGATTTGATACTTTAATGATTTTACAACTTCTTCTTTGCTGGTTTTCACATTCTTATTTGCAGGCCCGAAGGTTAGGACTGGTACCAACTTATTTGCCCATTTAGGAACAACTTCTAAATTGAACAGATAAGCATCAGGCAATTCGTCAGACACTCCTTGCGGTGGCTCTCCTGAAGTGATGCGAGAAAGATGGTCTGCCCTAAGATGGGTTCTACCTTTCCTGACAACAACTTCAAAGTCGTATTCCATTAGTAAGAGGAACCATCTTACTAAGCGACCTGTGTTGCAAGGTTTATTGACCAAATATAGTAACGCTTGATGATCAGTGAAAAATTTGAACTTATTGGCCAATAGATAGTGTCTAAACTTCTTCACAGCATATATCATGCCTAAGCCTTCTCTCTCCGTTGTGGTGTAATTTCGTTCAGCTGCATTTAATTGCCTACTAGCATATGCTATCGGCAAATCTAGGTTTCCTTCACCTGTGGGTTGTGCTAGCACACATCCTATTGCATGATTGGAGGCATCTACATGGACATGAAAGGGTTTGCTCCAATCCGGAGTAGTCAATATTGGTGCTGTGCACAAACGTTTTTTCAGCTCGTTGAAAGAATTCTCGCATTCCTCGTTCCATTCAAAGTTTGTTAACAACCCATAAAGAGGTTTAGCTATGATGGCATACATGTGGATAAACCTACGGTAATATCCGCAATGGCCCATAAAGGCTTGTACCTCTTTAACATTCCTTGGTCTGGGCAACTCTGCTATTGCTCTTACTTTGTCTTCATCTGTTGAAATTCCATTCTTAGAAACGATGTGACCTAAGATCTTACCTTGTCGTACCATAAACACACACTTTTCTGGATTCAGACACACTCGATAATCTCTACACTTGTTGAAGATTTGCCTGAGTTCAGGGATGTGGTAACTTCTCTCTTGGGAATGAGCGCACAAATCATCCACATATACTTCTAAGCTCTTTCGCAAGAACTCTTTGAAGACATGACACATGAGTCTTTGGAATGTTGCAGGTGCATTGGTGAGCCCAAATGGCATCACACGGAATGCAAAGATTCCCCATTCTGTGGCAAAGGCCGTTTTGTGTTGATCTTCGGGGGCAATGGCTACTTGGTTGTAACCTGAAAATCCATCAAGGAAGCTGTAAACCTCCTTGCCTGCAACACGCTCCAAAAGATGTTCGGTGATGGGCAGTGGATAACTATCTCTAATCGTAGCGGCATTAACTTTTTTAAGGTTAATGCACACTCGCAATTTCCCATTCTTCTTGGGCACCACTACAATAGGGGACACCCATTCAGTGTGCTCAATCTCATAGATGAATCCGGCTTCAATCAGCCTGTCAATTTCCTCTTTTATTTTGGCCGCATAATTGTCATTATACGTGTAGGGTTTTTGTTTGGTGGGCTTAGCATCAGCGGTCATCGGAATCGTATGAGAGCAGATCTCTGGATCTACTCCTTTCAAGTCTCTATAATGCCATGCGAACACATCCCTATATTCTCTTAATAGAGCTACAAGCTCTGCTTCTTCTTCTGCACTTAGGTCGTCACCTATGTACGTACATCTCTCTTCGTTCCCTTCAAGGGTCACTACAATTTTTTTGGTCTTTTCTTTATTGTCATATGCTTCTCCTATAATGGCCTCTCTCTTAGGCATTCGTACCAATATTTTCCGGTCTTCCACTTCATATTTCTTGAAATTTTCTGGTACTTCAAACAATGATTCTTCCTCTTCTTGTCTTACTGCTTTCCTTTTCTTTTTCTTTTGACTTCCTTCGCTTCCTTTCTTTGAATTTATCGTTTTAATACTCGCAAGGGGTTCTTCTTCTTTTTGGGTTAACACTCCTATGTCTTCTAAGTAGTGTTCCTCTGAGTCAAAGTAAGTATCCATCACAATGGATTCTAGATCATCGTCACTCTCTTCTTCTTCCATGGACTCACTAGGATCACACTCTTCCAACAAGGGCTGACACATGAACACTGAAATATCGTAACCCTCCTCATCGCAATGGGGTGTCCATTGTTCCTCATTGACTGCAATGTCCATGGTAGCTAAGATTTCTGCCCAACCATGAGGCTCAAATTCCTCATCAGGAAATATCATCGGAGTATAGGCTGGGTCTTTGATTGGTCTATCTCCTGGGGGAGCTCCTTCTTCTCTCGCTTTTCGGCACTTTTCCTCTCCCTCCGCGACCTTGCACATCCACAAGTGAGTATCTTCATGCAACCAGGATGGTTCAGGTGAACTTCCAGAATGCACGGAGATAGAGTCTTCTTTCGCTTTGTGGATAGGATTCCACTGTAGGGGTGGTACATCTCTGAAGGTGTGATCCTTCAGATTGACCTTGGTGGTGACCCCTAAGTGCTGTAAGTACAAGGAGTTGGTTCCCCAATCTTGTACTATTTGTAATTGTCGTAGGAAGGGTCTTCCTAGGATCATCTCGTAAACATTATTCTTCTCAAAGTCACATATGGCAAACGTATGTTCAAACTCTACACCACAAGTGGTTAGAGTTATCCCTTCAAGCAATCCGAGAGGTCTTTCAAAATGACCATCTGCCATTTGAAGTTTCATTCTCGTTGGTCTTAAGGTGGGTTTGCCCCATTGCTTCCACAGGGAGATGGTCGCGATAGCAACACCGGCACCCGAATCCACAATTGCTTTGGTTGTGTAACCTTGATAGGTGATCGGAAGATAAGTGTTACCTTCTTCACCTTCGCTCATGTCTCCTATCTTGTCAAGAGGTATCTCGGGAACTTTCTGCTTAGAGCCTACTTTTGGTATATTGGATTCAAGTTCTGGAACCTGATCTTTCACATGATTCCAGAGCTCCGGTTTTGCCTTGAGGAGTTCCTCTACAGTGAGGTGACATTGAACCTTAGTGTTCTTCACCACATCAGTGTTCCTGGGAATCACTGAGTCTTCATTTCTTACCAATATCGTGGGCGCTCTGATCTGGAGAGATTCAGATTCCCATGGGCCTGTGAAATGAGGCAACTCTTGTAAAGAATTAGATTCAAAATCTAATCTCTCATCCTCTTGTTGCTCTGCTTGATCCCCATAGATAGAGGGAATGTCTTGGGGAAATTGATCACGAAGATCATCAATCTCAGGAATCGGAGGGGAATCACCCTTCTCCTTGGCCCATTTCTCTTCTTGTATTTCCCGCAAGAACTCTGGAGAGTACTGTTGTATTGAAGGAGGTATTCCAGCATCCGTGGAATTAGGAACATAAGCTACCATTTGTGGTGGGCTTCCTCTTTCAACAACTGGTTGAGCCTGTGGAGGTAAAGAAACTTGTGATTTGTTTACCAACTGCTCTAATCTTTCTAGTAAGCCTTGGAAATGCAAATCCGGCTTGACAGCGTTCGTCTGATTGAACTTTTGGCTAGTCTCAAGTATAGCTTGAGCTTGTTCTACCATTTTCATGCACATCTTCATCCGTTCAATCTCTAAGTCGGCTCTAGGGTAACTCCTGTCTAGGTTTGCAGCTGTTGGCCCTTCTTGAAGTCGAGCCTGGTAGGCTTTAAACATCATGTCCAAACCTTCAGGAGTGGGGTCAGCTAATACTGATCCTACTCGGGGTGGTGGGTGGGTTACGAGGGGTGTGTTAGAGGGTGGAGAATTGGAGGGTGATGGGGATGGTAGTGGAGGAAGTGTGTGGGAGTGCGGTTGAGATGTGATTTCAGTGATTTTTGCCTTGGTTTCTCTCACGCTTTCTTCAAGTTCGTTTATCTTTTTTGCCCATTGTCTCTTCATTCTTTCACGACTATCCTTCCAGGTGCTAGTCCTCTTTTTGGGTATGCTCTCTGTTTCACTCACCTCGGGGCTCTTTTCGGGACCAACACCTTGGTGTTGTTGAAGTGCCTGGGCTCTTGTGATCACCTGCACAGGTGCAGTGCAAGTCCCGCTTCCTATGGAGTCTACAACTAACCCCACAACATTGATAGGAGTGATCTTAGGCATGTTATTGGGGTTTTTTGGGCAATCTCGTAGGAGATGTTCTTTCCCGCAGTCTTGACAAAAGCCCTGAATGGTTACTGGCTGAGGTAGTGTAGGGATAGGTAGTGGACAATCACGTACAAGGTGATCTCCCTGACATCTGAAACATGGCCCTCTAGGAAATGGGGGTCGTACCTGCCTAGGTTGAGGTCTAGAGTTGGGGTTTGTGTACATGACATTAGAATACTCCGGTTCCCCACTATTTTCACTTGGGTCCTCATAGTAGTATGACTCGTTATGCTCGGGTGACTGCATGTAGTAAGCCTGTGGGCTATCAATATGTGCGGAGTCAAAACTATGGTCACTGGGGTCACTGTCTGATAGCAATGGGGTGACTGGGACTATGGCTCTGTTCGGATTTTCTTCAGTAGATGCATACTTCACTGGGATCACATTGGTTGGAGTAGGGGGTTGCTGCACTAGGACTGGTTGAGGTCTCTGCTGCCCTTGATAAGGTGGCTGATAAGTTTGTTGCGGTCTGTTGTATTGTGGTGATGGGTACTGATTCTGGTATCTACCCTGTTGTGGATATGGCTGAGGATAATTTTGCCTAACAGTTTGTTTGTTATATGGGCAGTCTTGTGCCATGTGATTGGTGTACCTGCGCTCTATGGTGCAGTACTGTCCACTAAGGTTCACCTGAGGTTGAGCCATAATGGGGCATACACTTGCCATATGTTCGCCGCCACAATTGTAACACCGCTTAACTGGGGCAAATCTCGGAATTTGCTTGCTAGAGACGCCTAGTTTTTGGGCTACCTTCTCTGCAAGTTCCTCGATGGATGCGGATTGACCAGATGTCTGTGTGCTAGCGTTATCAGAATCCTTATAGATTTTTGATAGTCCTAATTCCTCACCGAGATTGTCCTCAATGTCTATGCACATGCGCACGCACTCCTCTATCGTTCTAGGGTCCTTCAGGTACACATATGACCTGAGCTTAGTGCTCAACAATCCATCTAGGAACAAGGCCACCTGTTTGGCTGGTGTGGGCAACTCCGGCATAGGGCATCTCTCCAGGTACTGTCTAAATCTTCTTCCAGCTAGTCTGACCGTCTCTTGAGGTGTTTGTTTGAAGCTATGAATTAGTGAGGAGGTGTTGTGCCTGATTCCACTCTTAGAAAACTCAACAATAAATGCCTCTAAGAGTTGGTCTATGTTTCTGAAATGCCTCTCATTCAGTGGTTGGAACCACGTAAGGGCAGTGTTCCTAAGGGTTAGACCGAAAGCATTATATTGCGTGAATAGGTCCTCCACTTGTTCAGCTTTCAACACTTGTCGAAATTCTGCCACATGGTCATACGGGTCTCCCGTGCCATCGAAGTAATTCTTCATGGACTTCACAAGTTGGGTTGGACGCAGGGTCCTAGTGTGTTCTCTCGGCCTTGGCAAAGGAAAATCATCAATGTCCCGGTGATTCCATGGGGTTCTATGTCTCTCAGTTTCTACTCTATTCCTTTCTGTTCCCGTTCTTTCTCTTCCCAGGGCGTTGGCAAAACTTACCTCAGGTTTGTCTCTACCTCTATCTCTTTGAGCGCCATGAGCGTGGGAGGTCCCAGCTCCTTGATGACCAAAGGACACATTAGACCTTGGTTGGGGAAAAACTAATTCACCCTTCCAAGTGTAGGCATGTCTGCCCTGCTCAGTGACCACGAAGATTCTCTCTGATGCAGTGTCTAGGTAGGTTACTTGGCCTGGACTATCAGGGTCTTTAAACTCGTAGATTGTGAGGGTGTTCCCCTCCTGAGGTTGAGAGGTTCTATATCTCCAAAAAGCCTCATCGGTTTCCCGATTTAAAAGCAGATCTATGCTTTTATTATCTTGTGGAATCCACTCAGGAGTCATGATTCTGGTCAAGACAGACTTACCACGGGGAGTTCTTGGCTCTCTCTCTAAATTCCCTTGCTCTATATCTCCCATGTCGGTCTCTACAATCACATTTCCAAACTCATCAGTTCTATCGGGAAGAGTGGTGACTACATATATAGTCCCCTCTTTATCTAGGTATGCTCCACTCTCAAACTTGACTACCGGGTGGTCTATTCCATGGGGTTGGTCGGGGTTCTTAATCTGGACCACTGATCTTCTCAGTCCGTCTTCGTAGATGCGAGCACCTAGACGATTCGTCCTGATATATTCCAATTGAGTCTTATAAGGCCCCTCTGGCTTTTCTAGATATGCCAACCCTGAACTACCTACTGATCTCTCCATGTGATAGGACATCTCAGAATGACTTGTCTCTGATCTGGCAGTGTATGGGTAATCACTCAACTGCTGGGCCCAAGACCTGGCAGTGTGATTGACACTAGCTTCAGAAGATCTGAGGCTTTGTCTGTCTCGGCCTAAGTGTCTGCCTGATCTAAGGTTCATATGCCTGATTTATTCACCCCCTGGAACCCAAGCACACTCTCGTTGCAGGTTGATTTTGCCCCAATCACTTTGTTCTTTTTAGTTGATTATTATGTTTATGGTCTTGTCTGAAATTGCGTCGTCAGGAGTACTTAAATGAATTTCCGCACTTGATGAGTGATCGATTCCCGTTTACCTTTTTGTCCCTTAGTGTTTTCGCACTTAAGACCTATTTATTTTCTTGCACTTGGTTGATTAATTCTCTTGGACTTAATTCGTGCCTAACGTTGCCCTGGTTAATTACCACACCTAAGTCGTACTTAGCCTAGGCTAGGAATTGACAAAGGAGGGTTATGAGATCTTCCAACCTCAATCAGCTGGTTGACCCGACAGCTATGCAAGCCCAGGAAGCCTTCTCCCAAGCCTGGTACTCACCCTTGCTAGCTTGCTTTGGATTGCCTTGAGCGCACACCAAGTTCCTGCAAAAACTCACCAGTTAGTATAGCTTTATTACCACAAGTAATCGGAAGACACACATCAATATTTTTAGTCCCCCTGGAGTAACTCACGGTACCCCCTGAATCTGAGAACCACTTAGTTCCACCTAAAGGTCAACTTAAAAATGCATGTTCTGAAACTCCACGTATGATTCTTACAAAAACCAGTCGAGGTCCACGTAGGATTCTCAACGAGCTTTCCAACGAGACCAAAATCTCCTCAATCGGAGTTCGTATGGTCAAGTTGTGACCATTCAGGCAAATAGGGGTCAAACAGGCTCTCAGGGTTCAGGGATTTCCTCACAGGTTCCTAGGTCTTGTCCCCCTTCTAAGGCTCTAATGTTACTCCAATGTGACCAAAACTAAGCTCAATTGTACCTCAATTTTACTCCAAAAATTCACCCTAAAATTTCGTGCGTTAAGGCCATGTATCGCGATAGCTCGGGTCGAAGTGTCGCGATACCCCCAAGTGTCGCGATAGCTCGTGAAGTGTCGCGATACCCCCAAGTGTCGCGATAGCTCGTGAAGTGTCGCGATACCCCGAAGTGTCGCGATAGCTCGTGAAGTGTCGCGATAGCTCGTGAAGTGTCGCGATACCCCGAAGTGTCGCGATAGGTCGGCTGGAAGTGTCGCGATACCCCAAAGTGTCGCGATAGCTCGTGAAGTGTCGCGATAACCCAAGTGTCGCGATAGCTCGTGAAGTGTCGCGATACCCCGAAGTGTCGCGATAGCTCGTGAAGTGTCGCGATACCCCGAAGTGTCGCGATAGCTCGTGAAGTGTCGCGATACCCCGAAGTGTCGCGATAGCTCGTGAAGTGTCGCGATACCCCGAAGTGTCGCGATAGCTCGTGAAGTGTCGCGATACCCCGAAGTGTCGCGATAGCTCGTGAAGTGTCGCGATACCCCGAAGTGTCGCGATAGCTCGAGATATGGCGAATTTTCCTGTTCTATCTAGGGTTCCTAGGAGCTCTAGGCCTGCGCAATGCCGTGGTGCACTCAGAATCGTGAGAAGTCGAACTTTTCGGAGTGTCGCGATAGCTCGAGCTCAACGCCTCGGGGACTGTGCAGGCAGTTTCTGTACCTGCTGAGCTTGCTGGAGATGATGATGGAGCTGGTACCTGCAAGAAACATGCAAAAAACACACAAATGCAAACACACACAATCGCTCTCTCTCAAACTCGCACACAACAAATGAGGGAAAGAAAGGGAAGATGGGATATGTAGTGGGGAAGGAGGTGGAGGTGGAGATGGAGAAGGAGGTGAAGGTGAAGATGGAGATGGAGGAAAATCAGAAATTTACCTACTACTTACCATTCCAACGCGTCCTCTCTACATCTTACCATCACACGCTCGTCCTCAAAGCTCGATCCCCGGCAACGGCGCCAAAATTTGGTGTAGCTCAGTGATGAGTAGCACCTCCTTTAATGTCAATCCGGGAAGACATGAGGATGGTATGAAGACCACGAGCAAGTGGAAGCACAAGTGCGTGAGTGAGAAGCACACAAGCATGCACACACATACACACACACGCGCACACACCGTAAGAACAAAGAGAGTAAGACAATGGAATCACTTCTATTGCAAGAAAGTTCTCATACAAGCTCAAACTACAAGAAGCTAACCCCTAAAATGAGCTCTCTAGCTCTATTTATAGTTCTTGACTAGCTTTGGCCCTGTTCAGACCTAGTGTCCGGCCTAGTTAAAAATTAGGTTCCGGGGCTTATTTGAGGGCCCAAACGAGATCTAAAAATTATGAAAATTGACAGGCAACTACATCTAAGGCTCCCCAAGCTCGAGGACTCCTCAGCTTGTACAAAATGGAGCTACAAAAAGGTGAAATGATATTTACAAGGGTTCGTAGTGATGAGAATCACTTTAGAATGATGTGGGGGTTTTGAAAAAAAATAAGTTGCCTCAGTGCTAGATCTTCATGTGTGTCCATACTTGCTTCTTCCCGCATCCTGTCAACAAATGCTCAGCCTTATTACTATAGGCCTCCTCAGAACTACCCATACCAGGCTCAACAGAGACCTCAACCCGTCTTAGCTCAGCAGCCACCCCCATCAGCGAATGTCATCTTAGTCAAATACGCTGCTGCAGAAGAGAACCTAAGTAGGGCCTTAGTGCCTTCTTCACCCTTGATCACAGAAAGTGACCCGAACTCAAACAGTTTTGACTCTACTCATGTAACTAGTCCACCCGCTTATGACACGGAGTCACCAGAGCATTTGGAGACATATCATTATGATAGTCCACCAATGGAACCTAGTTGGGAGCCAGACTATGCTAATGTGATGTACGCAAACCCAAACCCACGGCCCCAATTGAGACAACAGAGACCACAGGGCCCTAGAGGACCATGCTTTAGGTGCCAAGGAGATCACTTCATTAAGGATTGTCCACATCCCCCAATAGCAAGGCAATCACAGTACTATAGCATCCAAGGCTTTTGTGCCGATTGTGGCAAAGAGCACGTAATCAAAGATTGTCCTAAGAACCCAGTTAACGCTTCGAATGTGACACCGATCAACGTGATAGGTATTGTAAACACCGTAGATGGATCCAACCCTACATACGTGCCTATCCAAGCGATAACCAGAGCCCAGGCGCTCTTACAAAACCAACAACTTAATCAAGAGAAAGTAGCCGGAACTAGTGAAGTTGCAGAATCGAGTAGTAAAAAGACAAAATCTTGGAAAGATTCTAGGGAAAGAATCAAGAGAAAGTGGAGTAAAAAGATAAGTGAGTTGGAAGGAAGTTTGAAGGAATCTAGAGCCAAAATACAAGAATTGACTTCACAAGAATTAAACCAAGAAATTCCAGCTCAAAAATCAGGATCAGTTTTGGCGGAACCGATACCGGAAGATTTAGACATGATGTTTCGTGCATATCAGGCTAGAATAAAAGAGGGACCTCAAGTAACGGAAATGAGTAAAAACTACCCTCGAGCTGATCTAGAAATCGAGAGAACTAAACTTTGCATGAAAATGGTAGAATTAGCACAAGCTTTGTTTGAAGCCTCTAGATATCTTAATTGGAATAACATGGCAAAACCGGAATTACACTTTCAAGGATTAATGGAGAGGCTAGAACACTTGATAGAAAGCAAAGAGAAAAAGGATCAACCTAGGAACCCTATTGTCTCAGAGACACAGGAAAGGAATGCACCATCCCTGTCTCAAGTACCCAATACAGAAAGTCAAAGCAATTTGTCTTCCATACATAGGTACTCACATGAATTTTTGAGGGAAATCCAAGAAGAGAAATGGAGAAAAGAACAGGGAACTCATCCTCCTATTTAGGAAATAGACGACTTGCAGGAACAATTTCCCCAAGACATCCCCTCTATATATGATGATGTAGAGGTGGAACAACTGAGTGAACCCACAGGATTTGAATCTAATTCTCTACAAGAATTACCTCAGTTCACAGGACCTTGGGAAGCAAAGTCTATTAGTATGAGAGCACCCACGATAATAGTGAGGAATGAAGAATCAGTGATCCCTAGGAACACGGAAGTGATCAAGAATACCAAAGTACAATGTAATCTCACTCTGGAGGAATTGTTAAAGGTAAAACCAGAATTGTGGAAGCACGTAGCAAATCAATTCCCTGAGCTAGCTACCACACCCTCTCAGATAGGATCACATAAGAAGGTACCAGAGATACCCGTGGAAAAGATTGGAGACGTAAGCGAAGGAGAGGAAGGTAACACATATCTTCCAATAACCCATCAGGGCTACACCACGAAAGCCATCTTAGATTCAGGAGCCGGAGTAGCCATCGCTACCACCGCTTTATGGAAACGTTGGGGTAAGCCAGCACTCAGACCCACCAGGATGAAACTACAAATGGCTGATGGACACATAGAAAAACCATTAGGCTTACTAGAAGGCATATCTCTCACCACTTGTGGTGTAGAATTTGAGCATACTTTCGCCATTTGTGACTTTGCGAAAAACCGTGCGTATGAGATGATATTGGGACGACCATTCATGCGTCAGTTGCAAATTGTACAAGATTGGGGAACTAATTCTTTGTACTTGCAACATTTAGGAGTGACTACTAAAGTCAATCTTAAAGACTATTCACATAGAGATGTGCCCCCAATACAATGGAATACCATCCATAAGACACCAGCAGAGACGGAATCCGTGCACTCATTAGAATCAGATCCTTCTTGGTTGCATGAGGATACCCATTTATGGATGTGTAAAGTAGCCAAACAAGAGGAAGAACGATTAGAAGCAAGGACCTTAGGTGCAGAACAACATCCACGAACCCTTCAAGATCCAGCCTATGCACCTGTAGTATTCCTAGACGAAGAGTTTGAACCCCATGGTTGGGCGGAAATACTAGCAACCATGGATGTAGCCATCAATGAAGAACAATGGACACCCCACTGTGACGAGGATGGCTATGACATTTCAGTTTTTACGATAGAGCCAATCACGGGCGATGCAATTTTAGAAGAGTGTGAACCTAACACTGATGCATTTGAGGATGCAAGCGATTTTGATTTAGAATCAATTATCATGGACCCACCCTTTGCATCACAGGAAGAATATTTCTACGAAGTAGAGACTCACACTGAGAGACACGAGGACATTACGAACGAGGTAAGGTTAGCCACTCAAGTGACTACTAAAAGTGAAGGCAAGAAAAGAAAGAAGAAAGACACCATGACAGAAAAAGAAGAATCCTTGTTTGAAGTACCCGAGAATTTCAAGCAATACGAAATCGAAGATAGAAGAATCATGGTACGAATGCCTAATAGAAAGGTAAATGATGGACAAGTATATGATAACCGAGAGAAAACCAAGAAAGTAATAGTTGCCATAGAAGGAGAAGAAGAAAAATGCACATACATAGGGCATGATTTGACAACTGAAGAAGAAGAAGAGTTAGTTGCCCTATTGCGCGAATATAGAGATGTTTTTGCTTGGAGTTACAAAGATTTGAAGGGAGTAGATCCAGATATATGTTCTCATAGAATCCCTATGACTCCAGATGCAAAACCGACAAAACAAAAACCTTACACGTACAATGATAACTACGCTGCGAAGATTAAAGAGGAGATAGATCGCTTGATAGAAGCAGGATTCATTTACGAAATTGAGCATACCGAATGGGTATCCCCCATTGTGGTTGTGCCCAAGAAGAATGGAAAATTGTGTGTGTGTATTAACCTTAAAAAAGTTAATGCCGCAACGATTAAAGACAGTTATCCTCTTCCTATCACGGAACACCTATTGGAGAGAGTTGCGGGCAAGGAAGTTTACAGCTTTCTTGATGGATTCTCAGGCTATAATCAAGTAGCCATTGCTCCAGAAGACCAACACAAGACGGCTTTTGCCACTGAATGGGGCATATTTGCATTTCGTGTGATGCCATTTGGCTTAACAAATGCACCCGCCACTTTCCAGCGACTCATGTGTCATGTTTTTAAGGAATTCTTACGCAAGAGCTTGGAAGTTTATGTCGATGACTTATGTGCACATTCAAATGTAAGGCAGACACATACCCCAGATTTAAGACAAATATTTGACAAATGTCGAGAGTATCAGGTTTGTTTGAACCCAGAAAAATGTGTTTTCATGGTCAGACAAGGCAAAATTCTAGGACACATTGTGTCAAAAAATGGAATCTCTACGGACGAGGAAAAGGTGAAGGTAATTGCAGAATTACCTAGACCAACTAATGTGAAAGAGGTACAGGCATTTATGGGCCATTGCGGTTATTATAGGAGATTCATACACATGTATGCAATCATAGCCAAGCCTTTGTACTCTCTTTTAACCAACTTTGAATGGACAGATGAATGTGAAAATTCATTCAATGAACTCAAACGACGCTTGTGCTCAGCACCTATATTGACTACCCCAGATTGGAGTAAGCCATTCCATGTACATGTGGATGCATCCAATTACGCCATAGGATGTGTGTTAGCACAACCCACGAATGAAGGTAACATAGATCTCCCCATAGCTTACGCTAGCAGACAACTGAACGCAGCAGAAAGAAATTACACCACGATGGAACGAGAAGGATTAGGGATGATCTACGCAGTAAAGAAATTTAGGCACTACTTGTTGGCCAACAAATTCAAGTTCTTTACAGATCATCAAGCCCTATTGTACTTAGTCAACAAACCATGTAACACAGGACGATTGATACGTTGGTTTCTATTACTCATGGAGTATGATTTTGAAGTAGTAGTCAGGAAAGGAAAGACACATCTTAGAGCTGACCACCTTTCGAGATTAACCTCAGGAGAAGCTCCTCAAGGAGTAGCAGATGAATTACCAGATGCATACTTGTTTAACCTTGAGATAGCACCAGAATGGGCTAAACCAATAGTCCCTATTCTGACATACGGACCCAAGAATCCTAGGATAAAGATCAGAGAAGGAGAGATTACCAAGTCTCAGAGGTACCAAATAATGGCAGGAAGCATATATAAACAGGATAATCAAAAGATTCTTGCCTGTTGTGTAGATGAATCAGAACATGCGAATTGGTTGCAATTAGCACACATAGGTGCACTAAAGCAACATCATTCGAAACATCGAACATTACAGACTCTGCAAAGACTAGGAGTATATTGGCCTTCTATGGAAGCAGATGTCTACAACTTGTGCAAAGAATGCCATGTTTGCTGTGAAAGACCACCAGTAGAACATGCTACACTCTATCACGTGTCTCTCACACCAGACTGGAGTGAACCTTTAGTGACATACTTGAGGACGAACACATTCCCTCAAGGCATGACCTTAGCTCGACAACGCAGTCTAGAGCAGGAAGCTCAAGACTATTCACTCATTGGTGATAATTTATACAAAAGAGGACGAGATGGATATTTAAGACAATGTGTTCATGATAGCGATTATCTGAGCATACTAGAGACTGCACACCAAGGTGTTGCAGGAGGTCATTTTGGACTAGATAGGATAATCAAAGCCATTCTCTTTGCAGGATTATGGTGGCCCACTCTTCACATGGATGCTCATACCTATGTAAAGAGATGTGATGTGTGCCAAAGAACTCAGTTTCCTACTCGCAGAGATGAAATGCCATTGAAACCCATGATGGGCGGACGTGCATTTTCAAAGTGGGGTATAGACTTTGTAGGACCCATTAACCCCCCTGCAAAAGGTACACATGCGGAATACATTATTGTTGCCACAGATTATCTAACCAAATGGGTAGAGGCAAAAGCCACAAAAAAGAATGATGCTCACACGACTGCAAAATTCTTATTTGAAAATGTCTTTACAAGATATGGATTGCCTATAGAGTTAGTGAGCGATCGAGGCACTCACTTTCTAAACCAAGTCATTGAATATTTGTTACAGGATTTTATGGTGATTCACAAGAAATCTGCACCATACCATCCTCAGGCCAATGGTCAGGCTGAAAGCACTAACAAGATACTCTGTAACGTACTGACGAAACTCGTGAACAACAAACGTTCAGATTGGGACAAACAGTTACACCACACTGTTTGGGCATATCGAGTGGCCTACAAGACCGTACTCAATGCAACTCCCTTTCAGATGGTTTTTGGTCAGAATGCAGTGCTTCCTTTGGACTTCTTGATACCGACACTTAAGGTTGCACAGGAACATCAGTGGACCGGCCATGAATTATCAGCGAGAATAATGGACTTGGAACGATTAGGAGAAACCAGGCTAAAAGCAGCAGCGGGAATATACGCAGCGAAGAAGCGACAGAAAGCATATTTTGATGCACATGTGAAAGATAAAGGCCTAAAAGAAGGAGATTTAGTTCTAGTGTATACGCTGAAACAACACGCACGGAAGTTAGAAAAGCGAGGTTATGGACCTATGATCATTAACAGACTTTCAACAAGTGGAGCAGTACAGTTAGCCACCTTAGAAAGAGATATAATGCCTAATTACATTAGTGGCTGTAGAATCAAGCTATACCAGGAACCTCTTACTGAGGATATGCTTAGACGACTCACGTTGGCAAAGAAGCGTAAGGAGGAAGAAAATAGAATACGAGTTGAAGCTCAGGCAGAAGCCATAGAACGCATTAAGCGCATGAAGCTAAGAAGACAAGGACTAGGGAGAGAACATTATAACCATCTGGAAACATCACCCAGATATCCCATGGCCATGTGTCAAGTAAAGTCAACCACTCATCCTAGCATAGTGGACAGGAGACCATTCATTACAGTTAGGCTAGAGCACGGCAATCCTTGCCAAGAACTCAGGGCTTTAATTGACTCAGGTGCTGCGACTAGTGCGATTAGATGGTCTCACTATAAGGATTCAGGAATAGAAATGCGGCCAATTGAGGCATACCTCATAGGCCTAGGAGGCATGGAAACCCCTTGCATGGGCGAGGTGGACCTTCCTATCCTCATTAAGGATGTGACCATGACAGCGAAGCTACTAGTGTGCCATGATGACGACCTAATAGAACCCCTAATCCTTGGCCAAGATTGGCTATACGATCACTCTGTGGACCTAAATCTTAGACAAGGCTCCTTACGGATTGGAACCTTAGAGCAGAAGCGAGTGATACCGCTTGACTTCCCTAACGGCATTCCGCCTGACAGTTGTAACCCTAGACCCTATGAAACACATGCGACGGAAGACCGGAAGATCTTTGATCAGCTCAAGCACGCTACGTCTACACCAACCCACTCGGGCTTGGCTATAGACAGTTGTCAATCAGAAAGACGACAGGAGATCTTCCCTGGGACTTCCTGCAAACTAGAAGAGGTAGCTACCCATCCGCTAGGGCAGATGGACACAATCAGCGGTCAGGTGGGTTGCATCAGCGGCCAAATGAGCACGACACCCTGCGGTGCTCATCCTTCCAAACTTGTTGCAGACTGGCCTAGATTAAAGTTAAAGAATGCATCACTTCCTAATGGGCATGTCACGCAAGTGTTGGATCTCCCTTCTTTTCCAAAGCAGAGCGTCCATTCGACCTCTCTCCTCAACCACGACAGAGTCAACCACGACGAAGGAACCCAGACCGACGGCAGTATCAGAAGACACAACAAGGAAAGCAGTCTAGGCCACCCAAAGGAAGCGGCACCAGACAAATATGGGTGCCAAAAGGACAAAAAGCACCGAAGAACTCCAACCAAGCAGAGATCGACAAGAAAAAGGCAGGGCAGAAACAGAATCGGTATCCACCATCCCCTCGACCTTCTTCTACAGGTTCGAGCATTCGACAAATTTGGATCGCCAAGAAATACCTTATCCATAGACCCACACCCACGCAGATTTGGGTACCCAAACCATGTATAGTAGCTCAACCCTTACGCCATGTAATATATACCCCTCACAAATCTTTCCATCCCTCAATACCACCACACCCGATACTACCTTTTGCCCCTCAACAGAAACCCACCACCCACTCTAAGACTCTTAGGAAATGGATACCGAAGAATGTCCAACCGTCTTCCCCTAACCCTTTGTCTAACTACCCCCCGACTAACATACAACCTTGTACTAAATCACTAACCTTTAAACCTTGTAAAAAATTCACCCACCATCATCACACATCACTCATAATCGCATCTCCTCAAGAAATGTATGCATGATCTGAAACGTGTAGGTGTCTAAGAGACCTGCACTAGTGCTGCAAGAAGCATTGCATCCATCACATCACAGCACTTGGCTACACGGGTTACGCATCAGTTATGGAAAGGGATTGCGGTCTCACTTTAATGGGATCATAATTAATTTCCATGCTAATGTGTTAATCTTTTGTAGCAGATCTTTCTCATTAACACACCAGTCATCATGCAAACCGACGAAGGACCATCAGGAGCAGGCCCCAGTGTAGCGGCAGTGCCCCTCAACGTGTTACGAGCAGAATCCCACCCGAGTGCTCCACCGCCAGAATTCCAAGGATTTCCAGGGCCCATGCCGATCGACAACCCACCTATGGGCTACACAGAAAAGATACACCGTAACTCTCACTGGTTTCAGGGACTTGCAGGACCCTTAGCGGACGCGGATTTCATATTTGAATCTAATTTGACATTTGATGACCGCACTTGGGGAAAATACCAATTCTTCTCCAGAGAGTTCGAAGCCCTACAGAACACCCAGGATTTAACTCACGTTTGGGCCAGAGCAGGCTTCACGGAGTATTTCAGTGATCCTCTGCCCAAACCTGACTTTTACAGGTGTTATTATTTAATCACTACTTTGCTGGCCTCAGAGAATAAGGATATCCCAGGAACTTTTATTTTGCCCTCTTTAGTGGATGATCCACCTTACAAAAGGTTTTACCTCTCAAAGGATCTAATCAGAGCTGCCATCAAAATTCATGGCACCCACACGCCCACAGATCGAGAAAGATTAATTCCAGACCCTATGAAACGTGGGGATGTCACTAAGTGGGAGGAGATCTCAGCAATTACACCTGAGCTGTCAAAGCCGCTACGGATATGCATGCAACACTTCGCATTCCCCGCTCAGGACAGATTTACCATGCCCCATAAAAGAATATGGTTTGGATTGTACTTAGCGTGTACCGGACCTCAGACTGTTGATCTGGCGAGCTGGATCATTGATCAAATGTATTTGGCACAACACAGATGGGAACGCAAGAAAGTGCTTAATGGATGTTGTGCGCTCAAGAATTGTTTATATGTGCTTAGCCTATGATTTGCCAATTGAACGTGCATTAACTGGAGAAGAGCTGAAAGCATTCAAAGGAACGACGAAGAAAGCTAGGAAGCCCAGTAGAACACGGGCAGGTAAGCGCATGAGAGGCACTATTCCTTGCCTTCAAGTGCCGGAGTCACCATCACCACAACCCTCTCCAGAGCAATCACCGACAGAAGCCACTCCCACAGTGCAACCTATTCGCATAAGGTTGTCTAGACCAGTGGTCACGGAGGGCACTACTAGTATCGCTGCACCTCAGGCAGCTGCAACCACAGAACCCACCACCACTACAACAGAAGCTCCCACCACTATTGGTGCGGACGCCTTTTCTTTCCCAATACCACACATGGAGGCAGAACCAATAAACACAACATTCGATTTTGAAATGCCTGATGCATTCTCAAATGAATTCCAGTTTTCAGAGGCACAGATGTTCTCCCAAGAATATGAACACCCCAGCTACCCTACCACACCGCGGGATCTGCCACAGGGACAAGTTGTGTCTAGCTCCAATGATGAACGAACAACCACAGATGACGAGGAAGGTGACGATGAAGCCAGCCAGGGCACGCATGATTCCCAAGAACAAGGACAGACAGACGGCCAAGGTCAACAAACCGATGCACAAGGTGACACCAGCACGCATGAAGAGGAGACTTTCGAAGCAGCAGCTTACACGCTGGCAATCAAGAAATTATATCGTACGATGGAGAAAGTCTGGGCACGGAAGAAATTGACTGAAGAAGAGAGCCAGGCCCTAATCGAACAAGAACTAGTCTCCGGAGGATTTGAAGAAGTCTACATCAGAGGGTTTAGAGAACTGGTCCAATCCATCGGCCCGGTCGAAGCATTGAGATATTTACAAAGGAAGCCACTTCCTCAATATGACCCTCGCAGAGTTCGCCTGCTATCGAAGCCCGGTGAATATATTCGAGTTCCGGTAGGTGCTCAATCATCCCACCAGGCACAAGATGCACGCCTACAGCCGGAAAGATCCTTCACCGAAGAAGCCATCCTAGTCGACTCCCCGCCACGTACTACCTGTTGGAGAAACAATCACTAACTGGACATATATTTGAAGGTCAAATCTTAGGAAGAAAACCCCATGCCTATGTGAAGGGACAAATTCACAAGTGTATCATACTTGTAAAGTTAGTTCACTTTAGTTCTAGAAGTTTTTTAAAAAATCACGGGAATGAGAAAGTCTATATAAGTTAGTTAGTATTAACTGACGCGAAGAGAGAAGAAGAAGGAGGAAGACAATGAGAAAGTGAGAAGAACTCATTTTTGTATGACTGAGTATAGTCGGGCTTTTCTGAGTGAGAAAGCATCTGTAAAACTTCTGAGTTTTTTATAGTTATGAGAAGAACTGAGTAAAGTTCTGTGTATGAGTCTCTCTTCATCATCTCCATGTTTGTCTACTGTGTGATGAATTCAAAAGTTCAAGTTTTCTGAGCAATTCGATGCCTGGCATCGAATCTTGGCTCAAAACTCATTTTTTCATTCTCTGTGTGTTAACTGTTGTTGAATCTTTTAAAAATATGAAGTTTGTGGAGCAACTCGATGCCTGGCATCGAGTTTGAGCATAAAGTCGATGCCTGGCATCAACTTCTAGCATACAAGTGGTCTTCTTCATGTGTGTGTAAAAGAGAGTATTTCTGGTGCAGAAAAAGGGCCTAATAAAGCTCAAAGTCGATGCCCGGCATCGACCTTGACTGAAATTCGATGCCAGGCATCGAATTTTTTATTTTTGGACATCAAGAATACTAAAACAGGCAAGATTTCCAGTTTTAGAAGGTCATACAGGGTCATCTTGTGAGGGCCATAACTTGAGTTCTAGAGCTCCGTTTGATGCATATGATAGCTTGTTGGAAAGCTCTACTCTTCTAGTTTCAGCCTATAAAGTTTCATGGAGAAAGCATACTTGAGCTAGGAGAAATTAGCACAATACTGAAGGTATGTCATTTCGGTGACTAGGAATTTCTGTAGAAGCAAAGTTCTCACTTTAAGCTATCATTTCTCAAAGTTTGAAGTGGCAATGAGTTAATGGTGACCATAGAGGTGTTCTAGTGTCACATTAATTCATTTCTTGTGGTGTTTTATACATCAACAAGTGGTATCAGAGCAGAAAGATTCTCGAGAGCAGAAGACGAGAAAGGTACGAGAAGTTTTGTAAAGTTTTCCATTAAAGTTTGAAAGGTGAAGCATTTGAAGACACAAGGCATCAAAAGATTACTTTCGAAGTATCCTCATACACAAAGAACTTCAAAAGGTATTATCCTTTATCCTTTAAGCTCACAGGTTGCAGCAGAAGGAAAGAACTATGGCAGATCATATCTCCATTGACAAACTGGACAGAGATAATTACCCCGCATGGGTAATGAGAATGGAAGCCTTACTTATGAGTAAGGATCTCATGGTATATGTAACAGGTGAAGAAGAGAAGCCAGTATTTGAAGATGAAAGCCGACCAAAGAAAGAAGAACTTGATGCTTTAAAGCATTGGCAGAAGAAGGATGCAAGTGCAAAAGCCTACATCTACAATACAATCTCAGATCATTTGCTACCACACATCAGAGGATTGGAATCATCAGAAGATATATGGAATGCATTGGAATATCATTTCCAAAGCACTACTAAAGCACGGAAAGCAAGTCTATGGTCAGAGTTTACAACATTCAAGAAGAAGCCAAGTCAAACCATTAGTGATTATGTCACTAAGATGAAGGATCTAGCAGATAGTCTTGGATCCATAGATGAAGATGTTGAAGATCACAGATTGATTGCTCAACTACTTGCAGGCTTGAGAGGGGATGAAAGGTGGAAACCTTTTGTCTTATCAACAGAACTTTCATTAAATCATTATGTTCCAGATTTGAACCAGTTGCTTGGTTTGATGCTCACATATGAGCAAGACTTGAAGGGAGATGGAGATAAAGGTCAAAGTTCTGCAATGTACATGAAGAATAAGAAGAAAGGAGATAAAGGTAAAGCAAAGGATGAAGAGGAGTCTAATTCTCAAGCTTATTATGCAAGAGGTAAAGGCACTGGCAGAGGAAGAGCAAGAGGTTTTGGAAGAGGAAGAGGTAATCAAAATAACAACAAAAAGGCTTGCTGGATCTGTGGATTGAGTAATCATTTGGCTCATGACTGTTGGCACAACCAACAAGGATCAAACCAGAATCAAAACAACAATAGCAGAGGTCGAGGTGGAAGATATCAAAGTAATTTTCAAAGAGGTAGACAAAGTCAAAGAGGAGGCTATGGTAGAGGTGGAGGAAGAAGTTGGGGACAGAATCAATCCTACAACACCACCTACTACAACTATGCAAATGACACACAGAATGAAAGTCATACATCATTGATGATGAATTCAATCAGCACATCAGATAAAGAAGATCTAAAGGTATTTTACATTGACTCTGGATGTTCTAATCATTTGTCAGGAAACATAGAATTGATGTCAGATTTGGAAAAAGGCATTTCTAGTCACACAGTTCAAACTGGTGATAATACAAGACATAGTGTACATTCAATTGGAAAAGTGAAATGCAAGAGTGGAGCAGATTTGCTAACCAATGTTTTGTATGTTCCTACAATACCTAAAAACTTGATTAGTGTGGGACAGATAGTTGAAAAAGGTTTTCAAGTTAGGTTTACAAATGAAGGAGTATTTGTGGAAGATCCAGAGAATGGATATAATCAGATTGTCTCTGGTAAGAAAGAAGGTAGACTCTTTACTTTAAGAGTGCAAGGGAACATTGGTCAAGCTTTGCTCACACATGGTGAAGCAGTGATTACAGAACTTGATCTTTGGCATAAGAGATTAGGTCATTTCAATGAAAGAGGAATTAAAGCTATGGTTGCTAATCAGTCTGTACTAGGATTACCAAATGTGCAAAGTCAACATATGGTTTATAAATGTGAAGCATGTCAAATGGGTAAAGCACACAGGTTACCATTTCAGAAGAAAGGATTCAAACATGATGGAATACTTGAGCTCATTCATACAGATGTATGGGGACCAACAAAAGAAGGATCTATCAGTGGCTCAAGGTATTATGTTCTTTTCATTGATGATGCTACAAGATGGATAACATTATATGTTTTGAGGGAAAGATCAGAAGTGTTTGGAGCTTTCAAGCATTTTCATGCATATGCAGAGAGAGTCACAGGTCAAAAGCTTAGGAGACTGAGGTCTGATGGAGGGGGAGAATACTTCTCCCAAGAGTTCAATGATTATCTTTGGAATGCAGGTATTAAGAGAGAAATAACTTGTAGGTATACACCACAACAAAATGGTGTAGCAGAAAGAAGGAACAGGACTTTGGTTGAGTTTGCTAGAGCTATGCTAAAGGAGAAGAACTGTCCAAATTATCTTTGGGCTGAGGCTGTAAATACAGCTACATATCTTGTGAATAGATTACCATGTGCAGCTCTGAATGGAATGACTCCATATGAAGCTTGGTGGGGTAAGAAACCAACACTAGATCATTGTAGAGTGTTTGGATCAATTGCATATGCTTATGTGCCATCACAACTTAGGCATAAACTTGAACCAAAGGCAGAAAAATATGTGTTCATTGGTTATGATGAAAAGCAGATGGGTTACAGATTGTGGAATCCTCTAACCAAACAATTTATTGTTTCTAGAGATGTTACATTTGATGAACAGAAAAGTTGGTATGCAGATCAAAGTCATACAGCTGAAGAATTTGAAGAAGAGGTAAGAAGATGTGAGAAAGGAAAATCAATTGTGCAGGTGAATAGAGATGAAGACTATATGCAAGCAAGTACATCCAGAAGTGGATTAACAAGAATGAATGAAGAAGCTCCTATATTTGATGAAGAGATGTATCCAGAAACTTATGAAGAATGTGAACCAAGAAGGTCAAGCAGGACAAGGAGACAACCAGAAAGGTATTCTTATGATACTTCTTACATAACTCAGAAGAACTATGCATATATGGTCAAAGATGATGAAGAACCTCAGAACTATGATGAAGCTAAAGGTAAAAAGCAATGGGAAGAAGCAATGAAGGAAGAGTTCAATGCACTGGAGGAGAACAAGACATGGGAACTTGTTCCTAAACCAAATGGTAAGAAAGTAATTGGAAATAAATGGGTTTATAAAGTGAAGAAGCTTGCAGATGGAAGTATAGCCAGATACAAAGCTAGATTGGTGGTGAAAGGCTATGCCCAGACCTATGGCATAGATTATGATGAGACATTCAGTCCTGTAGCTAAGATGTCAACTATAAGGACAATCATTGCTATTGCAGCTTCAAAAGGATGGACCCTAAGTCAATTGGATATAAAAAATGCATTCTTGAATGGATACATATCAGATGAGGTATACATGGAACAACCTCAAGGGTTTATAGATTCCAGGTATCCAAATTTTGTTTGCAGGTTGAGAAGAGCATTGTATGGATTGAAGCAAGCTCCAAGAGCTTGGAACTATAGATTGGTGAAGTATCTCAATGATCTTGGATATCAAAGTTCAAAAGCAGATTCAAGTCTACTTATCAAAAGAACAGAGGAAGGTACAATCTACATTTGTATTTATGTAGATGACATTATAATCACAGGTACTTCAGATGAAGGAATCAAGGAGGTAAAGAGATTACTTGAGAAAGAATTTAAGATCAGTGACCTAGGAAAGTTATCATACTTTCTTGGAATGGAAGTTACTTATACAGATCATGGCATATATGTGTCACAAGAAAGGTATCTTCTGAACTTGTTGAAGAAGTTTGATATGGAAAATTGCAGAGAAGCTTCAACTCCACTTGAAGGTAATCACAAGCTCAGTAAATATGATGGTGCAGACTACAAAGATATGAGGAAGTATCAATCTCTTGTGGGTAGTTTGATTTATGCTACACTAACAAGACCTGATCTTAGTTATGCAGTGGGAGTTTTGTCACAATTCATGCATTGTCCAAAGGACCCACATTGGATTGCAGGTCAAAGAGTTCTCAGATATAACAAAGGAACTATAAAGGAAGGATTATATTATCCTTTTACATCAGATTTGAAGTTGAGAGCCTACAGTGATTCAGATTGGGCAGGTAACCATGATGATAGAAGATCAACTCATGGTTACATGATATATATTGGTGATAAGCTTGTAAGTTGGTGTTCCAAGAAACAACATACAGTAGCATTATCATCAACTGAAGCAGAGTACAAAGGACTTGTGGAAGCAGCTAAGGAAGTCATATGGATGCAGACATTGTTCAAGAGCTTAGGCATTGATCAAGGTACACCTACAATACATGGAGATAATATGAGTTCACTTTATCTTGCAGCAAATCCAGTATTTCATGCAAGGACAAAGCACATAGAGATCCAATATCATTTTCTTAGAGAAAAGGTAATGGAGAAGGAGATTGAAGTGGAATACATTTCTACTAAAGATCAGTTAGCAGACATAATGACAAAGAGCTTGGATGGTGTGAAGACCAGCAGATTTAAAAGCATGGCAGGAGTAAAAGAAAAGAAGAAGATATGAAGGAACAGAGAATGTCAATTAGTGATTGAGGGGGAGCTGTTGGAGAAACAATCACTAACTGGACATATATTTGAAGGTCAAATCTTAGGAAGAAAACCCCATGCCTATGTGAAGGGACAAATTCACAAGTGTATCATACTTGTAAAGTTAGTTCACTTTAGTTCTAGAAGTTTTTTAAAAAATCACGGGAATGAGAAAGTCTATATAAGTTAGTTAGTATTAACTGACGCGAAGAGAGAAGAAGAAGGAGGAAGACAATGAGAAAGTGAGAAGAACTCATTTTTGTATGACTGAGTATAGTCGGGCTTTTCTGAGTGAGAAAGCATCTGTAAAACTTCTGAGTTTTTTATAGTTATGAGAAGAACTGAGTAAAGTTCTGTGTATGAGTCTCTCTTCATCATCTCCATGTTTGTCTACTGTGTGATGAATTCAAAAGTTCAAGTTTTCTGAGCAATTCGATGCCTGGCATCGAATCTTGGCTCAAAACTCATTTTTTCATTCTCTGTGTGTTAACTGTTGTTGAATCTTTTAAAAATATGAAGTATGTGGAGCAACTCGATGCCTGGCATCGAGTTTGAGCATAAAGTCGATGCCTGGCATCGACTTCTAGCATACAAGTGGTCTTCTTCATGTGTGTGTAAAAGAGAGTATTTCTGGTGCAGAAAAAGGGCCTAAAAAAGCTCAAAGTCGATGCCCGGCATCGACCTTGACTGAAATTCGATGCCAGGCATCGAATTTTTTATTTTTGGACATCAAGAATACTAAAACAGGCAAGATTTCCAGTTTTAGAAGGTCATACAAGGTCATCTTGTGAGGGCCATAACTTGAGTTCTAGAGCTCCGTTTGATGCATATGATAGCTTGTTGGAAAGCTCTACTCTTCTAGTTTCAGCCTATAAAGTTTCATGGAGAAAGAATACTTGAGCTAGGAGAAATTAGCAAAATACTGAAGGTATGTCATTTCGGTGATTAGGAATTTCTGTAGAAGCAAAGTTCTCACTTTAAGCTATCATTTCTCAAAGTTTGAAGTGGCAATGAGTTAATGGTGACCATAGAGGTGTTCTAGTGTCACATTAATTCATTTCTTGTGGTGTTTTATACATCAACACTACCGTTGTACATACTACCACTATCCTTGAAATAACATCCACACCATCTACTCCTCTCTCACCTCATGTTTCATCAACCCATCCTGTATCCCCAGCACACCCACCTGCTCCTCCCACATCCACACCAGTCCACGGCAACATAGCCACACCCTTTGCCCTGCCCATTCATGCCACCATGCCCACACCCAACCCTCCGCGTCTACATGTTAACCCCTTCACCCCTTCATCCTTCCCATCCTTTCCCCCACCTTTAAGACCCCCCTTCACCTTTCTAACCCCACTAACCTTCTCACCAGTTTCACCTCCACAACCCACCATAACCCCTATATCCCCTTTCCACCAAGCTACTCCAGCCATCCCCCCTGTAAATTACTCTACATTTGTAAATCTCGTCTTCACACCTACACAACCACCCACATACACACCACTTTTCACAGTCACCGCACTTGACACGTCCAATGACATGGACATCTCACCACCCACCGCACCAGCACCCACTCCACTCACAGCACCAGTCACAATTTTCCACAATCACCACTGCATCCACCTTCCCAACCCCATTTCCCATCCCCGTTGTATCTACTTCCACTGCATCCTCACTTAGCACTTCATTACTATTATCGACCACCATAGACACTGCACTTCAACAAATGTTCACATGCATGACACAAGTACGAGATGAGTTTGCATCTCTTGGCAACAACTATCAACAGCTGCAGAGGACGACAAATGAATTGCAGTCGCAGCTCAATTCATTATCAATCGAGAATGCCTCGTTAAATACGCGACACCAAGAACTAAGAGAGGCATATCATAAGCTAGAGCTAGAAAGTGAAGAGAAGACAAAAGAAGCCACTGCTGATCTGGACAACCTGCTTCGAGCCCAAACAATTAGGAACACGACGCTGACCAGAAATATGGGCCTACTCAAGAGACACCTAGCCGCAGCCCAGGAGGAGAACGTGAGACTCCAAGCGCAGAATAGAGAAAATTTGGAAGCGGCATTGGACCATCCTGAACAACCATTAAGTCCGAGCAGATTCAAGGCAATCCCATCTGAATCGATGCGGATGTTGCTAGACGACCACGTGTTGGCATACAAAGCAACAAAGGAGTCATGCACAATACGGCAACAAGGCCAGATCATTTTTTCCCATAGATTATGTACAACCCAAGTGATTTTAATCACTACACAAACATTGTAAATCCCGTTTTTGGTAGATTAGACTCCATTTTGTGCAAGCCGAGGAGTCCTCGAGCTTGAGGAGTATTAGAAGTACCATCGTACCAAATTTCATAATTTTTAGACTTCGTTTGAGCCCTCAAATAAGCCCTGGAACCTAATTTTTAACTAGGCCGGACACTAGGTCTGGACAGGGCCAAAAGCTAGTCAAAAACTATAAAAAGAGCTAGAGAGCTCATTTTTGAGGGTAGATTGTAATTGAAACGAACTTGTAAGAGCATTTTGAAAGTAATCTAAAAGCTCCATCGATTCTCACTCTTTGTCTTGCCGTGTGTGCGCGTGTGTGTGTATGTGTGTGCATGCTAGTGTGCTTCACACGCACGCACTTGTGCCGCCACTTGCTCGAGGTCTTCATACCATCCTCACGTCTTCCCGGATTGACATTAAAGGAGGTGCTACTCATCATTGAGCTACACCAAATTTTGGCGCCGTTGCCGGGGATCGAGCTTTGAGGACGAGCGTGTGATGGTAAGACGTAGAGTTGACGCGTTGGAGTTGTAGGTATTTTCTTCACTCTCATCGGTTTTCTTTTACTTTCTTCACCATCTTCATCATCATCATCACCATCTCCCACGTCCATCTCCATCATCGCGAAAATTTCAGTTTTGACTATATCCCCATCTCCACCTCATTTCCCTCATTTCACTTGTGAGAGAGAGCGAGAGAGCGAACTTGCATGTGCTGTTTTTGCTTGTTTTCTGAGCTATTTTGCAGGTTTTTGCTGTACCATCATCCCCAGCAGTGTGCGCAGGTACGACAGGCTCTGCACAGGTCCCGGGACGACAATCTCTGTCTATCGCGACAGACAGAAAATCTTAACATTTTGTGAATGCATGATTACCACTGTAACCTACACCTTGTGGGCACTCTAGATCACTAGAAGTTTTTCAAAAATTTGCATTTTTTCAGTCTATCGCGACAGACACCGTCTATCGCGACAGACAGAAATCCACGATAGACACCGTCTATCGCGACAGACACCGTCTATCGCGACAGACAGAAATCCACGATAGACACCGTCTATCGCGACAGACACCGTCTATCGCGACAGACAGAAATCCACGATAGACACCGTCTATCGCGACAGACACCGTCTATCGCGACAGACAGAAATCCACGATAGACACCGTCTATCGCGACAGACACCGTCTATCGCGACAGACAGAAATCCACGATAGACACCGTCTATCGCGACAGACACCGTCTATCGCGACAGACAGAATTTCACGATAGACACCGTCTATCGCGACAGATACCGTCTATCGCGACAGACACCGTCTATCGCGACAGACAAAATTTCACGATAGACACCGTCTATCGCGATAGACACCGTCTATCGCGACAGACACCGTCTATCGCGACAGACAGCCCCCACGATAGATTGTGTCTATCGCGACAGACACCGTCTATCGCGATAGACAGGCATTTTCGGCAAAAAATTAAGGAGTGAATTTTTGGAAATTTAGGCTAAATTTTGGGCATATTTGCACTTTCATGTACTCATCTACTTACAAAGGCCTTAGAAAATGCATTAAAACCCCCGAAAGGTTCTGTTTGTCTAGTTAACCCCCTAAACCCTGAACGGTCATAACTTTTTCATACGAAATCCATTTTCTGAGCTCTAGGGCTTGTCGGAAAGCTCGTGACATATACTACACGCCCTCAACTGTTTTTTATAAGAATAACGTGTTGATTTTCAGATAGGATATTTGGAAGTTGACACACTGAGGGGTAGGAACACCAAGGGAGCTCTAGAGTAAATTTCTAACAATGCAAAAGGGGGAACAAGGGTCATTAAAAAAGTGTCCGAAATAAATTGTCTGTCAATTGAAAGGTCTACTTGGAGCTAATCTTGGGATTTATGCAGGCCTACTGAGAAGCAATTGAGAGTATCCAAGCAAGGGTGTGGCACACGCTTGAGAATCAACTTCTCGAGCACTAAAGAGCAAGGTTCGGCAAGAAAGGTCGGAATATTCTCAACTCCTCTTCGTCAATTCCTAGCCTAGGCTAAGAACGATTAGAAGTAGGAGTAAGTCAGGGCGACGATAGGCCACTATCAAGTTGAAGACTACCTAAAAACTCAAGTTCAAGCTAAAAACTTAATCTCTGTACTGTCGACAACATAAAGGAAAGAACCTAACGTGGAACGATCAACCTGAAAGTACGAAGAACATTCAAGTATTCCTGACGATGTAATAGCAGACAAGACTTTAAACACGAGGAATAACTAAAAAGAATCAAGTGACTGGTACCAATTGATCGGCAACGAGGTTGTACTCTGGGCAAAAATTTGGGCTAATCAGTTAGGCATATGAACCTTAGATCAGGACGACACCTAGTAAGAGAGAGACAAAGCCTTAGGTCTTCAGAGGCTAGTGTCAACCACACTGCTAGATCCTGGGCCCAGCAGTTGAGCCACCACTCGAACTACCCTCGCTCTGAGACCAGTGAGTCAGAGATGTCTCAAGGCATGGACAAACCTACGGGAAGTTCAGGAGTGCCCTACTTGTACAGGGTAGAAGGCCCTTACAAAACACAGTTGGAGTACCTGAGGACCAACCGATTAGGTGCCAGCATCTATGAGGACGGCTTAGGAAGATCTGTGGTCCAGATTAAAAACCCTGATCAATCCATTGGACTAGAACACCCAGCTGTCAAGTTTGAAAATGGTGCATACCTGGACAAAGAAGGAACTATATATGTAGTCACTAGTCATCCTGATAGGACAGATGACTTTGGGAATGTAATCTCAGAAGCAGACTTAGGTGACCTGGAACAAGGGAACATGGGTGCGGAACCTAGAACCCCTCGAGGTAAATCAGTTCTCACTAGGATTATCACGCCTGAGTGGATCCCCCAAGATAACAAGTGCATAGATTTGCTTCTCAATCGAGAAACGGACGAAGCCTTCTGGAGGTATAAACCGGATCACCCAACTGACATAGGAACAATCATGATCTATGAGTTTAAGGATCCAGATAGCCCAGGTAGAGTGACCTACTTAGACCACACGTCAGAGAGGATTTTTGTGGTGACAGAAAATGATAGGCATGCTTACACTTGGAAGGGCAAATTCATTTTCCCCCAACCAAGATCAAATGTAGCCTATGGTCACCCTGGAGCTGGAACATCCCAGGCTCATGGTATGCAAAGAGACAGAAGTAAAGATAGACCAGAGGTAAGTTTTGCCAATCCAGTGGGCAGAGAAAGAACGAGAACGGAGACGAATAGGGTAGAACCTGAGATGCATAGAGCCCACAGGAACCAAAGAAATGTAGATGGATTCCCTCTGCCGAGGCCTAGAGAGCACACAAGAACTTTGAGACCCACCCAGCTAGTTAAGTCCATGAAGAATTACTTTGACGGCACAGGAGATCCCTATGATCATGTGGCAGAGTTCAAGCAAGTCTTGAGAGCTGAACAAGTGGAGGATCTGTTCACGCAGTACAATGCCTTCGGTCTAACCCTTAGGAACACAGCACTTACGTGGTTTCAGCCATTAGACGAACGCCAGTTCAGGAGCATAGATCAACTCCTAGAGGCATTCATTATAGAGTTCTCTAAGAGCGGCATAAGACACAACACCTCCTCACTGATTCACAGCTTCAAGCAAACCCCTCAAGAGACTGTGAGACTTGCAGGAAGAAGATTTAGACAATATCTTGAAAGGTGCCCTATTTCGGAGCTACCCACATCTGCTAAACAAGTAGCCTTATTTCTTGACGGATTGCTGAGCCCAAAATTGAGATCCTATGTGTATCTGAAAGACCCTAGGACTATAGAAGAATGTGTACGTATGTGCATTGACATTGAAGATAACCTAGGAGAAGAGCTAGAGTTGTCCAAAATTTACAAAGATTCAGATAGTGCATCTAGTCAATCTTCCACACAAGCCACATCAATTGAAGAACTTGCCGAAAAAGTAGCTCAGAAACTAGGTGTAACTAGCAAACAAATCCCAAGGTTTGCCCCTGTGAAAAGATGCTATACATGCGGTGGTGACCATATGGCGAATGTCTGCCCTATTATGGCTCAACCCCAAGTAAACCCTAGTAGCCAGTACTGCACCATAGAACGGAGATACACCAATCACACCGCACAAGATTGCCCATACAACAAGCAGGCAGTTAGGCAACCCTACCCGCAGCCCTACCAACAAGGCAGATACCAAAACCAAAATCCACCACCACAATATGCTAGACCCCAACAAACCTACCAACCACAGTATCAGGCCCAACAAAGGCCTCAGCCTGTGCTAGCACAACAACCCCCTGCCCCAGCTAATGTGATTCCGGTAAAGTATACTGCTGCAGAAGAGAACCTGAATAGAGCTATAGTCCCTGTAACATCCTTGATCTCTGAAAATGACCCAAGTGACCATAGCTTTGATTCTACCCATGTGGATAGCCCCCAGGCTTACTACATGCAGTCCCCAGAACATGGAGAGCCCTACTATGGTGAAGAGTCGAACGAACCTAGTTGGGAGTCAGATTACACGAACATCATGTATACAAACCCCAACCCTAGACCTCAACCTAGGCAAGTACGACCACCATTTCCTAGAGGACCGTGCTACAGATGCCAAGGAGATCACCTCATTCGTGATTGTCCCTTGCCTCCACCTACGCAAACCCAGTCGGTGACGATCCAAGGCTTCTGCCAAGATTGCGGAAAAGAGCATCTCTTACGAGATTGCCCAAAGAACCCCAATAGCATGCCAAAAATCACCCCTATCAACGTTGTTGGGTTAGTGGTAGACTCCTCAGGAAGCGTCACTTCCACTGCACCAGTACAGGTAGTCACTAGGGCTCAGGCATTGCAGCAAAACCAAGGGGTAGGCCAGGAAAAGAGCCTAGATGCTAGCGATACTGAGAGCCAAAATAAAAAGAGAACAAGAGCTTGGAAAGATAGCCGCGAACGCATGAAAAGGCAATGGGCAAAGAAGATGAGTGAACTTGAGGAAAGTCTACGAGAAACCAAGGCTAAAATCATAGAGATCACGTCTCAACCGCACTCTCACACATTCCCACCGCTACCATCCCCATCACCCTCCATCCCTTCACCCTCTAAGACAGCCCACGCCATCCACCCACCACCCCAAACAGGATCAGTATTAGCTGATCCCACTCCTGAAGACATAGACATGATGCTTAAAGCATATCAGGCCAGAATCCAAGAAGGGCCAAATGTTACGGATCATGACAAGTGCTATCCTAGAGCTGACCTAGAGATAGAAAGAACCAAACTGTGCGCGAAAATGGTCGCATTGGCTCAGACTATGTTTGAAGCCAGTCGCCTTTTCAATTACTCAGGCTCAGCCAAAACGCAATTACACTTGGATGGATTCCTAGAGAAGTTAGAGAGGATAATTGCAAGATCTGACAAGGAAGAAAAAAATCAAGACCAAGAAAAAGCAAGCAAAAACAGGAATCATTCCCAATCAGAAGTGTATGTGGCCAATGCCCCTAAACCGGACAACTTTCCCTCCTTAGAAAGAATAGAGAGGCCAATAGCACAGCCAGAAAAGGAACCTACCCCTCAAAGAAAGGAAAGGGCAAGAGAACGGATAAGCCAGCCTCTTCAGAAAGCCCATGTGCCTCCTCAAGGAGCCTATCTTCCTCCCCAAAGGTCACAGGAGCCCCCCTCGAAAGCATATGTACCTCCACAGGTAACCCACATTCCTTCCCAAAGAGCGTATGAGCCTGTTCGGAAAAGTAATAGAATAAGTAATCCTCCCCAAGAAGCTTGTGCTCCAGCCATTTGCGAGAACGAGGAGAGAGTCAACAATAGAATCAGCCCTCCTTCACAGGTTGCTTATGCGCCCAATTCTACGGAGCCAGACACTTCTTCTTCTATGAATCGGTTTGCCCCAGACTTCCTACGAGAGATTCAAGAAGACAAATGGGATAACGAAAGCGAGGTCGCCCCTCCTTTTGAACTTGTGGACGATGCACACGACCAATTCCCACAAGACATCCCATCTATTTACGGGGAGTATGAGAGTGTTCAGTCTCACGAGAGATTGGACTTTGAGTCTAATTCCATACAGGAGCTACCCCACTTCACAGGCCCATGGGAAGCAAAGTCCACATGTATGAGAGCACCCACAGTCATGGTAAGGAACGACGACTCAGTCATACCGAGGAACACGGAGGTAGTAACGAACACCAAGGTGCAACGCGATCTCACTTTGGAAGAGCTGTCTGAGGATAGACCAAACGCGCGGAAATATGTAGCTAGTCAAGTAACTGAAACTGCAGAACCTCGTTCCCGGGTAGGATCCCATAGGACAGTACCGGAAATTCCCTTGGATAAGATAGGAGATATGTGTGAAGGTGAAGAAGGGAACACCTACCTTCCCATCACCTATCAGGACTACACCACGAAGGCAATTTTGGACTCAGGTGCAGGAGTTGCAATTGCCACCACCTCCTTATGGAAGCGTTGGGGCAAGCCAGCACTCAGGCCAACAAGAATGAAATTGCAGATGGCCGATGGTCATATTGAGAGACCCTTAGGATTGCTGGAAGGGATAACTCTCACCACTTGTGGTGTTGAGTTTGAGCATAGCTTTGCTATATGTGACTTCAGCAAAAATCATGCTTATGAGATGATTTTAGGAAGACCATTTATGCGACAGTTGCAAGTGGTACAGGATTGGGGAACCAACTCCTTGTATTTGCAACACTTGGGCGTTACAACCAAAGTCAATCTCAAGGACTATTCTCATAGAGATGTCCCTCCTATCCAGTGGAATCCCATCCATAGAGCCAAAGACGATACAGAATCGGTGCGCTCCATAGGGTCAGGATCCTCATGGATGCATGAAGACACTCACCTATGGATGTGCAAGGTAGCAGTAGAAGAAGAGAAGAGAGAGAAAGCCAGAGAGGTAGGTGCGAAAGAAACCCATAGATCAATCCAAGACCCAGCCTATGCACCTGTAGTTTTTCCAGACGAAGAATTTGAACCTCACGGTTGGGCAGAAATCTTAGCAACAATGGACGTAGCCATCAACGAAGAACAATGGACACCTCACTGTGATGAGGATGGCTATGATATTTCAGTCTTCTCCATAGAGCCAATCATGGGAGAGGCAGTCCTAGAAGAATGCGAACCTAGCCCTGATGCATTTGAGGATGCAAGTGACTCCGATCTAGAGTCAATCATTATGGACCCTCCATTTGCATCAGATGAAGAATACTTCTATGAAGTAGAATTTCAACCCCAGAGGCATGGAGAAGTTACAAATGACGTAAGATTAGCAACACATGTGAGTCCAAAGGAAGAAGGGAAGAAACGAAAAAAGAAAGAAGCCTCACCAGAAGAGGAAGAATCTTTGTTTGAGGTCCCCGAAAATTTTAAGAAGTATGAGATAGATGACAGGAGAGTCATGATAAGAATGCCTAAACGAGAGGCACAATCAGGAGAGGCTTATGATAACAAAGAAACCACCAAGAAAATAGTAGTGGCCCTAGAAGAAGGAGAGGAGAGATGCACGTATATAGGCCATGACCTGACAGAAGAAGAAGAGCACGAATTGATTGCCTTGCTAAGAGAATATAGAGATGTATTCGCTTGGAGTTACAAGGATTTGAAAGGGGTTGACCCGGACATATGCTCGCACACCATCCCCATGACCTCAGATGCCAAACCCTCTAAGCAAAAGCCTTATACATATAACGATAATTACGCTGCTAAGATCAAAGAAGAGATAGATAGATTGGTCGAAGCTGGATTTATCTATGAAATTGAGCACACCGAATGGGTATCCCCCATCATAGTGGTGCCCAAGAAGAATGGCAAGCTGCGTGTGTGCATTAACTTGAAAAAGGTTAATGCCGCCACGATTCGAGATAACTATCCGCTTCCCATCACAGAACATCTCTTAGAAAGAGTGGCAGGCAAGGAAGTGTACAGCTTCCTTGATGGATTTTCGGGCTACAATCAAGTAGCCATAGCTCCAGAGGATCAGCATAAGACAGCCTTTGCCACAGAATGGGGCATTTTTGCTTTTAGAGTAATGCCATTTGGGCTTACCAATGCACCAGCGACCTTCCAAAGGCTGATGTGCCATGTGTTTAAGGAGTTCCTAAGGAAGAGTTTAGAAGTCTACGTTGACGATCTCTGTGCTCATTCCAATGTTAGACAAACTCATATTCCTGAACTCAGACAAATCTTTGACAAATGTAGAGAATATCAAGTCTGCCTGAACCCCGAAAAGTGTGTTTTTATGGTCAGGCAAGGCAAGATCCTAGGACATATAGTGTCAAAGAATGGCATATCTACTGACGAAGAAAAAGTGAGAGCCATAGCAGAGCTACCTAGGCCAAAGAATGTCAAGGAAGTACAAGCTTTCATGGGGCATTGTGGTTATTATCGACGATTTATAGACATGTATGCTGTCATTGCAAAGCCCATGTACGGACTTCTGACAAACTTTGAGTGGACGGATGAATGCGAAAATTCCTTCCAAGAGCTTAAACGAAGATTATGTTCAGCACCAATCTTGACCACACCAGATTGGAGTAAGCCATTCCATGTTCATGTGGATGCATCCAATTATGCCATTGGATGTGTGCTTGCACAACCTACTGGTGAAGGTAATATGGATCTTCCAATTGCCTATGCCAGTAGACAATTGAATGCGGCTGAACGGAATTACACCACTACAGAGCGCGAAGGATTAGGCATGGTATATGCAGTTAAAAAATTTAGACACTATTTGCTTGCAAATAAGTTTAAATTTTTTACTGATCATCAGGCGTTGTTATATCTTGTAAACAAGCCATGCAATACAGGAAGATTAGTGAGATGGTTTCTCTTGCTAATGGAATACGATTTTGAGGTTGTGGTAAGGAAAGGTAGGACTCATTTGAGAGCCGATCATCTCTCTAGGCTCACATCGGGAGAAGCCCCACAAGGAGTGTCAGATGACCTTCCGGATGCTTACTTGTTTAATTTGGAAGTGGTGCCGCAGTGGGCCAAGCCATTGGTACCAGTATTGACATACGGGCCTAACCATCCTGTGGTAAACACACGGAACAGAGAGGTTGTAAAAGCCCAAAAATACCACATCATGGCAGGAAGCATGTACAAGCACACAGATCAAGGGATCTTGGCTTGTTGCGTAGAAGAGGATGAGTACGCTAAATGGTTGCAATTAGCACATGTAGGTGCGTTAGAGCAACACCATTCAAAGCAAAGAACTTTGCAGACTCTAAAGAGATTCGGAGTGCATTGGCCAACTATGGAAGCTGATGTCCAAAAGTTGTGCAAGGAATGCCCAATCTGTTGCACTAAACCACCAGTGGAACATGCCACTCTTTATCAAGTATCCATTGTGCCAGATTGGAGTGAACCTCTAGTATCATTCTTGAGAACAAACACATTCCCTCCAGACATGACTCTAGCTAGGAAAAGGAGTTTAGAACAAGAAGCCCAGGATTACTCACTCATCGGTAATAATCTATATAAGCGCGGTAAAGATGGTTACCTGAGACTATGTGTCCACGAAAGTGAATATCTGAAGATCTTGGAAGCTGCTCACCAAGGTGTAGCAGGAGGACACTTTGGACCAGATCGGGTAATCAAGGCGATACTATTTGCGGGCTTCTGGTGGCCTACCCTTCACATGGATGCACATACCTATGTGAAACGGTGTGATGTCTGTCAAAGGACTCAGTATCCTATACGCAAAGATGAGATGCCACTGAAACCTATGATGGGTGGACGTGCATTCTCTAAGTGGGGAATAGACTTCGTAGGTCCTATTAATCCCCCAGCTAAGGGTTCTCATGCGGAATACATCATTGTGGCAACAGATTATCTCACCAAGTGGGTAGAGGTAAAAGCTACAACCAAGAACGATGCTCAAACAACTGCCAAATTCTTGTTTGAGAATGTATTCACGAGATATGGACTACCTATAGAGCTTGTAAGTGATAGAGGCACTCACTTCTTGAATGAAGTTATTGAAAATCTACTCCAAGAATTTTTGGTAATACACAAGAAGTCTGCCCCATATCACCCTCAAGCTAATGGTCAAGCTGAGAGCACTAATAAGATTTTATGCAATGTACTGACGAAATTAGTGAACACTAAACGCTCTGATTGGGACAAACAGCTACACCATGCTGTTTGGGCATACCGAGTGGCCTACAAAACGGTACTCCAAGCCACTCCCTTTCAGATGGTATTCGGTCAAAACGCTGTGTTACCCTTGGACTTCTTGATCCCTACATTGAGAGTAGCACGAGAGCACGAATGGACAGGTCATGAGCTCTCCTCTAGGATCTTTGACCTTGAACGATTAGGAGAAACAAGACTGAGAGCCGCTGCAGGGATATATGCAGCCAAGAAGAGACAGAAGGCATACTTTGATGCCCACGTGAGGGATAAAGGCTTGAAAGCAGGAGATCTAGTCTTAGTCTATACACTAAAACAACACGCGAGGAAGCTAGAAAAGAGAGGCTACGGACCTATGATCATCAATAGGATCTCCACGAGCGGAGCAGTACAATTGGCCACATTAGAGGGTGATGTTCTCCCAAATTATATTAGCGGTTGCAGAGTCAAGTTGTATCAGGAACCCCTCACGGAGGAAATGCTCAGTCGACTCAATACTGCTAAGAAACGCAAAGAGGAAGAAAAGCGAGTTCGAGAAGAAGCTCAAGCTGAAGCTTTAGAACGCATCAGAAGGATGAAATTACGAAGGCAAGGTAGAGATCAGCCTGGAGCGAATGACTATGCAGACCAAGGATTTCCTATGGCCATGTGTGAAGTCGCAGGAACAAGCTCGCATAGGATAATTGATAGACGTCCTTTCGTAACCTTAGATATAGGACAAGGAAAGAGTGCAAGGACCGTAAGAGCCTTGATTGACTCAGGTGCAGCCACTAGTGCTGTTAAATTGTCTTACTGCCAAGAATTACAATTGACTGTCAATCCTGTGGAAGCATATCTTATAGGATTGGGAGGAGTGGAAACCCCTTGCATGGGCGAGGCGGAACTTCCCCTTTACATTCATGATGAGGCAATGACAGTTAAAGTACTGGTGTGTCAAGATGAGGATCTCACTGAACCTCTAGTCTTGGGTCAAGATTGGATCTATGACCAAGCAATTAACTTAAACCTAAGAAGTGGACTTCTCTAGGTTTGGGTCAATCATAGTCGAGTTACAGTAGAATTAGACAATGGAGCACTCAAGGAACTAGGAAAGGCACAGACTCCTGGTCCTTCCAGGGGTACACATGAAGATGACCATGCTGTTCTTGTTCAAAACCCTGTGTTGCAGAGGAATGATATTTGCAAAAAAGGAATCAGGGATGCAACGGAACTCCCTTCTTTTCCAAAGGCCAGAAGGAGGCAGCGACCAAAGGCGGATCACAAGCAGAAGAAGCCGAGTACTACCTATGTCCGAGATCAAAAGTACCTGCGCAGCAGAATGTCCCAGAAAATAAACCAGGTGTGGGTGCGGAAAGGCGAACGACCGGGTGCACCACCGTCAACTACACGGGCAAAGCCTCTTATTAGTAACCAACAACACGACGCTAATAAGAAGTCTGTCAGAAATTCTTCTGCTAAAGTAAAATCTATTTGGGTGCCCAAGAAGTCGATGAAGGCAAGCCCACAATCTAGACAAATTTGGGTGCCTAAGGCTTGCTTGAGGGCACAAGTAGTTACGCCAAGGCCACAACCTATGCAGCATAACCCATCTACGAGTACAACGAGTATTCCCTCGTGCTCAACACTTAGGAACACACCAAGACCCATGAGCATGCATGTAATCACTTATAAGTGGGTCCCTAAAAGGCCCCATTCCCAAACAACGACACCGACACAGCTCTCTGGAGTCTCTACGAAACCGAAAGCAAAACCCATCCACTGCATTTGGCAGTCTAAGATCTGTGATAAACCCCCCGACCCCGATTTGTAAATTCACCCCACTTACTAACGGCATTAGTCTCCTAGGAATACACAAACGTTAACTACACTCACTGTCTTCGTGCACTTACTAACCACTAACTCACCATATACCTCATGTTAATGTTGTAACGGGGACAGCAACGGATTTAGTCTGTCCATTACGATGTTAACACATGCTTCTATATTCTCACAGAATCAGAAGGCAAACAGTAAAATGGCAGAAGCGACAGGTTCGGGCTCACAAGTAGGGATACTTACTGCAGGAATTGATGTGGATAGCCTACCTGTGGACGTGCCCCCGACTGAACGACCAGTGGAGATGCAACACCTCCAGCAACTCCCGGTGCCAGATCCACCTACAGGAATCACGGAAAGAGTTCATGCGAATTCTCATTGGTTCAATGGCATGCCCCGTCCATTAGGTGAGGCCAAGTATATCTGGGAGTCTAAATGCGAGTATGACAGATCATGGGTGCGATTCCAATTTTTCTCCAAGGAATTCGAGACTCTACAGAACACAGAAGATCTACAGATCATATGGCAACGAGCAGGATTGGCGGAATATTTTGAAGCCCCATTACCTAAACCCGATCTCCTCCGATGTTATTATCTGGTCTCCACATTACAAGCTCATGAAGATAAGGACCAACCCGGATCATTTGTTCTCCCCTCACTGCTGGGCAACAACGAGTTGAAGAGGTTTGAACTTACTGTGGAGCTGGTGAGTGATGCTTTAAATATGCATGGCACGCATGTGCCCTCAGAAAAGGATGCTCTCGTTCCCAACAACATGAAGGACAGGAAAGTAGTGAAGCTGAAAGACATGGCAGCCCTCACCCCAAATGTGTCCATCCCTCTCCGCATGTGCATGCAACATTTCGCCTTCCCCGATCAAGACCGATTCACGCAACCACACAAGAAGATCTGGTTTGCTCTCTACTTGGCGGAAGCAGGTGCGCTACCTATTAAGCTACCAGTGTGGATTATAGATCAGTTGTATGAAGCGAACAAACGGGCTTCTAGGAAATTAGTGGTGAACGGATGCTGTGCACTCACACGCATCATTTACCGATGCTTAGCATATGATGTCCCCATTGAGCGTGCCTTAACTTGGGCACAATTACAAATGTTTAAAAGGCTCAAGACATCCACACATCAGTCCAAGCGCATGAGGGGCGCGATTCCGTGTGTCCAGACAAGGGAAGTCCTGACTACTCCTGAGGCATCACCATTAAGAGAGGGCACTGTACCTCCTTTTACCATTAGGATACCCAGGTCGGAATCTGACACTACGACACAACCCACCCCATCGGCTCCTCCGGTTACACCTGAATTCGAGTTTGCTGCCACTGGAGAGGCTGAAGGACTGGACCCCCAGGATTTCGAAGCATTCCTACAAAGCACACAATTCTCTGATGTGGAGTTTTATTCAGAGGCAGAGGAGCAGGGCACATCCTCACGGAGAAGAAGAAAGTCTACAGACGGTAGACATGTCCATTGGAGTGACGCTCAGCAAAGCCAACAACACGGACACCCGGAAGAAGAAGAAGCATATGAAGAAGAGACCACTGAAGCCCCAGCATATACAGCAGAACTCCGAAGGCTGTATCAGATTATGGAAAGAGTGCGATCGCAGCAGTTACTCACTGAACAGAGCAGCAGAGTACTTATGACTCAGTTGTTGGAAGAAGCGGGAGTTGACTCAGAGTACAGGGAAGGTCTCTTATTGATGGCAGAAACATATGGAGTTGTAGAAGCTGTGTGCACTGCCATTCAGAGGCCTTCAGTTCAATATGACCCACGAAGGTTCCAGACACGACCTCGCCCAGGCAAAAATATTCAAATTCCCGTTACAGTTGCAGAAGAGCCGACTACTACACCTGAAACTATCAGAACAACCTCCCAGACAGCTAGCCAACAGCACCCAGCCACCCATGAGGAGTCCACCGAACCACTACCACCTACTCCCCCACCATCACCTCCTAGAAGAGAAACAGTAGAAACCACATCAACTACTCAACCCACCGACCCCACCTTCATCTTCCGTACTCCGATCTCCAGTGCCACCCTATTCTCTACCACTGATAATCCTATCTTCGAAGACAACCCCAACACTACACAATCCGCCAAACCCCTCCTAGACCCTGCCCTAGGGCAACCATCCCCAACGCCCTCAGCCACGGGTCATCCTGACCCTAGATCTACATTCATGGGCTTCCCTGCTACCACGCAACCCTTTCAGCCCTCCTCAAATTTACGACCCCAACCCCCGATATCCCTCTCTCCATTTCTACAATCCCTCCAGGACATCTTTGCTAGGGCTTTTCAACCAGGCCCTCAACCATTCCCTGTCTTTTCAGCTCCCCACCCCACTTCACATCTATTCACCACTTCCACACACACACCACCTACCATACCAGTGTATATGGCAGGCCCCACACTAACACCCACTCCTGAAGGGATGGACATTTCACCACCCACGGCACCTCCACCCACGGTTTCACCTCCTCCCATTCCCCCTCCACCAATTTCACCCACACACACAACTTTCGTAGACACATCATTCACTGTCTCCCTTCCCCAATTCCCTTCCCATGCATCTTCCACGGTAAACACCCCCCACTCATCTATAGGTAATGCATTGGACACCATGTTGGCTTGTATATCAAATTTAAGAACAGATTACATTCAGCTCCAGCAACAAAATGCACGCCTGCAAGAGCACTCAGCGACACTACAGCTCCGCCTTGCGGTACTAGAAGAGGAGAACACTCGCCTCCACACACAGTTCCACACCCTCCAAGAAGCCCACAATATATTGGAGGTACAGCTACAGAACGTAGATCAGGAAGCAGTGCAGGTGGTAGAAAGTCACCTACGGACACAACTGGAACGCAACTCAAAACTTCAGCGAAATATGGCGCTACTTAAACGCCATCTTGCGGCTGCTCAGGAGGAGAACAGACGTCTGCAAATACAAAATCAAGAGAACCTGGAGGCAGCTATTGAGAGCACACCGGGGGCACCCATCAGCCCATCCAAGTTTCAAGCAGTGACCCCCGATAATATCAAGATTATATTGGAAGATTATGCCATGCTACTCGAAGCACATGATAAGCTATCGGAGGAGCTAGGACAACTGAAGCAGGAACACCAACAAGGCCCAACAGCTGCCCCTCCAACCACCCACTCTGCAGCTTCGCTTCCCTCCGACGCAGAGGCCATAAAAGATCTCCAGCAACAGGTAACTGAATTGCAGACACGCCTACTACAATATGAGAGGCCATCTTCCCCTCCGGAGGCTCCCACGGACGAAGAAGTTGTGCAAATTCCTGTGGAACAAACGTTTGATGAAGAATATGATCCGCAACCATTCCCAGGAGGCCAACAAACAGAAGAAGCGCAGGACACGTTTGAGGCACCACGGCTGCCATGGTTACGACAAGTGGAGGAAATAGGGACCTCGCATGAAGAGCGCACCGTAGTGCAAAATCAGGCTATGAGGGTCATAGAGGAGACTGTTTTACAATCAGATTACTTCAAGAACTTGTCATCGAGACGCCTGATCCTCTCATCGGAACTCCAGTACAGGCCATATTATATTATCTTGGCTGATTATAATGCAGAAATACAAAGAGTCACGGGTCAGATTCCTACTTTTGCGACCCAATTTCAACCTGAAGACCTTCCTCCAGAGGTGCGAAAAGGCAAGATTCGTCAACCAATATGGCGGCAGAAACTTTTAGAGACTTATCCAGAAATGCTACGCACATGGAACAACGCGCCGTTGCACCTCCTGTACAACCCATGCTACGGTCCAGTCCCCCGCCGCAGGTCGTGGAAGGCATTTAATATCAAGGTACAGAACAATGCGCAATGCAAGGAATGGCTGAACTACCCGTACATCGCGCCACCACAAGGACCACCATCGGTAGCATATATGATGGGGACCATTCGCCACTGGATGCCGCGCTTGAAGCCCATGCAAGATGTAGCAGCGCAAATGATGCTTAAAATCTTAGATATGATGCAAGTAGTGCTGAAGACCTTTAGAAATGCAGCCGCACCACAGGTACGTCTTCCGGGGTTTAGCAATGGAAATTACGACTTGGTGTATGACATGAGCACCACCCCCAGTATCCGTGTGGCTTACGCTTGGCATGCACGCATCAAGTACCTCCCCGCCTGCTACAAACAGACCTTCGAAGAAATGTTCAGATCAGGTTTCTGGGAGTACCACTCGGAGATTTTCGCACCAAAGCCGACACATCTACTTCAACTGTTTGCTTGTGAACAAGCAATGTATTCAGAGTACTACACCACCCCGCAACCAGAAACCCCCGGTGCAATAAATTGGGAGGCATTGGAAGCCGATCTAGCCAGAGGCTTAAGGATAGGAGAACATGAACTGGCCACCAATGTCATCCAATATTACATCGACCACCCGCGCGAACAAAGGTCTGTCAGGGGCGACAGACGCTAGGAAGGGGGGAGTGTTGGCATACAAAGCAACAAAGGAGTCATGCACAATACGGCAACAAGGCCAGATCATTTTTTCCCATAGATTATGTACAACCCAAGTGATTTTAATCACTACACAAACATTGTAAATCCCGTTTTTGGTAGATTAGACTCCATTTTGTGCAAGCCGAGGAGTCCTCGAGCTTGAGGAGTATTAGAAGTACCATCGTACCAAATTTCATAATTTTTAGACTTCGTTTGAGCCCTCAAATAAGCCCTGGAACCTAATTTTTAACTAGGCCGGACACTAGGTCTGGACAGGGCCAAAAGCTAGTCAAAAACTATAAAAAGAGCTAGAGAGCTCATTTTTGAGGGTAGATTGTAATTGAAACGAACTTGTAAGAGCATTTTGAAAGTAATCTAAAAGCTCCATCGATTCTCACTCTTTGTCTTGCCGTGTGTGCGCGTGTGTGTGTATGTGTGTGCATGCTAGTGTGCTTCTCACTCACGCACTTGTGCCGCCACTTGCTCGAGGTCTTCATACCATCCTCACGTCTTCCCGGATTGACATTAAAGGAGGTGCTACTCATCATTGAGCTACACCACGTTCGACTGCTAGAGGACTACGATCGAATGAACGAAGAGCATCAGAAGCTAAAAGAAGATCACAAGTCACTACAACTCAGAGAACCGGCACCACAACAACTACCAGTGGCAGCAGAAGTACCAGAACCTGTGGACCCCTCTCCTGAACTCATAGAGGAACTCAACGCACTACGGGCCTAGGTAGCCACTCTCCAATCACGCATAGATGTATACGAAGCACCACCACGGCCTGATTCCCCACCGGAGATCCCAGCTGACGACGAGAACATAACGATTCCGGTGGAGGAAACGTTTGAAGAAGCATACGAGCCCATACCCATCCCAGGCGGACAAGTCACGGTTGAAGGCCAGATGACCTATGAACTTCCTACCCCCGCGTGGATGAAAACGATCGAAGAATTGGGAACGACACATTCGGCCAGAGTAGAGGCACAGTTACATGCCATGGCCATGATTGAAGAGAGAATCTTACAATCCCCCTTCTTTGCTCATTTGGCCCCCCCACGCTATATATCTGGGCCTGAGCTGCAGTATAAACCGTACTTCATGTTAATGGCTGAATATCAGCTAGCTATAGAGAAAGAAACCGGCATGAAACCCACGCATGCTACACAATTCGAGCCGGCGGACTTGCCACCAAATGCGCAAAGAGGAGAGATCCATCAACCTGATTGGCGCAAAGACCTACTCCAGAAGTACCCAGAAATGATGAGCACATGGGTGAAAGCGCCTTTACATTTAAAGTATAATCCTTGCTGGGGACCAGTACCTCGACGCCGCTCCTGGACTGCATTCGCTATCAAAGTACAAAATAACAGGCAGTGTCAGGATTGGCTGAATTACCCCTACTTCAAGCCACCCACTGAGTTGCCCACTGTCGGTTATATGATGGCTACAATCCGTCACTGGCTCCCTCGCCTGAAGCATATGGATGATATCGCAGCGCATATGACTGTCAAAATTTTTGACATGATGCAAATGATATTTAAAGTCTTCCGACGCGTCAAAGCACCACATGTAAACACCCCGGGATTTGAGCATGGTAACTTTGACCTAGTATACGACATGAGCACAACGCCATCGCTCCGGGTGTGTTATGCCTGGCACTGTAGGATAAAATACCTCCCGGCATGCTACAAACAAACCTTTGAAGAGATGTTCACCACCGGGTTTTGGGAATACCATTCCGAGGTATTCATCAGCAGGCCCACACATTTATTGCAACTTTTTGCCTATGAGCGAATGGTTTATTCCACGCATTACCAACTCCCGCCACCCGACGAACCGCAACTGATCGACTGGGAGAAGCTCGAGGCTGATCTGGCCCGAGGCATTCGAGTATCTGAGCACACCCTCGCTCACGACCTCCTACAAAACTACATCCGGAAGACCGCACAACAAGGTTCTGTCGAGGACGACAGAAGCGAGAGGGAGGGGGGTGTTGGAAGCAGTCAGAGGCACAGTAAGAGGCACAGACGACATGGAAGCATGTAAAGACGGAGCAGGGAGCCAGTCGGATCATTTTTTCAAACAATTATGTTTTTATTACCTCTTCAAATATCCAACAGTGATTTTCATCACTCTTGTAACATATGTAATATAGACAAAACCCCATTTTGTAAGTCATAGCTCCATTTTGTGCAAGCCAAGGAGTCCTCGAGCTTGAGGAGCTTAGGTAGAATGCGCATACCAATTTTCGTTATTTTTAGACATAGTTTACCCTTCCAAATAGCCTCTAGGACCTATTTTTTAACTAGGCCGGTCACTAGATGTGAAACCGGTCAAAACTAGTCTAGAAACTATAAAAAGAGCTGGAGAGCTCATTTTTGAGGTTGGTTCATTTTGGTTAGTGTGAGCTTAGAGCTAGTTTGAGCTTGTAAGAGCGTTCTTGAGTAATAGAGCTAATTTCCCACCTTCCATTGTGTCTTGCTTGTCTCTTCATTGTGTGTGTGTATGTGTGTGTGCATCTTTGTGCTTCTCACCTTCACTCTCACATCATCTCACGTTCACGATCTTCATATCACTCCTACCTCTCCCACGGATTGACATTAAGGAGGTGAAGCTTCTTAACGTGGTTCTCACCATTGTGCTAGAGCAACAATAGAGCCAAAGATGATATTGAGTCTGTGCATTCCATAGGATCAGGATCCTCATGGATGCACGAAGACACACACTTGTGGATGTGCAAAGTGGCAGTAGAAGAGGAGAAGAGAGAAAAATCCAGAGAGATAGGTGCGAAAGTGACACATAGATCAACTCAAGACCCAGCCTATGCACTTGTAGTATTCCCTAATGAAGAATTTGAACCTCATGGTTGGGCAAAAATTTTAGCAACAATGGATGTAGCCATCAATGAGGAACAATGGACACCCCACTGTGATGAGGATGGCTATGAAATTTCAGTCTTCTAAATAGAGCCAATCATGGGAGATGCAGTTTTAGAAGAATGCAAACCTAGCCCTGATGCATTTGAAAAGTAGAATTTCAACCCCAGAGACACGGAGAGCTTACAAATGATGTAAGGTTAGCCACACAAGTGACCCCTAAGGATGAAGGAAAGAAAAGAAAGAAGAGAGAAGTCACACCAGAAGAGGAAGAATCTTTGTTTGAGGTCCCTAAAGACTTTAAAAAGTATGAGATAGACGATAAAAGAGTCATCGTAAGGATGCCAAAACGTGAGGCACAATCAGGAGAGGCCTATGATAACAAAGAAACCACTAAGAAAATAGTTGTAGCCATGGAAGAAGGAGAAGAAAGATGCACTTACATAGGGCATGACCTGACGGAGGAAGAAGAGCATGCATTAATAGCTTTGCTAAGAGAATACAGAGATGTATTCGCTTGGAGTTACAAGGACTTGAAGGGTGTTGACCCAGACATATGCTCACACACAATTCCCATGACCTCAGACGCGAAACCCTCTAAACAGAAGCCATACACATATAACAATAATTATGCTGCTAAGATCAAAGAGGAGATAGATAGACTGGTAGAAGTTGGATTCATCTATGAATTTGAGCACATTGACTGGGTATCCCCCATTGTAATGGTGCCCAAGAAGAATGGAAAGCTACGTGTGTGCATTAACTTGAAGAAGGTTAATGCAGCCACTATTCGAGATAACTATCCGCTTCCTATCACCGAGCATCTATTAGAAAGAGTAGCAGGCAAGGAAGTATACAGTTTCCTTGACGAATTTTCTGGCTACAATCAGGTAGCCATTGCTCACGAAGACGAGCATAAGACAGCTTTTGCCACTGAGTGGGGCATATTTTCTTTTCGAGTAATGCTATTTGGGCTTACCAATGCTCCCGCAACCTTTCAAAGACTGATGTGCCATGTATTTAAAGAATTCCTGAGGAAGAATTTAGAGGTCTATGTTGATGATCTTTGTGCACATTCCAACATTAGACAAACACATATACCTGAGCTCAGGCAAACCTTTGACAAATGTAGAGAATATCAAGTCTGCTTGAACCTAGAAAAATGTGTTTTCATGGTCAGGCAAGGCAAGATTCTAGGACACATAGTGTCAAAGAATGGCATATCCACTGATGAAGAGAAAGTAAGAGCCATCGCAGAACTACCTAGGCCAAAGAATGTCAAGGAAGTACAAGCTTTCATGGGGCGTTGTGGCTATTACCGACGCTTTATACACATGTACACCATCATTGCCAAGCCTCTGTATGGACTTTTGACTAACTTTGAGTGGACTGATGAATGTGAGAATTCCTTCAATGAGCTTAAACAACGATTATGTTCAGCACCAACCTTGACCACACCAAACTAGAATAAGCCCTTTCATGTTCATGTGGATGCATCCAATTATGCTATTGGATGTGTGCTTGCACAACCTACGGGCGAAGGTAATATGGACCTTCCAATTGCCTATGCTAGTAGACAATTGAATGCAACTGAACGAAATTATACCACCACTGAACAAGAGGGATTAGGCATGGTATATGCAGTTAAAAAGTTTAGACACTATTTGCTTGCAAATAAGTTTAAATTTTTTACCGATCATCAAGCATTATTGTACTTGGTAAACAAACCATGCAATACAAGCCGATTAGTAAGATGGTTTCTCTTGCTAATGGAATACGACTTTGAGGTTGTGGTGAGAAAAGGCAAGACTCACTTGAGAGCAGACCATCTCTCTAGGTACACATCTGGAGAAGCCCCACAAGGAGTATCAGATGACCTTCCTGATGCTTACTTGTTTAATTTGGAAGTTGTACCTTAGTGGGCTAAGCCATTAGTGCTTGTATTGACATACGGGCGTAACCACCTGTCGTAAACACTCAAGATAGAGAGGTACTAAAAGCCTAGAAGTACCACATCATGGCAGGAAGCATGTACAAACAAACAGATCAAGGGATATTGGCTTGTTGTCTGGAAGAGGACGAGTACGCAAAGTGGTTGCAATCAGCACATGTAGGTGCATTAGAGAAACACCATTGGAGGCAAAGGACTTTACAGACACTAAGGAGATTCGGAGTGCATTGGCCTACTATGGAAGCTGATGTACATACGATGTGTAAAGAATGCCCAATCTGTTGCACTAAACCACCCGTGGAGCATGCCACTCTTTATCAAGTATCCATAGTGCCAGATTGGAGTGAACCACTAGTAGCCTTCCTGAGGATGAGAACATTCCCACAAGATATGACCTTGGCCAGACAAAGAAGTCTAGAACAAGAAGCCCTAGATTACTCACTCATTGGTGATAATCTATACAAGCGTGGTAAAGATGGTCACCTCAAACTCTGTGTCCATGAGAGTGAATATTTAAAGATCTTGGAAACTGCTCACCAGTGTGTAGCAGAAGGACATTTTGGACCAGATCGGGTGATTAGAGCAATCCTATTTGCAGGGTTGTGGTGGCCTACCCTTTGCATCCACCCGGGAGGTCACCCATCCTAGTATTGTTCCCCCTAGAGCTCACTTAACCATGGAAATCTCTTCTCACTAAGCTACACTCTTGTGGTGTCTGAAGAAGGTGAAAGACTAAGGTTGAGATTACCTTGAACATGTTTTGGTCCCTCAAAGCTTCATTCTTTGCTTTCAAAGCCTATTTTTGAAGCATTTTTGGGTGTCTTTTGGAGCCATTTTGGAGTACTATTGTACATAGTTCTCTTCGCACAGCTCCAAGAACATCAAGAAGAGTGTTCTTTGAACTTCTCCAATAATAAATATCAACCTTTGGCGCTTTGTTTTCAGCCACACTCATAAAACTATAGGTTTCTCAAAAGATTTTCAGTTTTGGTGGGAGCATCCATTGCAAATTTATGCAGGTTTTTTGAGCCTAAAACATTAGATTTGACAGACACTTGCACATGTTGTTGGCTAGTTTTCAGGTTGTGCATTCAGCCTTTTAGTGTCATTTTACTGCATATATTGAGCACTTACATACCATGTATGCTTCTGTGGATACCGCTTATGTACGTCCATGTGGTCATTGATACAACAGTTAAGTTTTTGCATAAAGCTTTTTACGTTTGAAAAAGAGGGTCGTGGTGAGGTTTTCTTAATTGGGAGACACCCAGATTTTGGGGTCTCTTCGGTGATGTAGGTGGAAGACTTACCCAACCTCGCCATAGGAGATGTATGATAGTTTTTCATAGGTGCTAGATAAGCCTAGTTGGCTTCTATTGGGTAACTAATTATATGCAGTGGAGTCAGTGATTCACTATCCAAGTAAACATGTCAGTACTTGCAATTTTATGATATTTTGACATTGGTCATATGCTCATTTTGCAAAGGATACTCTTGCAAAATTTTTCCAAATTTTTGGTTTAGTCAACTATACAGTGGTCAATTTACTCTTTGATACACTTATTCATTGGTGTTTGGACTCTTCTAGCTCCATTATCATTCTATTAATTTTTCTACCATCATGGCATCAGAGATCTCAGGCACATCTGGTGGATCAGGGTCTAGTGCTAGTGTTCCGAGGAGAAGCCATAACTTGCAGGGCAAAGACCATTTTGAGATCCGAAAATTTGATGACACAAAATTTTCTCTATGGAAGAATCGGATTAAAGATGCGCTGATTCAAAGGAGACAATGGAAGCCAGTAAATGGGATTTCAAAGAAGCCTGCTGACATGGATGAAGGTGATTGGGATGAGTTAGATGAAATGGCCAAGTCTACCATTCGCTTGCACGTGGTAGATAATGTTTACTTTACAGTTTAGACTGCGAAAGTGCAGAGGAGCTTTGGAAGAAGTTATGCAATACATATGAAAAAGAGGCGGCATCAAATAAAGTGTATCTGATTAGAAAACTATATGACCTTCGCATGGACACAAATAGTGTTGCTGCTCATCTAAATGATTTTGATGCTATATTCTCTCAGTTATAGGCTCAGAAAATGGATATGGATAATGAAATGAAAGCAGTATTTTTGCTATGCACCTTGCCATCATCATGGGATACATTTTGCATAGCTATTAGCAATAGTGCACCTGGTCGTAAACTCATCTATGATGACATATGCGGAGCATTCTTGAGTGAGGAGATTTGTAGAAAATCTATGGTTGGCACTCAGAGTGGAGATGCATATAATGTTCATGATTCTTACCAAGGAAAGAATCAGCAATGTGTCAGGAGCAAGAACAAGGAAAAGAATGGTCAATGGAATAAGAGTAGAAGTAAATCAAGGAAGAGGGATATTGAATTCCATTATTGTCATAAGAAAGGACCTATGAAGAAAGACTATTATGCATTAAAGAATTCTAAAGGTAAAGGATAGAACATTGATGGACATGTTAAATAGTTACCTTCACCATCTGCTTTGACTTTGAAGATAGAAGAAATTATAGCATTTTATGATGATGTTGATGTGTTGACACTTGATAGTACTGTGCCAACTAAGGTGCTTATGGTTGATTCTCTTTCCCATGTTGATATATTTAGGTAGTGATGTGTGTGAACACTCTAGGACTACTGGGCAGTTTCTTCCCTCTTTAGGAGGTTTTTTTCCCCAGGCTTGTATAGTAGATGCTTCTAATCATGCCATAGGATGTGTGTTAGCAAAACCCACAGATGAGGGAAATATAGATTTACTAATTGCATACACTACTAGGTACTTGAATGCCACAAAAAGAAATTACACCACAATGGAGAGAGAGGGCCTAGGAATGGTCTATGTCGTTAAGAAATTTTACCACTATTTATTGGCAAATAAGTTTAAGTTTTTTACAGACCATTAGGCTCTCTTGTATTTAGTAAACAAACCCTACAACCTTGGTTCCTATTACTTATGGAATTTGACTTTGAATTTGTAGTCAAGAAGAGTAAGACGCACTTGAGAGCAGACCACCTCTCGAGGATAACTTCCAGAGAAGCAACTACTGGGGTAGCATATGAGCTTCTAGATGCTTACCTATTTAATGTCGAGGTCGCTCTTGAATGGGTGAAGCCATTAGTTCCAATATTGATATATGGACCCAAGAATCCTCAAGTGAGAACCCAAGAAAAGGAGGTAGTGAGGGCGCAAAGATACCAAATCCTCGTCGATAGTATCTATAGGTAGGAGCAAAAAAATATACTTGCTTGTTGTGCAGAAGAACAGGAGTATAACAATTGGTTGCAACTAGCACATGTAGATGCACTAGAGAAACATCATTCGAGACAAGGGATGTGTTGGCAGCAGTCAGGGAACCGAAGGAGCCACAAGACGAAGAGAGTCAGAGCGAAGGGACAACACAAGCAGACATGGCAGTCAAAGAAGATCTAGCAAGTAGGCCTATAATTTTCCTCATGAAGAAGCAAGTACGAGCATTCACGCAGATCTGGCACTAAGGCAACCTTTAATTTTTCAAAACCTTTACACCAATTAAAAGTGATTCTCATCACTAATAACCCCTGTAAATACCATGTTCACCTTTTTGTAGCTCCATTTTGTGCAAGCCAAGGAGTCCTTGAGCTTGAGGAGCTTTAGAAGTATCTACCTGCCAATTTTCATATTTTTTAGATCTCGTTTGAGCCCTCTAATAAGCCCTGGAACCTAATTTTTAACTAGGCCGGACACTAGGTCTGAACAGGGCCAAAGCTAGTCAAAAACTACAAAAGGAGCTAGAGAGCTCATTTTTGAGGTTAGATTGTAATTGAAACGAACTTGTAAGAGCTTTTTGAAAGTAATCTAAGAACTCCATTGCTTCTCCCTCTTTGTCTTGCCGTGTGTGCACGTGTGTGTGTATGTGTGTGCATGCTTGTGTGCTTCTCACTCACGCACTTGTGCCTCCACTTGCTCGAGGTCTTCATACCATCCTCACGTCTTCCCGGATTGACATTAAAGGAGGTGCTACTCATCACTGAGCTACACCAAATTTTGGCGCCGTTGCCGGGGATCGAGCTTTGAGGACGAGCGTGTGATGGTAAGACGTAGATTGGAGACGTTGGCGTTGTAGGTGATTTCTTTACTTTTCCTATTTTTCTCTTTCGTACCTTACCACCATCATCACCATCATCATCACCACCATCTCCCACCTCCATTTCCATCATCGCGAAAATTTTAGTTTTTTGATTATATCACCATCTCCACCTCATTTCCCTCATTTCACTTGTGAGAGAGAGCGAGAGAGCGAAATTGCATGTGCTGTTTTTGCATGTTTCTTTAGCTGTCTTGCAGGTACAGGTCACATCATCGTCCCCAGCACTCTGCGCAGGTACGGAATTCGAAGTAACTGTCTGTGTGTCGCCGACCTCTGTCAATCGCGACCGACAGAAAAAACGCTCAAATTACCAAACAAAGTGCAAAACCATGATCTACAGGCCTAGAGCTTCCCAAAAATGTGTTTAGTTTCTTGAAATTCCTCAGATTTCTGTCAATCGCGATGGCTCTGTCAATCGCGACCGACAAACCACAACGGACAGACCTGTCAATCGCGATCGACCAGTCAATCGCGATCGACAGCCCACGACGGCTCTGTCAATCGCGACCGACAGAGTCAACGACCGATTGACCACGACCGACGGACCATACGCGTTACACGTGTCAATCGCGATCGAGCCATCAATCGCGATCGACCCATCAATCGCGACTGACAGCCCACGACGGCTCTGTCAATCGCGACCGACACAGTCAATGATTGTTTGACCACGACGGACAGACCCTCGCGACCGACCTGTCAATCGCGATCGACCCATCAATCGCGACCGACAGAGTCAACGACCCTTTGACCACGACTGATTGACTTTTCGTAACCCCTGTCAATCGCGACTGACCAGTCAATCGCGACTGACAGCCACGACGGACCTGTCAATCGCGATCGACACGTCGATCGCGACTGACCTGTCAATCGCAACCGACAGACTTTGCGAACACGTTAGAAGGGCAATTTAGGTCAAATTTTTAAGGTAAAAATAGTGGTCTAAATTTTGGCCAAGTGTGGGACAAACATTAGGGTGTAGTATTGCTTTACAAGGGCATGACCCAAGTAACTCAAGAATTCCTGTTTGCTTGTTAACCTAGTTTAATCCTGTTTTAGCCCCAAAACCCTGAACTGGCATAACTTTCTCATACGAAATCCGTTTGCCGTGATTCTTGTTTTGTTGGAAAGCTCGTGGGGAGTACAACCATACCCAGGGGTATTTTGAAGTTGACCATACCCAGGGGGAACAAAAGTCAGGGATCTCTAGAGTTGTGTCCAAAAAGTCATAGTGCAAATTGGTGAAGTGTTACATGAATGAAAGTGATTGGTTCTGTCTTTTGAATTTAAGTCTTGAGCTAACAGTGGGCCTTTTACAGGTCCTTTGAGAGCAGCGAAGGGTACGCAAAGCAAGAGTAAGTGCAGGCTTGGGAACACGCGTCCTGGGCACCCCAGGGCAACAACACAAGGAAAGGAACTCAAGGTTGGAAAACCCGCAACACCCTCTGTCAATTCTTAGTTTAGGCTAAGTGCGGGTAGTGTTAGAAGTAATTCCAGGCAACGATAAGCACGAGATAAATCAAAGACTGTCTAAGAAATCAAGTTCAAGTCAAGAGATCACCTGTGTGTGTGTGAACGACACCCTTAAAGAAAAAAAACCTAACGTGAAACGACCAAACTAAAGTGCGAAAGTAAACTCAAGTATTCCTGACGATGTGATATCAGACAAGAGTATAAACACGCTAATCAACATAAAAAGAACCAAGTAACCGATACCAAAGGACTCAGAAACGTGGTTGTACCTGGGAAAAATTGGGTTAATCAGTTAGTGTTGGCAGCAGTCAGGGAACAGAAGGAGCTACAAGACGAAGAGAGTCAGAGCGAAGGGACAACACAAGCAGACACGGCAGTCAAAGAAGATCTGGCAAATAGGCCAATAATTTTCCTCATGAAGAAGCAAGTATGAGCATTCACGCAAATCTAGCACTTAGGCAACCTTTTAACTTTTCAAAAACCTTTACACCGATTAAAAGTGATTTTCATCACTTAACACCATTGTAAATACCATTTCATATTTTTGTAGCTCCATTTTGTGCAAGCCAAGGAGTCCTTGAGCTTGAGGAGCATTAGAAGTATCTACCTGCCAATTGTCGTAATTTTTGGATCTCGTTTGAGCCCTCAAATAAGCCCTGGAACCTAATTTTTAACTAGGCCGGACACTAGGTCTGAACAGGGCCAAAGCTAGTCAAAAACTATAAAAGGAGCTAGAGAGCTCATTTTTGGGGTTGGATTGTAATTGAAACAAACTTGTAAGAGCATTTTGAAAGCAATTGAAGAACTCCATTGATTCTCACTCTTTGTCTTGCCGTGTGTGCGCGTGTGTGTGTGTATGTGTGTGCATGCTAGTGTGCTTCTCACTCACGCACTTGTGCCGCCACTTGCTCGAGGTCTTCATACCATCCTCACGTCTTCCCGGATTGACATTAAAGGAGGTGCTACTCATCACTGAGCTACACCAAATTTTGGCGCCGTTGCCGGGGAACGAGCTTTGAGGACGAGCGTGTGATGGTAAGACGTAGAGTCGATGCGTTGGAGTTGTAGGTAATTTCTTTATTTTTCCTATTTTTCTCTTTCTTACCTCACCACCATCATCACCATCATCATCATCACCATCCTCCATCTCCATCTCCATCATCGCGAAATTTTCAGTTTTTTGACTATATCCCCTTCTCCACCTCATTTCCCTCATTTCACTTGTGAGAGAGAGCGAGAGAGCGAAATTGCGTGTGCTTTTTTTGCATGTTTCTTGAGCTGTCTTGCAGGTACAGGTCACATCATCGTCCCCAACATTCTGCACAGGTACGGATTTCGAAGTAACTGTCTGTGTGTCGCCGACTTCTGTCAATCGCGACCGACAGAAAAAACGCTCAAACCACCAAACAAAGTGCAAAACCATGATCTACAGGCCTAGAGCTTCCCAAAAATGTGTTTAGTTTCTTGAAACTCCTCAGATTTCTGTCAATCGCGATCGCTCTGTCAATCGCGACCGACAAACCACGACGGACAGATCTGTCAATCGCGATCGACACGTCAATCGCGATCGACAGCCCACGACGGCTCTGTCAATCGCGACCGACAGAGTCAACGACCGACAAACCACGACGGACAGATCTGTCAATCGCGATCGACACGTCAATCGCGATCGACAGCCCACGACGGCTCTGTCAATCGCGACCGACAGAGTCAACGACCGATTGACCACGACCGACTGACCATACGCGTGACACGTGTCAATCGCGATCGAGTCATCAATCGCGATCGACTCATCAATCGCGACCGACATAGTCAACGACTGTTTGACCACGACAGACAGACCACGACGGCTCTGTCAATCGCGATCGACACAGTCAACGACTGTTTGACCACGATCGACAGACCCTTGCGACCGACCTGTCAATCGCGATCGACCCATCAATCGCGACCGACAGAGTCAACGACCCTTTGACCACGACTGATTGACTTTTCGTAACCCCTGTCAATCGCGACTGACCAGTCAATCGCGACTGACAGCCACGACGGACCTGTCAATCGCGACCGATAGACTTTGCGAACACGTTAGAAGGGCAATTTAGGTCAAATTTTTAAGGTAAAAATAGTGGTCTAAATTTTGGCCAAGTGTGGGACAAACACAAGGGTGTAGCATTGCATTACGAGGACACGACCCAAGTAACTCTAGAATTCCTGTTTGCCTGATAACCGAGCTCAATCCTGTTTTAGCCCCAAAACCCTGAACCGGCATAACTTTCTCATACGAAATCCGTTCGCCGTGATTTTTGTTTTGTTGGAAAGCTCACAGGGAGTACAACAAAAACATCGACTGGTTATAGTTAAATTAAGATCAGGAATATTTGCTAGGGTATTTTGAAGTTGACCATACCCAGGGGGAACAAAAATTCAGGGATCTCTAGAGTTGTGTCCAAAAGGTCATAGTGTAAATTGGTGAAGTGTTGCATGAATGAAAGTGATAGGTTCTGTCTTTTGAATTTAAGTCTTGAGCTAACAGTGGGCCTTTTACAGGTCCTTTGAGAGAAGCAAAAGGTACGCAAGGCAAGAGTAAGTGCAAGCTTGGGAACGCGCGTCCTGGGCACATCTGGGCAACACCACAAGGAAAGGAACTCAAGGTTGGAAAATCCGCAACACTCTCTGTCAATTCTTAGTTTAGGCTAAGTGCGGATAGTGTTAGAAGTAATTCCAGGGAACGACAGGCACGAGCTAAGTCAAAGACTATCTAAGAAAATCAAGTGCAAGTTAAGAGATAACCTGTGTGTGTGCGAACGTCAATCTTAAAAGGGAAAGAACCTAACGTGAAACGACCAAACTAAAGTGCGAAATTAAACTCAAGTATTCCTGACGACGTGATATCAGACAAGAGTCTAAACACGATAATCAACATAAAAAGAATCAAGTGACCGATACAAAAGGACTCAGAAACGTGGTAGTACCTGGGAAAAATTGGGTTAATCAGTTAGGCATATGAACCTTAGATCAGGACGACACCTAGTAAGAGAGAGACAAAGCCTTAGGTCTTCAGAGGCTAGTGTCAATCACACTGCAAGGTCTTGGGCCCAACAGTTGAGCCACCACTCGCATTACCCTAGCTCTGATACTAGTGAGTCAGAGATGTCTCAAGGCATGGATAGACCGACAGGTAGTTCAGGTGTGCCTTACTTGTACAGAGTAGAAGGCCCTTACAAAACACAGTTGGAGTACCTGAGGACCAACCGATTAGGTGCTAGCATCTATGAGGACGGCCTAGGAAGATCCGTGGTACAGATCAAGAATCCTGATCAATCCATAGGACTAGAGCACCCAGCCGTCAAGTTTGAAAATGGTGCATACCTGGACAAAGAAGGAACCATATACGTAGTCACCAGTCACCCAGACAGGACAGATGAATTTGGGAATGTAATCTCAGAAGCAGACTTAGGGGACTTAGAGCAGGGAAACATGGGTGCGGAACCTAGAACCCCCCGAGGTAAATCAGTTCTCACAAGGATTATCATGCCTGAGTGGGTGCCCCAAGACAACAAGTGCATAGAATTGCTTCTCAATCGAGAAACTGACGAAGCCTTTTGGAGGTATAAATCTAATCAGCCAACTGATATAGGAACAATCATGATCTACGAGTTTAAGGATCCTGATAGCCCAGGCAGAGTGACCTACCTAGATCACGCTTCCGAAAGGATTTTTGTGGTGACAGAAAATGATAGGCATGCTTACACTTGGAAGGGCGAATTCATTTTTCCCCAACCAAGATCAAATGTATCCTATGGTCACCCTGGGGCTGGAACATCCCAAGCTCATGGAATGCAAAGAGATAGAAGTAGAGATAGACCAGAAGTAAGCTTTGCCAACCCAGTGGGCAAAGAAAGAACGAGGACAGAGACGAATAGGGTAGAACCTGAGATGCTTAGAGCTCACAGGAACCAAAGAAATGTAGATGGATTCCCTCTGCCGAGGCCTAGAGAGCACACAAGAACTTTGAGACCCACCCAGCTAGTTAAGTCCATGAAGAATTACTTTGACGGCACAGGAGATCCCTATGATCATGTGGCGGAGTTCAAGCAAGTCTTGAGAGCTGAACAAGTGGAGGATCTGTTCACACAGTACAATGTCTTCGGTCTAACCCTTAGGAAGACAGCACTTACATGGTTTCAGCCATTGGATGAGCGGCAGTTCAGGAGCATAGACCAACTCCTAGAGGCTTTCATTGTAGATTTCTCTAAGAGCGGCATAAGACACAATACCTCCTCATTGATTCACAGCTTCAAACAGACCCCCCAAGAGACTGTCAGATTGGCTGGAAGAAGATTTAGACAATATCTTGAAAGGTGCCCTGTTTCGGAGCTACCCACATCTGCTAAACAAGTAGCCTTATTCCTTGATGGATTGCTGAGTACGAAATTGAGATCCTATGTGTATCTGAAGGACCCTAGGACTATAGAAGAGTGTGTATGCATGTGCATTGACATTGAAGATAACCTAGGGGAAGAACTAGAGCTTTCCAAAATCTACAAAGATTCAGATAGTGCTTCTAGTCACTCTTCCACGCAATCCACATCAATTGAGGAACTCGCAGAGAAAGTGGCACAAAAACTAGGCGTCTCTAGCAAACAGATTCCGAGGTTTGCCCCTGTGAAAAGATGCTATACGTGTGGTGGCGACCACATGGCGAACGTCTGTCCCATTATGGCTCAACCCCAAGTTAATCCTAGTAGCCAGTACTGCACCATAGAACGGAAGTACACCAATCACACTGCGCAAGATTGCCAATACAACAGGCAGGCGGTTAGGCAACCCTACCCTCAGCCATACCCTCAACAGGGAAGATACCAGAACCAGTACCCTCCACAGCCATACGGCAGGCCACAGCAACCATACCAAAACCAACAACGACTTCAGCCTGTGTTAGCACAACAACCCCCAGCTCCAGCTAATGTGATTCCGGTAAAGTACACGGCTGCAGAAGAGAACCTGAATAGAGCTATAGTCCCTGTAACATCCTTGCTTTCTGAGAGTGACCCCGGTGACCATAGCTTCGATTCTACACATGTCGATAGTCCCCAGGCGTACTACATGCAGTCTCCAGAACATGGTGAGTCCTATTACAGCGAAGATCCAAATGAACCTAGTTGGGAGTCAGATTACACAAACATCATGTATGCAAACCCCAACCCTAGGCCTCAACCCAGGCAAGTAAGACCTCCATTCCCAAGAGGACCGTGCTACAGATGCCAAGGAGATCACCTCATTCGTGATTGCCCCTTACCTCCACCTCCACAAAACCAGTCAGTGACGATCCAAGGCTTTTGCCACGATTGTGGAAAAGAGCATCTCTTACGAGATTGCCCTAAGAATCCTAATAATATGCCAAAAATCACTCCTATCAACGTTATTGGGTTAGTGGTAGATTCCACAGGAAGTGTCACTTCCACTGCTCCCGTACAGGTAGTCACTAGAGCTCAAGCATTGCAGCAGAATCAAGGGGTAAACCAGGATAAGAACTCAGAGGCTAGTGAAACCGAGAGCATAACAAAGAAAAGGACTAGAGCGTGGAAAGATAGTCGAGAAAGAATGAAAAGACAATGGGCTAAAAAGATGAGTGAACTTGAGGAAAGCATAAGAGAAACCAAAGCTAGGATAACTGAAATCACCTCTCAAGCCCCCTCTCACACTATCCCATCACCACCACTCCCATCGCCATCCGACCCGCCACCTTCCAACCCACGTCATACGATTCCACCACCCCCTAGAGTAAGATCAGTATTAGCTGATCCCATTTCGGAAGACATAGACATGATGCTTAAAGCATATCAGGCCAGAATTCAAGAAGGGCCAAATGTCACAGATCATGACAAGTGTTACCCTAGAGCTAACCTAGAGATAGAACAAACCAAGCTTTGCGCGAAAATGGTTGCATTGGCTCAGACTATGTTTGAAGCCAGTCGCCTTTTCAATTACTCGAGCTCAGCCAGGACGCAATTACACTTGGATGGACTTCTAGAGAAATTAGAGGGAATAATCGCTAGATCTGCCAAGGAAGAAAAAAATCAAGGAAGGGAGAATGTAAGTAAAATCATGACCCATTCCCCACCGGAAGCTTATGTGCCAAATTCCATGGAACCAGACAATTCCCCCTCCCTAGAACGAATAGAGAGGTTAGTGGCACAATCAGAAAAGGAACCTGCCCCTCAAAGAAAGGAAATGGCAAGAGAACGGATAAGCCAGCGTCTTCAGGAAGCCCATTGCCTCCTCAAGAAGCTTATCTTCCCCCCCAAAAGGCACAAAAGCCTCCCTCGAAAGCTTGTGTACCTCCACAGGTTGCCTACACTCCTTCTCAGGGAGCGTATGAGCCTGTTCGGAAAAGTAATAGAATAAGTAACCCTCCCCAGGAAGCTTGTGCTCCAGCCATCTATGAGAACGAGGAGAGAGCCAACGATAGGATAAGCCCTCCTTCCCAGGTTGCTTATGCGCCTAATTCTACGGAGCCAGACACTTCTTCTTCTATGAATCGGTTTGCACCAGACTTCCTACGAGAGATTCAAGAAGACACATGGGATAACGAAAGTGAAGTCGCCCCTCCCTTTGAACTTGTCGATGATGCACATGACCAATTCCCACAAGACATCCCATCTATTTACGGGGAGCATGAGAGTACTCAATCTCACGAGAGATTGGACTTTGAATCTAATTCCATACAAGAGTTACCCCACTTCACAGGACCATGGGAAGCAAAGTCCACCTGTATGAGAGCACCTACAGTCATGGTAAGAAACGAAGACTCAGTCATACCTAGGAACACAGAGGTAGTGAAGAACACTAACGTGCAGTGTAATCTCAAGTTAGAAGAGCTACTCAAAGTTAGACTTGAATTATGGAAACATGTAGCCAAACAAGTACCAGAGATAGCAAAACCTCGTTCCCAGGTAGGATCCCATAGGATAGTGCCAGAAATTCCCTTGGATAAGATAGGAGATATGTGTGAAGGTGAAGAAGGGAACACCTATCTTCCCATCACCTACCAGGAGTACACCACCAAGGCAATTTTGGACTCAGGTGCAGGAGTTGCAATTGCCACTACTTCCCTATGGAAGCGTTGGGGCAAGCCAGCACTCAGGTCAACGAGAATGAAATTGCAGATGGCCGATGGTCACATAGAGAGACCCCTAGGATTGCTAGAAGGAATAACTCTCACCACTTGTGGTGTCGAGTTTGAGCATACATTTGCTATATGTGACTTCAGCAAAAATCATGCCTATGAGATGATTTTGGGAAGACCATTCATGCGACAGTTGCAAGTGGTACAGGATTGGGGAACCAACTCCTTGTATTTGCAACACTTGGGTGTTACGACCAAAGTCAATCTCAAGGATTATTCTCATAGAGATGTCCCTCCTATCCAATGGAATCCCATCCATAGAGCCAAAGATGATACAGAATCGGTGCATTCCATAGGATCTGGATCCTCATGGATGCATGAAGACACTCACTTATGGATGTGCAAGGTAGCAGTAGAAGAAGAGAAGAGAGAGAAAGCCAGAGAGGTAGGTGCGAAAGAAACCCATAGATCAGTCCAAGACCCAGCCTATGCACCTGTAGTTTTTCCAGACGAAGAATTTGAACCTCACGGTTGGGCAGAAATTTTAGCAACAATGGACGTAGCCATCAATGAAGAACAATGGACACCTCACTGTGATGAGGATGGCTATGACATTTCAGTCTTCTCCATAGAGCCAATCATGGGAGAGGCAGTTCTAGAAGAATGCGAACCTAGCCCTGATGCATTTGAGGATGCAAGTGACTCCGATCTAGAGTCAATCATTATGGACCCACCATTTGCATCAGATGAAGAATACTTCCATGAAGTAGAATTTCAACCCCAGAGGCATGGAGAGGTTACAAATGATGTAAGATTAGCAACACATATGACCCCGAAGGAAGAAGGAAAGAAACGAAAGAAGAAAGAAGTCTCACCAGAGGAGGAAGAATCTTTGTTTGAGGTCCCAGAAAATTTTAAGAAGTATGAGATAGACGACATGCGAGTCATGATAAGAATGCCTAAACGAGAGGCACAAGCAGGAGAGGCCTATGATAACAAAGAAACCACCAAGAAAATAGTAGTGGCCCTAGAAGAAGGAGAGGAGAGATGCACGTACATAGGCCATGACCTGACAGAAGAAGAAGAGCACGAATTGATTGCCTTGCTAAGAGAATACAGAGATGTATTCGCTTGGAGTTACAAGGAGTTGAAAGGTGTTGACCCCGACATATGCTCACACACCATCCCCATGACCTCAGATGCTAAACCCTCTAAGCAAAAGCCCTATACTTATAACGATAATTACGCTGCTAAGATCAAAGAAGAGATAGATAGATTGGTTGAAGCTGGATTTATCTATGAAATTGAGCACACTGAATGGGTATCCCCCATCGTAGTGGTGCCCAAGAAGAACGGCAAGCTGCGTGTGTGCATTAACTTGAAAAAGGTTAATGTAGCCACAATTCGAGATAACTATCCGCTTCCCATCACAGAACATCTCTTAGAAAGAGTGGCAGGCAAGGAAGTGTACAGCTTCCTTGATGGATTTTTGGGCTACAATCAAGTAGCCATAGCTCCAGAGGATCAGCATAAGACAGCCTTTGCCACAGAATGGAGCATTTTTGCTTTTAGAGTAATGCCATTTGGGCTTACCAATGCACCAGCAACCTTCCAGAGGCTGATGTGCCATGTATTTAAGGAGTTCCTGAGGAAGAATTTAGAAGTCTATGTTGATGATCTTTGTGCCCATTCCAACATTAGGCAAACCCATATTCCTGAACTCAGACAAATCTTTGACAAATGTAGAGAATATCAAGTCTGCCTGAACCCAGAAAAGTGTGTTTTCATGGTCAGGCAAGGCAAGATTCTAGGACACATAGTGTCAAAGAATGGCATATCCACTGACAAAGAGAAAGTGCGAGCTATAGCAGAACTACCTAGGCCAAAGAATGTCAAGGAAGTACAAGCTTTCATGGGGCATTGTGGTTATTACCGACGATTTATACACATGTATGTTGTCATTGCAAAGCCCATGTACGGACTTCTGACAAACTTTGAGTGGACGGATGATTGTGAGAATTCCTTCCAGGAGCTTAAACGAAGATTATGTTCAGCACCAATCTTGACCACACCAGATTGGAATAAGCCATTCCATGTTCACGTGGATGCATCCAATTATGCCATTGGATGTGTGCTTGCACAACCTACTGGTGAAGGTAATATGGATCTTCCAATTGCCTATGCCAGTAGACAGTTGAATGCAGCTGAACGAAATTACACCACTACGGAGAGAGAAGGTTTAGGCATGGTATATGCAGTTAAGAAATTTAGACACTATTTTCTTGCAAATAAGTTTAAATTTTTTACGGATCATCAAGCATTGCTATACCTTGTAAAAAAGCCTTGCAATACAGGAAGATTAGTAAGATGGTTTCTCTTGCTAATGGAATATGATTTTGAGGTTGTGGTAAGGAAAGGGAGGACTCACTTGAGAGCAAATCACCTCTCTAGGCTCACATCGGGAGAAGCCCCACAAGGAGTGTCAGATGACCTTCTTGATGCTTACTTGTTTAATTTGGAAGTTGTACCGCAGTGGGCTAAGCCATTAGTACCAGTATTGACATACGGGCCTAACCATCCAGTGGTAAACACACCACATCATGGCTGGAAGTATGTACAAGCACACAGATCAAGGGATCTTGGCTTGTTGCGTAGAGGAGGATGAGTACTCTAAATGGTTGCAACTAGCACATGTAGGTGCACTAGAGCAACACCATTCAAAGCAACGAACTTTACAGACATTAAGGAGACTCGGAGTACATTGGCCAACTATGGAAGCGGATGTCCAAAAGTTGTGCAAGGAATGCCCAATCTGTTGTACTAAACCACCTGTGGAACACGCTACTCTTTATCAAGTATCCATTGTGCCAGATTGGAGTGAACCACTAGTATCCTTCCTGAGGACAAACACATTTCCCCCAAACATGACTCTGGCTAGGAAAAGGAGTTTAGAACAAGAAGCCCTGGATTACTCACTCATTGGTGATAATCTATATAAGCGCGGTAAAGATGGTTACCTGAGGCTATGTGTCCATGAAAGTGAATATCTCAAGATCTTGGAAACTGCTCATCAAGGTGTAGCAGGAGGACACTTTGGACCAGATCGGGTGATCAAGGCAATACTATTTGCGGGCTTCTGGTGGCCTACCCTTCACATGGATGCTCATACCTATGTGAAACGGTGTGATGTCTGTCAAAGGACTCAGTATCCTATACGCAAAGACGAGATGCCACTGAAACCTATGATGGGTGGACGTGCGTTCTCTAAGTGGGGAATAGACTTCGTAGGTCCTATTAATCCCCCAGCTAAAGGTTCTCATGCAGAATACATCATTGTTGCAACAGACTATCTAACTAAGTGGGTAGAGGTAAAGGCTACGACAAAGAACGATGCTCAAACAACTGCCAAATTCTTGTTTGAGAATGTATTCACAAGATACGGGCTACCTATAGAGCTTGTAAGTGATAGAGGCACTCATTTCTTAAATGAAGTGATTGAAAATCTACTCCAAGAATTCTTGGTAATACACAAGAAGTCTGCCCCCTATCACCCTCAAGCTAATGGACAAGCTGAGAGCACTAATAAGATCTTATGCAATGTACTGACGAAATTAGTGAACACTAAACGCTCTGACTGGGACAAACAGCTACACCATGCTGTTTGGGCATACCGAGTTGCCTACAAAACGGTACTCCAAGCCACCCCCTTTCATATGGTATTTGGCCAAAATGCTGTGCTACCTTTGGACTTCTTAATACCTACGTTGAAAGTAGCACAAGAGCACGAATGGACAGGTCATGAGATCTCCTCTAGGATCTTTGACCTTGAACGATTAGGAGAAACAAGACTGAGAGCAGCTGCAGGAATATATGCAGCCAAGAAGAGACAGAAGGCATATTTCGATGCCCATGTGAAGGATAAGGGCTTGAAAGCAGGAGATCTAGTTTTAGTCTATACACTGAAACAACACGCAAGGAAGCTAGAAAAGAGAGGCTACGGACCTATGATTATCAATAGGATCTCCACGAGTGGAGCAGTACAATTAGCCACGTTAGAAGGTGATGTTCTCCCAAACTATATTAGCGGTTGCAGAGTCAAGTTGTATCAGGAACCCCTCACGGAGGAAATGCTCAGCCGACTCAACACTGTTAAGAAACGCAAAGAAGAAGAAAAGCGAATTCGAGAAGAGGCTCAAGCAGAAGCGTTAGAACGCATCAGAAGGATGAAATTACGAAGGCAAGGTAGAGATCAGCCTAGAACAAATGACTATGCCGATCAAGGATATCATATGGCAATGTGTGAAGTCGCAGGAACAAGCTCACATAGGATAACTGATCGACGTCCTTTCGTAACCTTAGATATAGGACAAGGAAAGAATGCAAGGACCGTAAGAGCCTTGATTGACTCAGGTGCAGCCACTAGTGCTGTTAGAATGACTTACTGTCAAGAGTTGCAGTTAACTGTCAATCCTGTGGAAGCATATCTCATAGGATTGGGAGGAGTGGAAACCCCTTGCACGGGCGAGGTGGAACTTCCCCTCTACATTCATGATGAGACAATGACAGTTAAAGTACTAGTGTGTCAAGATGAGGACCTCACGGAACCCCTTATCTTGGGTCAAGACTGGATCTATGACCAAGCAGTCAACTTGAACCTAAGAAGTGGACTTCTTCAGGTATGGGTCAATCATAGTCGAATTACAGTAGAGTTAGATAATGGAGCACTCAAGGAACTAGGAAAGGCACAGACTCCTGGTCCCTCCAGGGGTGCACATGAAGTTGACTATGCTGTTCTTGTCCAAAACTATGTGTTGCAGAGGAATGATATTCTCAAAAAAGGAGTCAGGGATGCAACGGAACTCCCTTCTTTTCCAAAGGCCAGAAGGAGGCAGCAACCAAAGGAGGATCAAAAGCAGAAGAAGCAGAGTACTACCCATGCCGGAAATCAAAAGTACCTGCGCAGCAAAATATCTCAGCAAGTGAAACAAGTGTGGGTGCGGAAAGGCAAACACCCGGTTGCACTCAAGCCAACCACACGGGCAAAGCCTCTTATTAGTAACCGACAACACGACACTAATAAGAAGTCTTTCGGAAATTCTTCTGCTAACGTGAAATCTATTTGGGTGCCCAAGAAGTCGATGAAGGCTAGCCCACAATCGAGACAAATTTGGGTGCCTAAGGCTTGCTTGCGGGCACAAATAGCTATGCCAAAGCCACAACCTATACAGCGTAACCCATTCACTCGCACAACCGGCATCCACTCGTTTCCAACACTCACGAACACACCAATGCCCATGAGCACGAACAGAATCATTTGTAAATGGGTCCCTAAAAGGCCTCATGTTCAAGCTGATACACCTATAATGTTCTCTAGCATCTCTACGAAACCAAGAGAAAAAAAACCATCCACTGCATTTGGCAGCTTAAGACCTGGAATAAACCCCCCGACCCCAAATTGTAAATTCACCCCCACTTACTAACTGCATTAGTCTCCTAGGAATACCCAAGCATTAACTACACACACTGTCTTTGTGCACTTACCAACCACTAACTCACCATTTACCTCATGTTAATGTTGTAACGGGGACAACAACGGATTTATTCTGTCCATTACGATGTTAACACGTGGTTCTATATTCTCACAGAACCAACCAGCAAACAGGGCCATGGCAGAAGCAGGTGCAAGTTCTCAAGCCGGAACTGGTGCCCAGATTGTGGACATAGAAACACTCCTCCTCGAGCCACATCTCACCGCAAGGCCGCAAGAACTTCAAGCCGTGCATGTGCTCCCCATTCAGGATCCTCCACAAGGTCATACTTCTCAAGTAGGTAAGCACGCGCATTGGTTCAGTGATGTCGCGGGACCATTGGGCGATGGAACCTATTTCTGGGAAGCAGAATTGGAATTTAATGGCAAATGGGGTCGATACCACTTTTTCACGCGCGAGTTTGAAAGCTACCAAAATGCCGAAGTCATGAGATCAGTTTGGATCAAAGCGGGTGTGGACAGTTATTTCAGGGCCCACTTACCAAAGCCGGATTTCTTACGATGCTCATATCTGATCAGTACCATCACGCCAAGCAGGGCCAAGGGAGGTGACAGCACCTTTGTGTTGCCATCACTGCTACCGGGTCATGAGCTTAAAAGATTCAAGTTGACCCTCAATCTGGTAAGAGAAGCATTGGGTATGTATGGCATGCACATCCCAACAGAAAAGGAAACCATGGTTCCAGGTCGAATGAAACACAAAGATCTTAATAAGTTGAAGGATATGGTAGCGATGACACCTACCATTGCGCTTCACCTGCGGACCATCATGCAACATTTTGCTTTCCCCGCCGAGGAACGATTCACAATGCCCCCGAAGAAAATATGGTTCAGCTTGTATCTAGCAGAGACAGAAAGCCTTCCCATCAATGTGCCACACTGGATCATAGATCAGATCCACCTAGCCCATCAAAGGTGGAACAAGAAGCAGAAAAATGTGCTTCATGGATGTTGCGCACTAACAAAGATAATCTACCGATGTCTGGCTTATGACGTGCCTATTCAGAGGGCACTCATATGGCCCCGTGCCCAAGAATTCCAAAGAAGACTATCAGCAGCAGGTCCCCCATCAAAGAAGATGAGGGGGGGAGTACAATTACCCTGTGCTCAACCAAGGGGAGCCACCACTACACCAGAAATTACCCCTCCCCAGACACGACGCGTTAGGCCATTCACAATCCGGCTACCAAGACCAAGCACAGAGGGGCCTAATCTGGTGTTTCCACCCGTCCCTTCAGATCTGGAATTCCCACAAGGTTTTACTCTCAACGATCTCACGGATGAAGAAGTGGCTAGACTGATCTATGACTCTAATCTCGAGACGGAAGCTCAGGAACCACAACCCACAACAGCAGCCCCCACCCGACCAGAGGAGGTAGAAGTCGACGCCGAGGAACAAGAGGCCGAACAAGAAGAAGAAACCTACGAGGAACAAGAATATGACGAGCTCTCCGAGCTAGCAAGTGCCCCTGCGTATTCGGCACAAATCAAGAGACTATATCGAACCATGCAACTGGTTCAAGAACAACATAAGATGTCACTGGAATCGGGCAAGAAACTCATGAACCAGTTGCTAGCTGAGGAAGGTGTGGACGAGTTGTTCATTGAGTCCATAAACCTTCATGCCGACGCAGTAGGATTGGATGAGGCCATCCATGAGGCAATGGCCTACATTCACAGATTTGAGAAGAGGGTTTCTCGTTCGTCCCAGGAGGTCCGGGAAACAAATTCATACCAATGTATCAGCACCAGGAGAGACAACGCAAGCAGAAGAATATCAGGAAGCACCACTGTCACCACCATCCCCACCTCGCACTACACACTTCACTCCACCACATGACACTAGCACTACCACGTCCACTACCACTACCATTGTCATGGGCATCCCACTCTCTCCGGGAATCCAACTCGGGGGAGTCACCATGCCCACTTTCACCACTCTGTTCTCTGACATCACATCCACTCCACCCACAATCCCCATCTACACTGTCACTCAAACAATCGACACTATGGAAACGTCTCCTACCACAGCACTGCTCCCTCCCCCCATGCCACCTTCATCTCCCATACCCCCTCCACCCACATCTCCACTTGCATCCACATCATTCACATCTCCCATTCCCGCCCCCATTCCCCCTGCATCTTCACCCCTCCCAGCATTATTTAATGTAAATAGCATATTTTTAGCATTAAATCAATGTGTATATCAGCTCCAGAATGAGTACAGAGCTCTGGACGGCCCGTATCAACAACTGACAACACACCATCAGAACTTACAAAGGCAATTTCACATTCTACAAACAGAAAATGCAGAAATGAATCAACGCTACACAACGCTTGAGCAGGCTCACCACACATTATTGGAGGCACCCCAACCATCGACAGAATCAGGCGTCAAACAACTAGAAGCTTTGCTCGAAGTATACCAGACCGATAACCTGCGAGTCAGACGCAACTTGGCGCTACTACGGAAACATATGGCCACAGCACTGGAGGAGAACAAAAGACTGCAAAAGCAAAACGAAGAGAATCTGGAAGCAGCAATGGAAGGCTCCCCTCACGAGATAGATCCAGAGCAGTTCAAAGCAGTTCCAACGGAGACGATGAAAACCATTTTGGAAAGCTATGCAGATCTCTTGGAAGCCCATGATGACTTGGAAAGAGAGCGTGACACACTTCAGAGCAGGCTGAAGGAACAGGAAGAACAACCGAAGAGTGTCCCATCAACCTCCACCTCAGACGAAGTAAAGGCCTTAACCGAGCAGGTAGCAGAATTACAAAAGAGGTTACTGACATACGAAGGGCAGCCATCCCCTATGGTAGAACCAGAGCAAGAAGAGCTAGTCCCTATTGAGGTAGATGATTCTTACGAGGAACCGTATGTTCCTATGCCAATGCCAAGCGGGCGACGAACCTCAGAGGGACTAGACACATTGGAAGTGGAAGCACCGGAGTGGCTTCAGACACTGGAAAGGACAGCGAACACTCACGAAGAACGGGTGGCAATTCAGATCCAATCACTAGCGAATTTAGAAGAGACTATCATAAAGTCTGAATACTTCAGAAGCATGTCTCACCATAGATGGATCGGCACCAATAATGACCAGTATGTGCCATTCTGTATACTTTTGGCCGATTACAACGCGGAGATTCAACGACAATGTGGCAAACCTCCCACCTTTGCTACACAATTTGGTCCAGATGATCTACCGGAAAGTGCTCAGCGTGGGTCCATCCATCAACCCACCTGGAGAATCAGGCTTTTGGAAACGTATCCAGAAATGGTCCGAACCTGGAATAATATGCCGTTGTTTATTAAGTACAACCCTTGTTACATTCCAGTTCTGCGATGACGCACATGGCCTGAATTCACTATAGCTGTCAGAGACATTAAAGCCTGTGCAAAATGGTTGAATTATGTTTATCTAGCACCTCCACGAGGACCTCCCACAGTCAATTACATGATTTCTACAATCCGTCACTGGAGTACTAGGCTACAAAATAATCCTGATGTGATGGCCCAGATGTGCATGAAAATATTTGAATTAATGCTGATCACTTTCAGGACATTTAAAAACATTAAGGACCCTCACTTCTCAGGTGCAGGCTTTATGACAGGAAACCAAGACCTAGTGTATGATATGAGTACCACCCCGTCCATTGAAGTAATATATGCTTGGCACGCCCGAATCAAATACCTCCCAGCCTGCTTCAAACAGACCTTTGAGGAGATGTTCATCACAGGATTCTAGGAATATCACTCCGAAATCTTTATACCCAGACCTTCCCATCTCCTCCAATTATTTGCTGTGGAGAGAACTATCTACTCAGAACAATTGAGGGTGCCTCATCCAGATGTTCCCGGTCCTGTGAATTGGGATGAGCTGCTCACAGATCTAGCACGTGGCCTGCGACTCGAAGAACACCACCTAGCCTCCGATGTCATCCAATACTATGTTCAAAAATCCTCTAGACAAGGGTCTGTCAGGGGCGACAGACGCGAGAGTGGGGGGGGGTGTTGGCAGCAGTCAGGGAACAGAAGGAGCTACAAGACGAAGAGAGTCAGAGCGAAGGGACAGCACAAGCAGACACGGCAGTCAAAGAAGATCTGGCAAATAGGCCAATAATTTTCCTCATGAAGAAGCAAGTATGAGCATTCACGCAAATCTAGCACTTAGGCAACCTTTTAACTTTTCAAAAACCTTTACACCGATTAAAAGTGATTTTCATCACTTAACACCATTGTAAATACCATTTCATATTTTTGTAGCTCCATTTTGTGCAAGCCAAGGAGTCCTTGAGCTTGAGGAGCATTAGAAGTATCTACCTGCCAATTTTCGTAATTTTTGGATCTCGTTTGAGCCCTCAAATAAGCCCTGGAACCTAATTTTTAACTAGGCCGGACACTAGGTCTGAACAGGGCCAAAGCTAGTCAAAAACTATAAAAGGAGCTAGAGAGCTCATTTTTGGGGTTGGATTGTAATTGAAACAAACTTGTAAGAGCATTTTGAAAGCAATTGAAGAACTCCATTGATTCTCACTCTTTGTCTTGCCGTGTGTGCGCGTGTGTGTGTGTATGTGTGTGCATGCTAGTGTGCTTCTCACTCACGCACTTGTGCCGCCACTTGCTCGAGGTCTTCATACCATCCTCACGTCTTCCCGGATTGACATTAAAGGAGGTGCTACTCATCACTGAGCTACAGTTAGGCATATGAACCTTAGATCAGGACGACACCTAGTAAGAGAGAGACAAAGCCTTAGGTCTTCTGAGGCTAGTGTCAATCATACTGCAAGGTCTTGGGCCCAGCAGTTGAGTCACCACTCGCATTACCCTAGCTCGGATACCAGTGAATCAGAGATGTCTCAAGGCATGGAGAGACCAACAGGAAGTTCGGGAGTGCCATACTTGCACAGGGTAGAAGGCCCTTACAAAACACAGTTAGAATACCTTAGGACCAACCGATTAGGTGCTAGCATCTATGAGGATGGCCTAGGACGATCTGTGGTACAGATTAAGAATCCTGATCAATCCGTTGGACTAGAGCACCCAGCTGTCAAGTTTGAAAACGGAGCATACTTGGACAAAGAAGGAACCATATACGTAGTTACCAGTCACCCAGATAGGACAGATGAATTTGGGAACGTAATCTCAGAGGCGGACTTAGGTGACTTGGAACAAGGAAACATGGGTGTAGAACCTAGAACCCCCCGAGGCAAATCTGTTCTCACTAGGATTATCACACCTGAGTGGGTTCCCCAAGACAACAAGAGCATAGATCTGCTTCTGAACCGAGAGACTGACGAAGCCTTTTGGAGGAATAAATCTGATCGGCCAATGGATATAGGAACTATCATGATCTATGAGTTTAAGGATCCTGACAGCCCAGGTAGAGTGACCTACTTAGATCACGCTTCGGAGAGGATCTTTGTGGTGACAGAAAATGATAGGCATGCTTACACTTGGAAAGGTGAATTCGTTTTTCCCCAACCAAGATCGAATGTATCCTATGGTCACCCTAGAGCTGGAACATCCCAAGCTCATGGAATGCAAAGAGACAAAAGTAGAGATAGACCAGAAGTAAGCTTTGCCAACACAGGAGGCAGAGAAAGAGCGAGGACGGAAACAAATAGAGTAGAACCTGAGGTACTTAGAGCTCACAGAAATCAAAGAAATACGGATGAGTTCCCTCTACCACGACCTGGAGAGCACACAAGGACTTTGAGACCAACTCAGCTAGTTAAGTCCATGAAGAGTTACTTCGATGGCACCGGAGATCCATACGATCATGTGGCCGAGTTCAGGCAAGTCTTGAGAGTTGAACAAGTGGAGGATCTATTCACGCAGTACAATGCCTTTGGTCTGACCCTTAGGAACACTGCCCTGACATGGTTTCAGCCACTAAATGAGAGGCAGTTCAGGAGCATAGACCAACTCCTAGAAACTTTCATTATTGAATTCTCTAAGAGTGGCATAAGGCATAACACCTCCTTGCTGATTCACAGCTTCAAGCAAACCCGTCAAGAAACCATGAGACTTGCAGGAAGAAGGTTTAGGCAATACTTAGAAAGATGCCCTGTTCCGGAGTTACCCACACCAGCCAAGCAAGTGGCTTTATTCTTGGATGGATTGCTAAGTACTAAATTGAGATCTTATGTGTACTTGAAGGACCCTAGGACCATAGAAGAGTGTGTACGCATGTGTATTGACATTGAGGATAACCTAGGGGAGGAGTTAGAGCTTTTCAAGATATACAAAGATTCGGATAGTGCCTCTAACCTCTCTTCCACACAATCCACATCAATCGAGGAACTTGCAGAGAAGGTAGCTCAGAAATTGTGTGTAACTAGCAAACAAATCCCAAGGTTTGCCCCGGTGAAAAGGTGCTATACTTGTGGTGGCGACCACATGGCGAAGGTATGTCCCATTATGGCTCAGCCCCAAGTAAATCCTAGTAGCCAGTACTGCACCATAGAATGGAGGTACACCAATCACACCGCACAAGATTGCCCCTACAATAAGCAAACAGTTAGGCAAACCTATCCTCAACCCTATCCACCACAGGGAAGATACCAGAACCAGTACCCTCCACAGCCATACGGCAGGCCACAACAACCTTATCAGCAACCATATCAAGCCCAACAAAGGCCTCAACCTGTGTTAGCACAACAACCCCCTGCCCCAGCCAATGTGATTCCGGTAAAGTATACTGCTGCTGAAGAGAACCTGAATAGAGCTATAGTCCCTGTAACATCCTTGCTTTCTGAAAGTGACCCCAGTGACCATAGCTTTGATTCTACACATGTCAATAGCCCCCATGCTTACTACATGCAATCTCTTGAACATGGTGAGCCTTACTATAGCGAAGAGCCAAACGAACCTAGTTGGGAGTCAGACTACTCAAACGTCATGTATACGAACCCCAATCCTAAGCCTCAACCTAGGCATGTAAGACCCCCATTCCCTAGAGGACCATGCTACAGATGCCAAGGAGATCACCTCATTCGTGATTGTCCCTTACCTCCACCTACGCAACCCCAGTCAGTGACAATTCAGGGCTTTTGCCAAGAATGTGGAAAGGAGCATCTCTTACGAGATTGCCCAAAGAACCCCAATAATATGCCAAAAATTATGCCTATCAATGTTATTGGGTCAGTGGTAGATTCCATAGGAAGTGTTACTTCCACTGCTCCCGTACAGGTAGTCACTAGAGCTCAAGCATTGCAACAGAATCAAGGGGTAAACCAGGATAAGAACCCAGAGACTAGTGAAACCGAGAGCATAACAAAGAAAAGGACTAGAGCATGGAAAGATAGTCGGGGAAGAATGAAAAGACAATGGGCTAAAAAGATGAGTGAACTCAAGGAAAGCATAAGAGAAACCAAAGCCAGGATAACTGAACTCACCTCTCAAACTCCCTCTCACACTATCCCATCACCACCATTCCCATCGCCATCCGACCCGCCACCTTCCAACCCACCTCATATGATTCCACCACCCCCTAGAGTAGGATCAGTATTAGCTGATCCCACTCCTGAAGATATAGACATGATGCTGAAAGCATATCAGGCCAGAATCCAAGAAGGGCCAAATGTCACGGATCATGACAAGTGTTACCCTAGAGCTGACCTAGAGATAGAAAGAACCAAGCTTTGCGCAAAAATGGTCGCATTGGCTCAGACTATGTTTGAAGCCAGTCGCCTTTTCAATTACTCGGGCTCAGCCAAGACGCAATTACACTTGGATGGACTTCTAGAGAAGTTAGAGGGCATAATTGCAAGATCTGTCAAGGAAGAAGAAAATCAAGAAAGGGAGAAAGCAAGCAAAAACATGACCCATCCCCCATCAAAAGTTTATGTGGCCAATTCCACTGAGCCAGACAACCCCCCCTCCCTCGAAAGAATAGAGAATCTAATGGCACAATCACAAAAGGAACCAGCCTCTCAACACAAGGGCAAAGCAAGTGAAAGAGTAAGCATTCCTGCTCAAGAAGCCTATGTGCTTGAAGCCTATGTGCCTAACTCTACGGAGCCGGACACATCATCTTCTATGAATCGGTTCACACCAGAGTTCCTACGCGAGATTCAAGAAGACAAATGGGCTAAAGAAAGCGAAGTCCCTCCTCCCATTGAACTTGTGGATGAAGCACATGACCAATTCCCACAAGACATCCCATCCATTTATGGAGAGCAGGAGAGTACCCAATCTCAAGGAAGATTGGACTTCGAGTCTAATTCTTTACAAGAATTACCCCATTTCACAGGCCCATGGGAAGCAAAGTCCACTTGCATGAGAGCACCTACAGTCATGGTAAGAAACGAAGATTCAGTCATACCTAGGAACACAGAGGTAGTGAAGAACACCAAAGTGCAATGCAATCTCAAGTTAGAAGAGCTACTTAAGGTTAGACCTGAATTATGGAAACATGTCGCCAAACAAGTACCAGAAATAGCTAAACCTCGTTCCCAGGTAGGATCCCAGAGAACAGTGCCAGAGATACCCTTGGATAAGATAGGAGACATGTGTAAAGGTGAAGAAGGGAACACCTATCTTCCCATTACCTACCAGGAGTACACCACCAAGGCAATTTTGGACTCAGGTGCAGGAGTTGCAATTGCTACCACTTCCCTCTGGAAGCGTTGGGGCAAGCCAGCACTCAGGCCAACGAGAATGAAATTGCAGATGGCCGATGGTCATATTGAGAGACCCTTAGGATTACTAGAAGGAATAACTCTCACCACTTGTGGTGTCGAGTTTGAGCATATATTTGCCATATGTGACTTCAGCAAAAATCATGCCTATGAGATGATTTTGGGAAGACCATTCATGCGATAGTTGCAAGTGGTACAGGACTGGGGAACCAATTCTTTGTACCTACAGCACTTGGGTGTTACGACCAAAGTCAATCTTAAAGATTACTCTCATAGAGATGTACCTCCTATCCAATGGAATCCCATCCATAGAGCCAAAGATGATACGGAATCGGTGCATTCCATAGGATCAGGATCCTCATGGATGCATGAAGACACCCACTTATGGATGTGCAAGGTAGCAGTGGACGAAGAGAAGAGAGAAAAAGCCAGAGAGGTAGGTGCAAAAGAAAACCATAGATCAATTCAAGACCCAGCCTATGCACCTGTAGTTTTTCCAAACGAAGAATTTGAACCTCACGGCTAGGCAGAAATTTTAGCAACCATGGTTGTAGCCATCAATGAGGAACAATGGACACCTCACTGTGATGAGGATGGCTATGACATTTCAATCTTCTCCATAGAGCCAATCATGGGAGAGGCAGTTCTAGAAGAATGCGAACCGAGCCCGGATGCATTTGAGGATGCAAGTGACTCCGATCTAGAGTCAATCATTATGGACCCACCATTTGCATCAGATGAAGAATACTTCCATGAAATAGAATTTCAACCCCAGAGGCATGGAGAGCTTACAAATGATGTAAGATTAGTGACACAGGTGACCCCGAAGGAAGAAGGGAAGAAACGAAATAAGAGAGAAGTCTCACCAGGAGAGGAGGAATCTTTGTTTGAGGTCCTGGAAAATTTTAAGAAGTATGAGATAGATGACAGGAGGGTCATGATAAGAATGCCTAAACGAGAGGCACAATCAGGAGAAGCCTATGATAACAAAGAAACCACCAAGAAAATAGTAGTGGCCATAGAAGAAGGAGAGGAGAGATGCACGTACATAGGCCATGACCTAACAGAGGAAGAAGAGCATGTGTTAATAGCCTTGCTAAGAGAATACAGAGATGTATTCGCTTGGAGTTACAAGGATTTGAAAGGTGTTGACCCTGATATATGCTCACACACTATCCCCATGACCTCAATAGAAGAAGGAGAGGAGAGATGCACGTACATAGGCCATGACCTAACAGAGGAAGAAGAGCATGTGTTAATAGCCTTGCTAAGAGAATACAGAGATGTATTCGCTTGGAGTTACAAGGATTTGAAAGGTGTTGACCCTGATATATGCTCACACACTATCCCCATGACCTCAAATGCTAAACCCTCTAAGCAAAAGCCCTATACATATAACGATAATTACGCTGCTAAGATTAAAGAGGAGATAGATAGACTGGTCGAAGCTGGATTTATCTATGAAATTGAGCACACTGAATGGGTATCCCCCATCGTAGTGGTGCCCAAGAAAAATGGAAAGCTGCACGTGTGCATTAACTTGAAAAAGGTGAATGCAGCCAGAATTCGAGATAACTATCCGCTTCCCATCACAGAACATCTCTTAGAAAGAGTGGCAGGCAAGGAAGTGTACAGCTTCCTTGATGGATTTTCGGGTTACAATCAAGTAGCCATAGCTCCAGAGGATCAGCATAAGACAGCCTTTGCCACAGAATGGGGCATTTTTGCTTTTAGAGTAATGCCATTTGGGCTTACCAATTCACCGGCTACCTTCCAGAGGCTGATGTGCCATGTGTTTAAGGAGTTCCTGAGGAAGAACTTAGAAGTCTATGTTGATGATCTTTGTGCCCATTCCAACATTAGGCAAACCCATATTCCTGAACTCAGACAAATCTTTGACAAATGTAGAGAATATCAAGTCTGCCTGAACCCAAAAAAGTGCGTTTTTATGGTCAGGCAAGGCAAGATTCTAGGACACATAGTGTCAAAGAATGGCATATCTACTGACGAAGAGAAAGTGAGAGCTATAGCAGAGCTACCTAGGCCAAAGAATGTCAAGGAAGTACAAGCTTTCATGGGGCGTTGTGGTTATTACCGACGGTTTATACACATGTATGCTGTCATTGCAAAGCCCATGTACGGACTTCTGACTAACTTTGAGTGGACGGATGAATGTGAGAATTCCTTCCAGGAGCTTAAACGAAGATTATGCTCAGCACCAATCTTGACCACACCAGATTGGAATAAGCCATTCCACGTTCATGTGGATGCATCCAATTATGCCATTGGATGTGTACTCGCACAACCTACTGGTGAAGGTAATATGGATCTTCCAATTGCCTATGCTAGTCGACAATTGAATGCAGCTGAAAGAAATTACACCACTACGGAGAGAGAAGGCTTAGGCATGGTATATGCAGTTAAGAAATTTAGACATTATTTGCTTGCAAACAAGTTTAAATTTTTTACTGACCATCAAGCATTGTTATATCTCGTAAACAAGCCATGCAATACAGGAAGATTAGTAAGATGGTTTCTCTTGCTAATGGAATATGATTTTGAGGTTGTGGTAAGGAAAGGTAGGACTCATTTGAGAGCAGATCATCTCTCTAGGCTCACATCGGGAGAAGCCCCACAAGGAGTATCAGATGATCTTCCGACTCAGGTGCAGCCACTAGTGCTGTTAGATTGTCTTACTGTCAAGAGTTGCAATTAACTGTCAATCCTGTGGAAGCATATCTCATAGGATTGGGGGGCGTGGAAACCCCTTGCATGGGCAAGGTGGAACTTCCCCTCTATATTCATGATGAGGCAATGACAGTTAAAGTACTAGTATGTCAAGATGAGGACCTCACAGAACCCCTTGTCTTGGGTCAAGACTGGATCTATGACCAAGCAATCAACTTAAACCTAAGAAGTGGACTTCTTCAGGTATGGGTGAATCAGGCTAGAATTACAATTGAGTTAAATAATGGAGCACTCAAGGAACTAGAAAAGACACGGACTCCTGGTCCCTCCAGGGGTACACATGAAGTTGACCATGTTGTTCTTGTCCAAGGCTATGTGATGCAGAAGAATGAAGAGCTCAAAAAAGGAGTCAGAACCGCAATGGAACTCCCTTCTTTTCCAAAGGCCAGAAGGAGGCAGCAACTAAGGGCAGATCAATCACTGAAGACTCTCCAGGCGAGAGACCAAAAGAACGCGCGACGCAGAACAACTCAGCCGATGAAGCAAATATGGGTGCGGAAAGACGAGCTGCCGACCGTAACGAAGTCGCAACAACGGTCTCAACTTCCTATTAGTAATCAACGACTTGATGCTAATACGAAGACTCCTAAAAACTCTGTTGAGAAAGTGAAATCCATTTGGGTGCCCAAGAAGTCGATGAAGGCTGACCCACAATCAAGACAAATTTGGGTGCCTAAGGCTTGCTTACGGGCTCAACTAGTCCCACACAATTCACATCTTACACGACATAGTTCACTTGCTCAAGCAGCCGCCACCCACTCTTGTCTGATGCACTTGAACACACTGCCGCCTAGAAGCACGCACAGACTCACTTGTAAATGGGTCCCGATGACACAACAACTCCCAGTAGAATTACTCATGCACCCCCCCCGAATCTCCACAAAACCAAGATCAAAAGCCATTCATGGTGTTTGGCAACCTAAGACTTGTAATAAACCCCCCGACCCCAATCTGTGAATTCATCTCCACTTACTAACTGCATTAGTCAGACAGCGCACCTTCCCATCTAACTCCTAGGACTAACCAGGCATTAACTACACACACTGTCATCGTGCACTTACTAACCACTGACTCATCATCTACCTCATGTTAATGTTGTAAGAGGGACAACTACAGGTTTATTCTGTCCATTACAATGTTAACACCTGGTTCTATATTCTCACAGAACCAACAAGCAAGCAGGGCTATGGCAGAAGCTGGAGGTGCCAGTTCTCAAGCCGGATCTAGTGCACAGATTGCGGACATAGATGTGAAGAGATGGATAGGTATGTGTTGAAGATGAAGAGGTGTTGCAAAATCTTTGCTCTACACCAGCCAAATGAACTCCAGGAGTAGATGGTGGGCCCTTTTAGCTTGCCAATGGATGTATTAGACACCCTATGTACCTTGGAAGATCACTCTCAAAAAGATAGATCAAAACAGATAAGTTGGAGTTAGCTCAGAGGTGAAAACTTGCTATTCTTGGTTGATACACCTGTCCAGTGTTTTACATAATTCTCTGAGCACAGCAGCAATTAGATTAATTCCTCTTGGGGAAGGCTAGGTAGCTTAAAGAGCTAACTTTAGAGAGTAATCTCATCAAAAATAACAAACCACACACTGAGAATGACTTTTAACAAGTGATGACATCATCCCGATTTTCACGGGCTGCTACAGAAATAGACCAGTGAGTAGAAAAAATAACATAACTCACAATTTAAGAATCCAATGATCATGCAAATTTGTATGCTTATACTAGACAGTAAGTTGAATCCAACAAGCTTAAAATCACTGAATTTGGATGAGTAAACACTGAGAAATGACTCTGACAAGATGACTGAAAAAGTCGGGTACCTGACAGAGAAGTGAAGATGAACATACCCTGTTGACTTCAAATGAACATAACTGAAGATTCCAACATCCAAATGACATGAAAATTTGTGAGCATATATTAGACTTATAGAGCTAACTTTACCAAGTTAAATCACTGAAAATGATGAACCAAGTGCAGAGAAACAATCTCTGCAAGCTGACTGAGAAAAACTGAAGTAATGGCAGTGAGTAGTACACATCACAAGAACATGGAAAGATGAACTCAAATAATCATGAAAATGAAAGTATATTGCTTGTACAATACAATGACTTACTGATACATATGTGTGCCTTGTAGTCATACCTTGATATGGCATAAAGCTCAGCTCTTGGAGGTCTTCACATAGGTCTCTCTAACCACGACTAAAACTGCCATTTATTTATAGTTGAGTTTGGGAGGCTTACTTCCCTCAATCACTCTCCAATCAATCAATGATTGATTTGATTCTCTACCTACCACAAATCACGAATTCGTGGCTCCTCTTTCCATTCTTGATCATGTGGGCTCAACCACTTAAGATTCTCTTACTTTTACATTAAGTAAACTCTTCAAAAGTTACAAGAGGTAGTTCACAAGTGAACTTTACATAGTCTTCATTTTGAAGCTTCTTTAATGACTTTGTGAGACTCAAGCCAATACTTAGGCTTGTCATAGACTTGCTCCAACAGCTCCCCCTCAAGCCAAGTATGCTTGAGGTCTTCAATCTTCCAAGATTACCTGCAAACCAATCATAGCCTTGAATTTGCAAAGCTTTGTACCATCCAATGCTTTAGTTAGAATATCTGCACATTGTTGATGAGTGGACACATATGATATTTGAATCTCCTTGCTTAGGATCTTCTCTCGTACATAATGATAATGAACTTCAATATGTTTAGTCCTTGCATGAAAAATAGGATTAGCAGCCAAGTGAATAGAACTCATATTGTCACCAAAAATAGTTGGAGTTCCAAACTCCAATCCAAGATCTTTGAACAATGTCTTCATCCACATAGCTTCCTGTGTAGCTATGGCAAGACCTCTATATTCAGCTTCAGTAGAAGAGAGAGCAACTGTGGGTTGCTTCTTGGATGACCATGAAATAAGCTTTGAACCTGCAAAGGTAAGATAACCTGAAGTGCTCCTTCTATCTTCCTTGGAGCCAGCCCAATCTGCATCAGAAAATAGCTTCAAACCTAAATCAGATACATAAGGATAATAAAGTCCTTCATTTATGGTTCCTTTGAGATACTTGAGAATCCTTTTGGCAGCATCCATATGTGGTTTCCTTGGTGTGTGCATAAATTGGCTTAGCACACTCACACTGTAACATATATCTACTCTTGTCAATGTGGCATAGTTGAGACTACCCACTAAACTTTGATATGATGTGATGTCCTCTATGAGTTCACCTTCATGTGAGCTCAATTTTTGATTAACCTCCATTGGAGTACCTGCAATCTTACAATCTTGCATCTTGAATTTTGCCAACATGTCCTTAATGTACTTTCTTTGAGTGAGAAACAAACCATGATCTTTGTAGACAACTTCCAAACCTAGGAAGTAGGTAAGTGAACCCAAATCACTTATCTTGAACTCTTCTCTCATCTGATCTTTGATCTTCTTCATACCATCTGCATCATTTCCTGTCAATATAATATCATCTACATATACACATAGGTAGATGACCTCGGAATTACTCTTTTTAATAAAGAGTGAAGGATCTGCTTTGCTTGGTTGAAAGCCTTTGTCCTGCAAGAATGAAACAAGCCTGAAATTCCAAGCTCTTGGAGCTTGCTTGAGACCATACAATGCTTTGTTAAGTTTACACACATAATCAGGATAAACTTGACTCTCAAAACCAGGTGGTTGTGCCATATATACCTCTTCTGTTATCCAACCATTCAAGAATGCATTCTTTACATCTAGTTGAAGTATCTTCCAATTCTTGGAAGAGGCAATACTAAGCAAAACCCTAATAGTAGGCATCTTTGCCACAGGAGAGAATGTCTCCTCATAATCAATTCCCTGAGTTTGTGCAAAGCCTTTTGCTACAAGCCGTTAATGGAACCATCAGAATTCTTCTTGAGTTTATAGACCCATCTTGAGCCTATTACCTTCATGGATGAAGTCTTGGGCACCAAATCCCAAGTGTTGTTTTCCTCAAGTGCTTCAATCTCTTCCTTCATTGCATGCTTCCATTGTGTTTTTGCTTTGGCCTCTTCAAATGATGATGGCTCCTCTTGGTTTATGTCCTGTGCTATGTAGATAGAATGTTTAGTTACTAATGAGGTGTCAAACCCATACCTTTCTGGTTTTTTCTTTTCCCTCATAGATCTCCTTAGGCCATGATGTGATGATTCTGCCTCATGTCCAAGTTCCTGCAATTTTGCTTTACCTTTAGACTTCCATGCTTTGATCTTTTCCATCTGACATTCTTCATCATCCTCTGAGGTGTCTTGTTCTTCAATCTTTGATTGTTCTCTACCAAGCTTTGGAAAATCTTCTTCAAGATTATATGGTAAATTGATCTTCCTGCATGAATCTTCATACCATGAATTGTTCTCATCAAAAACTACATCTCTGCTTACCAAGAATCCTTTGTTGGTAGGGTTGTATAACCTGTAGCCCTTTTGATTGTTGTCATATCCAATAAATACACACCTTTCTGCTTTTGGATCCATCTTGCCTCTAACCTGTGAAGGAACATGAGCAAAAGCAATACATCCAAAAATTTTACAATGATCTAAACTTGGTCTTCTTCCATTCCAAGCCTCATATGGAGTCATCCCATCAAGGGATTTTGAAGGCAACCTGTTAATCAAGTAAGTGGCTGTAGATACAGCCTCAGCCCATAAGTAATTAGGTAAATGCTTTTCATTTAACATAGACCTTGCAGCTTCAACAATTGTCCTATTCCTCCTTTCTGCCACTCCATTTTGCTCAGGAGTGTACCTTGTAGTTACCTCTCTTTTGATTCCTCTTTCTTGAAGAAAAGAATCAAACTCATGGGAGAAGTATTCTCCCCCTCCATCTGACCTTAGCCTTTTTAGTGATTTACCTGTTTGATTCTCCACAAGAGCCAAATATCTTTTGAAACATGAAAAAACTTCATCTTTGTGTTTCATAAAGAATAGGATAGTCCATCTGCTGCAATCATCAATAAAGGAAACATAATACCTTGATCCTGATATTGAAGCTTCCTTGCTAGGTCCCCATACATCTGTATGAACCAACTCCAAGAGATCTCCATGCATATAACCTTTCTTCATGAATGGTAACCTGTGAGACTTTCCAAATTGACATGCACTGCACTTATAAATCATATGTTGTTTTGACAAATTAGGAAGTCCAAGTACACTTTGGTCCCTGCAGATTTGCTTTAATGACCTTTCACCAATATGTGCTAACCTTTTGTGCCATACTTCCAATTCTGTGAGTGTCTGACTACCATAATTAAAGAGAGCAATGTTTCTAGTGTCCTGTAATTCAAATGTGAACAATCTACCTGTCTTTTCACCTTTTGCAATTCTTCTGAATCCTTGACTTGGATCTTCAACAAATGCTCCTGCTTTTGTGAACCTGACTTGCAACCCTTTCTCTACTATCTGCCCAACACTTATCAAATTCTTTGTAATGGTAGGGACATAGAGTACCTTACTGAGTAGGTTGATGTTTCCATCAGGTGCTTTGACATTGCCTATTTTCTCCACAGGATGTTTTGTATCATCTCCTATTTGTACCTCATGCTTATTCCTTGGATCTTCTAAATCTGATAGGAGTGCCACATTTCCTGCCACATGATTTGAACAACCTGAATCTATGTAGAAAACATGCTCATCAGATTTACCTTGTGGCATAGCCATGTTCATGATCAATAATGTATCCTCCTTGTTTGAGTCTTCTGTGTAGTTATTGTAGTCTCTCCTTCCTTTGTAGCCTCCTTGATAGTTTGAATGATTGTAGTTGTTGTAGTTGCCATGGTAGTTGTTGAACCTTCCTCTTGAGTAGCCATAACTTCCTCTATTGTATCCTCTGCCTCTTTGATTCCTGGAATTCCTAAAGCAATTTTCAGTTGTATGATTAGTTAATCCACAAATAGAACATGAGTTGGAGTCTTGGGATCTCCCCCTGCCTTGTCTACCTCCTCTTCCTCTACCTCTGCCATGTCTTCCTCTACCTGCATAGTTAGCTTGATATGTACCTGCTTCATCATCCACTTTCTTTGCCTTTCCTTTGTTATCTTTAGACTTGCTTTTATCCGTGTATAAAGCTGAAGATTGATTACCTTTAGAGCTTTCTCCATTTTTGATAAGCTTTGCCTCTTGAGTAAGTAGTTGTCCAATGAGTGTGTTGAAATCAGGTACATGCATGTCCATGTACAAATCCATAGCTGTGGTGAATGCTTCCCACTTGTCATCTGCCTTCAAGCCATTGATGACCTGCCTTACAATTTGCTCTTCATCTATTACCTCTCCAATGCTTCCCAACTGATCTGCTATGTCCTTGAGCTTTGTGACAAAATCAGTCACATTTTGTTTGGGAGCCTTCTTGAGAGTTGTGAACTCCAGCCATAGTTGATGCTTCCTAGCTTTGGTACTTGAAGAAAAGAAAGCTTCAAGTGCATCCCACACTTCCTGAGATGTCTTACAACTTCTAATGTGAGGCAACAAAAAATCTGAGATAGAGTTGAGGAGATAAGACCTTGCAAGTGCATCCTTGGAGCACCATGTGCTCAATCTTTCTTGCTCTTCTTGTGTTGGTTGACTTTTGTTCCTGAAACTTGGCATAACTTCATCTCCAGCCACATAACCATATAAACTTCTACCTTGGAGATAAGCTTCCATTCTTAATGACCAAGCTGAGTAGTTACCTCTGTCCAATTTGTCAATTGATGAAGGAAATCCATCTGCCATGTTGTCCAACCTTGCTCTGATACCACTCTGAAGAGATGGATAGGTATGTGTTGAAGATGAAGAGGTGTTGCAAAATCTTTGCTCTACACCAGCCAAATGAACTCCAGGAGTAGATGGTGGGCCCTTTTAGCTTGCCAATGGATGTATTAGACACCCTATGTACCTTGGAAGATCACTCTCAAAAAGATAGATCAAAACAGATAAGTTGGAGTTAGCTCAGAGGTGAAAACTTGCTATTCTTGGTTGATACACCTGTCCAGTGTTTTACATAATTCTCTGAGCACAGCAGCAATTAGATTAATTCCTCTTGGGGAAGGCTAGGTAGCTTAAAGAGCTAACTTTAGAGAGTAATCTCATAAAAAATAACAAACCACACACTGAGAATGACTTTTAACAAGTGATGACATCATCCCGATTTTCACGGGCTGCTACAGAAATAGACCAGTGAGTAGAAAAATTAACATAACTCAAGATTTAAGAATCCAATGATCATGCAAATTTGTATGCTTATACTAGACAGTAAGCTGAATCCACCAAGCTTGAAATCACGGCATTTGGATGAGTAAACACTGAGAAATGACTCTGACAAGATGACTGAAAAAGTCCGGTACCTGACAGAGAAGTGAAGATGAACATACCCTGTTGACTTCAAATAAACATAACTGAAGATTCCAACATCCAAATGACATGAAAATTTGTGAGCATATAGTAGACTTATAGAGCTAACTTTACCAAGTTAAATCACTGAAAATGATAAACCAAGTGCAGAGAAACAATCTCTGCAAGCTGACTGAGAAAAACTGAAGTAATGGCAGTGAGTAGTACACATCACAAGAACATGGAAAGATGAACTCAAATAATCATGAAAATGAAAGTATATTGCTTGTACAATACAATGACTTACTGATACATATGTGTGCCTTGTAGTCACACCTTGATATGGCATAAAGCTCAGCTCTTGGAGGTCTTCACATAGGTCTCTCTAACCACGACTAAAACTGCCATCTATTTATGGTTGAGTTTGGGAGGCTAACTTCCCTCAATCACTCTCCAATCAATCAATGATTGATTTGATTCTCTACCTACCACAAATCACGAATTCGTGGCTCCTCTTTCCATTCTTGATCATGTGGGCTCAATCACTTAAGATTCTCTTACTTTTACATTAAGTAAACTCTTCAAAAGTTACAAGAGGTAGTTCACAAGTGAACTTTACATAGTCTTCATTTTGAAGCTTCTTTAATGACTTTGTGAGACTCAAGCCAATACTTAGGCTTGTCATAGACTTGCTCCAACAATAGAAACTCTCCTCCTCGAACCCCATCTCACCGAAAGACCGCAAGAACTTCAAGCTGTGCATGTGCTCCCAATTCAGGATCCCCCCCAAGGACACACCTCTCAGGTGGGCAAACACGCTCATTGGTTCAATGATGTTGCTGGACCATTCGGCGATGGAACCTATTTTTGGGAAGCTGAATTGGAGTTTAATGGTAAATGGGGACGCTACCATTTTTTCACGCGTGAGTTTGAGAGCTATCAAAATGCCGAAGTCATGCGTTTAGTATGGACCAAAGCCAGCTTGGACAGTTATTTCAGGGCCCACTTACCAAAACCGGATTTCTTACGTTGTTCATATCTTATCAGTACCATCACGCCAAGCAGGGCCAAGAGAGGCGACAGCACCTTTGTGTTACCCTCATTGCTGCCGGGTCATGAGCTTAAAAGATTCAAGCTGACCCTCAATCTGGTACGAGAAGCATTGGGCATGTATGGCATGCACATCCCCACGGAAAAGGAAACAATGGTTCCAGGCAGAATGAAACATAAAGATCTTAATAAGCTGAAGGATATGGTAGCGATGACACCGACCATCACCCTGCACCTACGGACTGTCATGCAGCATTTTGCTTTCCCTGCCCAGGAAAGATTCACCATGCCCCCAAAGAAAATATGGTTTAGCTTGTATCTGGCAGAGACAGAAAGCCTCCCCATCAATGTACCACATTGGATCATAGATCAGATTCACCTAGCCCATCAAAGGTGGAACAAGAAGCAGAAGAATTGTTGGAGACCTCTTAATCTCCAAAGGTTTGATCTATACTGACTTAAGAACACTTCTATGTCAGTTATAAACCAAACTTTACACAAACAATGTTCTTCTTTACCAAAACTTCAAGCAACACTTCTCTGAGTGAAGAAGTGTCTACTTCAGAAAGTCTGCTTCAGAAATCCACTTCATTACCTGCATAAAGTTTCAAATTTCTTCAAGCAAATGATGCACAAGTATTCGCAATATCTTTGCGCAAACATGTCAATCATTAGTTCTCAAAACTAATCACCAAAAGTTTAATTTGATCATTAAGATCAAAGACATGTCAGAAAATGTCTCTCAGAAGTTGCGCCTTCGACATAGTCAACTTCTTAAGTTGATTTCTCCTAATCTAAAACCCGTTTTGCTAAATGCTTTTAGCCATAGCTTCCTTATCTTCTAACTTAAATTTTAAGTGCTCACTCATCAAAAACTTTACAGTATACACTCAGATCTGATCAAAATACTGAGACGGAAAAGTGCGCTACTTTCAGACTTCAGTTTCCAAAGTTCACATATGAATGTTCCTATTGATCATTCTCACAGTAGGAGAGGAATTAGATTCTGAAACTCTAGACATAGCTTCATTAGCTTCTCAATTAGATGTGTACAAAAGGATTTCTGATCCACGTGATCAGACAGAGAGCACTCAGAGAAAAACCCGTCGCTATTTTCTGGGAAAAAACTCTCTACACATCTTTCTGAAGTTTGTCATCTACAAATGACTCTCTTACATATTTCTTGTCATCATTAACTTATATATACATGACCTTTGACTCATCTCGTATCTATGACATTGCTCTTTATCATCCTAAAGGTTTACTATACTCAATTTACAAGATTCTTTACTTATATGTACATATGTGTACAAGACATCATCCTGAAATCTTCTTCACTTTCATAAGTGTCTTCCTTCACTTCATTCTGACCATAAGTCTTCTCAAGATCTCTATAATCACCAATTTGTGATTGGCTTGTTCCAACAGCTCCCCCTCAATCACTAATTGTGTTATTCCATTCTTCTTCACTCCTGCCATCTCCTTGAATCTCTGTAGCTTAGGTCCATCCAAGCTTTTTGTCATCATATCTGCCACTTGTTCTTTTGTTGGAGTGTACATCACTTCAATCTCTTTATCAAGTACCTTTTCCCTCAAGAAATGATACTGAATCTCTATGTGCTTAGTCCTGGCATGAAAAACAGGGTTAGCTGCCAAATACAAAGAACTCATATTGTCTCCAAAAATTATTGGAATACTATGATCAGTCTCAAAACTTTTCATCAAGGTCTTCAACCATATCACTTCTTTTGCAGCTTCTACCATTCCCTTATACTCAGCTTCTGTGGATGATAAAGCAACTGTATGTTGCTTCCTTGAACACCAAGAAACTAGCTTATCTCCAACATAACAGAGATACCCATGAGTAGACCTTCTATCATCTGAGTCACCTGCCCAATCTGCATCACTAAACACTTTGATTCTTGTGTCAGAAGTGAAACCATAATACAAACCTTCACTTAGGGTTCCTTTAATATATCTGAGTACCCTTTGGGCTGCAATCCAATGAGTCTTCTTTGGACAATGCATGAATTGTGACAACACACCTACTGCATATGATAAATCTGGCCTTGTCAAGGTAGCATAGATTAAACTACCTACCAAACTCTGATATTTCTTCATGTCATTGAATTCTTCACCTCCATACCTGCTTAATTTATGATTTACCTCCAATGGTGTAGTTGAGGTCTTGCAATCTTCCATGTTAAACTTGACTAGAAGATTCTTCAAATATCTCTCTTGTGAAACATATACTCCATGTTGAGTATACACAATCTGCATTCCTAGAAAATAAGATAAGTTTCCCAAATCACTTATCTTAAACTCCTTCTCTATTTGCTTTTTGAGTTCATTGATTCCTTGAGCATCTGTTCCTGTAACAATAATATCATCAACATAAATGCACATGTAAATGTATCCATTTTCACTTGCCTTCACTAGCAAGCTACTATCTGCCTTTGATGCTTGAAATCCACATTCATTCAAGAACTTGACCAATCTATAATTCCAAGCTCTTGGGGCTTGCTTCAACCCATATAAAGCTCTCTTGAGCTTACACACATAATCTGATCCAATTGATTCCATGAAGCCTTCTGGTTGCTCCATATATACTTCATCTGCAATGTATCCATTTAAAAATGCATTTTTCACATCCAATTGTGATAATTTCCATCCCTTGCAAGCAGCAATAGCAATCAATGTCCTAATTGTAGACATCTTAGCAACAGGACTAAAGGTTTCATCATAATCTACCCCATAAGTTTGGGCATAACCTTTGACCACAAGTCTAGCCTTATATCTAGACACCTTACCATCTGCAAACCTCTTTGTTTTATATACCCACTTGCATCCAATGACCTTCTGATTCTTTGGTCTTGGTACTAATTCCCAAGTTTCATTTTCAAGTAGAGCATCATACTCTTCCTGCATTGCCTTCTCCCAATTCTGTTTACCTTTGGCTTCTTCATAAGTGGTTGGATCTTCTTCTGTCTTCACAATGTAGGCATAATCTTTTGTTGTTAGGAAAGATGTATCATAACTATACCTTATAGGTTCTTTCCTTTCCCTTGTAGATCTTCTGATTTCTGCACTTCTCGAAGTTTTAGCCTCATTTGATTCTGGATCAAATCTTGGCCCTTCTTCTACATGATCCTGCAATCTACTTCTAGAGTCAACTTCATCAACAATTTCTTCACACACTTTTACTTTTGCCTTTCCTTTCCTTTGTATTTCTTCAACACCTGTAAAATCATTTGGTGATCCTACATACCATGTATTTTGCTCATCAAATGTCACATCTTTGGTAACAAGAAATTGCTTTGTGGATGGATTCCACAACCTGTATCCCATCTGTCTATCATCATATCCAATAAACACATACTTCTCTGCTTTTGGTTCTAGCTTATGTCTTAATTGTGAAGGAACATAAGCATATGCAATACATCCAAATACCTTACAATGATCAAGGGTAGGTTTCTTACCCCACCATGCTTCATAAGGGGTTCCTCCATCCAAAGCTTTGCAAGGCAACCTATTCACAAGGTATGTTGCAGTGTTAATGGCTTCTGCCCATAAGTAATTTGGACAATTCTTTTCCTTCATCATGGCTCTTGCAAACTCTACAAGAGTCCTATTCCTCCTTTCTGCTACTCCATTCTGTTGAGGGGAGTACCTGCAAGTTACTGCTCTTTTGATACCTGCATTCCACAAATAATCATCAAACTCTTTAGAGAAATACTCTCCCCCTCCATCTGATCTTAACCTCTTGAGCTTTTGCCCTGTGATCCTTTCTGCATAAGCATGAAAATGTTTGAATGTCTTGAAAACTTCTGATTTATCCTTGATTACATACAAAGTAATCCACCTGGTTGCATCATCAACAAACAACACATAATATCTGGATCCATTTATGCTATAGTCCCTTGAGGGACCCCATACATCTGTATGAACCAATTCAAGCATATTTGAATGCTTGTACCCTGATTTGTTATAAGAACTCTTATGTGCTTTACCTAATTGACAAGCTTCACACTTGTACACCATATGTTGCCCTTCAATATTTGGCAATCCAAGCACCACCTGATTCTTCGACATTTCCTTTATAGCTCTCTCATTGAAATGACCTAGCCTTTTATGCCATAGGTCTAATTCAGATACCTTTTGACTTCCATAGGTAAATAATGCATGTCCCACATTACCTTGGACTTTGAGAGTGAACAATCTTCCTTCCTTTTTACTTGCAATTATGTTTCTATATCCCTGATTTGGATCTTGTACATAAACACCATCATTTGTGAATCTTACCTCATATCCTTTCTCCACAATTTGCCCTACACTTATCAAATTTTTAGGAATAGTAGGAACATAAAGTACCTTGCTCAGAAGTGTACTTCCACTCTTTGTCTTCACTGATCCAATGCTCTCCACTTTATGTTTGGTATTGTCACCTGTTTGAACTGTATGTCCATTCACCCTTGCTTCCATATCAGTCATCAAGGATAGATTCCCACTCAGATGGTTGCTACACCCTGAGTCAATATAAAACACTCTTTGATCTTCTCCCATTGATTCATGAGTTGCATTCAAGATAAGAGTCATATCATCCTTTTGATCTGATGCATAATTATAATAATTATTGTTATAGGATTGAGATTGGAAGTTTCTTCCACCTCCTCTACCATATGATGTCCTACCACCTCTTCCTCTGAAGTTGCCTCTTTGGTTTCTGCCTCCTCTACCTCTTTGATTATAATTCTGATTATTGCTTCCACCATTTTGATTGTTATACCAACAATCATTTGCCAAATGATTTGTTCTGCCACAAATCCAACAAGCTTTAGCATTATCTTTGTTCTTACCTCCTCTTCCTTTACCTCTGAAGTTCATCTTCCCTTTTGTGAAGTTAGCTTGATTTGAATTCCCTTCATCATCATTCAATTGCTTTCCCTTGCCATTCTTTTTCTTGTCCTTGGAGTACATAGCTTGACTTGTACTTCTATCATTGTCTCCTTTAAGATCCTGCTCAAAGGTTAGCATGTGTCCTAGAAATTGATTAAGATCAGGAGTAAAGTGATCAAGTGACAACTCTATGGACAATATGAAAGGCTTCCACTTCTCATCTCCTCTCAAACCTGTAAGTATTTGTCTTACCAACTTTTCCTCTTCAATGTCTTCATCCACTGCTCCCAAGCTATCTGCAATATCCTTCATTCTTGCCACATAATCAGAAATTGATTGTGAGCTCTTCTTCTTGAAGGTTGTGAACTCAGCCCATAGTGAGGACTTCCTTGACTTAGTTGTATTTTGGAAATGCTCTTCCAAGGCATTCCAAACATCTGTAGCACTTTCCAAACCTCTGATGTGACGTAGAAGATAATCATTTACAGCCATGTAGATGATACTCCTTGCTTGAGCATCCTTTCTCATCCAAGTCTTCAACATTGCAAGCTCTTCCCTAGTAGGAATACTAGGATCTGCAAATTCAAGTTTTTCTTCATCTCCTGTAATAAATGCTATAAGGTCTTTGCTCATGAGGTGTGCTTCCATCCTCATGGACCATGCTGGATAGTTCTCCCTATCTAGCTTATCAATCTGCAAGCTTTCTCCCATCCTTGACTTTCTGTATCTGCAATTACTATGGTTTATGAGGAGGAAGTGTACCTTTGATATAGTCTTTGTCCTTCTTGATTCTTTCGAACTCGTGCTCTGAACTTCTGCAAGTTATCTTCAATAATTTGTCCTTGTCCACCTTTGATTTGGAATATCTTCAATATCTGCACCAGTCGGAACTTCAATTGTCTTTTCTTCTCTTGTATTTCACCTTCAGCTCTGATACCACTGTTGGAGACCTCTTAATCTCCAAAGGTTTGATCTATACTGACTTAAGAACACTTCTATGTCAGTTATAAACCAAACTTTACACAAACAATGTTCTTCTTTACCAAAACTTCAAGCAACACTTCTCTGAGTGAAGAAGTGTCTACTTCAGAAAGTCTGCTTCAGGAATCCACTTCATTACCTACATAAAGTTTCAAATTTCTTCAAGCAAATGATGCACAAGTATTCGCAATATCTTTGCGCAAACATGTCAATCATTAGTTCTCAAAACTAATCACCAAAAGTTTAATTTGATCATTAAGATCAAAGACATGTCAGAAAATGTCTCTCAGAAGTTGCGCCTTCGACATAGTCAACTTCTTAAGTTGATTTCTCCTAATCTAAAACCCGTTTTGCTAAATGCTTTTAGCCATAGCTTCCTTATCTTCTAACTTAAATTTTAAGTGCTCACTCATCAAAAACTTTACAGTATACACTCAGATCTGATCAAAATACTGAGACGGAAAAGTGCGCTACTTTCAGACTTCAGTTTCCAAAGTTCACATATGAATGTTCCTATTGATCATTCTCACAGTAGGAGAGGAATTAGATTCTGAAACTCTAGACATAGCTTCATTAGCTTCTCAATTAGATGTGTACAAAAGGATTTCTGATCCACGTGATCAGACAGAGAGCACTCAGAGAAAAACCCGTCGCTATTTTCTGGGAAAAAACTCTCTACACATCTTTCTGAAGTTTGTCATCTACAAATGACTCTCTTACATATTTCTTGTCATCATTAACTTATATATACATGACCTTTGACTCATCTCGTATCTATGACATTGCTCTTTATCATCCTAAAGGTTTACTATACTCAATTTACAAGATTCTTCACTTATATGTACATATGTGTACAAGACATCATCCTGAAATCTTCTTCACTTTCATAAGTGTCTTCCTTCACTTCATTCTGACCATAAGTCTTCTCAAGATCTCTATAATCACCAATTTGTGATTGGCTTGTTCCAACAAGAATGTGCTTCACGGATGTTGTGCTCTAACCAAGATAATCTACCGATGTCTTGCCTATGACGTGCCTATTCAGCGGGCACTCATATGGCCCCGGGCCCAGGAATTCCAGAGAAGGCTATCAGCGGCAGGACCCCCATCAAAGAAGATGAGAGGGGGAGTACAATTACCCTGCACTCAACCAAGGGGAGCCACCACTACACCAGAAATTACCCCTCCCCAGACACGACGCATTAGGCCATTCACCATCCGGCTACCAAGACCAAGTACAGATGGTCCCAATCTGGTATTTCCACCCGTCCCCTCAGATCTGGAATTTCCACAGGGTTTTACTCTCAACGATCTCACGGATGAAGAAGTGGCTAGACTGATCTATGACTCTAATCTCGAGACGGAAACAGAACGAGCTCAGGAACCGCAACCCCAGACAACAACAGCAGCCCCCACCCGACCAGAAGTGGTAGAAGTCGACGTCGAGGAACAAGAGACCAAACAAGAAGAAGAAGCCTACGAGGAACAAGAATATGACGAACTTTCAGAGCTGGCAAGTGCCCCTGCATATTCTGCACAAATAAAAAGACTATATCGAACCATGCAACTAGTTCAAGAACAGCATAAAATGTCACTGGAAGCGGGCAAGAAACTCATGAACCAGTTGCTAGCGGAGGAAGGCGTGGACGATATGTTCATTGAGTCCATAAACCTACATGCCGATGGTGTAGGATTGGATGAGGCCATTCATGAGGCAATGGCCTACATTCACAGATTTGAGAAAAGGGTTCCCGCTCGTCCCATGAGGTCCGGGAAACAAATTCATATCAATGTATCAGCACCAGGAGAGACAATGCAAGCAGACGAACATCAGGAAGCACCACAATCACCACCCTCCCCACCTCTCACTACACAACTCACTCCATCACATGACACTAGCACCACCACATCCACTACCACCACAATTGTCATGGGAATTCCACTCTCTCCGGGAATCCAATTCGGGGGAGTCACCATGCCCACTTTCACCACTCTATTCACTAACGTCACATCCACCCCACCCACGATCCCCCTCTACACTGTCACTCAAACAGTTGACACTATGGAAACATCTCCTACCACTGCACCGCTCCCTCCGCCCATGCCACCTCCATCTCCCATACCCCATCCACCCACATCTCCGCTTGCATCCACATCATTCACAACTCCCTCTCCCGCCCCCATTCCCCCTGCATCTTCACCCCTCCCAGCATCATTTAATGTAAATAGCATATTTATAGCATTAAATCAATGTGTATATCAGCTTCAGAATGAGTACAGAGCTCTGGACGGCCGGTATCAACAACTGACAACACATCACCAGAACTTACAAAGGCAATTTAAAATTCTAGAAGAGGAAAATGCAGATGTGAATCAACGTTATACAACGCTTGAGCAGGCTCACCAAACACTATTGGAGGCACCCCAACCATCGACAGAATCAGGCGTCAAACAACTAGAAGCCTTGCTCGAAGTATACCAGGCCGATAACCTACGAGTCAGACGTAACTTGGCGCTACTCAGGAAACATATGGCCACAGCACTGGAAGAGAACAAAAGACTGCAAAAACAAAATGAAGAGAATCTGGAAGCGGCAATGGAAGGCTCTCCCCACGAGATAGATCCAGAGCAGTTCAAAGCAGTTCCCACGGAGACAATGAAAACCATTTTGGAAAGCTATGCAGATCTCCTGGAAGCCCATGATGACTTGGAAAGAGAACGTGACACACTACAGAGCAGACTTAAGGAACAGGAAGAACAACCGAAGAGTGTCCCATCAACCTCTACCTCCGACGAAGTAAAAGCCTTAACTGAGCAGGTAGCAGAATTACAAAAGAGGTTACTGACATACGAGAGGCAGCCCTCTCCGGTGGTGGAACCAGAGCCAGAAGAGTTGGTCCCTATTGAGGTAGATGATTCGTACGAAGAACCGTATGTTCCTATGCCAATGCTAGGCGGGCGACGAACCTCAGAGGGATTAGACACCTTGGAAGTGGAAGCACCCGAGTGGCTTCAGACACTGGAAAGGACAGCGAACACCCACGAAGAACGGGTGGCCATTCAGATCCAATCACTAGCAAACCTAGAAGAAACTGTCACAAAGTCAGAATATTTCAGAAGCATGTCTCATCATAGATGGATCGGCACCAATAATGACCAATATGTGCCATACTGCATACTTTTGGCCGATTACAATGCCAAGATTCAACGACAATGCGGCAAGCCTCCCACATTCGCTACACAATTTGGTCTAGATGATATACCGAAAAGTGCTACGCATGGGTCCATCCATCAACCCACCTGGAGAATCAGGCTTTTGGAAACATATCCTGAAATGGTCCGAACCTGGAATAATATGCCGTTGTTTATTAAATATAATCCTTGTTACATTCCAGTTCTTCGACGACGCACCTTGCCTGAATTCACTATTGCCGTCAGAGACATCAAAGCCTGCGCAAAGTGGTTAAATTACGTTTATCTAGCACCTCCACGAGGACCCCCCACGGTGAACTACATGATTTCTACAATCCGTCATTGGAGTATTCGGCTACGCAATAATCCCGATGTGATGGCCCAGATGTGTATGAAAATATTCGAATTAATGCTGATCACTTTCAGGACGTTTAAGAACATTAAGGACCCCCACTTCTCAGGAGCAGGCTTTGTGACAGGAAACTAGGATCTACTGTACGATATGAGTACCACCCCATCAATTGAAGTAATATATGCTTGGCACGCCAGAATCAAGTACCTCCCAGCTTGCTTTAAACAGACATTTGAGGAAATGTTCATCACAGGATTCTAGGAATACCACTCCGAAATCTTTATACCCAGGCCATCACATCTCCTCCAATCATTTGCTATGGAGAGAACTATTTACTCAGAACAATTGAGGGTGCCTCATCCAGATGTTCCCGGACCTGTGAATTGGGATGATTTGCTCACAGATCTAGCACGCGGCTTGCGACTCGAAGAACACCACCTAGCCTCCGATGTCGTCCAATATTATGTTCAAAAATCCTCTAGACAAGGGTCTGTCAGGGGCAACAGACGCGAGAGTGGGGGGGGTGTTGGCAGCAGTCAGGGAACCGAATGAGCCACAAGACGAAGAGAGTCAGAGCGAAGGGACAGCACAAGCAGACATGGTAGTCAAAGAAGATCTGGCAAGTAGGCCTATAATTTTCCTCATGAAGAAGCAAGTACGAGCATTCACGCAGATCTAGCACTAAGGCAACCTTTAATTTTTCAAAACCTTTACACCAATTAAAAGTGATTCTCATCACTAATAACCCCTGTAAATACCATGTTCACCTTTTTGTAGCTCCATTTTGTGCAAGCCAAGGAGTCCTTGAGCTTGAGGAGCTTTAGAAGTATCTACCTGCCAATTTTCATATTTTTTAGATCTCGTTTGAGCCCTCTAATAAGCCCTGGAACCTAATTTTTAACTAGGCCGGACACTAGGTCTGAACAGGGCCAAAGCTAGTCAAAAACTATAAAAGGAGCTAGAGAGCTCATTTTTGAGGTTAGATTGTAATTGAAACGAACTTGTAAGAGCTTTTTGAAAGTAATCTAAGAACTCCATTGCTTCTCCCTCTTTGTCTTGCCGTGTGTGCGCGTGTGTGTGTGTATGTGTGTGCATGCTTGTGTGCTTCTCACTCATGCACTTGTGCCTCCACTTGCTCGAGGTCTTCATACCATCCTCACGTCTTCCCGGATTGACATTAAAGGAGGTGCTACTCATCACTGAGCTACAGGATGCTACTGAACTTGAAAAGGCTAGGTGTGTATTGGTCGTCAATGGAAAAAGATGTCCGACGACTTTGCGAGGAATGCCCAAAGTGTTGTAATACACCACCAATAAAACATGCTACTCTATATGTTGGCATACAAGTCATAAGAAGAGCATACAAGCACTGTTGGAACTGAAGGACTCACAAGGCAAGGAAGCTTACGAAGGGAGTTAGAGAGAAGAGAAAGTACAAGCACACAGAGCAGTCAACGACGATCTGGCAAGTAGGCCAATAATTTTTCAGGACACTAACGCACATAAAAGAGGTGGACACACAAGGAGAAGGAGCAAGTAGGGAGCTCCAGGAAATGTATGTCAAAATATTAATAGAAACCCCTACAAAAATAGTGATTTTCATCACTAAAAACCATTGTAAATACCATTTCATATTTTTGTAGCTCCATTTTGTGCAAGCCAAGGAATCTTGACCTTGAGGAGCTTTAGAAGTACCTACCTGTCAGTTTTCACATTTTTTAGACTTCGTTTGAACCTCCGAATAGGGTAGAGAACCTAATTTTTAACTATGTCGGACACTAGGTCTGGACACGGCCAAAACCTAGTCAAAAACTATAAATAGAGCTAGAGAGCTCATTTTTGGGGTTAGCTTGTAATTGATTTGAACTTGTATGAGATTTTTGAAAGTAATCTAAAGAACTCCATTGCTTCTCTCTCTTTGTCTTGCCTTGTGTGCGCGTGTGTGTGTATGTGTGTGCATGTTAGTGTGCTTCTCACTCACGCACTTGTGCCTTCATTTGCTCGAGGTCGTCATACCATCCTCACGTCTTCCCGGATTGACATTAAAGGAGGTGCTACTCATCACTGAGCTACACCAAATTTTGGCACCGTTGCCGGGGATCGAGCTTTGAGGACGACCGTGTGATGGTAAGACGTAGATTTGAGATGTTGGTGCTGTAGGTAATCTCTTTACTTTTCTTATTTTTCTCTTTCTTACCTCACCACCATCATCACCATCATCATCATCATCACCATCTCCCACCTCCATCTCCATCATCGCGAAAATTTTCAGTTTTGATCTTATCACCTTCTCCATTCCATTTCCCTCATTCCACTTGTGAGAGAGAGCGAGAGAGCGATATTGTGTGCGTTGTTTTTGCGTGTTTCTTGAGTTTTATTGCAGGATCTAGTTGTATCATCCCCTCCAACACGCTGCGCAGGTACGAAAAAAACTCAGAAACTGTCTTTGTGTCACCGACCTCTATCGATCGCGATCGACAGAAGATTCGACCAATTGGTAAAACTAAGTGCACCACTAGGGCAAGCACAAAGAGCAAATTCCAAATCACTAAACAAAATTGAAAAATTCCGTGTTTCTCTGTCAATCGCGACCGACAGACCCTCTCAATCGCGACCGACAGACCTCTCGATCGCGGTCAACAGACCCCACGACCAACTGACTGCCACGTAGGACCCTGTCAATCGCGATGGACACCGTCGATGGCGATCGACACCCACGACCGACACCTCTGTCACTCGCGATTGACACCATCGATCATGACCGACTGAATTTTGACAATTGACAGGAAACTTCGCGTTGCCACGTGTCCATCGCGACGGACACATCCCCGATTGACTGAAATTACGACGGAAATCCCAGAAAAAGTGTCGATCGCGATTGACACCGTCGATCGCAATTGACAGGACCCACGACCGATTCTGTCGATCGTGATTGACACTGTCAATCGCGACCGACAGGCCCTGACGGACACCTCTGTCAATCGCGATTGACAGGCTTTTCGGCCAAAATTTTAGGGTTAATATTTCCAAGGCTTTGGGGTAATTTTGGGCATAATTAGCAAGCTATTCATCATTTGTGAGGTTCCTAAAAGTGTGTTTTGAGAAAAATCCTGGGATCTGTCAGCCTATTTGAACCCTATTTTAGCACCAGAACCCTGAATAGTCATAACTTTCTCATACGAAATCCATTTGCTGTGATTCTTGTCTTGTTGGAAAGCTCGTGGGGAGTACAACCAAAACATCCACTGGTTACGGTTAAATTAAGATCAGGATTATTTGATAGGGTATTTTGAAGTTGACCATACCCAGGGGGAACAAAATTCAAGGATCTCTAGAATTGTTTTCCAAAAATCACAGTGCAAATTGGTGTTTGTGTTACATGAATGAAAGTGATTGGTTCTGTCTTTGGAATTTAAGTCTTGAGCTAACTTTGGAACTCTTACAGATCTATTGAGAGCATCGAAGGGCATTCTAAGCAAGAGTAAGTGCAAGCTTGGGAACACGCTTCTTGGGCACTCAAGGGCAACCAAGAAGGAAACAAAAGGTTGGAAACTCTCAACTCCCTCTGTCAATTCCTAGCTTAGGCTAAGATCGACTAGTGATAGGAGTAGGCCAGGGCGGCGATAGGCATTTATCAAGTGAAGACTACCTAAATACTCAAGTTCAAGCTAACGACATAATCTTTGTACGGTCGAGAACTTTAAAGGAAAAGAACTTAACGTGGAACGATCAACTTCAAGTGCGGAAATACACTCAAGTATACTTGACGACCTGATACCAGACAAGAACATAAACACGGTAATCAACTAAAAAAGAATCAAGTAACTGATACAAAAGAACTCAGCAACGAGGTTGTACTTGGGCAAATTTGGGCTATTCAATTAGGCTTATGAACCTTAGATCAGGGCGACATCTAGGGAGAGATAGACAAAGTCTTAGGTCTTCAGAGGCTAGCATTAATCATACTGCTAGGTCTTGGGCCCAGCAATTGAGCCACCACTCTCATTACCCTAGCTCTAAGACAAGTGAATCAGGGATGTCTCAAGGCATGGACAGACCTACAAGAAGTTCAGGAGTGCCATATCTGTATAGGTTGGAAGGCCCCTACAAGACGCAGTTGGAATACATTAGGACCAACCGATTAGGTGCTAGCATCTATGAGGACGGCCTAAGAAGATCCGTGATTTAGATTAAAAACCCAGACCAGTCCATTGGACTAGAACACCCAGCTATCAAGTTCAAAAATGGAACATACCTGGATAAAGAAGGAACCATATACGTAGTCACCAGTCACCCGGATAGGACAGATGAATTCAGGAATGTGATCCCTGAGATGGACATAGGTGACCTAGAACAAGGGAACGTAGGAGGTGAGACTAGGACCCCTCGAGGGAAATCTGTTCTTACTAGAATCCTCAATCCCGAGTGGATTCCCCAAGACAACAAGAGTATAGATCTGCTACTAAATCAAGAGACCGATGAAGCCTTTTGGAGGTATAAATCAAATAGGTCAATTGATGTAGGGTCAATCGTGATCTATGAGTTTAAAGATCCTGATAGCCGAGGCAGAGTGACCTACTTAGATCACGCTTCAGAGAGGATCTTTGTAGCTACAGAACATGACAGGCATGCTTACACTTGGAAGGGTGAATTCGTTTTCCCCCAACCAAGATCGAACGTGTTCTATGGTCACCCGGGAGCTGGAACATCCCAAGCTCATGGAACTCAAAGAGACAGAAGTAGAGATAGGCCAAAAATAAGCTTTGCCAACCCAGGGGGCAGAGAAAGAACGAGAACGGAAACAAATGGAGTGGAACCTGAGGGACATAGAGCCCCAGGGAACCAAAGAAATGCGGATGAATTGCCTCTACCAAGACCGAGAGAGCACACGAGGACCCTGAGACCGACCCAGCTAGTTAAGTCCATGAAAAACTACTTCGATGGCACTGGAGACCCCTATGATCATGTGGCTGAGTTCAGGCAAGTCTTGAGAGCTGAACAAGTGGAGGATCTATTCATGTAGTACAATGCCTTTGGTCTAACCCTTAGGAACACAGCCCTTACGTGGTTTCAACCATTGAATGAGAGACAGTTCAGGAGCATAGACCAACTCCTAGAGGCTTTCATTATTGAATTCTCTAAGAGTGGCATAAGGCATAATACCTCCTCATTGATTCATAGCTTCAAGCAAACCCCTCCAGAGATCGTGAGACTTGCAGGAAGAAGATTTAGGCAATATCTTGAAAGATGCCCTGTTTTAGAGTTACCCACATCAGCTAAGCAAGTGGCTTTATTCTTGGATGGATTGCTAAGTACCAAATTGAGATCATATGTGTACTTGAAGGATCCTAGGACCATAGAAGAGTGTGTACGCATGTGCATTGACATCGAGGATAACCTAGGGGAAGAACTAGAGCTTTCCAAAATCTATAAAGATTCAGACAGTGCTTCTAGCCTCTCGTCCACACACTCCACAACTATTGAGGAATTAGCAGAGAAGGTAGCTGAGAAATTAGGTGTCTCGAGCAAACAAATCCCAAGATTTGCCCCAATAAAGAGGTGCTACACTTGCGGCGGTGACCATATGGCGAATGTATGTCCCATTATGGCTCAACCCCAAGTAAATCCTAGTAGCCAGTACTGCACCATAGAACGAAGATACACAAATTACTCAGCACAAGACTGCCCATACAATAAGCAAGCGGTTAGGCAAACCTACCCTCAGCCATACCAACAAGGCAGATACCAGAGTCAATACCCACCCCAACAGTATACTAGGCCTGAGCAAAATTATCAACCGCAATATCAGGCCCAATTGAGACCCCAGCTAGTGCTAGCACCACAACCACCTACTCCTACTAATGTGATTCCAGTAAAGTATGTTGTTGCAGAAGAAAACCTGAATAGAGCTATAGTCCCAGTAATGCCATTAATTTCAAAAAGTGACCCGAGCGATCATAGCTTCGATTCCACTCACATCGATAGTCCCCAGGCTTACTACATGCAGTCTCCTGAACATGGTGAGTCCTACTACAGTGAGGAACCGAGTGAACCTAATGGGGAGTCAGAGTATGCTAATGTCATGTACGCAAACCCCAACACTAGACCTCAACCTAGGCAAGTAAGACCCTCATTTCCTAAAGGACCATGCTACAGATGTCAGGGAGATCATCTCATTCGTGATTGTCCATTGCACCCACCTCCCCAACCTCAGACTGTGACGATCCAGGGCTATTGCCAGGAGTGTGGAAAGGAGCATCTCTTACAAGACTGTCCTAAGAATCCTAATAATATGTCGAAGATCACTCCTATCAATGTCGTAGGGTTAGTTGTAGACTCCACAGGAAGTGTAACGTCCACTGCACCGATACAAGTATGTTGGTGCATTTCAATCATCAATTGAAGGTTTATGAAGAAATGAAGTCAAGAAATCAAGAAGAGAACAAATTCAGAAGTTTGAAGGAAGGACATACTCAGAAATCCAAAGCTATGTACGCATATGTACATTATTTCAGATATAGGTTACTCACACTTTTGATTAGTCATAAGCTTGTACATATTTGCCTATAAATGTTTTGAAAAAGTCGGGGCATGAGAGAATAGAGAATAGGAAGAGAGAAATCAGTTGTAGAAAGTGTCATTGGACACATGAAAGTTAGTTGAAGTTATATCTTCAATGTAGTTGAAACTTTTCTGAGAAATCAAGAAAATCTTGCGCCCGATGTTTTGGTGTCTGCTACTTCTGTAGTTCATCTTTTGAGAAATCCTTCTGAACATATTGTTAGATGATAATAACTCAATCCAACTTTCGGAAGAGTATTATCGGGTCCTCGGGTTCTTGGGAGTGGTAGGGGTCTGTTAGACAGAGGCCCTGTACTATTTTCCCAATCCTTTACACAATCGCAAGTATTCTCTCATGACTTAACACCGAGAGTGAGTTTGAATATTGACTACTCTTCGGCACAGTGATTGTTAGACTATTCGAACCGAATATGCTATGATAATAGCGCAGTGATCCAACCGTAATTTACAACTATTAGAATTCGTTCACTACTTGAATTTTTCTCAGTAAGAGGATTCCATATAACCGGTAAACACACCGAACAAAATACACAGACAACCCGGATCGAGATTAAGTCAAACTTTTCGTATACTGGTGCAAGTTACAGACTTCTACCGCAATTAATAACTTTTATGACTTCTATTCACACACAGATCTTTACCGAATACTCAGTAATCACAGTTTATCGTATAGAACCTGGTCGCTTAACCGAAAAGGTACTAAACTTGGTTATTACACAGTCTCACGCCAGACAACAAACACACAATTTCACAGCCGAGAAATACAGAATCATATATAACTGATCATCAGATAGACTCACAGCATCACAAACTACCCAATGAGAATCGATTCAACCAAAGAATAGCAGAATAATTAAATATGAATAGAATGGAACAGTACTCAATGTCCTCAGCAATATCTCATACACAGTTTTTAAAGTATGTTACTCGTGGTCTCCGAATACTTCAGTTTCGATGTGATCAACCCTATTCACTACAGCGCGTAACAGAACAGAGACGTATCTATCCTTCTGTCTCTCTCAAATACATTCCTGTTAACTATCATTCCAAGAGTCTGTTTAACACCGTAAACTCTGCTCCACCAGTCGAACGAAGCGACGACGCGACGACAGCACTCTTTTCTCTTCCTATCTTCTGCTTTTTATTGCTTTCGCATTCTCCATCTATCGACTCTTGCGAAATTTCCTACATCTCCGTCATTTCAGCTGCAAGTCTTGTTTATCCTTCTTCTGCGGTTGCGGTTGTCTCGCTCCGTCAGCCTTGTAACACTGGCACGCACGGTGGACTCGAACCCGCAAGTGCAATACTGTAGATGATATCCTTTTGCCTGGGCTATCCTCCTGTTTTCTTTCTTTACATGCATCAGAAAGACTCTGGCTAGTCGTTCATAATGTCCGTATCCTGTTGGTGATTCAGCAAATATCTTTCAATCCCGAATGTGTCACTGTACGTGATAGGTCGTCTCTTTCTCCAGAACTTCCTCAAACTCGTATAGCTGGTCTAGTTGCCTCTTCATGAAGTTCTGCTTTCTTATATGCTTCTTGATCATGTGCTTTAAGCGCTTCGTCTATGGAATCAAAGTACCCTCTGTGCTGTTGAATCCATGTCTTCTGTAGAAGTCATGTAACCATACAGTATCCTATCACCACCTGGCTGAAATATCCTTTTACAGTGTCTGTCGGTCCATGCCAGGATTTTAACTCCCCAATTCTTTCTGATCGCACTTGTTCTAGTGGCGGAACAAGTCCACTGTCTCCAGGGTAACTTAGCAAATTTTTGGAGTTCGGTCCTCTGGTGATGTTTGTCAAATTTCTTGCGTTATCTTCACCATCAACATTCTCACTCACATTCTCCACCAAATCCTCGTCACTATCCTGTTCGTTTCGCCTTTCGTCTTCCGAATCGCTAGAAATGATCACTTCTTCCCGAAGTCGTATTCGCATTTCGTCGCTCCTTGTCTTGTTTTCGTTTGCATCAGCACCATCCTTAACGCTATCTTGCTTCATCACCCTAAACCCTAAACCTTGTAGTATCGGTTCTGTGTAAGTATGCGCTCCTTGAGTCGTCATCTCAGTATATCTATGCAGAAAAATACTTTGCCAGGTATACGCATTTATAAGTGCTAGACCTTGAGCTGCCACTTGTTAGAATGATGATACTTCGGACATAACACTTCATGCTGCTTACTAAAATTGTAGAATCAAAATCATCATTCTGGAAATCGATGCTGGACTTGGAACGTCTTTTACATGTGCGAAAAGTATTATGCACAAAAAATCATGACTTTTATTAAAATATACCAGTACAACACCGGATTTGTAGGCCCGAAATCTATAGTTCTGCTTCGAGACCTTCTAAATACATATTTCTAGCTGACCGAAAGATACGGGCAATCTTTTTCTTAAGCGTTTCTAATACACTTTTCAGGGTATCGGGTTCTAATAATTGGGCATCTGTGCGCACCGAACTGAGAGCAATAGCTCCCGAAAGCAAATTTTCTGCCTCTGTTTGTAAGAAAGCTTCCTGTAAATAAAATTCATTGGCCAATGCTGCATCTCTGGCCGTCTTCATATCTGTTACTTGTTGCTGCATTCGATGGATATAATCATTTTTGTTACATACTTGATTCTCGAGTCTTTCTAACTGTTGGTTCAGGAACTAGATTGTTTTGTAAAATGCATCTCTTTCCCTTTTCGTATCTGCTAGTCGTTTTTGTTTCTGAGGCTCTTCAATGAGATACTTATGCAGTATGTTGTTGGTTGTTGATAAACTGTTTTTTGTTGTATCCAACTCGAATTCTGTTTGAGTTAACCGCCTTCTAGTTTCTTCCAGTAAGTTGCCTAATGCTATTCTGCCATCTTCTGCATCTTTGAAGTTCTGTGTTAACCTATTAATTTCTGCAGTGGCTTCTGTCAACATTTCTTTATGATTGTTTATTGTTTCCAGAGCTTCATCCCGCTGTTTTGTTATATCTGCCTGATCACTGAGTCGTTCTTGAGACTGTCTCACTTGCTCTTGTAGGGCCTGATTTTCTGCTTTTACTGTGTATACTTCTTCTTGAAGCGGAGTGATATCGGCTTCCAATATTTCTATTTTATGCTGCAACTCCTTGTAAATGTTGTCTGTATCAGCTCTCATCTGAGCAGGTAATTGCTTGGAGAGGTTAATAAGAAACTGTCCAATTGATGCTAATTCGGAAAACACCTGAACAGATTGTGTTTGTGGAAGTTGTCGCGGTTGGGCAGACGTATTGGTGCGTAATTGGTAAGAATTCGGTGGTGAATAGTTAGGGGAAGAGGATGATGTATGGTCAGGATGGTCTTGGATGGGATGTGCTTCCTGTTGCGGTGGTAAAATAGGACGAGCTGTGTTAGAACTAATTACCTTATTTGCCTCTTGTTGTTCATTCGCTGAGAAACCGACATCTGTTGTTTCTGCTGCCTCCAGGAGCTTATCCAGTGCATCATTAGTAGATTGACGTTCATGGATTTGTTGGTTCTCTTGCTGCTGCTGTTGACAGACTTTATCAGATGATATTGCTTCCGTTTCAGTTTGCTTCTGCGTTTGTAAGTGCTCGGATGCTAATGAATATGTTGATGATTCCTGGTGCATCGATGTATTTGTATCATGGAACTTCTCTTCCTCTTGATGCTTGGCCTCTATTTCTGCTTCCTTGTTTTGTTGATCAGCTTCATTCTCTACTTGTACGTCCTGCTGTTGTTCGTCTTCCTCTTGTGTTACTCCACCTGAATGCTGATCGACCTCCTGTTGTACTTCTTCGTCTTGTTCGACTGAACCTGCATTCTTACTTTCAGAAGAACTGATTCTGATCCGTTTTCTTCTGAATAACTGATTAATCTCCTCTTCATCTTCTTCGTCTTCATCTAAAGGTTGCGCTGATTCTTCAATCTGTAACACTGGTCCTCTTGGTGGTGGTTGTGCTTGCATTATAGTTGGAAACAGAAATGATAAAATGTGTGGTAGTCGAGACCTCGGGGTTTTACCTTTGTTAACTTGCTTCATAATTGAGACGCATTCTTTATGAATACGTTGAAAGAAGAATGACGCAAAGTTAACAGGTTCTCGGGCAGCTATATCTATGGCAGAATAAAATGGTCGAGAGATACCATAGGTACGTTTCTGAAAGTTGAGTATAGCAACGAGGAATTGTAGTGCAGTTCTTTCGGGTTCTGGTCGACAGAGAATGGCGTATTCATTAGATGAATATCGCGGGAACAATTCTGCCATTCGGGTTGCCGAGATCATGGGGAGATTCTCGCGGACTTGTGGAGTCAAATGGTAAACTTCTGCAAACACTTGGAATGTGATCACAGTTCTAGACGGTAAGGAAAGGAAAACCCATCGTTTCTCAGTGGGAGATACTCGAGCGATAGCGGAAATGATCTGTGCGAAGAAGGGGTGAGCTTCTACTGAGTGCCAGGGCAACTCGGCGAAACTACCCAATCCTCGTATATGCAGATAATTTCCTACTTCAGCAGGGATACCATCGGCAAAAGCTGTATAGTTTGCTAGGGATTCCATTACACAGAGATGCAAGACGCAGAACACAAGTATTCAGAAACTATGGCCGTGATCGCAAAAGACTAAATTACCTATCCGGCGAGTTTAAGTGAGTTATATAAGAAATTTGTACAGAGAATATTTTAAACGGTACTAATTATACAAAACGGACAGTAATGTCTATATCTGTCGTGCATGCATGCAAAGATAGAAAAAAGGAGCGGGCGGCTGGACATAAATAGATATTAAAGTACGGCGATTACACTTATTTTATTGATTACACCGAATTAAAACAAAAAGACAAAAAGAAAATTAAAAAATTTGTGGTATGCTGTGTACCCTTGTTATAGCCGATGTGGCGCTACTTGATACGGCCGTAGCTTTGAACCGTTTATCACTTTTGGAAGTGGTTGTCCAGTCAATGTAGTCAATCGAAAAGTAGCCGGACCAATTTGTTCTGAAATCTTGAATGGACCGAACCAACGTAACTTGAATTTTCCTGCTGATCTATTGGACTTCGCATTGTAAAAAAGAACAAGCTGTCCTACCGAAAATACTTGAGTCTTTAAATTTCGGTCATGTGTCTTGGCCTGTCTTAATTGAATTTCCTTCATAGTTAAGAAACTGAGCCATCGGTGTTCATCTAATTCTCTAAGTGTTTCCAACCGAAATACCAATGACTCTTCGGGTAACAGCTTCTGAGACGTTGCTACTCTTAAACTTGGTATTACAATTTCCATCGGAGCTATTGCTTCTAGTCCATAGGCTAACTTAAATGGTGTCAAGCCGGTGGTTACCTTATATGTAGTGCGATAGGCCCATAAGACTGCAGGTAGCAACTGATCCCATCTTTCCGGTGTTTCTCTAGTCAATTTCTGAAGCATATTTAGCAAGGATTTGTTGGTACTTTCTGCCAATCCATTTGCACGAGGATAATATGGTGAGCTGAATTTATGACTGATCTGGAATGACTGTGTTAATGCTTTCATCAACTTGTTCATAAAATGAGTACCCTGATCCGAAACAAGCTCTAGTGGCAATCCAAATCTTGGAAAGACATCTGATAATAGACATTTCGCTACCTCAACTGCTGTAGCCGAGCGTAATGGCCATGCTTCTGCCCACCTGGTTGCGTAATCTGTGCAAGTCAATATATACATGTTATTGCTGACTACCGCGGGAGGTGTGATTGGACCAATGAAATCAAGACCCCATTTCTGAAATGGTTCTAAAGGAAGTACTGGATGAAGTGGAAAGTAATGGCGTTGTAATGGTTGTCCAGTTCTTTGACAGCTATCACAAGTTCTGATAAATTCCAATATATCTCTGTACATAGTTGGCCACCAAAGTCCACTTTGCAGGATTTTTCGGTGAGTAAGATCTGCTGCAAAATGTCCACTGGAAGGAATTGAGTGAGCCAAAGTGATAACTGAGTTAACTTCATGTGGTAGAATACAGCGAAGTAGGATTCCGGTATGATCTGTGTAATATAATTCTCCAGCAACTAATCGGAATCGTCGACTAAAACCTGCAATTTTTCGGCGTGTAGCTGTGGGGACTTCAGAAGGTAGATATCCACTTGAAAGGAAGGTCAATAACTGATCATAATACGTAGTTGGGACTGGTTGGTTTGACAATTCTTCAGTAGTTGGTTCTGAAGTATAAATGGCTAGCGTTGTATCATTTATACCAACCGGAGGTTCACCTGAGTCTAAGCGTGATAAAAAGTCTGCTAAGGCATGTGAACTACCTGGCCGATGAATGACATCATAGTCGAATTCTTGCAATAGTAGAACCCATCATGCTAGGCGGCCACCGATATGTTGCTGTCGAACCAAGTAAACCAGTGCAGCGTGATCGACATGAAATGTAAATTTTCGGCCCAATAAATAATGCCTGAATTTTTTTACCGAATATACTAATCCTAAGCATTCCCTCTCAGTTACCGAGTAGTTCTTCTCTGCAGGTGCTAATCTTCTGCTAGCATAGTATACTGGTCTAAACCATTTATCTGTTTGTTGCATTAGTACACTTCCTATTGCTATATCAGATGCATCAACAAATACGTGAAATGGGTGATCCCAATCTGGTGGCTGTAAAATGGGAACCTGTGTTAATAACTGTTTCAGTCGATCAAATGCTATCTGACATTCCTGAGTCCATTCGAATTGCCTTGCAGTCTTGGAAATTAATTTGTTCAGTGGTATTGCCACATGAGCAAGCCACCGTAAATGCCTTCCATGCCATCTCACTTGTCCCATAAATCGCATTACTTCCTTAGGTGTATTAGGCACTGGAGCTTCTAATACTGCTGAAATTTTATCAGGATCAACTTGAATACCCTGAGCTGATATGATGTGACCAAGTAACTTTCCACATGAAACCGCAAACACAGATTTGTTTGGGTTTAAACACAATCTATATTCTCTACATCTCTGAAAGCAACATCGTAAATGTACTAGATGTGCGATCATTTTACCGAAAATTGAAAAATCGTCAAGGTATACTTGCATGAATGAGGTAAGATAAGGAGAAAATATCTCCTGCATACATCTTTGAAATGTGCTTGGTGCATTCCTCAATCCAAACCACATTACTGTACAAGCAAAGACACCCCAATTTGTAATAAATGCAGTTTTTGGTATATCCTCTTCAGCCATTCTTACTTGGTTATATCCACTGTATCCATCTAGAAATGAATACATCTCATGACCTGCTACTTTGTCAAGCATCGTATCCAAAAAAGGAATCGGAAAGGGATCCGGTATTATTGCAGCATTTAATTTCCGATAATCTACGCAAATTCTCAATTGTTTGTTTTTCTTTGGTACAATTACAATTGGTGAAATCCATTCCGCATGTTCTATTGGTACTATGAATCCCACTTTTAATAACCTATCAAGTTCAGCCTTTACCTGAGATGCATAATGTGGGTTCATCCGGTAGCTGGTTTGCCTTATCGGTTTTGCTTCTGGTTTTAGCATAACTCTGTGTTGATAGATACGAGGATCCAGGCCCTTCATGTCTTTGTAATCCCATGCAAAGACGTCAGTAAATTCTTGGAGTAGCTTGATTAAATCTGCTTGAAAAGCTTCAGGTAAGTTTTGCTTTATCTTTACAGGACGAGGGTGGTCTTCATCTCCAAGATTATAAGGAATTAATTGATCTTCTAGAACATAAAATTGTTGATATTTCTCTGTATCAGCTGATGGTTCGAGAAGTTGCTGTAATTCATTACCTTGAATCGAAATGGTATTTTCCTCCTTAATTTCTTCGACAATGGGTATTACTGTACATACTGAAGCATTCCAAGTATCTACCACAGACTGTAGATCAATAGTTCCTACTGTCATCAAATCAACATTATTCTTTAGAAATTCTTCTTCTTCGTCATCCGACAATCCATCTAACATATGGACTGGTTCGGCGAAATATGGTCGAGCATGTAACTCACAGGGTTGTATAGCATCTAATTTTACAACACATTTGCGATTTTATCTTTGAACGTAAGTTCCTGGGCTGACCAGTCTTGAATTACCTTGGCTTGTTTCAACCAAGGACGACCGAAAAGTAGATTGTAGTCTAGGGTGGATTCCGGTAATTCTAAAACAACAAAAGTCATCTTGAATGTTGTGTCTTCTACAGTGATAGGTATATCTCGGACCAGTCCTACTGGATGAACTCTAGATTGATCAGCCATCCTAACAAAGAATTGAACTGGTTCTACCTTAGTCCATCCTAGCTTTTTACAAAGTGACGCAGTGGCAATATTCACGCCGGACCCCCCATCAATTAAAACTTGTGGAATTTGATGTTTATGAAACCATACCGTAATCAGAGGAACTGAGTGATCTACCGTAGAGTCTGGCTCTGGTTGTACTGTTGCAGTAGCCGGAATGCAAGCAGATTTTGTAGCAGAATGTTGTTGAAATTGTTGGCGTATTCCTGGTACTAATGCCAGTAATTGCCCGAAAGGCAATGTGATGGATGTTTTTGACAATATATCCCAAGTTGGTTGCACTTGATTTGCATCTTCCTTACCTGTTGAAGACGAAGCTTGGTCTGAAGGTGGTAATTCTACTGCAGATGATGTTCCTGCTTTTGCATTGTCAGCATGAACTTGTGTGGTATCTGGGGACTGGATCACTGGAGTAGGTTCTAGAAAAACAGGTGGTTCTACGGTAGTCCACTGGCTAGCCTTATGATACATTCTGTGTTGTTCACGTATCCCTGGCTCAAATAATTCTGCTCCTGGTTGCAATTGTTTACCGGAACGGGTTTGAACTGCTGCTGCCTGCATCTCTACAGGTGTAATTGTTACCACATTGGTCATTGGGTTTTGACGTTCCTTTTTCCTTTGATCATATTCCGCTGCATCTCTACAGAATCTTCTAATATGGCCCAATTGTCCACAGAAATGACATCGAGGTGGTGGTAAATTTTGATTTTCCGGTGGTGGTCCATTCTGCCAGCGTGGTGTGTTATAGTTGTTGTTCCTCTGTCCTCGATAATGTCGATACCCTTGTTGTTGATTGTGTCTCAAATGTGGGGGTACATATTGATTGGATGACTGCCCTTGCTCTTGAATAATTGCATTAACTGTTGCTGCTCCTTGTCTTCTAGCATTGTATGCACAATTCTCAGTGGTATGTTCCACAATGTTACAGATGGCGCAATAAGTTTGATTTAACGCACACTGGGCACTAGTATGTCCTGAATTCTTGCAAGTGGTGCAATATACTTGCCTAGTTATATCTTCAGCCACATGTTTGTTTGTTTTAATCCATTCCAAATCTTCTGAGAATCCACCAACTTTGTTTTCTAGCTGAAGGGTCATTGCTATCACTGCATCGAGGGTCATGGCTCCTACACATCTTATAATCATGATTTGCCTAAGTTGAGGAAGCAAGCCACTGATAAACCACTGTGTAATAACATCGTCTGGTAAATTAGCATGGGCCTGGGGTAGCTGTCTTAAATGAGTTCTGAAAAGGGTAGCATACTCCTGTACAGTTTGATTTGGTTTCTGTCTATTGTTCTGTAAATACTCAAAGATCTCTGCAGGATTTTTTTTTAGCCTGAATCGCTGCAGAAAAGCGTCTCGTACTGCTTCATAAGTACCGAAATGATTAATATCATATTCAGTAAGCCATCTTGCTGCTTCATTCACGAGTGTAGATTGAAAAACAATTGCTTTGTACGCCGGATCCGGTGGATGGTTGAGGTCAGCGTAACTGATTTCGAAGGTGCGTACGTGAGCATCTGGGTCATCTCTTGGAAACCCACTAAACTTTGTGTATGTTACTCCCGTTGAAGCCAATCTGGGTTGACCTACTTGTCGTTGTAGTTGTTCATTCATCGTAAATGTATTATACACTCCTTCTGTAATTCTGGGTTGAGTTTCTGAACTACCGGAATTTGTTTCGCCAAATGGCACACTTTCCGGTGCAATTAGCTTACTTACTATATTGCGAATTTCTGTTTCGAATAGTCTTCCTTCCTCCTTGATATCCAAAGTAGGAGGACTTGCTCCCAAACGTTGTAGTTGAGCTGAAGATTCAGCCGAAAGTGCTGAATCATCACCGAAAAACTGTGTTTTTCTTACTGAAATTCCACCGGAAGGATTCAAAATCGTGACTGGATACAGCGTAGATTCGCCTGTATTAATTTCCTTCCCTAAAGTGTTTCTAATCGTATCTGAATCTATTCCGAAGACTTTTATGCTAGATTCCAACTACGTCTTGGTCGGTTCCAAAATTGTTGTATTTTCGATAGTCTGTACCGTAGTAACACCAGGCAATTCGAGAGATGTACTACGTTCTACCGTAATTTCACCGGAATCAGTGTTATCGTTTGTCACTTTTTCGACAACTGGGTCAGGTCTAATTGTACTAGTACCTCCCAAAGTTGTTCTTAATATCCCTAACTGATGATTCTTGGGATACTTTTCTCCTGATCGAGTAATCGGCATGTAGCATTTCTGTACTGATCATATAGTATTACGAACACACAGTATCGCAACAATCTGAGTCTGTTGCTACTGCCTTTCCAACAAAATTTTAATTTGAACAAAATACTAGGCAATCTCAATGCCACATCCCCAGTAGGATCGCCAAATGTTAGATGATAATAACTCAATCCAACTTTCGGAAGAGTATTATCGGGTCCTCGGGTTCTTGGGAGTGGTAGGGGTCTGTTAGACAGAGGCCCTGTACTATTTTCCCAATCCTTTACACAATCGCAAGTATTCTCTCATGACTTAACACCGAGAGTGAGTTTGAATATTGACTACTCTTCGGCACAGTGATTGTTAGACTATTCGAACCGAATATGCTATGATAATAGCGCAGTGATCCAACCGTAATTTACAACTATTAGAATTCGTTCACTACTTGAATTTTTCTCAGTAAGAGGATTCCATATAACCAGTAAACACACCGAACAAAATACACAGACAACCCGGATCGAGATTAAGTCAAACTTTTCGTATACTGGCGCAAGTTACAGACTTCTACCGCAATTAATAACTTTTACGACTTCTATTCACACACAGATCTTTACCGAATACTCAGTAATCACAGTTTATCGTATAGAACCTGGTCGCTTAACCGAAAAGGTACTAAACTTGGTTATTACACAGTCTCACGCCAGCCAACAAACACACAATTTCACAGCCGAGAAATACAGAATCATATATAACTGATCATCAGATAGACTCACAGCATCACAAACTACCCAATGAGAATCGATTCAACCAAAGAATAGCAGAATAATTAAATATGAATAGAATGGAACAGTACTCAATGTCCTCAGCAATATCTCATACACATTTTTTAAAGTATGTTACTCGTGGTCTCCGAATACTTCAGTTTCGATGTGATCAACCCTATTCACTACAGCGCGTAACAGAACAGAGACGTATCTATCCTTCTGTCTCTCTCAAATACATTCCTGTTAACTATCATTCCAAGAGTCTGTTTAACACCGTAAACTCTGCTCCACCAGTCGAACGAAGCGACGACGCGACGACAGCACTCTTTTCTCTTCCTATCTTCTGCTTTTTATTGCTTTCGCATTCTCCATCTACCGACTCTTGCGAAATTTCCTACATCTCCGTCATTTCAGCCGCAAGTCTTGTTTATCCTTCTTCTGCGGTTGCGGTTGTCTCGCTCAAGTGGAAATATTGCTTTGATGACTGATCTAGATCATAATGCAATTAACCATACAGTTCAGACAGGTGATAATACAAAGCATAAGGTCAAGTCAATTGGTTCAGTCAAAGCCAAAGATGGGAGCACTCTTCTGAGTAAAGTTCTTTATGTTCCCACAATTCCAAAGAATTTGATCAGTGTAGGTCAAATTGTGGAAAAAGGATATGAGGTAAGGTTCACCAATGATGGAGTCTATGTTGAAGACCCTAGTCAAGGGTATAAACAAGTTGTTACAGGAAAGAAGGAAGGGAGGCTCTTCACATTGAAGGTACAAGGAAATGTTGGACATGCTATGTTCACATATGGAGAGCAGAAGGTATCTGAATTGGATCTTTGGCATAAAAGACTTGGACACTTCAATGAAAGAGGTATCAAAGACATGATTAATAATGATTCAGTGCTTGGGTTGCCTAACATTGCAGGTCAACACATGACATACAGATGTGAGGCATGTCAATTAGGTAAGGCTCATAAGCAATCCTATTCCAAGCATGGGTTTATGTATTCAGAAAGACTTGAGTTGGTGCATACAGATGTGTGGGGTCCTTCAAAGGACTTTAGTATAAATGGTTCAAGATATTATGTTATATATGTTGATGATGCTACCAGATGGATCACAATCTATGTGATTAAAGAAAAATCAGAAGTGTTTAATACATTTAAACACTATCATGCATATGCAGAAAGGATTACAGGTCACAAATTGAAGAGACTAAGGTAAGATGGAGGGGGAGAGTATTTTTCAAATGAATTCAATGATTACTTGTGGAATGCAGGTATAAAGAGAGAAGTTACTTGCAGGTACTCTCCTCAACAAAATGGTGTAGCAGAAAGGAGAAATAGGACTCTTGTTGAGTTTGCAAGGTCCATGATGAAAGAGAAGAATTGCCCAAATTATTTGTGGGCAGAGGCTATTAATACAGCTACATATTTGGTTAATAGATTACCTTGTAAAGCTTTGCAAGGTATGACACCATATGAAGCTTGGTGGGGTAAGAGACCTACCTTGGATCATTGCAGAATATTTGGATGCTTGGCATATGCATATGTGCCATCTCAATTGAGACATAAGTTGGAGCCTAAGGCAGAAAAGTATGTATTCATTGGTTATGATGATAAGCAAATGGGATACAGGTTGTGGAGTCCATCCACAAAGCAATTCCTTGTATCCAAGGATGTTACATTTGATGAGCAAGGTACTTGGTATGCAGGTAAATATAATGTACATGCAGATGTTGAAGAAGTAATGGATCAAAGGAAAGGTAAAGCAAAGATTCAATTACTTGATGAAAATGAGAATAATGAAGTACAGGTTGAAGTTGAAGAGAGGCCAAGGTTTGATCCAGAATGTGATGAACTAGAGACTTCAAAAAGTGCAGAAGTTAGGAGGTCATCTAGGCAGAAATGGCAACCTACAAGGTATAGTTATGACACCTCATTCTTGACTACTAAAGATTATGCTTATTTGGTAAAAGCAGATGAAGATCCATCTACATATGATGAAGCCAAAGGCAAGAGAAATTGGGAAGAAGCTATGCAAGAGGAGTATGATGCATTGATAGAGAATCAGAATTGGGATCTGGTTCCTAAACCTAATAGCCAGAAAATTATTGGATGTAAGTGGGTTTACAAAACAAAAAGATTTGCAGATGGAAGTGTGTCTAGGTACAAAGCCAGACTTGTTGTGAAAGGGTATGCACAAACATATGGAGTGGACTATGATGAGACTTATAGTCCTGTGGCAAAGATGACAACCATCAGAACTCTCATAGCAATTGCTGCTTGTAAAGGTTGGAAGCTATCTCAATTAGATGTTAAAAATGCTTTTTTGAATGGTTATATTTTAGATGAAGTTTACATGGAGCAACCAGATGGATTCAAAGATCAAGTGAATCCAAATTATGTTTGTAAGCTCAAGAGAGCTTTGTATGGATTAAAGCAGGCCCCAAGGGCATGGAATTATAGGCTTGTAAAATTCTTGAATGATCTTGGATTTCAAGCATCAAAGGCAGATAGTAGTTTGCTAGTCAAAGCAAGTGAAGATGGATTCATTTATGTTTGTATTTATGTTGATGACATAATACTTACAGGAAGAGATGATAAAGGAATACAAATGATCAAGAAGCAGATGGAGAAAGAGTTCAAAATCAGTGATTTGGGGAACTTGTCATTCTTCTTGGGAATGGAGGTTTTATATACTCAACATGGAGTATATGTGACCCAAGAAAGGTATCTTAAAAATTTGCTAACCAAATTTAAAATGGAAGATTGCAGGGTTGCACCTACACCATTGGAAGTGAATCATAAATTGTCTAGATTTGGAGGAGAAGAACTCAGAGACATGAAGCTCTATCAAAGTTTGGTTGGTAGCTTGATTTATGCTACATTGACAAGGCCTGATTTGTCATATGCAGTTGGTGTGCTTTCACAATTCATGCATTGTCCTAGAAAGGAACATTGGATTGCAGGACAAGGAATACTTAGGTATATCAAAGGTACACTCAAAGAAGGGATGTACTATGGATTTACTTCTGATACAAGAGTGAAGATATATAGTGATGCAGATTGGGCAGGTAATGTTGATGATAGAAGATCAACACATGGATATTTGTGCTATGTAGGAGACAAATTGATTTCATGGTGTTCTAAGAAGCAACATACAGTTGCTTTGTCATCTACAGAAGCAGAATATAAAGGTATGGTGGAAGCTGCAAAGGAGGTAATTTGGCTAAAGACACTTATGAAGGTTTTTGATGTGATTCAAAGTACTCCTATTATTTGTGGAGACAATATGAGTTCTCTATACTTGGCAGCTAATCCTGTGTTTCATGCTAGAACTAAGCATATTGAAATACAGTATCATTTTCTAAGAGAGAAGGTCATTGATAAGGAAATTGAAGTTATGCATACTCCTACAAAAGATCAACTTGCAGATATGATGACAAAAAGTCTAGATGGACCAAAGCTACAGAGATTCAAGGATATGGCAGGAATTAAGAAGATAGAGAAGAACCTCAATTAATGATTGAGGGGGAGGGTGCATGTCAATCACCAATTGAAGGTTTATGAAGAAATGAAGTCAAGAAATCAAGAAGAGAACAAATTCAGAAGTTTGAAGGAAGGACATACTCAGAAATCCAAAGCTATGTACACATATGTGCATTATTTCAGATATAGGTTACTCACACTTTTGATTAGTCATAAGCTTGTACATATTTGCCTATAAATGTTTTGAAAAAGTCGGGGCATGAGAGAATAGAGAATAGGAAGAGAGAAATCAGTTGTAGAAAGTGTCATTGGACACATGAAAGTTAGTTGAAGTTATATCTTCAATGTAGTTGAAACTTTTCTGAGAAATCAAGAAAATCTTGCGCCCGATGTTTTGTTGTCTGCTACTTCTATAGTTCATCTTTTGAGAAATCCTTCTAAACATATCTAAGTCCATAGTTAATCAATCTATGGCTAGAATTTGAGAGTCTAATTGTCATCAGGTTAAGAGAATTTTGCATAGGAACATTCATATGTGATGATGTTCTGAGAGTGGACAAAACTGGCGCAGATTTCATGTTCAGAGAAATGAACATTGCTCAGTGCATGGTGTAAAGTTTTACACAAGTGAGGGCTCAAAATTTAAGTTGAAAGGTAAGCCATCTATGGCTAAAAGATCTTGATCAAACGGGTTCGACATTGGGAGAACTATAGCTAAGAAGTTACAGGTGTCGAAGTCGCTACTGCAGAGAAGGTGTTTTACACATAGGTAAATTGTTTGTATGATTTCTCAGAGTATACTGAATCATTTGCAGAGATTTAAGTTGGAGAAGATGTGCAATCTTAAGGCGAAGCATTGTGAAAAGTTTTATTAAAAACTTTACAAGATTGATTAGTCAATGAGTGATTAATCTGCAGCAGACTTTTAAGAGAAGTGATTTCTTCACAGTCAATCAATTTCTTGGTAATGTGATAATGGATTTCCAAAATTATGTGGAGTCTAAAGTTATTCTTGGTCTAGAGGTGGTCTAATACCAAGGATAGCTTGTTCTTTTGGAGATTAACACTCTCCATCAAAGTAGTCACTAGAGCTCAAGCATTGCAGCAAAACCAAGGGGTAAGCCAGGAAAAGAGCCGAGATGTTAGTGAAATAGAGAGCAAGACAAAGAAAAGGACTGGAGCTTGGAGAGATAGTCGTGAAAGAATGAAAAGGCAATGGGCAAAAAAGATGAGTGAACTCGAGGAAAGCCTCACAGAAACAAAGGCCAGGATAATTGAACTCACATCTCAAACTCCCTCTCACACTACCCCACCACCACCATTCCCATCTCCATCCGACCCGCCACCGTCCAACCCACCTCACACAATTCCACCACCCCCTAGAGTAGGATCAGTCCTAGCAGATCCCACTCCCGAGGATCTAAACATGATGCTTAAAGCATATCAAGCCAGAATCCATGAAGGGCCAACCATAACAGATCACGAAAAATGTTACCCTAGAGTGGAACTAGAGCTTGAACAAACCAAAATCTGTGCTAAAATGGTGGAATTGGCTCAGACCATGTTTGAAGCTAGTCGCCTATTTAACATCTCTAGTTCAGGGAAGACACAGTTGCACTTTGAAGGACTGTTATAAAGAATAGAGAAGCTAATTGCACAATCAGAAAAGGAACCCGCCTCTCAAAACAAGGGCCACGCAAGTGAAAGAATAAGCACTCCCCCCCAGGAAGCCTATGTGCCTAACTCTACGGAGCCAGACACATCATCTTCTATGAATCGGTTCACACCAGAATTCCTACGAGCGATTCAAGAAGACAAATGGGCTAAAGAAAGTGAAGTCCCTCCTCCCATTGAACTTGTGGATGATGCACATGACCAATTCCTGCAAGACATCCCATCCATTTATGAAGAGCAGGAGAGCACCCAGTCTCAAGAGAGATTAGACTTTGAGTTTAATTCTTTACAAGAATTACCCCACTTCACAGGCCCATGGGAAGCTAAGTCTACTTGTAGGATAGCACCCACGGTGATGGTACGAAATGAGGACTCAGTCATACCTAGGAACACAGAGGTAGTGGAAAACACTAAAGTACAGTGCAACCTCACCTTAGAAGAGCTACTCAAAGTAAGGTCAGAGCTATGGAAACATGTAGCCAAACAAGTACCCGAGATAGCAAAACCTCGCTCCCAAGTAAGATCCCAGAAAACAGTGCCAGAAATACCCTTAGACAAGATAGGAGACATGAGTGAGGGTGAAGAGGGAAACACATATCTTCCTATCACCCATCAAGGATACACCACCAAGGCCATTTTAGACTCAGGCGCAGGAGTTGCAATTGCTACCACTTCCCTATGGAAGCGTTGGGGCAAGCCAACACTCAGGCCCACAAGGATGAAATTGCAAATGGCCGATGGTCACATAGAGAGACCCCTAGGGCTATTAGAAGGAATAACTCTCACCACATGTGGTGTTGGGTTCGAGCATACATTTGCTATATGTGATTTTAGCAAAAATCATGCCTATGAAATGATCTTGCGACGACCCTTTATGCGATAGTTGCAAGTGGTACAGGATTGGGGAACCAATTCCTTGTACCTGCAACACTTAGGTGTTACGACCAAAGTAAATCTCAAAGATTACTCTCATAGAGATGTCCCTCCGATCCAATGGAATCCCATCCATAGAGCCAAAGATGATACGGAATCGGTGCATTCCATTGGATCAGGATCCTCATGGATGCATGAAGACACCCACTTATGGATGTGCAAGGTAGCAGTAGAAGAAGAGAAGAGAGAAGAAGCCAGAGAGATAGGTGCAAAAGAAACACATAGATCAATTCAAGACTCGGCCTATGCACCTGTAGTCTTTCCTAACGAAGAATTTGAACCCCACGGCTGGGCAGAAATCCTAGCAACAATGGATGTAGCCATCAATGAAGAACAATGGACGCCTCACTATGATGAAGATGGCTATGACATTTCCGTCTTCTCCATAGAGCCAATCATGGGAGAGGCAGTGTTAGAAGAGTGTGAACCTAGCCCTGATACATTTGAGGATACAAGCAACTCCGATCTAGAGTCAATCATTATGGACCCACCTTTTGCATCAGATGAAGAATACTTCTATGAAGTAGAATTCCAACCCTAGAGGCATGGAGAGCTTACAAATGATGTACGGCTAGCCACACATGTGACCCCGAAGGAAGAAGGAAAGAAAAGAAATAAGAGAGAAATCACACCAGAAGGGGAGGAATCTTTGTTTGAGGTCCCAGAAAATTTTAAGAAGTATGAGATAGATGACAGGAGAGTCATGATCAGAATGCCTAAACGAGAGGCGCAATCGGGGGAGGCCTATGATAACAAAGAAACCACGAAGAAAGTAGTTGTAGCCATTGAAGAAGGAGAAGAAAGATGCACATACATAGGCCATGACCTGACAGAAGAGGAAGAACAAGAGCTGATAGCCTTGCTAAGAGAATACAGAGATGTATTCGCTTGGAGTTACAAGGATTTGAAAGGAGTGGACCCTGACATATGCTCACACACTATCCCTATGACCACAGATGCCAAACCTTCTAAGAAAAAGCCATACACATATAATGATAATTATGCTGCTAAGATCAAGGAGGAGATAGATAGACTGGTTCAAGCTGGATTCATCTATGAAATTGAGCACACTGAGTGGGTATCCCCCATCGTAGTGGTGCCCAAGAAAAATGGAAAGCTGCGTGTATGCATTAACTTGAAGAAGGTTAATGCAGCCACAATTTGAGATAACTATCCGCTTCCTATCACAGAGCATCTCTTAGAAAGAGTAGCAGGCAAGGAAGTGTACAGCTTCCTTGATGGATTTTCGGGCTACAATCAAGTAGCAATAGCTCCAGAAGATCAGCATAAGACGGCTTTTGCCACTGAATGGGGCATATTTGCCTTTAGAGTAATGCCATTTGGGCTTACCAATGCACCAGCTACCTTCCAAAGGCTGATGTGCCATGTATTTAAAGAGTTCCTAAGGAAGAACTTAGAAGTCTATGTTGATGATCTTTGTGCTCATTCCAACATTAGATAAACCCATGTTCCTGAACTCAGACAAATCTTTGACAAATGTAGAGAATATTAAGTCTGCCTAAACCCAGAAAAGTGCGTTTTTATGGTCAGGCAAGGCAAGATTCTAGGACACATAGTGTCAAAGAATGGCATATCCACTGATGAAGAGAAAGTGAGAGCCATAGCCGAGTTACCTATGCCAAAGAATGTCAAGGAAGTACAAGCTTTCATGGGGCATTGTGGTTATTACCGACGGTTTATACACATGTATGCCATCATTGCCAAGCCTCTGTATGGACTTTTGACTAACTTTGAGTGGACTGACGAATGTGAGAATTCCTTCAATGATCTTAAGCGGCGTTTATGTTCAGCACCAATCTTAACCACACCAGATTGGAATAAGCCTTTCCATGTTCATGTGGATGCATCCAATTATGCTATTGGGTGTGTACTCGCACAACCTACCGGTGAAGGTAATATGGATCTTCCAATTGCCTATGCTAGTAGACAATTGAATGCAGCTGAACGAAATTATACCACTACTGAGAGAGAAGGACTAGGCATGGTATATGCGGTTAAAAAGTTTAGACATTACTTGCTTGCAAATAAGTTTAAATTTTTTACTGACCATCAGGCACTGCTATATCTCGTAAACAAGCCATGCAATACAGGAAGATTAGTAAGATGGTTTCTCTTGCTAATGGAATATGATTTCGAGGTTGTGGTAAGGAAAGGGAAGACTCACTTGAGAGTAGATCATCTCTCTAGGCTCACATCTGGAGAAGCCCCACAAGGAGTGTCAGATGACCTTCCTGATGGTTAGTTGTTTAATTTGGAAGTGGTGCCGGAGTGGGCTAAGCCATTAGTGCCAGTATTGACATACGGGCGTAACCACCCAGTAATAAACACACATGATAAAGAGGTTGTAAAAGCCCAAAAGTATCACATCATGGCAGGAAGTATGTACAAGCACACAGATCAAGGGATCTTGGCTTGTTGTGTGGAAGAGGATGAGTACGCTAAATGGTTGCAATAGGCACACGTAGGTGCACTAGAGCAACACTACTCAAAGCAACGAACCCTACAGACACTAAGGAGACTCGGAGTGCATTGGCCTACTATGGAAGCTGATGTCCAAAAGTTGTGCAAGGAATGCCCAAGCTGTTGCACTAAACCACCTGTGGAACATGCCACTCTTTATCAAGTGTCCATAGTGCCAGATTGGAGTGAACCATTAGTAGATTTCCTGAGGACGGGAACATTCCCTCAAGATATGACACTAGCCAAATGAAGAAGTCTAGAACAAGAAGCCCTAGATTACTCACTCATTGGTGATAATCTATACAAGCGTGGTAAAGATGGTTACCTCAGATTATGTTTCCATGAGAGCGAATACCTCAAGATATTAGAAACTGCTCACCAGGGAGTAGCACAAGGACATTTTGGACCAGATCGGGTGATCAAAGCCATACTTTTTGCAGGTCTTTGGTGGCCGACTCTTCACATGGACGCCTATACCTATGTGAAGAGGTGTCATGTCTGTCAGCGAGCTCAGCCTCCTATACCCAAAGATGAGATGCCACTGAAACCCATGATGGGTGGACGAGCATTCTCTAAGTGGGGAATAGATTTTGTTGTTCCTATTAATCCCCCAGCTAAGGGTTCCCATGCTGAGTATATCATTGTTGCCACGGACTATCTGACCAAATGGGTAGAGGTAAAAGCTATGACAAAGAACGATGCTCAGACAACTGCTAAATTCTTGTTTGAGAATGTATTCACAAGATACGGGCTACCTATAGAGCTAGTAAGTGATAGGGGCACTCACTTCTTGAATGAAGTGATTGAAAAATCTGCTCCAAGAATTCTTGGTAGTTCATAAGAAGTCTGCCCCCTACCACCCACAAGCTAATGGGCAAGCCGAAAGCACAAACAAGATCTTATGCAATGTACTGACCAAATTAGTGAATAATAAACGCTCTGATTGGGACAAACAGCTACACCATGCTATTTGGGCATACCGAGTCGCCTACAAAACAGTACTCCAAGCCACCCCCTTTCAGATGGTATTTTGCCAAAACGTAGTGCTACCGTTGGACTTCTTAATACCTACATTAAAAGTAGCACAAGAGCATGAATGGACGGATCATGAACTCTCCTCTAGACTTTTTGACCTTGAACGATTAGGAGAAACAAGACTGAGGGCGGTTGCAGGGATATATGCAGCTAAGAAACGATAGAAGGCATACTTTGATGCCCATGTGAAGGATAAGGGCTTGAAAGCAGGAGATCTAGTTTTAGCCTACACATTGAAACAACACGCAAGGAAGCTAGAAAAGAGAGGCTATGGACCCATGATCATAAATAGGATCTCCACAAGTGGAGCAATACAACTAGCCACTTTAGAGGGTGATGTTCTCCCAAGCTACATTAGTGGATGCAGAGTCAAGCTATATCAAGAACCTCTAACGGAAGAGATGCTAAGTCGACTCAACACTGCTAAGAAACGCAAAGAAGAAGAAAGACGAATTCGAGAAGAAGCTCAAGCAGAAGCATTGGAACACATCCAGAGAATGAAGTTGAGAAGACAGGGTAGAGAGCAACCTAGGACAGATGCATATGCAGATCAAGGATATCACGTGGCTATGTGTGAAGTTTCAGATATAAGCTCTCACCGGATAATTGATCGACATCCTTTTATAACCTTAGAGATAGGACAAGGAAAGGGTGCAAGGACTGTAAGAGCCTTGATTGACTCAGGTGCAGCCACTAGTGCTGTTAAAATTTAGTACTGTCAAAAGTTGAAATTAACCATCAATCCTATAGAAGCATATCTCATAGGATTGGGAGGTGTGAAAACCCCTTGCATGGGCGAGGTGGAACTTCCCCTCTATATTCAAGACGAAGCAATGACAGTCAAAGTACTAGTGTGTCAAGATGAGGACCTCACTGAGCCTCTTGTCTTGGGACAGGACTGGATCTATGATCATGCAGTCAACCTGAACCTAAGAAGTGGACTTCTTCAGGTATGGGTAAATCATAGTCGAATTACAGTTGAATTGGAAAATGAGGCACTCAAGGAACTAGGTAGGGCACGACCTCCTGGTCCTTCCAGGGGTGCACATGAAGTTGACAATGCTATTCTTGTCCAAAACTGTATGATGCAGAAAGAGGATTGTCTCAACAATGGAGTCAAAGATAAGACGGCACTCCCTTCTTTTCCAAAGGCCAGAGGGATGCAGCAACCAAAGGCAGATCAACTATAGAAGGAGCAGAGTACTACCTATACTGGAGGCCAAAAAAACGTGCGAAGCAGAATGTCTCAGCTGTTGAAACAAGTGTGGGTGCGGAAAGGCAAACACCTTGTTGCGACCATGCCAACCCCACGGCCAAAACCTCTTATTAGTAATCAACAACATGACACTAATAAGAAGTCTTTCATAAATTCTTCTGCGAAAGTAAAGTCTATTTGGGTACCCAAGAAGTCGATGAAGGCCAGCCCACAATCACGACAAATCTGGGTGCCTAAGGCTTGCTTGCGGGCTCAAATAGCTACGCCGAGGCCACACACGGTACAACCTGTTTCACTCACTCGAACATCATATGGCCATTCTTATACATCACACGCGAACACATATTCTTCCGTGAGCACAAGTAGAATCACTTGTAAATGGGTCCCTAAAAAGCCTCATTTTCAAGTAGATACCCCTATCAAACTCTCTAGAGTCTCCACAAAATCAAGATCAAAACCCATCCATTGCATTTGGCAACCTAAAACTTGTAATAAACCCCCGGACCCCAGTTGTAAATCCATGCCCACCTACTAACTACATCACGCTCCCACTACATCATTCCACTTAGCTCCTAGGTCTATCCACTTCCTAACTACACACACAAACATCGAGCACTTAATAGCCTACTAATCTCTCCCGAACATCATGTTAATGTTGTAATGGGGACAAAAACGGTTCTGTCTTGTCCTTTACAATGTTAACACCTGTTTCTATATTCTCACAAAGTCAGGAGGCAAGAAGTAACATGGCAGATACGGCAGGAACTAGCTCCCAGGCAGGCACCAGCCCCCAAGTCGTGGACATTGAAAGTCTTCCCGTTGAGGAGTAATTGAAGGAATGCCCAGTGGCATTAAGGGCATTACACGCCATACCGGTTTAGAATCCTCCATAGGGGCACACAATGCCGGTCAGCAAAAACTCACATTGGTTCACTGATGTGGTAGGACCCCTGGGCGAAGGCACTTACATGTGGGAGGCCGAGATAGAATTCAATGGGCGCTGGGGCAGGTATCACTTTTTCACCAGGGAATTTGAGAGACTACAGAATAATGAAGGAGTGAAACCTATATGGAAGAAGGCGGACTCTACGATTACTTCAAATTCCAATTGCCAAAGCCCGATTTTCTAAGGTGCTCTTATTTGATTAGCACCCTCACTCCGAGCAAAGACAAAAAGGGATACAGCTCCTTTGTCCTCCCATCTCTCACAAGGGGCAATGAACTGAAGCGTTTCAGGTTGACTATCAATTTGGTAAGGGAAGCTCTAGACATGAAAGGTATGCACATTCCTACGGAGAAAGAGACTATGGTCCCCGACAATATGAAGAACAGGAATCTGACGAAATTAAAGGACATGGTGGCAATGACACCTACAATTGCCATTCACTTGTGAATGGTCATGCAACATTTTGCATTTCCTGCTCAAGAGAGGTTCACAATGCCACCTAAGAAGATATGGTTTAGTCTATACTTGGCTGATGCCTTTGATTTGACAATCAACATGCCCCACTGGATTATCGACCAAATCCACTTGGCTCATCAAAGGTGGTATAAGAAACAAAAGTCTGTACTGTATGGATGTTGTGCCCTCACCAGGATTGTGTATAGATGTCTGGCGTATGATGTGCTAGTACAAAGGGCACTCATTTGGACCAGGGTACAGGAGTTTCAACGCAGATTATCCATCGCGGGGCCACCCTACAAGAAAATGAGAGGCGCCGTTCAGATGCCATGTGCACAAGCCCGCGGTGCGACACTGACACCAGAAACAACTCCATGACTCCCGAGGCGGGTACAACCCTTCACTATCAGATTACCAAGACACAGCATTGAGGGACCAAATCTAGTGTTTCCACTTGTACCAACTGGTGTAGCTCAGTGATGAGTAGCACCTCCTTTAATGTCAATCCGGGAAGACGTGAGGATGGTATGAAGACCTCGAGCAAGTGGCGGCACAAGTGCGTGAGTGAGAAGCACACAATCATGCACACACATACACACACACGCGCACACACGGCAAGACAAAGAGTGAGAATCAATGGAGTTCTTAGATTACTTTTCAAGAAGCTCTTACAAGTTTGTTTCAATTACAATCTCACCTCAAAAATGAGCTCTCTAGCTCCTTTTATAGTTTTTGACTAGCTTTGGCCCTGTTCAGACCTAGTGTCCGGCCTAGTTAAAAATTAGGTTCCAGGGCTTATTTGAGGGCTCAAAGGAGATCTAAAAAATACGAAAATTGGCAGGTAGATACTTCTAAAGCTCCTCAAGCTCAAGGACTCCTTGGCTTGCACAAAATGGAGCTACAAAAAGATGAAATGGTATTTGCAATGGTGTTCAGTGATGAGAATCACTTTTTAATTGGTGTAGAGGTTTTGAAAAATTAAAGGTTGCCTTAGTGCTAGATCTACGTGAATGCTCATACGCGCTTTACGTGCTTCTTCCTGAAGAAAAATATTGGCCTATTTGCCAGATCTTCGTTGACTCCCTTGTCTGCTTGTGCCTTCTCTCCCTTCTGACTCTCTTCTCTGACTGCCATGCCTCATTAGTCCTTCAGTTCCTTGTCTGCTGCTAACACCCCCCCTTCTCTCGCGTCTGTCGTCCCTGACAGACCCTTGTTGTGTGGGTTTTTGGATGTAGTACTCAACGACATCCTGCGCTAAGTGATGTTCGGCAATCCTCAATCCTTTGGCCAAATCTATGAGTAGAGCATCCCAATCTACCGGCCCGGGAACCTCTGGATGTGGTATACGTAGCTTTTCGGAATGGAGAGCTTGTTCCACTGCAAACAACTGTAAGAGATGGGATGGTCTGGGAATGAATATCTCGGAGTGATATTCCCAGAATCCCGTGACAAACATCTCTTCAAACGTTTTTTTGAAGCAGGCCGGTAGATATTTGATGCGAGCGTGCCATGCATGCACAACATTAATCGATGGGGTTGTGCTCATGTCGTATACAAGGTCCTGATTACCTTCATTAAATCCTAGTGCTGAGAGATGCAGTTCCTTGACATTTTTGAAGGTCCTGAAGGTGACCAACATAAGTTCGAAAATCTTCAGGCACATCTGAGTCATGACATCAGGTACATTCTTGAATCGGACCCTCCAATGTCGAATCGTCGAAATCATATATCCAATAGTAGGTGGGCCCTTAGGGGGTGCGAAGTACACATAATTGAGCCACTTCTCACATCCTTTAATCGTCAGCACTGTTTGTGTGTACTCCGGCCATGATCTCCTTCGAAATACAGGGCAATAACATGGGTTATATTTGATGTACAGTGGCATATTGTTCCATGTTCTTACCATTTCTGGGTAGGTTTCAAGCAGCCGAATTCTCCACGTCGGTTGGCGAATATGTCCCTGCTTGGCACTTTCTGGAATGTCGTCAGGTGCAAACTGGGTGGTAGAGGTTGGTTCCCTTGAGGTGTGGTGCTTGATCTCCGCATTATAATCCGCCATTAGAACGCAAAAAGGAACATACAGGTCGTCCGATGGGCCGATCCACCTATGGTGTGAGAGATTCTTAAAATAATCGGATTTTATTACAACCTCTTCCAATTTTGACATCAATGCGATTTGGACTGCCACCCTGTCATCATGCGTCGTGGCTACTGTCTCTAACTTTTGCATCCATTCAGGTGCCTCAATTTCAATTGTGTCCATGCCCTGTTCTGTTCGCTTACCTCCGGGTGTTGGCATCGGGACATAGGGATCCTCGAATGTTTCTTCTACTTCAATTGGCACAAGATCGTCAGGCTCAGGCTCTACCAGAGGGGAGGGCTGACGCTCGTATTGCATGACCTTGCTACGTAATTCCTCAAGTTCTGCCCGGAGTTTAGTGACCTCTTCAGATGTATCTTCTGCGGTTGTGATCTTGCTTGGTGATGTCTGTTGGGTGGCCAACTGCCTTATGTAGCTCAGTGATGAGTAGCACCTCCTTTAATGTCAATCCGGGAAGACGTGAGGATGGTATGAAGACCTCGAGCAAGTGGTGACACAAGTGCGTGAGTGAGAAGCACACAAGCATGCACACACATACACACACACACGCGCACACACGGCAAGACAAAGAGAGAGAAACAATGGAGTGCTTTAGATTACTTTCATAAGCTCTTACAAGTTCGTTTCAATTACAATCTAACCCCCAAAAATGAGCTCTCTAGCTCTTTTTATAGTTTTTGACTAGCTTTTGGCCCTGTCCAGACCTAATGTCCGGCCTAGTTAAAAATTAGGTTCCAGGGCTTATTTGAGGGCTCAAACGAAGTCTAAAAATTATGAAATTTGGTACGATGGTACTTCTAATACTCCTCAAGCTCGAGGACTCCTCGGCTTGCACAAAATGGAGTCTAATCTACCAAAAACGGGATTTACAATGTTTGTGTAGTGATTAAAATCACTTGGGTTGTACATAATCTATGGGAAAAAATGATCTGGCCTTGTTGCCGTATTGTGCATGACTCCTTTATTGCTTTGTATGCCAACACTCCCCCCTTCCTAGCGTCTGTCGCCCCTGAGAGACCTTTGTTCCCTCGGGTGGTCGATGTAATATTGGATGACATTGGTGGCCAGTTCATGTTCTCCTATCCTTAAGCCTCTTGCTAGATCGGCTTCCAATGCCTCCCAATTTATTGCACCGGGGGTCTCTGGTTGCGGGGTGGTGTAGTACTCTGAATACATTGCTTGTTCACAAGCAAACAGTTGAAGCAGATGTGTCGGCTTTGGCGCGAAAATCTCCGAGTGGTACTCCCAGAACCCTGATCTGAACATTTCTTCGAAGGTCTGTTTGTAGCAGGCGGGGAGGTATTTGATGCGTGCATGCCAAGCGTAAGCCACACGGATACTGGGGGTGGTGCTCATGTCATACACCAAGTCGTAATTTCCATTGCTAAACCCCGGAAGGCGTACCTGTGGTGCGGCTGCATTTCTAAAGGTCTTCAGCACCACTTGCATCATATCTAAGATTTTAAGCATCATTTGCGCTGCTACATCTTGCATGGGCTTCAAGCGCGGCATCCAGTGGCGAATGGTCCCCATCATATATCCTACCGATGGTGGTCCTTGTGGTGGCGCTATGTACGGGTAGTTCAGCCATTCCTTGCATTGCGCATTGTTCTGTACCTTGATATTAAATGCCTTCCACGACCTGCGGCGGGGGACTGGACCGTAGCATGGGTTGTACAGGAGGTGCAACGGCGCGTTGTTCCATGTGCGTAGCATTTCTGGATAAGTCTCTAAAAGTTTCTGCCGCCATGTTGGTTGACGAATCTTGCCTTTTCGCACCTCTGGAGGAAGGTCTTCGGGTTGAAATTGGGTCGCAAAAGTAGGAATCTGACCCGTGACTCTTTGTATTTCTGCATTATAATCAGCCAAGATAATATAATATGGCCTGTACTGGAGTTCCGATGAGAGAATCAGGCATCTCGATGACAAGTTCTTGAAGTAATCTGATTGTAAAACAGTCTCCTCTATGACCCTCATAGCCTGATTTTGCACTACGGTGCGCTCTTCATGCGAGGTCCCTATTTCCTCCACTTGTCGTAACCATGGCGGGCGTGGTGCCTCGAACGTGTCCTGCGCTTCTTCTGTTTGTTGGCCTCCTGGGAATGGTTGCGGATCATATTCTTCATCAAACGTTTGTTCCACAGGAATTTGCACAACTTCTTCGTCCGTGGGAGCCTCCGGAGGGGAAGATGGCCTCTCATATTGTAGTAGGCATGTCTGCAATTCAGTTACCTGTTGCTGGAGATCTTTTATGGCCTCTGCGTCGGAGGGAAGCGAAGCTGCAGAGGGGGTGGTTGGAGGGGCAGCTGTTGGGCCTTGTTGGTGTTCCTGCTTCAGTTGTCCTAGCTCCTCCGATAGCTTATCATGTGCTTCGAGTAGCATGGCATAATCTTCCAATATAATCTTGATATTATCGGGGGTGACTGCTTGAAACTTGGATGGGCTGATGGGTGCCCCCGGTGTGCTCTCAATAGCTGCCTCCAGGTTCTCTTGATTTTGTATTTGCAGACGTCTGTTCTCTTACTGAGCAGCCGCAAGATGGCGTTTAAGTAGCGCCATATTTCGCTGAAGTTTTGAGTTGCGTTCCAGTTGTGTCCGTAGGTGACTTTCTACCACCTGCACTGCTTCCTGATCTACGTTCTGTAGCTGTACTTCCAATATATTATGGGCGTCTTGGAGGGTTTGGAACTGTGTGTGGAGGCGAGCATTCTCCTCTTCTAGTACCGCAAGGCGGAGCTGTAGTGTCGCTGAGTGCTCTTGCAGGCGTGCGTTTTGTTGCTGGAGCTGAATGTAATCTGTTCTTAAATTTGATATACAAGCCAACATGGTGTCCAATGCATTACCTATAGATGAGTGGGGGGTGTTTACTGTGGAAGATGCATGGGAAGGGAATTGGGGAAGGGAGACAGTGAATGATGTGTCTACGAAAGTTGTGTGTGTGGGTGAAATTGGTGGAGGGGGAATGGGAGGAGGTGAAACCGTGGGTGGAGGTGCCGTGGGTGGTGAAATGTCCATACCTTCAGGAGTGGGTGTTAGTGTGGGGCCTGCCATATACACTGGTATGGTAGGTGGTGTGTGTGTGGAAGTGGTGAATAGGTGTGAAGTGGGGTGGGGAGCTGAAAAGACAGGGAATGGTTGAGGGCCTGGTTGAAAAGCCCTAGCAAAGATGTCCTGGAGGGATTGTAGAAATGGAGAGAGGGATATCGGGGGTTGGGGTCGTAAATTTGAGGAGGGTGGAAAGGGTGGCATGGTAGTAGGGAAACCCATGAATGTGGATCTGGGGTCAGGATGACCCGTGGCTGAAGGCATTGGGGATGGTTGTCCTAGGGCAGGCTCGGGAAGGGTTTCGGTGGGTTGTGTAGTGATGGGGTTTGCTTCAAAGGTCGGGTTATCAGTGGTAGAGAATAGGGTGGCACTAGAGATGGGAGTACGAAAGATGAAGGTTGGGTCAGTGGGTTGGGTGGTCGATGGGATTTCCACTGTCTCTGTTCTCGGAGGCGATGGTGGGGGAGTAGGTGGTAGTGGTTCGGTGGACTCCTCATGGGTGGCGGGGTGCTGTTGACTAGCTGTTTGGGAGGTTGGTGTAGTAGTTGGCTCCTCTGCAACTGTAACGGGAATTTGGATATTTTTACCTGAGCGAGGCCGTGTCTGGAACCTTCGTGGGTCATATTGAACTGAAGGCCTCTGAATGGCAGTGCGCACAGCTTCTACAACTCCATATGTTTCTGCCATCAATAAGAGACCTTCCCTGTACTCTGAGTCAACTCCCGCTTCTTCCAACAACTGAGTCATAAGTACTCTGCTGCTCTGTTCAGTGAGTAACTGCTGCGATCGCACTCTTTCCATAATCTGATACAGCCTTCGGAGTTCTGCGGTATATGCTGGGGCTTCAGTGGTCTCTTCTTCATATGCTTCTTCTTCTTCCGGTTGTCCGTGTTGTTGACTTTGCTGAGCGTCACTCCAATGGACATGTCTACCGTCTGTAGACTTTCTTCTTCTCCGCGAGGATGTGCCCTGCTCCTCTGCCTCTGAATAAAACTCCACGTCAGAGAATTGTGTGCTTTGTAGGAATGCTTCGAAATCCTGGGGGTCGAGTCCTTCAGCCTCTCCAGTGGCAGCAAACTCGAATTCAGGTGTAACCGGAGGAGCCGATGGGGTGGGTTGTGTCGTAGTGTCAGATTCCGACCTGGGTATCCTAATGGTAAAAGGAGGTACAGTGCCCTCTCTTAATGGTGATGCCTCAGGAGTAGTCAGGACTTCCCTTGTCTGGACACACGGAATCGCGCCCCTCATGCGCTTGGACTGATGTGTGGATGTCTTGAGCCTTTTAAACATTTGTAATTGTGCCCAAGTTAAGGCACGCTCAATGGGGACATCATATGCCAAGCATCGGTAAATGATGCGTGTGAGTGCACAGCATCCGTTCACCACTAATTTCCTAGAAGCCTGTTTGTTCGCTTCATACAACTGATCTATAATCCACACTGGTAGCTTAATAGGTAGCGCACCTGCTTCCGCCAAGTAGAGAGCAAACCAGATCTTCTTGTGTGGTTGCGTGAATCGGTCTTGACCGGGGAAGGCGAAATGTTGCATGCACATGCGAAGAGGGATTGACACATTTGGGGTGAGGGCTGCCATGTCTTTCAGCTTCACTACTTTCCTGTCCTTCATGTTGTTGGGAACGAGAGCATCCTTTTCTGAGGGTACATGCGTGCCATGCATCTTTAAAGCATCACTCACCAGCTCCACAGTAAGTTCAAACCTCTTCAACTCGTTGTTGCCCAGCAATGAGGGGAGAACAAATGATCCGGGTTGGTCCTTATCTTCATGAGCTTGTAATGTAGAGACCAGATAGTAACATCGGAGGAGGTCGGGTTTAGGTAGTGGGGCTTCAAAATATTCCGCCAACCCTGCTCGTTGCCATATGATCTGGAGGTCTTCGGTGTTCTGTAAAGTCTCGAACTCCTTGGAGAAAAATTGGAAACGCACCCATGATCTGTCATACTCGCATTTAGACTCCCAGATATACTTAGCCTCTCCTAATGGACCGGGCATGCCATTGAACCAATGAGAGTTGGCATGGACTCTTTCCGTGATTCCTGTAGGTGGGTCTGGCACCGGGAGTTGCTGAAGGTGTTGCATCTCCACTGGTCGTTCAGTCGGGGGCACGTCCACAGGTAGGCTATCCACATCAATTCCTGCAGTAAGTATCCCTACTTGTGAGCCCGACCCTGTCGCTTCTGCCATTTTACTGCTTGCCTTCTGATTCTGTGAGAATATAGAAGCATGTGTTAACATCGTAATGGACAGACTAAATCCGTTGCTGCCCCCGTTCAACATTAACATGAGGTATATGGTGAGTTAGTGGTTAGTAAGTGCACGAAGACAGTGAGTGTAGTTAACGTTTGTGTATTCCTAGGAGACTAATGCCGTTAGTAAGTGGGGTGAATTTACAAATCGGGGTCGGGGGGTTTATCACAGATCTTAGACTGCCAAATGTTGTGGATGGGTTTTGCTTTCGGTTTCGTAGAGACTCCAGAGAGCTGTGTCGGTGTCGCTGTTTGGGAATGGGGCCTTTTAGGGACCCACTTATAAGTGATTACATGCATGCTCATGGGTCTTGGTGTGTTCCTAAGTGTTGAGCACGAGGGAATACTGGTTGTACTCGTAGATGGGTTATGCTGCATAGGTTGTGGCCTTGGCGTAACTACTTGTGCCCTCAAGCAAGCCTTAGGCACCCAAATTTGTCTAGATTGTGGGCTTGCCTTCATCGACTTCTTGGGCACCCAAATAGATTTTACTTTAGCAGAAGAATTTCTGACAGACTTCTTATTAGCGTCGTGTTGTTGGTTACTAATAAGAGGCTTTGCCCGTGTAGTTGACGGTGGTGCACCCGGTCGTTCGCCCTTCCGCACCCACACCTGGTTTATTTTCTGGGACATTCTGCTGCGCAGGTACTTTTGATCTCGGACATAGGTAGTACTCGGCTTCTTCTGCTTGTGATCCGCCTTTGGTTGCTGTCTCCTTCTGGCCTTTGGAAAAGAAGGGAGTTCCGTTGCATCCCTGACTCCTTTTTTGCAAATATCATTCCTCTGCAACACAGGGTTTTGAACAAGAACAGCATGGTCATCTTCATGTGTACCCCTGGAAGGACCAGGAGTCTGTGCCTTTCCTAGTTCCTTGAGTGCTCCATTGTCTAATTCTACTGTAACTCGACTATGATTGACCCAAACCTGGAGAAGTCCACTTCTTAGGTTTAAGTTAATTGCTTGGTCATAGATCCAATCTTGACCCAAGACTAGAGGTTCTGTGAGATCCTCATCTTGACACACCAGTACTTTAACTGTCATTGCCTCATCATGAATGTAAAGGGGAAGTTCCGCCTCGCCCATGCAAGGGGTTTCCACTCCTCCCAATCCTATAAGATATGCTTCCACAGGATTGACAGTCAATTGTAATTCTTGGCAGTAAGACAATTTAACAGCACTAGTGGCTGCACCTGAGTCAATCAAGGCTCTTACGGTCCTTGCACTCTTTCCTTGTCCTATATCTAAGGTTACGAAAGGACGTCTATCAATTATCCTATGCGAGCTTGTTCCTGCGACTTCACACATGGCCATAGGAAATCCTTGGTCTGCATAGTCATTCGCTCCAGGCTGATCTCTACCTTGCCTTCGTAATTTCATCCTTCTGATGCGTTCCAAAGCTTCAGCTTGAGCTTCTTCTCGAACTCGCTTTTCTTCCTCTTTGCGTTTCTTGGCAGTGTTGAGTCGACTGAGCATTACCTCCGTGAGGGGTTCCTGATACAACTTGACTCTGCAACCGCTAATATAATTTGGGAGAACATCACCCTCTAATGTGGCCAATTGTACTGCTCCACTTGTGGAGATCCTATTGATGATCATAGGTCCGTAGCCTCTCTTCTCTAGCTTCCTTGCGTGTTGTTTCAGTGTATAGACTAAAACTAGATCTCCTGTTTTCAAGCCCTTATCCCTCACATGGGCATCAAAATATGCCTTCTGTCTCTTCTTGGCTGCATATATTCCTGCAGCGGCTCTCAGTCTTGTTTCCCCTAATCGTTCAAGGTCAAAGATCCTAGAGGAGAGCTCATGACCTGTCCATTCGTGCTCTTGTGCTACTTTCAATGTAGGGATCAAGAAGTCCAAAGGTAACACAGCGTTTTGACCGAATACCATCTGAAAGGGGGTGGCTTGGAGTACCGTTTTGTAGGCAACTCGGTATGCCCAAACAGCATGGTGTAGCTGTTTGTCCCAATCAGAGCGTTTAGTGTTCACTAATTTCGTCAGTACATTGCATAAAATCTTATTAGTGCTCTCAGCTTGTCCATTAGCTTGAGGGTGATAAGGGGCAGACTTCTTGTGTATTACCAAGAATTCTTGGAGTAGATTTTCAATCACTTCGTTCAAGAAATGAGTGCCTCTATCACTTACAAGCTCTATGGGTAGCCCATATCTCGTGAATACATTCTCAAACAAGAATTTGGCAGTTGTTTGAGCATCGTTCTTGGTTGTAGCTTTTACCTCAACCCACTTGGTGAGATAATCTGTTGCCACAATGATGTATTCCGCATGAGAACCCTTAGCTGGGGGATTAATAGGACCTACGAAGTCTATTCCCCACTTAGAGAATGCACGTCCACCCATCATAGGTTTCAGTGGCATCTCATCTTTGCGTATAGGATACTGAGTCCTCTGACAGACATCACACCGTTTCACATAGGTATGTGCATCCATGTGAAGGGTAGGCCACCAGAAGCCCGCAAATAATATCGCCTTGATCACCCGATCTGGTCCAAAGTGTCCTCCTGCTACACCTTGGTGAGCAGTTTCCAAGATCTTAAGATATTCACTCTCATGGACACATAACCTCAGGTAACCATCTTTACCGCGCTTATATAGATTATCACCTATGAGTGAGTAATCCAAAGCTTCTTGTTCTAAGCTCCTTTTCCTAGCCAGAGTCATGTCTGGAGGGAATGTGTTTGTTCTCAAGAATGATACTAGAGGTTCACTCCAATCTGGCACAATGGATACGTGATAAAGAGTGGCATGTTCCACTGGTGGTTTAGTGCAACAGATTGGGCATTCCTTGCACAACTTTTGGACATCTGCTTCCATAGTTGGCCAGTGCACTCCGAATCTCTTTAGAGTCTGTAAAGTTCGTTGCTTTGAATGGTGTTGCTCTAACGCACCTACATGTGCTAATTGCAACCACTTAGCGTACTCATCTTCTTCGACACAACAAGCCAAGATCCCTTGATCTGTGTGCTTATACATGCTGCCTGCCATGATATGGTACTTTTGGGCTTTTACGATCTCTCTATTCCGTGTGTTCACCACTGGATGATTAGGCCCGTATGTCAATACTGGTACTATTGGCTTGGCCCACTGCGGCACCACTTCCAAATTAAACAGGTAAGCGTCAGGAAGGTCATCTGGGACTCCTTGTGGGGCTTCTCCCGATGTGAGCCTAGAGAGATGATCTGCTCTCAAATGAGTCCTTCCTTTTCTTACCACAACCTCGAAGTCGTATTCCATTAGCAAGAGAAACCATCTCACTAATCTTCCTGTATTGCATGGCTTGTTTACTAAGTACAACAATGCCTGATGGTCCGTAAAAAATTTAAACTTATTTGCAAGCAAATAGTGCCTAAATTTCTTGACTGCATATACCATGCCTAATCCTTCGCGCTCTGTAGTGGTGTAATTCCGTTCAGCCGCATTCAATTGTCTACTGGCATAGGCAATTGGAAGATCCATATTACCTTCACCAGTAGGTTGTGCCAGCACACATCCAATAGCATAATTGGATGCATCCACATGAACATGGAATGGCTTATTCCAATCTGGTGTGGTCAAGATTGGTGCTGAACATAATCTTCGTTTAAGCTCTTGGAAGGAATTCTCACATTCATCCGTCCACTCAAAGTTTGTCAGAAGTCCGTACATGGGCTTTGCAATGACAGCATACATGTGTATAAATCGTCGATAATAACCACAATGCCCCATGAAAGCTTGTACTTCCTTGACATTCTTTGGCCTAGGTAGCTCTGCTATGGCTCTCACTTTCTCTTCGTCAGTAGATATGCCATTCTTTGACACTATGTGTCCCAGAATCTTACCTTGCCTGACCATAAAAACGCACTTTTCTGGGTTCAGGCAGACTTGATATTCTCTACATTTGTCAAAGATTTGTCTGAGTTCAGGAATATGGGTTTGCCTAACGTTGGAATGAGCACAAAGATCATCAACATAGACTTCTAAACTCTTCCTTAGGAACTCCTTAAACACATGGCACATCAGCCTCTGGAAGGTAGCTGGTGCATTGGTAAGCCCAAATGGCATTACTCTAAAAGCAAAAATGCCCCATTCTGTGGCAAAGGCTGTCTTATGCTGATCCTCTGGAGCTATGGCTACTTGATTGTAGCCAGAAAATCCATCAAGGAAGCTGTACACTTCCTTGCCTGCCACTCTTTCTAAGAGATGTTCTGTGATGGGAAGCGGATAGTTATCTCGAATCGTGGCTGCATTAACCTTTTTCAAGTTAATGCACACACGCAGCTTGCCATTCTTCTTGGGCACCACTACGATGGGGGATACCCATTCAGTGTGCTCAATTTCATAGATAAATCCAGCTTCAACCAGTCTATCTATCTCTTCCTTGATCTTAGCAGCATAGTTATCATTATATGTATAAGGCTTTTGCTTAGAGGGTTTGGCATCTGAGGTCATGGGGATGGTGTGTGAGCATATGTCAGGGTCAACACCTTTCAAATCCTTGTAACTCCAAGCGAATACATCTCTGTATTCTCTTAGCAAGGCAATCAATTCGTGCTCTTCTTCTGCTGTTAGGTCATGACCTATGTACGTACATCTCTCCTCTCCTTCTTCTAGGGCCACTACTATTTTCTTGGTGGTTTCTTTGTTATCATAGGCCTCTCCTGATTGTGCCTCTCGTTTAGGCATTCTTATCATGACTCTCCTGTCGTCTATCTCATACTTCTTAAAATTTTCTGGGACCTCAAACAAAGATTCTTCCTCCTCTGGTGAGACTTCTTTCTTCTTTCGTTTCTTTCCTTCTTCCTTCGGGGTCATATGGGTTGCTAATCTTACATCATTTGTAACCTCTCCATGCCTCTGGGGTTGAAATTCTACTTCATGGAAGTATTCTTCATCTGATGCAAATGGAGGGTCCATAATGATTGACTCTAGATCGGAGTCACTTGCATCCTCAAATGCATCATGGCTAGGTTCGCATTCTTCTAGGACTGCCTCTCCCATGATTGGCTCTATGGAGAAGACTGAAATATCATAGCCATCCTCATCACAGTGAGGTGTCCATTGTTCTTCGTTGATGGCTACGTCCATTGTTGCTAAGATTTCTGCCCAACCGTGAGGTTCAAATTCTTCGTCTGGAAAAACTACAGGTGCATAGGCTGGGTCTTGGATTGATCTATGGGTTTCTTTCGCACCTACCTCTCTGGCTTTCTCTCTCTTCTCTTCTTCTACTGCTACCTTGCACATCCATAAGTGAGTGTCTTCATGCATCCATGAAGATCCAGACCCTATGGAATGCACCGATTCTGTATCATCTTTGGCTCTATGGATGGGATTCCATTGGATAGGAGGGACATCTCTATGAGAATAATCCTTGAGATTGACTTTGGTTGTAACACCTAAGTGCTGCAGGTACAAAGAATTGGTCCCCCAATCCTGTACCACTTGCAACTGTCGCATGAATGGTCTTCCTAAAATCATCTCATAGGCATGATTTTTGTTGAAGTCACATATGGCAAAGGTATGTTCAAACTCGACACCACAAGTGGTGAGAGTTATTCCTTCCAGCAATCCTAGGGGTCTCTCTATGTGACCATCGGCCATTTGCAATTTCATTCTCGTCGGTCTGAGTGCCGGCTTGCCCCAACGCTTCCATAAGGAGGTGGTGGCAATTGCAACTCCTGCACCTGAGTCCAAAATTGCTTTGGTGGTGTACTCCTGGTAGGTGATGGGAAGATAGGTGTTCCCTTCTTCACCTTCACACATATCTCCTATCTTATCCAAGGGAATTTCTGGCACTGTCCTATGGGATCCTACCTGGGAACGAGGTTTTGCTATCTCTGGTACTTGTTTGGCTACATGTTTCCATAATTCAGGTCTAACCTTGAGTAGTTCTTCTAACTTGAGATTACACTGCACGTTAGTGTTCTTCACTACCTCTGTGTTCCTAGGTATGACTGAGTCGTCGTTCCTTACCATGACTGTGGGTGCTCTCATACATGTGGACTTTGCTTCCCATGGGCCTGTGAAGTGGGGTAGCTCCTGTATGGAATTAGACTCAAAGTCCAATCTCTCGTGAGACTGAACACTCTCATGCTCCCCGTAAATAGATGGGATGTCTTGTGGGAATTGGTCGTGTGCATCGTCCACAAGTTCAAAAGGAGGGGCGACCTCGCTTTCGTTATCCCATTTGTCTTCTTGAATCTCTCGTAGGAAGTCTGGGGCAAACCGATTCATAGAAGAAGAAGTGTCTGGCTCCGTAGAATTGGGCGCATAAGCAACCTGTGAAGGAGGGCTGATTCTATTGTTGACTCTCTCCTCGTTCTCGCAAATGGCTGGAGCACAAGCTTCTTGGGGAGGATTACTTATTCTACTACTTTTCCGAACAGGCTCATACGCTCTCTGGGAAGGAATGTGGGTTACCTGTGGAGGTACATATGCTTTCGAGGGGGGCTCCTGTGACCTTTGGGGAGGAAGATAGGCTCCTTGAGGAGGCACATGGGCTTTCTGAAGAGGCTGGCTTATCCGTTCTCTTGCCCTTTCCTTTCTTTGAGGGGTAGGTTCCTTTTCTGGCTGTGCTATTGGCCTCTCTATTCTTTCTAAGGAGGGAAAGTTGTCCGGTTTAGGGGCATTGGCCACATACACTTCTGATTGGGAATGATTCCTGTTTTTGCTTGCTTTTTCTTGGTCTTGATTTTTTTCTTCCTTGTCAGATCTTGCAATTATCCTCTCTAACTTCTCTAGGAATCCATCCAAGTGTAATTGCGTTTTGGCTGAGCCTGAGTAATTGAAAAGGCGACTGGCTTCAAACATAGTCTGAGCCAATGCGACCATTTTCGCGCACAGTTTGGTTCTTTCTATCTCTAGGTCAGCTCTAGGATAGCACTTGTCATGATCCGTAACATTTGGCCCTTCTTGGATTCTGGCCTGATATGCCTTAAGCATCATGTCTATGTCTTCAGGAGTGGGATCAGCTAATACTGATCCTATTTGGGGTGGTGGGTGGGTTGCGTGGGCTGTCTTAGAGGGTGATGGGGATGGTAGCGGTGGGAATGTGTGAGAGTGCGGTTGAGACGTGATCTCTATGATTTTAGCCTTGGTTTCTCGTAGACTTTCCTCAAGTTCACTCATCTTCTTTGCCCATTGCCTTTTCATGCGTTCGCGGCTATCTTTCCAAGCTCTTGTTCTCTTTTTATTTTGGCTCTCAGTATCGCTAGCATCTGGGCTCTTTTCCTGGCCTACCCCTTGGTTTTGCTGCAATGCCTGAGCCCTAGTGACTACCTGCACTGGTGCAGTGGAAGTGACGCTTCCTGAGGAGTCTACCACTAACCCAACAACGTTGATAGGGGTGATTTTTGGCATGCTATTGGGGTTCTTTGGGCAATCTCGTAAGAGATGCTCTTTTCCGCAATCTTGGCAGAAGCCTTGGATTGTCACCGACTGGGTTTGCGTAGGTGGAGGCAAGGGACAATCACGAATGAGGTGATCTCCTTGGCATCTGTAGCACGGTCCTCTAGGAAATGGTGGTCGTACTTGCCTAGGTTGAGGTCTAGGGTTGGGGTTAGTATACATGATGTTCGTGTAATCTGGCTCCCAACTAGGTTCGTTCGACTCTTCACCATAGTAGGACTCTCCATGTTCTGGGGACTGCATGTAGTAAGCCTGGGGGCTATCCACATGGGTAGAATCAAAGCTATGGTCACTTGGGTCATTTTCAGAGATCAAGGATGTTACAGGAACTATAGCTCTATTCAGGTTCTCTTCTGCAGCAGTATACTTTACCGGAATCACATTAGCTGGGGCAGGGGGTTGTTGTGCTAGCACAGGCTGAGGTCTTTGTTGGGCCTGATACTGTGGTTGGTAGGTTTGTTGGGGTCTAGCATATTGTGGTTGTGGATTTTGGTTCTGGTATCTGCCTTGTTGGTAGGGTTGCGGATAGGGTTGCCTAACTGCCTGCTTGTTGTATGGGCAGTCTTGTGCGGTGTGATTGGTGTATCTCCGTTCTATGGTGCAGTACTGGCTACTAGGGTTTACTTGGGGTTGAGCCATAATGGGACAGACGTTCGCCATATGGTCACCACCGCATGTATAGCACCTTTTCACAGGGGCAAACCTTGGGATTTGTTTGCTAGTTACACCTAGTTTCTGAGCTACTTTTTCGGCAAGTTCTTCAATTGATGTGGCTTGTGTGGAAGATTGACTAGATGCACTATCTGAATCTTTGTAAATTTTGGACAACTCTAGCTCTTCTCCTAGGTTATCTTCAATGTCAATGCACATACGTACACATTCTTCTATAGTCCTAGGGTCTTTCAGATACACATAGGATCTCAATTTTGGGCTCAGCAATCCGTCAAGAAATAAGGCTACTTGTTTAGCAGATGTGGGTAGCTCCGAAATAGGGCACCTTTCAAGATATTGTCTAAATCTTCTTCCTGCAAGTCTCACAGTCTCTTGAGGGGTTTGCTTGAAGCTGTGAATCAGTGAGGAGGTGTTGTGTCTTATGCCGCTCTTAGAGAACTCTATAATGAATGCCTCTAGGAGTTGATCTATGCTCCTGAACTGGCGTTCATCTAATGGCTGAAACCACGTAAGTGCTGTGTTCCTAAGGGTTAGACCGAAGGCATTGTACTGCGTGAACAGATCCTCCACTTGTTCAGCTCTCAAGACTTGCTTGAACTCTGCCACATGATCATAGGGATCTCCTGTGCCGTCAAAGTAATTCTTCATGGACTTAACTAGCTGGGTGGGTCTCAAAGTTCTTGTGTGCTCTCTAGGCCTCGGCAGAGGGAATCCATCTACATTTCTTTGGTTCCTGTGGGCTCTATGCATCTCAGGTTCTACCCTATTCGTCTCCGTTCTCGTTCTTTCTCTGCCCACTGGATTGGCAAAACTTACCTCTGGTCTATCTTTACTTCTGTCTCTTTGCATACCATGAGCCTGGGATGTTCCAGCTCCAGGGTGACCATAGGCTACATTTGATCTTGGTTGGGGGAAAATGAATTCGCCCTTCCAAGTGTAAGCATGCCTATCATTTTCTGTCACCACAAAAATCCTCTCTGACGTGTGGTCTAAGTAGGTCACTCTACCTGGGCTATCTGGATCCTTAAACTCATAGATCATGATTGTTCCTATGTCAGTTGGGTGATCCGGTTTATACCTCCAGAAGGCTTCGTCCGTTTCTCGATTGAGAAGCAAATCTATGCACTTGTTATCTTGGGGGATCCACTCAGGCGTGATAATCCTAGTGAGAACTGATTTACCTCGAGGGGTTCTAGGTTCCGCACCCATGTTCCCTTGTTCCAGGTCACCTAAGTCCGCTTCTGAGATTACATTCCCAAAGTCATCTGTCCTATCAGGATGACTAGTGACTACATATATAGTTCCTTCTTTGTCCAGGTATGCACCATTTTCAAACTTGACAGCTGGGTGTTCTAGTCCAATGGATTGATCAGGGTTTTTAATCTGGACCACAGATCTTCCTAAGCCGTCCTCATAGATGCTAGCACCTAATCGGTTGGTCCTCAGGTACTCCAACTGTGTTTTGTAAGGGCCTTCTACCCTGTACAAGTAGGGCACTCCTGAACTTCCCGTAGGTTTGTCCATGCCTTGAGACATCTCTGACTCACTGGTCTCAGAGCGAGGGTAGTTCGAGTGGTGGCTCAACTGCTGGGCCCAGGACCTAGCAGTGTGGGTGACACTAGCCTCTGAAGACCTAAGGCTTTGTCTCTCTCTTACTAGGTGTCGTCCTGATCTAAGGTTCATATGCCTAACTGATTAGCCCAAATTTTTGCCCAGAGTACAACCTCGTTGCCGATCAATTGGTACCAGTCACTTGATTCTTTTTAGTTATTCCTCGTATTTAAAGTCTTGTCTGCTATTACGTCGTCAGGAATACTTGAATGTTCTTCGTACTTTCAGGTTGATCGTTCCACGTTAGGTTCTTTCCTTTATGTTGTCGACAGTACAGAGATTAAGTTTTTAGCTTGAACTTGAGTTTTTAGGTAGTCTTCAACTTGATAGTGGCCTATCGTCGCCCTGACTTACTCCTACTTCTAATCGCTCTTAGCCTAGGCTAGGAATTGACGAAGAGGAGTTGAGAATATTCCGACCTTTCTTGCCGAACCTTGCTCTTTAGTGCTCGAGAAGTTGATTCTCAAGCGTGTGCCACACCCTTGCTTGGATACTCTCACTTGCTTCTCAATAGGCCTGCATAAATCCCAAGATTAGCTCCAAGTAGACCTTTCAATTGACAGACAATTTATTTCAGACACTTTTTTAATGACCCTCGTTCCCCCTTTTGCATTGTTAGAAATTTACTCTAGAGCTCCCTTGGTGTTCCTACCCCTCAGTGTGTCAACTTCCAAATATCCTATCTGAAAATCAACGCGTTATTCTTATAAAAAACAGTTGAGGGCGTGTAGTATATGTCACGAGCTTTCCGACAAGCCCTAGAGCTCAGAAAATGGATTTCGTATGAAAAAGTTATGACGCAATCTATCGTGGGGGCTGTCTGTCGCGATAGACGGTGTCTGTCGCGATAGACAGTGTCTATCGTGGATTTCTGTCTGTCGCGATAGACGGTGTCTGTCGCGATAGACGGTATCTGTCGCGGATTTCTGTCTGTCGCGATAGACGGTGTCTGTCGCGATAGACGGTATCTGTCGCGGATTTCTGTCTGTCGCGATAGACGGTGTCTGTCGCGATAGACGGTATCTGTCGCGGATTTCTGTCTGTCGCGATAGACGGTGTCTGTCGCGATAGACGGTATCTGTCGCGGATTTCTGTCTGTCGCGATAGACGGTGTCTGTCGCAATAGACGGTATCTGTCGCGGATTTCTGTCTGTCGCGATAGACGGTGTCTGTCGCGATAGACGGTATCTGTCGCGGATTTCTGTCTGTCGCGATAGACGGTGTCTGTCGCGATAGACGGTATCTGTCGCGGATTTCTGTCTGTCGCGATAGACGGTGTCTGTCGCGATAGACAGTGTCTGTCGCGATAGATTGAAAAAATGCAAATTTTTGGAAAACTTCTAGTGTTCTAGAGTGCCCTCAAGGTGTAGGTTACAGTGATAAACATGTATTCACAAAATGTTAAGATTTTCTGTCTGTCGCGATAGACAGAGGCTGTCGTCCCGGGACCTGTGCAGAGCCTGTCGTACCTGCGCACACTGCTGGGGATGATGGTACAGCAAAAACCTGCAAAATAGCTCAGAAAACAAGCAAAAACAGCACATGCAAGTTCGCTCTCTCGCTCTCTCTCACAAGTGAAATGAGGGAAATGAGGTGGAGATGGGGATATAGTCAAAACTGAAATTTTCGCGATGATGGAGATGGACGTGGGAGATGGTGATGATGATGATGAAGATGGTGAAGAAAGTAAAAGAAAACCGATGAGAGTGAAGAAAATACCTACAACTCCAACGCGTCAACTCTACGTCTTACCATCACACGCTCGTCCTCAAAGCTCGATCCCCGGCAACGGCGCCAAAATTTGGTGTAGCTCAGTGATGAGTAGCACCTCCTTTAATGTCAATCCGGGAAGACGTGAGGATGGTATGAAGACCTCGAGCAAGTGGTGACACAAGTGCGTGAGTGAGAAGCACACAAGCATGCACACACATACACACACACACGCGCACACACGGCAAGACAAAGAGAGAGAAACAATGGAGTGCTTTAGATTACTTTCATAAGCTCTTACAAGTTCGTTTCAATTACAATCTAACCCCCAAAAATGAGCTCTCTAGCTCTTTTTATAGTTTTTGACTAGCTTTTGGCCCTGTCCAGACCTAATGTCCGGCCTAGTTAAAAATTAGGTTCCAGGGCTTATTTGAGGGCTCAAACGAAGTCTAAAAATTATGAAATTTGGTACGATGGTACTTCTAATACTCCTCAAGCTCGAGGACTCCTCGGCTTGCACAAAATGGAGTCTAATCTACCAAAAACGGGATTTACAATGTTTGTGTAGTGATTAAAATCACTTGGGTTGTACATAATCTATGGGAAAAAATGATCTGGCCTTGTTGCCGTATTGTGCATGACTCCTTTATTGCTTTGTATGCCAACACCTTAGTAAATCATCTCTCTCTTTTTCTAGAGCGGCATGGGCCTCCATTAGATCTGCATGAGTTTCTAGCACCACTTTCATATTCTCAGAGGGAATTGCCTTGAATCGCTCTGGGTCAATCTCCTGTGGGTAACCCTCCATGGCCGCCTCCAGATTTTCTTCATTCTGTTTCTGTAATCGTTTATTCTCCTCTAGCGCTGTAGACATATGCTTACGTAGGAGGCCGAAGTTCCGTTGAAGCTTAAGGGTTTCCGTGATCTGAGAATGTAGCATCTCGTCCATGTGTCGTCGTTCTTCATCATCTGCTTGGGGTGGGTTGGCTTCTAATTGTGCATATTGTTCCTGTAAGGTCACGTGCTGCTGTTGTAGTAGCTGCTTCTGCTCTTCAAGATCCCTACATCGTGCTTGGAGATCTTCGTGGTTTCGGAAAAGCCTTGTATGTTGGTTGTCAAGGTGTTGGTAGTGTTGCTGAAGTTGGGACATGCATTGATACATATTATTAAATACATTATTAAGAGGAATGGTGGGAGAAATGGTGTTGAATGCAGAGGGGAAGGGGAAGGGAAAGGGAATTGTGGATGCAGTACTGGAAAAGGGTGAGGGGGGAGGTGGGGGAATGGGAGATTGTGGGTAAATGGGGGGTGGGAGAGGTGCAGAGGTGGGTGACACCTCCATGGATTCAAAAGTGGAGGCCGTGATGGGAGTGACTGTGAACATGGGGATTGTAGTTGCAGTGAGAGTTGTGAACGTGTATAGAGGTGTGTGTAATTGTGAACTCCCAGGAAGTGTGATCGGAGTAGTGGTGTTTACCGTGGCTGTGGTCAGACTTATGTTTTCAGTGGAAATAGAGTATGTGGGTTGACTGATGGTTTGTGCGTCGGTGTGTGTAGTGGGTTCGGAGGTGGTGACAGTAGAGGTTACAGTGGTAGAGGGAGGTGAATGGGGTGGATGTGGGGGAGAAGGTGGCAAGGGAGGTGATGGAGGTGCACTCGATGTGTGGGCTTCCTCGGTGTCGTGAACAGTGTGTGCTGTGCCAGTGGTTGTGGGGGTGCCTTGTGGTCCTGATCCTAATACATTCATTCGTTTTCCCGTTCGTGGGGGGCGTCTTCCATATCTTTTCTCTGTCCTTCCTGATTGCGCTAGTGCAGTATGCACCGTTTTAGGTACTCCCAAAGCGTCCGATATCATTTCCAAGGTGGCACGGTATTGCTCGTCCACACCTTCCTCCTCCAGAATTTGGTTCATGAGAGCTTTACCCGCAGCTAATGATAGTCTGTGTTGTTCTTGAACTCGGTTCATCGTATCATAGAGCTTCTTTAATGCGTTAGTATAGGCTGGGGCACCTTCCAGTACTTGTAGGGCTTCCTGATCATACTCTTGTTCTTCTTCTTCTGATTGTCCACCCTGTGCCTCTTCATGTGCTTCTTCTTCATCGTCCACATTGACTACGTCCGGTTGACTGGGCTGGGCTTGGTCTGGGGCAGTCTGTTGTCCACCCGCTTGCTCTGCTTCAACTTCCGCATTTACAGCTTCGATGATTCTAGCAACTTCTTCATCCGTGAGATCCTCCAAAGTGAATCCATGTGGGAATTCCAGATCAGTAGGTACTGGTGGAAACACAAGGTTAGGGCCATCTGTGCTGTGCCTGGGTAACCTGATAGTGAATGGTTGTACTCATCGGGGAAGTCTTGGGGTTGTTTCAGGCGTTAGGGTTGCACTGCGAGCTTGTGCACAAGGCATCTGGATAGCGCCTCTCATCTTCTTTGAGGGAGGCCCTACAGCTGACAATCTGCGTTGAAACTCCTGTGCTCTAGTCCAAATAAGAGCCCTCTGCACCGGTACATCATATGCTAGACATCTGTACACAATTCTTGTAAGTGCACAGCAACCATACATTACAGAATTTTGCTTCTTATACCATCTCTGATGAGCCATGTGAATCTGGTCGATAATCCAGTGAGGCATATTGATGGTCAAATCAAAGGCATCCGCCAGGTAGAGGCTAAACCAGATCTTTTTGGGAGGCATTGTGAACCTCTCCTGCACGGGGAATGCGAAATGTTGCATGACCATGCGTAAGTGAATGGCGATCGTCGGTGTCATCGCAACCATGTCCTTCAACTTCGTCAGATTCCTGTTCTTCATATTGTCTGGAACCATAGTCTCTTTCTTTGTTGGGATGTGCATACCTTTCATGTTGAGAGCTTCCCTTACCAAGTTGATAGTCAAGCGGAAACGCTTCAGCTCGTTGCCCCTTGTGAGTGATGGGAGCACAAAGGAGCTGTATCCTTTCTTGTCTTTGCTGGGAGTGAGGGTACTAATTAAGTATGAGCACCTTAGAAAATCTGGCTTGGGTAGTTGGAACTTGAAGTAATCATAAAGCCCAGCCTTCTTCCATATCGACTTCAGTCCTTCATTATTCTGTAGCCTTTCAAACTCCCTGGTAAAGAAATGGTATCTGCCCCAACGTCCATTGAATTCTACCTCGGACTCCCACATGTATGTACCTTCGCCCAGAGGTCCAGCAACGTCACTGAACCAGTGTGAGGTTTTGCCCACTGGCATTGTGTGACCCTGTGGAGGATTTTGAATCGGTATGGCATGTAATGCCCTTAATGCCACTGGTCTTTCCTTTAATTCCTCCTCGACCGGAAGGCTTTCGATGTCCACCACTTGGGGGCTAGTGCCTGCCTCGGAGCTAGTTCCTACCGTATCTACCATTTTACTTCTTGCTGCCTGTCTCTGTGAGAATATACAAACATGTGTTAACATTGTACAGGACAAGGGAGGGCCGTTGTTGTTCCCATCACAATATTAACATGAGGGTCGGGAGCGAATAATGGGTTAGTAAGTGCTCGGTGCGAGTGTGTGTGCGGTTAGTCGTTCGGTAGACCTAAGAGTTAAGTGGAATGATGTAATGTGATAGTGATGTGGTTAGTAAGTTATCATGGATTTACAAATGGGGTCTGGGGGTTTGTTACAAGTCTGAGGCTGCCAAATGCAGTGGATGGGTTTTGCTCTTGGTTTCGTAGAGACTCTAGAGAGCTTTATCGGTGTCTCGGTTTGAAAATGAGGCCTTTTAGGGACCCATTTACAAGTGATTATGTGCGTGCTCATGGGCCTTGGTGGGTTCCTGAGTGTTGAAAACGAGTGAGTACTGGCTGTGCGAGTGGATGGGTCACGCGGTGTAGGTTGTGGCTTTGGCGTAGCTACTTGCGCCCGCAAGCAAGCCTTAGGCACCCAAATTTTTCTTGATTGTGGGCTAGCCTTCATCGACTTCTTGGGCACCCAAATAGATTTCACGTTAGCAGGAGAATTTCTGAAAGACTTCTTATTAATGTCGTGTTGTTGGTTATTAATAAGAGGCTTAGCCCGTGTGGTTGGCTTGAGTGCAACCGGTTGTTCGCCTTTCTGTACCCACACTTGTTTCACTTGCTGGGACATTTTGCTGCGCAGGTACTTTTGATCTCTGACATAGGAAGTACTCTGATTCTTCTGTCTTTGATCCATCTTTGGTTGCTGCCTCCTTCTGGCCTTTGGAAAAGAAGGGAGTTTTGTTGCATCCCTGACTCCTTTTTTGCAAATATCATTCCTCTGCAACACATAGTTTTGGACAAGAACAACATGGTCATCTTCATGTGTACTCCTGGAAGGACCAGGAATCTGTGCCTTTCCTAGTTCCTCGAGTGCTCCATTATCTAACTCTACTGTAATTCGACTATGATTGACCCAAACCTGAAGAAGTCCACTTCTTAGGTTTAAGTTGACTGCTTGGTCATAGATCCAATCTTGACCCAAGACAAGAGGTTCAGTGAGATCCTCGTCTTGACACACTAGTACTTTAATTGTTATTGCCTCATCATGAATGTAGAGGGGAAGTTCCACCTCGCCCATGCAAGGGGTTTCCACGCCTCCCAATCCTATGAGATATGCTTCCACAGGATTGACAGTTAACTGCAACTCTTGACAGTAAGACAACTTAATAGCACTAGTGGCTGCACCTGAGTCAATCAAGGCTCTTACGGTCCTTGCACTCTTTCCTTGTCCTATATCTAGTTTTTAAACTTGTTGGCCAATAGATAATGTCTGTATTTTTTGACAGCAAAGATCATTCCCAATCCTTCTCTCTCAGTGGTTGTGTAATTTTTTTCTGCAATGTTTAATTGTCTACTTGCATATGCTACTGGGAAATCTAACTTGCTTCCTTCTATAGGTTGTGCTAACACACATCCCAGAGCATAATTTGAAGCATCGACATGTACATGAAAGATTTTATCCCACTGAGGTGTTTTTAAAATTGGTGCTGTCACCAAACAAGTTTTTAATGTTTCAAATGCTTGGTCACATTCTTCAGTCCACTCAAACTTTGTGATGAGGGCATATAAGGGCTTGGCTATATCAGCAAATTTGTGTACAAATTTTCTGTAGTACCCACAATGTCCCATAAAAGTTTGGAGTTCCTTCACATTTGTAGGTCTAGGAAGCTCTATTATGGCTTTTATTTTCTTCTCATCAGTAGAAATTCCATTTTTTGACACTATGTGACCCAACATTCTTCCTTGTCTGACATAAAATACACACTTTTCAGGATTTAAGCATACTCTATATGTCCTGCACTTCCTGAATATTCTTTCCAAATCTTGTAAATGATCTTGTCTTTTAAAAGAAAAAGTGCATAAATCATCTACATAGATTTCCATCACATTTCTCAGGAATTCTTTGAAAATATGACACATCAACCTTTGAAAAGTTGCTGGGGCATTGGTCAATCCAAAGGGCATAACCCTAAAAGCATAAACCCCCCATTCTGTAGAAAAGGCAGTCTTATGTTGGTCCTCTAAGGCTATAGGTACTTGATTGTATCCTGAGAAACCATCTAGAAAACTATAGACTTCCTTTCCTGCAACTCTCTCAAGAAGATGATCTGTTATTGGCAGTGGATAACTATCCCTTATAGTTGCTGCATTTACTTTCTTCAAGTTGATGCATACCCTAAGTTTTCCGTTCTTTTTGGCACCACAACTATAGGTGATATCCATTCACTATACTCTATTTCATAAATGAAATTAGCAGCCAACAACTTGTCAATTTCTTCCTTTATTTTGGCAGAGTATTTATCATTAAATGTATAATGTCTCTGTTTGCTTGGTTTTGCATCAGGTGTCATAGGAATCTTATGCTCACAAATTTTTGGATCAATTCCTTTCAAATCTTTATAACTGTAAGCAAATACATCCCTATAGTTCTTTGCCAGGTTCCTTAATGCTTCTTCTTCTTGTGATGTCATGTCATCAGCTATTACTATTTGTCTCTCCTCTCCTTCTTCCTGTGTAATTACAATTTTCTTTGTTTGTTCTTCATTATCATATGCTTCCCCTTTCTTCTTCTCTCTTTTTGGTTTCATTTTCAGAAGTAGTCTGTCTTCTACTTCATAAGTTTTAAAATTTGCTGGTACATCAAAGTATTGATCTCTGTTTATCTCTTTCTCTTTCTTTTCTTTTTCCTGGTCTCTTTCTATTTCTTTGTGTTTATGTTCCTTGTATTTGCCTGAGATTTTGTCTTTGATTGCATCCTCAGCTTTTACTGTTTCCAAATACTGTGATTTTCCTTCTTTTAATATCATTTCTTGATTTGGATCCTCTTCTGTTTTTGATACTCCTATCATGTGTATGCTAATGTGGAAAATATCAAATCCTTCCTCATTTTGGAATTCCACTCCCACATATTCCTCACTGGCCAAATCCATGGTAGCTAAGATTTGATTCCATCCATAAGGCTCAAACTCTTCATCTTTGAATTGTTGAGGCACATAACTTTCATCTTGTATTTTTCTTTCTTCCACACAATCTTCTCTTCTTAACTTTCTTTTCCTATTTGTGAGATTTCTTAATATGTTACACTTCCAAACTGCTGATTCACCCTCTTCCTGATCCTCCCTCTCTGATTCTTCACTTTCTTGTTGATTTTGATGTATTTTATACCATTCTCTAGGAGATATGTCACAATAGTGGCCATTTCTTAAGTTTACTCTTGTTATTCTCCCCTGGTTCTGAAGATACAAACAATCATTACCCCAATCTTGTACAATTTGCATTTGTCTCATGAAAGGTCTTCCTAGGATAATTTCATAAGATGTGGATTGTGGAAATTCTACTATAGCAAAGGTATGCTCTATTTCTATGTCGCATATGTCCACAATCACTTTCTCCCATATTCCTAGGGGTTTTTCTATATGTCCATCTGCAAGTTGTAATCTCATTTTAGTGGGTAGTAATTCATTTCTTCCCCATTTCTCCCAGGTTTGTTTAGTCATTATAGCCACTCCTGATCCACTATCCAAAATGGCTTTTGCTGAATTTTTTCCATATTGTAATTTTAGGGTTGAATTCCCTTCTTCTCCTTCACAATATCCTCCTATTTTATCAATAGGAATATACCATAATTCCTCTAATTCTTGTGTTGGTGAATGAAGGTTTCCAGGTATTGTTTCCCCTTTATTCATCTTGTTTTGTAGGTGAGGATTTTGTTTCAACAAGTTTTCCCATGTTGTATGACATGTAATGCTACTTTGTTCATCTATGATCATTTGGAATGTTATTTGTGGATTTCCCTCTTTATCATTTTCCTTGGTTTTTGTTTTTTCCTGCTGTTCAATTGTTCTCCGAGAGCTGTCTTCTTCCCCTAATCTGAGTTGTGTTTCCTGGATAATTTGTTTGCATTTTAGCATCCTTTCATGCTCTAGATCCGGTATGGGATAAGCCATTGCATGATCTGCAGGGCTTGGTCCTTCTTGAATCCTTCCTTTATAGGCTTTGATTAGGGTGTCTAGACTCTGAGAATTTCCTAATTCAGACAGATTCTGGGTCTTTTGAGGAGAAGTATATTTTGAATTTGATTGTTCCTGATTGTCTTCTTCCAGACTTTTGCCCACTTTTCTTTTCTTTTCCCATTTCCCTTTTTGTCTATTTTTCTTCCCTTTTGATGTAGAACCCTCATTTTGTTCTTTAATTGTTCCTTGTTGTTTGGCTTGTGCCCTTGTTATAACATTAAGTTCAACTTGATCATTGTCACTCAATTCCTCTTGTTCCATAATTTTGACTGTTTTTAAAGGTATGTTATTGGGTGTGTTCTGTTGTTTTTGGGGATTTTTTGGACAGTCCTTGATCAGATGTTCTCTACCACAATCCTTACAGTATGCTCCCTCTATCCTGAATGTTGGAGGTTGTGGACAATCTCTAATGAAATGCTCCCCCCCACACCTATAACATGTTATCTTTGGTCCCCCTTTGAATTGAGGTTTTTGATTGGACATGTAGTTGTTGGTAATGTACATGAATGTTGCTGTGTCCATTTCAATTTTTCCATTTCCCAAATCTAGGGCTTTAAGCTCAGGTTCCCTTATTTCATAATCTTCCCATTCTTCCTGATGTCCCTCACTCCATTGATACTCTTCCTTATAAGGTGATCTGAATCTTGAATTTCCTTCGTCAATGGGTGTATATTTGACTGGTACCACATTAGTTGGAATAGGAGGTTGTTGTCCCAATACTGGTCTTGGTTGCTCAGTATAACATGATTCCCTCTGAGCCATGTAGTCTCTTTCCTTGACAGGTTGTTTGTTATAGAAGCATTCCTCCCTGGTATGGTTTGTCCATTTTCTCTCTAGTGTACAATACTTGAGTGTCTTCCTATCTTGTAAGTGTTGTGGCTTCTGATAAGGGCATTGTTGTGCCAGATGATTTTCTCCACAAATATAACATTTCTTGTTTGTGTTTATCCTAGAGTTTATCAGATTAGTTTTAGTGCTTACCTCTAGGGCTTTAGCAATAGCCTGAGCCAACTCTTCTGCTGGAGGAATTTTGTCTTCATAAGATCTGGGTTGATCAAATGCTAACAAATCTTGACCTCTGTTGTCCTCCAAATCTATTGCTTCCTTAACACAGGCTGCTAAATCAGGACATCTCCTATAGTACACTAGGGTCCTTAATTGGGCACTTCTCAAACCCTCAATGAATAAGGATACTTGTTTTGCCATGGAAGGTACTTCTTCTCTTGGGCATCTATCAATGTACTGTTTAAACCTTCTGGCTGCTTCTCTAACATTTTCCTCCTTTTGTTGTTTGAAGCTGTGTATCAATGTGGCTGTACTATGTTTGATTCCAGTCTTAGAGAATTCACCAATGAAAGCTTCTAAGAAAGATTCAATGTCTAGGTACATTTCTTTTCTCAAAGGAATGAACCATGATAAGGCTGGCCCTGTTAGGGTTAGACCAAATGCCTCAAATTGCACCTTGTAATCTTCTACTTCCTCTGCTCTAATCAGTTGTCTAAATTCTGCAGCATGAGCATGAGGATCTGAATACCCTTCATATTGGTTCTTCATGCATTTGGCTACTTGGTATGGTCTAAGCATCCTACCCTGAGGTTGCCAATGAGGTCTTCTTCTGAGTGGGAAGTCATTGTATCCTTCTGGTTCTTTGTCAAAGGGATTTGGTGAAGCATGTGTCCTTCTCCCATGATGTTGCTCATTATTAGTGTAGTTTTCATTTGGTCTAGGTATATCAGGTTGTCCCATGTTATGTTCCCAAGGTCCTTTGTCAGCACATTGCCCTAGATCATTTGAATTTTCTGGGTCTTGAGAGAATATGTATACACATCCTTGCCTGTCTTCATATCTTCCATCTTTGAATTGGGCTACCGGAGTTATGTTTAGGGGAACTTCTAAATTTCTCAATCTAATGAGGAATTTATGCATTCCATCCTGGTATACATAGGTTCCAAACCTATTTGTATACATGTATTTGAGGATGTTTCTAAAATCCCCAGTTTCTATTGACTCATTTGTTTCATTTAGGTTTTCCATGTTATTTTCTTGGCCTAAACTTCTTTCTGATCTTTTACTACTTCCTGGCTCTTTTTCCTTCCTTGTTAGGTCTTGCTTAGAAAGTGAATTTATTTTATTTCCAGACCTTAGTATCATTCAACTATTTTTGACAAATTTCTAATTCTCAAAAGAGTGTTTGTCACAGTTTCTTAACCAATGTATTGGTTTTCCACAATTTTCTGTCCAAAATTATGTGTGTTTTAATTTTCTTCCTAGGTTTTGTGCTTTTCACGACTTTCTAATGAAATTAGGGTTTTTCACGATTTTCTACTGCCAGTAGTGTTTTTTCACGATTTTCAGATGAAAATCGTGTTTTTCACGATTTTATGATGCAATTAGACTTTTCCACGATTTCCTGATGAATTTGGGGTTTTTCACGATTTTCTGATGACAATCGTGTTTTTCACGATTTTGTGCCTACTTGTGAGTTTTTCAGGATTTTCTGTTGAAAATCGTGTTTTTCACGATTTTGTGCCTACTTGTGAGTTTTTCACGATTTTCTGTTAAAAATCGTGTTTTTTCACAAAATCGTGGTAAACACGATTTTGATCACAACATCGTGAAAAACACGATTTTCACACAAAATCGTGGTAAACACGATTTTCACACAAAATCGTGGAAAACTCGATTTTGTGTGAAAATCGAGTTTTCCACGATTTTGTGTGAAAATCGTGTTTACCACGATTTTGTGTGAAAATCGTGTTTTTCTGAGAGAGAGAGTGAGCAGAGCTGCCAGAATCGCGATTTCCAGCAAACAGTGGACTTTGGAACATTTGCACCCAAGGAAGAAAGGTAAGAATCCTAACTTCATATTTGAATACATATTTTTGGTTTTGAGTGAAAAATAACACCAAAAAATAGAAAAAATCAGAGGAGGACAGAATCGCGATTTTCTGAATTCTTGTTTTTACTAAGGAATCATTAGTTTCTGCTTTAGTTGCTTCATTGCATGTTAAAATTTTGATAAGGCGATTCTATAGGTGAAAAAATATTGAAAAAAGCAATAAGTTGAAATTCTGCCAAATTTTGGACAAAATCGCGATTCTGAGTTTTAACTCAAAATCACGATTCTGTGAAAAGTGCCATCAACATCGCGATTCCCAGAACGCGATTTTCATAAGAAAATCGTGTTTTTTACAATCTGTGAGCAATCACGATTGTCTGGGAACAAAATCGTGGAAAACACGATTTCTTGAACACAAAATCGTGAAAAACACGATTTTCACACAAAATCGTGGTAAACACGATTTTTATCACAACATCGTGAAAAACACGATTTTCACACAAAATCGTGGTAAACACGATTTTCACACAAAATCGTGAAAAACTCGATTTTGAACACAAAATCGTGAAAAACACGATTTTTAACAGAAAATCGTGTTTACCACGATTTTGTGTGAAAATCGTGTTTTTCACGATGTTGTGATCAAAATCGTGTTTACCACGATTTTGTGTGAAAATCGTGTTTTTCACGATTTTGTGTTCAAGAAATCGTGTTTTCCACGATTTTGTTCCCAGACAATCGTGATTGCTCACAGATTGTAAAAAACACGATTTTCTTATGAAAATCGCGTTCTGGGAATCGCGATGTTGATGGCACTTTTCACAGAATCGTGATTTTGAGTTAAAACTCAGAATCGCGATTTTGTCCAAAATTTGGCAGAATTTCAACTTATTGCTTTTTTCAATATTTTTTCACCTATAGAATCGCCTTATCAAAATTTTAACATGCAATGAAGCAACTAAAGCAAAAACTAATGATTCCTTAGTAAAAACTCAAGAATTCAGAAAATCGCGATTCTGTCCTCCTCTGATTTTTTCTATTTTTTGGTGTTATTTTTCACTCAAAACCAAAAATATGTATTCAAATATGAAGTTAGGATTCTTACCTTTCTTCCTTGGGTGCAAATGTTTCAAAGTCCACTGTTTGCTGGAAATCGCGATTCTGGCAGCTCTGCTCACTCTCTCTCTCCCGCACTCTCACTCTCAAATGAATTTTTTCTTCAATTATCTGTTTATATAGTGCTTAAGAAATCACGATTTTGTACTCAGAAAGTCGCGATTTTGTTCAAGTTTCAGTTTTCCACACTCTTTCAATTATTCCTCTTCACTTACTCAATTCCCCTAATCTTCCTTACACTTCCTTATCTCTATGTACCCAAATTTACCACAGATTCCAAAAAACTTTCTTTACCGAAAATCGCGATTTTGTGTAGAGAATCGTGTTTTTTTCTGTAGATCTTTTTCATGTGCGATTTTGAGTATTCTATGTCCTTGCCTTCTCTTAATACCCTTGACAACTTCAATACATGAATCACCTGAAATGTTATTTCAGAAACAACACTTTTTACAGAAAATCGCGATTCTGTTCAGAGAATCGTGTTTTCTAATTTTCTGGGTTTTTAGAAATTTTTTTTTTTGTTTTTGTTTTTATTTTTTAAACTTTTCTTTCTCTTTGTTTTGCTTCAATTCCTTCTTTTCTTTGTAATTCACTCTACTCCTGAACTTTTGCACCAAAATCACAATCTTCCTCAGAAAATCGCGACTCTGTGCAGAAAATTGTATTTTTCTCTGTTTTTGATTTTATGCCACTTTGAGTAGTTTTTTTCTTCTTGATTACCTTCAAGACCCTTGAACAACTTCAATTCAACTTTCACTTAAAATGTTATTTCAAAATCAATCACTTTTTTCAGAAAGTCGCGATTCTGTGCAGAGAATCGTGTTTTTTAATTTTCTGGTTTTTTGATCATTTTTTGTTTTCTTTCTTTAGTTTTCCACAATCACTCCTATCCACAACACCTCACTTCAACTTCTTATCAAGAAAAGAAATTTGTTTGATTGTTTTTGATGAGTTTTGTGAATTTGTTTGGTATTTTTGCCCTAAAAATAAAGGTGAACACTTTACTTAGGGTTTCTGGTTTTGGAAATCAACTGATCCCTTGGTTCTTGATTGGTTATGAGTTTCTATGTCCTTAGCTATCACTAAAGTACCAAAGAAAGGTTCTCCAATGAAAAAGTGTTATGAAAGGCAATCAAATTTTGTAAAGATAAACTCAATCATATGTTTTTTTCAAAATGCAGAACAACTCAAGATTTAATGCTCAGACTTGGTCAACCACTGAATCCCTCATTCTTACATCTAGCTACTTTAACTGTCCTTTCCTTAATATCACCATGTTATCTTCCCAAGATCACCCATGGTGTCTAGTACTTGGGCAAAAAGAAATCTAGAAATGCAAGAATAGATTCAAGTTACCTCCATCTTCAGCTTCTTGGCTCAAATCCTCCACACACCTGCACTTTTACTTCACCAATATGATGAGCAACTATCAATTTACAAAGATTTCAGCACTTCCACTTCTACAAGACATCCATTGCTTTCTTCTTCCCTAAAGACAAACAATGATATCTACCTATTCATGTGCACTTTTCCTAATTGATGAGCTTTACCTTGTTCACCATCATCAACTGAAGATCCAGCAAAGGTCCAACTTCAAAGAAGTTCTTGGAATGTTCCCCAGCAACGGCGCCAAAAAATGTTTTGTTTTGGACTCCAAGTTGTCCTCTCCAATCATGAAGTAGCAAAGAATCAACAAATCATCTTTATTTTGTCAATCCTAGGAATATCCATAAGACCACAGCCCCTTCAAGATAATAGATTCAAGGAAATAAGAGATTGATGGCTGGATTGCTGAGAGAAATTGAAGATGAAGAGAAAATCTAGAGTTTACCATAACTAAGGCAAATCTCCATCATTTTCTATGTTCGTTATGTCGAAACCATGCCATTTCATTAGCAGAATACAAATATGAACTCAAAATTGAAAAATATCACCTGTATCACAGAGACGAGACAATCGCGATTCTGTACCATCAGACGATTTTCACAATTTTGGAACTTCCTTCAGTCCTTTTCCACTCATTACAGCAATAGGTCTCTCTCTTCATACAACTTACTCAGTAATACACAAATGTGACTCACAAATCTCCATGATTAAGCAAGAGACAAGCTCACACATCAAAGGAAATACACTCAAGAGGAGAAAACACGATTTTTGCAGAAACTCTTTCTTCTCTATTGATAGCTTGAGCAAATGATTAACCAACCTCTCCAAAATAGAGAAAATTGACTTATATACATTTTCAAGTGTCCCTTTTCACACTTGAAATTAGGTCTTTTTCTCTAATTTTCTAAAACTATGCTATCTAAGAGTTTCTAAAAATTCTACAAAAATTACATGAGGTCCTTGACTACATAAGGAAGACTCTTCCTTATTTTTACAACCATTGCATAAATATTTTACAAGTTTTTTGGCTTTTTACTAATTTTTTACATCAAAAATGCTTTCCAAAAATACTCCTTCCAACAAAGATCATAGGTTGATAGCACAATTACTTGCAGGATTAAGAGGTGATGAAAGGTGGAAGCCTTTTGTACTTTCAACAGAACTCTCATTAAACCATTATGTGCCAGAACTGAATCAATTACTTGGATTGATGCTCACATTTGAGCAAGACTTGAAGTCAGATGGAGACAAAGGTCAAAGTTCTGCAATGTACATGAAGAACAAAAAGAAAGGAGATAAAGGCAAGGCAAAGGATGAAGAAGAGTCAACAACTCAAGCAAATTATGCAAGAGGAAGAGGTTTTGGCAGAGGTAAAGGTCGAGGAAATGGAAGAGGTAGAGGTAATCAGAACAATAACAAGAAGACATGTTGGATTTCTGGATTGAGCAATCATCTAGCATATGATTGTTGGCATAATCAACAAGGAGCAAGTCAAAATCACAACAACAATGGCAGAGGAAGAGGTGGAAGATTTCAGAATCAATTTCAAAGAGGAAGACAGAATTCAAGAGGAAGTTATGGAAGAGGTGGTGGAAGAAATTGGAATCAGAACCAATCTTACAACACCACATATTACAATTATGCAAATGATACACAGAATGACAACTATTGGGGCTTCACTCACTAATTAGGCATGGATATATGAAGATATATGAAGACATATGAAGACATATGATGGAAGAAAGAAGAAGTGAAGAAAAGACCTACAGAAAATCAAGCCTAAGTGAAGGGACAATTTCACTATTGTAAATTAGTGCAAAATTAGAGTCTAGTTTGTCATTTGATCTTCAGAACTTACGAGTTCAAGTCTAGGAGAATGTAAACCATAGGTATATAAGTTAATTTGATGCAAAAACATGTAGGAGAGAACTCAATTTTGTAATCTGAGTAAGTAGAGAAAAGTCGTGTCTTTTCTGAGAGAGATGTTGAGGAAAAACTTCTGAGTCTGAGAGAGTTTTCCATGGCTATGAGCAAAATTAGGCCAAGCCATTTTGTACACATCTTCTCTGATAATCAACACATGTTTGTGTAGAAGAATTGAGTCTAATTCTTATTGTACATTGAGTTCTAAGTCATTTCATATGACTATGTAAAGTAGTTGACAGTTACGACTTTTCTAGCGCACATTTGTCTGAACTTCTGAAGGACAGATCTCGAAGTATACTGAAAAGTTTTTGGTAAGTGATAGCTCATTTTAAAGCTACCGTTCTCAACTACATTTGGTCAAAAGATCTTTAAGAAACGGGACGCATACTCAGACAAATCAGCTTAACAGTGAAGGTATGTCAAATCGATGAAGTCAAATTTCAGTTTTCAGACATAGTGAAAAGTTTGGTACAAAATCAGAAGATTTTGAAGTTATTACTTAAAAGGTTTGCTTGTTATGTGTTACTGAACATTAGCAAGAACCTTTCTTAGTAAATAATCAGAAGATTTTGCAAAGATTGAGCTAATACAGGTCAAATTGAAGGATTAAAAGAAAGGCGCAGATTTCTGTGAAGTGAAATTTTGATTTTCACTAAATTCAGAGATGAAGACTCACATTGTGAGTATTGCTAAGCTAATGATGGTTATGGAGGTCTTCTAATACCACATTAGTTTAGTTCTTGTGGTGTTTCACACACCAACAAGTGGTATCAGAGCAGATAAGGTCCTCGAGAGTAAAGGAAGAGCAGATACAAGAAGATTTGAAGAGTTCTTTATCAAAGAAAGTGGAAGCTGAAGTGTTCAACAAACAAAAGTCATCAGAAGATTATTTCGAAGTTGCTCCCAAGGGTAAAGGTCTACAAAAGGTATCATTCTTTAACTTTATACTTACAGGTTGAAGCAGAAGCAAGGATACTATGGTAGATCATGTGTCCATTGACAAATTGGACAGAGATAACTATCCTGCTTGGGTAATGAGGATGGAAGCCTTACTTATGAGTAAGGACCTAATGGTATATGTGACAGGTGAAGAAGAGAAGCCTAAATTTGAAGATGAAAGTCATCCAAGAAAGGAAGAGCTAGAAGCTTTGAAGCTATGGCAGAAGAGAGATGCAAGTGCAAGAGCTTATATATATAACACTATTACAGATCATTTGTTGCCACACATCAGAGGGTTAGAAACAGCTGAAGACATTTGGAATGCTTTGGAAGATCACTTCCAAAACACTACTAAAGCTAGGAAAGCTAGCTTATGGTCAGAGTTCACCACATTCAAGAAAAAGCAAAATCAGAGCATTAGTGATTATGTCACTAAGATGAAGGACTTGGCAGATAGCCTTGGATCTATTGATGAGGATATTGAAGATCATAGGTTGATAGCACAATTACTTGCAGGATTAAGAGGTGATGAAAGGTGGAAGCCTTTTGTACTTTCAACAGAACTCTCATTAAACCATTATGTGCCAGAACTGAATCAATTACTTGGATTGATGCTCACATTTGAGCAAGACTTGAAGTCAGATGGAGACAAAGGTCAAAGTTCTGCAATGTACATGAAGAACAAAAAGAAAGGAGATAAAGGCAAGGCAAAGGATGAAGAAGAGTCAACAACTCAAGCAAATTATGCAAGAGGAAGAGGTTTTGGCAGAGGTAAAGGTAGAGGAAATGGAAGAGGTAGAGGTAATCAGAACAATAACAAGAAGACATGTTGGATTTGTGGATTGAGCAATCATCTAGCATATGATTGTTGGCATAATCAACAAGGAGCAAGTCAAAATCAGAACAACAATGGCAGATGAAGAGGTGGAAGATTTCAGAATCAATTTCAAAGAGGAAGACAGAATTCAAGAGGAAGTTATGGAAGAGGTGGTGGAAGAAATTGGAATCAGAACCAATCTTACAACACCACATATTACAATTATGCAAATGATACATAGAATGACAACCATACAACATTGATGATGAATTCAATAAGTTCATCAGGGAAAGAGGATCTCAAGGTATTCTATATTGATTCTGGTTGCTCAAATCATTTGTCAAGTAATATAGAATTATTGTCAGAATTGGAAGAAGGCAATTCAAGTCATACAGTACAAACAGGTGACAATACAAAACATAATGTGCATTCAATTGGAAAAGTGAAGTGCAAGAGTGGAGCTGATTTATTAACAAATGTTTTGTATGTTCCAACAATACCAAAGAATCTGATTAGTGTTGGACAAATAGTGGAGAAAGGTTTTCAAGTCAGATTTACAAATGAAGGGGTATTTGTTGAAGATCCAGAGGATGCATACATGCGCTTACCTGCCCGTGTTCTACTGGGCTTTCTGGCTTTCTTCGTCGTTCCTTTGAATGCCTTCAGTTCTTCTCCCCTTAATGCACGCTCGATTGGCAAGTCATAAGCCAAGCACATATACACAATTCTAGTGAGTGCACAACATCCATTAAGCACTTTTTTGCGTTCCCATCTGTGTTGTGCCAGATACATTTGATCTATGATCCAGCTTGCCAGATCAACAGTTTGAGGTCCCGTGCATGCCAAATACAATCCGAACCAGATTCGTTTATGGGGCATGGTAAATCTGTCCTGAGCTGGGAATGCGAAATGTTGCATGCATATCCTTAGTGGCTTTGACAGCTCAGGTGTAATTGCCGAAATCTCCTCCCACTTCGTGACATCCCCACGTTTCATCGGGTCTGGAATTAATCTCTCTCGATCTGTGGGTGTGTGGGTGCCATGAATTTTGATGGCCGCCCTGATTAAATCCTTGGAGAGGTAAAACCTTTTGTAGGGTGGATCATCCACTAAAGAAGGTAAAATGAAGGTTCCTGGGATGTCCTTATTCTCTGAGGCCAGCAAAGTAGTGATTAAGTAGTAGCACCTATAAAAGTCCGGTTTGGGCAGAAGATCACTGAAATATTCTGTGAAGCCTGCTCTGGCCCAAACGTGAGTTAAATCCTGGGTGCTCTGTAGGGCTTCGAACTCTCTGGAGAAAAACTGGTATTTTCCCCACGTGCGGTCATCAAATGTCAAAGAGGATTCAAATATAAAGTCCGCGTCCGCAAGGGGTCCTGCAAGTCCCTGAAACCAATGAGAGTTTCGGTGTATCTTTTCTGTGTAGCCCATAGGTGGGTTGTCGATAGGCATGGGCCCTGGAAATCCTTGGAATTCCGACGGTGGAGCAGTCGGGTGGGATTCTGCTCGTAACACATTGAGGGGCACTGCCGCTACACTGGGGCCTGCTCCTGATGTTCCTTCGTCGGTTTGCATGGTGGCTGATGCGCTAATAAGAAAGATCTGCTACAAAAGATTAACACATTAGCATGGAAATTAATTATGATCCCATTAAAGTGAGACCGCAATCCCTTTCCATAACTGATGCGTAACCCGTGTAGCCAAGTGCTGTGATGTGATGGATGCAATGCTTTTTGCAGCACTAGTGCAGGTCTCTAGACATCTATACGTTTCAGATCATGCATACATTTCTTGGTGAGAGTAATTATGAGTGATTTGTGATGATGGTGGGTGAATTTATACAAGGTTTAAAGGTTAGTGATTTAGTACACGGTTGTATGTTAGTCGGGGAAGTAGTTTCGTCAGACATGGGGTTAGGGGGAGACGGTTGGACACGCTTCGGTATCCATTTCCTAAGGATCTTGGAGTGGGTGGTGGGTTTCTGCTGAGGGGCAAAGGGTGGTGTCGGGTGTGGTGGTGTTGAGGGATGGAAAGATTTGTGAGGGGTGTATATTACATGGTTTAAGGGTTGAGCTATGATACATGGTTTGGGTACCCAAATCTGCGTGGACGTGGGTCTATGGGTAAGGTACTTCTTGGCGATCCACATTTGTCGGATGCTCGGACCTGTAGAAGGAGGTCGAGGGGATGGTGGATATCGATTCTGTTTCTGCACTGCCTTTTTCTTGTCGATTTCTGTTTGGTTGGAGTTCTTCAGTGCTCTTTGCCCTTTTGGCACCCATATTTGTTTGGTGCTGCTTCCTTTGGGTGGCCTAAACTGCTTTCCTTGTTGTTTCCTCTGATACTGCCGTCGATCTGGGTTCCTTCGTCGTGGTTGACTCTGTTGTTGTTGAGGTTGAGAGGTCGGATGGACACTCTGCTTTGGAAAAGAAGGGAGATCCAACACTTGCGTGACCTGCCCATTAGGAAGTGATGCCTTATTTAACTTTAATCTAGGCCAGTCCGCAACAAGTTTGGAAGGATGAGCACCGCAGGGTGTCGTGCTCATTTGGCTGCTGATGCAACCCACCTGACCGCTAATTGTGCCCATCTGCCCGCTGATTGTGTCCATCTGCCCTTGTGAATGGGTAGCTGGCTCTTCTAGTTTGCAGGAAGTCCCAGGGAAGGTCTTCTGTCGTCCTTCTGATTGACAACTGTCTATAACCAAGCCCGAGTGGGTTGGTGTAGACGTAACGTGACTGAGCTGATTAAAGATCTTCCGGTCTTCCGTCGCATGCGTTTCATAGGGTCTAGGGTCCCAACCGTCAAGCGGAATGCCGTCAGGGAAGTCAAGCGGTATCACTCGCTTCTGCTCTAAGGTTCCAATCTGTAAGGAGCCTTGTCTAAGATTTAGGTCCACTGAGTGATCGTATAGCCAATCTTGGCCAAGGATTAGGGGTTCTATCAGGTCGTCATCATGGCACACTAGTAGCTTTGCTGTCATGGTCACATCCTTAATGAGGATAGGAAGGTCCACCTCACCCATGCAAGGGGTTTCCATGCCTCCTAGGCCTATGAGGTATGCCTCAATTGGCCGCATTTCTATTCCTGAATCCTTATAGTGGGACCATCTAATCGCACTAGTCGCAGCACCTGAGTCAATTAAAGCCCTGAGTTTTTGGCAATGGTTGCCGTGCTCTAGCCTAACTGTAATGAATGGTCTCCTGTCCACTATGCTAGGATGAGTGGTTGACTTTACTTGACACATGGCCATGGGATATCTGGGTGATGTTTCCAGATGGTTATAATGTTCTCTCCCTAGTCCTTGTCTTCTTAGCTTCATGCGCCTAATGCGTTCTATGGCTTCTGCCTGAGCTTCCGCTCGTATTCTATTTTCTTCCTCCTTACGCTTCTTTGCCAACGTGAGTCGTCTAAGCATATCCTCAGTAAGAGGTTCTTGATATAGCTTGACTCTACAGCCACTAATGTAATTAGGCATTATATCTCCTTCTAATGTGGCTAACTGTACTGCTCCACTAGTCGAAAGTATGTTAATGATCATAGGTCCATAACCTCGCTTTTCTAACTTCCGTGCGTGCTGTTTCAGCGTATACACTAGAACTAAATCTCCTTCTTTTAGGCCTTTATCTTTCACATGTGCATCAAAATATGCTTTCTGTCGCTTCTTTGCTGCGTATATTCCTGCTGCTGCTTTTAGCCTGGTTTCTCCTAATCGTTCCAAGTCCATTATTCTTGCTGTTAATTCATGGCCGGTCCACTGATGTTCTTGTGCAACCTTAAGGGTCGGTATCAAGAAGTCCAAAGGAAGCACAGCATTCTGACCAAAAACCATCTGAAAGGGAGTTGCATTGAGTACGGTCTTGTAGGCCACTCGATATGCCCAAACAGCGTGGTGTAGCTGTTTGTCCCAATCTGAACGTTTGTTGTTCACGAGTTTCGTCAGTACGGTACAAAGTATCTTGTTAGTGCTTTCAGCCTGACCATTGGCCTGAGGATGATATGGTGCAGATTTCTTGTGAATCACCATAAAATCTTGTAACAAATATTCAATGACTTGGTTTAGAAAGTGAGTGCCTCGATCGCTCACTAACTCTATAGGCAATCCATATCTTGTAAAGACATTTTCGAATAAGAATTTTGCAGTCGTGTGAGCATCATTCTTTTTTGTGGCTTTTGCCTCTACCCATTTCGTCAGATAATCTGTGGCAACAATAATGTATTCCGCATGTGTACCTTTTGCAGGGGGGTTAATGGGTCCTACAAAGTCTATACCCCACTTAGAGAATGCACGTCCGCCCATCATGGGTTTCAATGGCATTTCATCTCTGCGTGTAGGAAACTGAGTTCTTTGGCACACATCACATCTCTTTACATAGGTATGTGCATCCATGTGAAGAGTGGGCCACCATAATCCTGCAAAGAGGATGGCTTTGATTATCCTATCTGGTCCAAAATGACCTCCTGCAACACCTTGGTGTGCAGTCTCTAGTATGCTAAGATAATCGCTCTCATGAACACATTGTCTTAGATATCCATCTCGTCCTCTTTTGTATAAATTATCGCCAATGAGTGAATAGTCTTGAGCTTCCTGCTCTAGACTGCGTTGTCGAGCTAAGGTCATGCCTTGAGGGAATGTGTTCGTCCTCAAGTAGGTCACTAAAGGTTCACTCCAGTCTGGTGTGAGAGACACGTGATATAGTGTTGCATGCTCTACTGGTGGTTTTTCACCACACACATAGCATTCTTTGCACAACTTGTAGACATCTGCTTCCATCGTAGGCCAATATACTCCTAGTCTTTGCAGAGTCTGTAATGTTCGATGTTTTGAATGGTGTTGCTTTAGTGCACCTATGTGTGCTAATTGCAACCAATTCGCATGTTCTGATTCATCTACACAACAAGCAAGAATCTTTTGATTATCTTGTTTATATATGCTTCCTGCCATGATTTGATATCTCTGAGACTTGGTAATCTCTCCTTCTTTGATCTTTATCTTAGGATTCTTGGGTCCGTATGTCAGAATAGGGACTATCGGCTTAGCCCATTCTGGTGCTACCTCAAGGTTAAACAAGTATGCATCTGGTAATTCATCGGCTATTCCTTGGGGAGCTTCTCCTAAGGTTAATCTTGAAAGGTGGTCAGCTCTAAGATGCGTGCTTCCTTTCCTAACTACCACTTCAAAATCATACTCCATGAGTAATAGAAACCAGCGTATTAATCGTCCCGTGTTACATGGTTTGTTGACTAAATATAATAGGGCTTGATGATCTGTGAAGAACTTGAATTTGTTGGCCAACAAGTAGTGCCTAAACTTCTTTACAGCGTAGATCATCCCTAATCCTTCTCGTTCCGTTGTGGTGTAATTTCTTTCTGCTGCGTTCAATTGTCTGCTAGCGTAAGCTATGGGGAGATCTATGTTACCTTCATTCGTGGGTTGTGCTAACACACATCCTATGGCGTAATTGGATGCATCCACATGTACATGGAATGGCTTACTCCAATCTGGGGTAGTCAATATAGGTGCTGAGCACAAGCGTCGTTTAAGTTCATTGAATGAATTTTCACATTCATCTGTCCATTCGAAATTGGTTAAAAGAGAGTACAAAGGCTTGGCTATGATTGCATACATGTGTATGAATCTCCTATAATAGCCGCAATGGCCCATAAATGCCTGTACCTCTTTCACATTAGTTGGTCTAGGTAATTCTGCAATTACCTTCACCTTTTCCTCATCCGTGGAGATTCCATTTTTTGACACAATGTGTCCTAGAATTTTGCCTTGTCTGACCATGAAAACGCATTTTTCTGGGTTCAAACAAACCTGATATTCTCGACATTTGTCAAATACTTGTCTTAACTCTGGAATATGTGTCTGTCTTACATTTGAATGAGCACATAAGTCATCGACATAAACTTCCAAGCTCTTGCGTAAGAATTCCTTAAAGACATGACACATGAGTCGCTTGAAAGTGGCGGGTGCATTTGTCAAGCCAAATGGCATTACGCGAAATGCAAATATGCCCCATTCAGTGGCAAAAGCCGTCTTGTGCTGGTCTTCTGGAGCAATGGCTACTTGGTTATAGCCTGAGAATCCATCAAGAAAGCTGTAAACTTCCTTGCCCGCAACTCTCTCCAATAGGTGTTCCGTGATAGGAAGAGGATAACTGTCTCTAATCGTTGCGGCATTAACTTTTTTAAGGTTAATACACACACGCAATTTTCCATTCTTCTTGGGCACAACCACAATGGGGGATACCCATTCGGTATGCTCAATTTCGTAAATGAATCCTGCTTCTATCAAGCGATCTATCTCCTCTTTAATCTTAGCAGCGTAGTTATCATTATACGTGTACGGTTTCTATTTTGTCGGTTTTGCATCTGGAGTCATAGGGATTCTATGAGAACATATATCTGGATCTACTCCTTTCAAATCTTTGTAACTCCAAGCAAAAACATCTCTATATTCGCGCAATAGGGCAACTAACTCTTCTTCTTCTTCAGTCGTCAAATCATGCCCTATGAATGTACATTTTTCTTCTTCTCCTTCTATGGCAACTATTACTTTCTTGGTTTTCTCTCGGTTATCGTATACTTGTCCGTCATTCACCTTTCTATTAGGCATTCGTACCATGATTCTTCTATCTTCAATTTCATATTTCTTGAAATTCTCGGGTACTTCAAATAAAGATTCTTCTTTTTCTGACATGGTTTCTTTCTTCTTTCTTTTCTTTCCTTCATTTTTAGTAGTCACTTGAGTGGCTAACCTTACCTCGTTCGTAATTTCCTCGTGTCTCTGAGTGTGAGTCTCTACTTCGTGGAAATATTCTTCTTCTGATGCAAAGGGCGGGTCCATGATAATTGATTCTAAATCAGAATCGCTTGCATCCTCAAATGCATCGGTGTTAGGTTCACACTCTTCTAAAATTGCATCGCCCGTGATTGGCTCTATCGTGAAAACTAAAATGTCATAGCCATCCTCGTCACAGTGGGGTGTCCATTGTTCTTCATTGATGGCTACGTCCATGGTTGCTAGTATTTCTGCCCAACCATGGGGTTCAAACTCTTCGTCTGGGAATACTACAGGTGCGTAGGCTGGGTCTTGAAGGGTTCGTGGATGTTGTTCTGCACCTAAGGTTCTGGCTTCTAATCGTTCTTCCTCATGTTTGGCTACTTTACACATCCATAAATGGGTATCCTCATGCAACCAAGAAGGATCTGATTCTAATGAGTGCACGGATTCCGTCTCTACTGGTGTTTTATGGATGGTATTCCATTGTATTGGGGGTACATCTCTGTGTGAATAGTCTTTAAGATTGACTTTAGTAGTCACTCCTAAATGTTGCAAGTACAAAGAATTAGTTCCCCAATCTTGTACAATTTGCAAGTGACGCATGAATGGTCGTCCCAATATCATCTCATAAGCACGATTTTTCGCGAAGTCACAAATGGCAAAGGTATGCTCAAATTCTACACCACAAGTGGTGAGAGATATGCCTTCTAGTAATCCTAATGGTTTTTCTATGTGTCCATCAGCCATTTGTAGTTTCATCCTGGTGGGTCTGAGTGCTGGCTTACCCCAACGTTTCCATAAAGCGGTGGTAGCGATGGCTACTCCGACTCCTGAGTCTAAGATGGCTTTCGTGGTGTAGCCTTGATGGGTTATTGGAAGATATGTGTTACCTTCCTCTCCTTCGCTTACGTCTCCAATCTTTTCCACGGGTATCTCTGGTACCTTCTTATGTGATCCTATCTGAGAGGGTGTGGTAGCTAGCTCAGGGAATTGATTTGCTACGTGCTTCCACAATTCCGGTTTTACCTTTAACAATTCCTCCAGAGTGAGATTACACTGTACTTTCGTGTTCTTGATCACTTCCGTGTTCCTAGGGATCACTGATTCTTCATTCCTCACTATTATCGTGGGTGCTCTCATACTAATAGACTTTGCTTCCCAAGGTCCTGTGAACTGAGGTAATTCTTGTAGAGAATTAGATTCAAATCCAGTGGGTTCACTCAGTCGTTCCACCTCTACATCATCGTAAATAGAGGGGATGTCTTGGGGAAATTGTTCCTGCAAGTCGTCTATTTCTTGAATAGGAGGATGAGTTCCTTGTTCTTTTCTCCATTTCTCTTCTTGGATTTCCCTAAAAAATTCATGTGAGTACCTATGTATGGAAGACAAATTGCCTTGACTTTCTGTATTGGGTACTTGAGACAGGGATGGTGCATTCCTTTCCTGTGTCTCTCGGACAATAGGGTTCCTAGGCTGATCCTTTTTCTCTTTGCTTTCTATCAAGTGTTCTAGCCTCTCCATTAGTCCTTGAAAGTGTAGTTCCGGTTTTGCCATGTTATTCCAATTAAGATATCTAGAGGCTTCAAACAAAGCTTGTGCTAATTCTACCATCTTCATGCACAGTTTAGTTCTCTCAATTTCTAGATCAGCTCGAGGGTAGTTTTTACTCATTTCCGTTACTTGAGGTCCCTCTTTTAATCTTGCCTGATATGCACGAAACATCATGTCTAGATCTTCTGGTATGGGTTCCGCTAAAACCGATCCTGATTTCTGAGCTGGATTTTCTTGGTTTAATTCTTGTGAAGTCAGTTCTTGGATTTTGGTTCTAGATTCCTTCAAACTTCCTTCCAACTCACTTATCTTTTTACTCCATTTTCTCTTTATTCTTTCTCTAGAATCTTTCCAAGATTTCGTCTTTTTACTGCTAGATTCTGCAACTTCACTAGGTCTGGCTACTTTCTCTTGATTGAGCTGTTGGTTTTGTAAGAGCGCCTGGGCTCTGGTTATAGCTTGGATAGGCACGTATGTAGGGTTGGATCCATCTGCGTTATTTACAATACCTATCACGTTGATCGGTGTCACATTCGAAGCGTTGACTGGGTTCTTAGGACAATCTTTGATTATGTGCTCTTTGCCACAATCGGCACAAAAGCCTTGTATGTTATAGTACGGTGATTGCCTTGCTATTGGGGGATGTGGACAATCCTTTATGAAGTGATCTCCTTGGCACCTAAAGCATGGTCCTCTAGGGCCCTGTGGTCTCTGTTGTCTCAGTTGGGGCCGTGGGTTTGGGTTTGTGTACATTACATTAGCATAGTCTGGCTCCCAACTAGGTTCCATTGGAGGACTATCATAATGATATGTCTCCACATGTTCTGGTGACTCCGTGTAATAAGCGGGTGGGCTAGTTACATGAGTAGAGTCAAAACTGTTTGAGTTCGGGTCACTTTCTGTGATCAAGGGTGAAGAAGGCACTAAGGCCCTACTTAGGTTCTCTTCTGCAGCCGCGTATTTGACTGAGATGACATTCGCTGGTGGGGGTGGCTGCTGAGCCAAGACGGGTTGAGGCCTCTGTTGAGCCTGGTATGGGTAGTTCTAAGGAGGCCTATAGTAATAAGGCTGAGCATTGTATTGGCCTTGATACCTACCTGGCTGCTGGTATGTTTGCGGGTAGTTTTGTCTCACTGTTTGTTTGTTTGTAAGGGCAGTCCTGAGCCGTATGATTCGTGTATCTTCTCTCAGTTGTGCAATATTGGCCACTAGGGTTGGCTTGAGGTTGAGGTGCATTGGGGCACACGTTTGCCAAATGATTTCCACCACAAGTGTAACAACGTACATTAGTTGGTAGCTTGGGCACCTGTTTACTAGAAACTCCTAGTTTTTGGGCCACTTTTTCTGCTAGGTCCTCTATCGAATTAGACAATTTTGTGGATGCTAGAGAAGAACAATCTGAGTCTTTATAGACCTTTGAGAGTTCTAATTCATCTCCTAGGTTATCCTCAATGTCTATACATATTCTTACACACTCCTCTAGCGTTTTGGGTTCCTTTAGGTACACATAAGAGCGTAGTTTAGCGCTCAACAAGCCATCTAGGAACAGTGATACTTGTTTGGCTTGTGAGGGTAGCTCTTGCATTGGACATCGTTCGACATATTGTCTGAACCTACGTCCTGCCAGTCTAACTGTTTCCTGAGGGGTTTGTTTAAAGCTATGAATCAACGAAGACGTGTCGTGTCTAATCCCACTTTTAGAGAATTCAGTGATGAATGACTCTAAAAAGTGATGGATGTCTCTAAATTGCCTTTGTTGCAATGGTTGGAACCAAGTTAAAGCGGTATTCTTTAACGTTAGCCCAAATGCGTTGTACTGCGTGAACATGTCCTCGACTTGTTCTACTCTTAGTACTTGCTTGAATTCTGCAACGTGATCATAGGGATCTCCTGTCCCATCAAAGTAATTTTTCATTGATTTTACTAATTGTGTAGGTCTCAATACTCTTGCGTGTTCACGTGGTCTAGGTAGAGGAAAATCATCTCTACCACCTAGTATTCCATGATCTCCTTGTCTCTCCGTTCTATTAGTGTTCGTGGTTGTTCTATCTCTCCCTATGGGGTGATTGAAGCTTACTTCCGGTCTCTCTTTATTTCCTTCTCTTTGATTTCCATGGGCTGGGGAAGTTCCTGCCCCTTGTTGATTTGCATTCATGTTCGTTCTGGATGGAGGGAATATCAATTCACCTCTCCAAGTGTATGTGTTTCTAGCGCGCTCAGGCACCACAAAGACTCTTTCTGAAGTCTCATCCAGGTATACAACCTTTCCAGGTGTATCTGGGTCCTTGAATTCGTAGATTGTAATGATGCCTACCTCACTACGGTTTTCCTTTCTGTACCTCCAAAAGGCTTCATCTGTCTCTTTATTTACATACAACTCAGTGCTCCTGTTATCTTGAGGGATCCACTCTGGGATGAGTACTCTTGTTAATACGGATTTCCCTCTCGGTGTTCTGGGTTCTTCTAACGGTTCTTTCCCTTGAAATTTCGCTTCCGTCTCTAATTGGATTGTGTCAAACTCATTAGTATCGTTTGGCTGCGTACTTAGGATGTACATGGTTCCTTCTTTGTCTATGTAAGCGTCTCTCTCAAATTTCACCACTGGTCTTTCCAATCCAATGGGTTGATCAGGGTTGTGCAGTTGCACCACTTGCCTTTGCAAACCATCCTCATAGATGCGAGCACCTAGTCGATTGGTTCGGAGAAACTCTAGTTGCGTTCTATAGGGTCCTTCTGGTTTTTCTAAGTATGCTACATTCGACCCTCCGTCTGGTCTGTCTGTGCTAAATGCCATTTCTGACTCACTTGATTCAGAGTTCAACTCGTAGGGATAACTACTATTCAACTGCTGAGCCCAAGATCGAGCGGTAGTTCTCACACTAGCCTCTGATGATCGAAGGCTTCGTCGGTCCGACTTACCTATATGTTTGCCCGATCTAAGGTTCATTAATTTCCTTCCTTGCTCACTCAATTACACACTTAGATCGTCAATGGTCCTTTGTTATTATTCTCTTGATTCTTTTTAATTTTCTCTGGATTCTTGTCTTAATTTATGCGTCAGGAATTCGACTTTCGTTATGATTTTGAGTTCTCGTTCCGTCAGACTTAGGTTCTTTTCTTTAGGTTTTTTTTTTCGCGTCACACACACCTTTACTTTAAGTCTTAAACTTGAAAGAATTAAGTATCTTGAACTTGAGGCGTTCCTATCGTCTTTAATCCACAACTACCGTTTAGCCTAAGCTAAGAATTGACTGAGGGGGTTGAGTAATCTTCCAACCTCGAGTCGGCTTTTCTGATTGCTCTGATGCCCTGTTGTCCAAGAAGCCGTGCTTCCCAAGCTCTGCTGTCTTCACTGCCTTGCTTGCTTGCCCTTGATTGCCTTTGCTAGACCTGGAAAAATTCCAATATTAGACCAATTCACAAAATAATCAATCACTTAAGCATATACACCTTTTCAATCCCTTCCCTTTTTGCCCAAATTTTAATGTGTGCCCCCTGGCTTCCTAGTCCCAAACTGGGTGAACCTCAAAATAGCTTATCTAAAAATAGATGTATCCTTTAAGAAAAAACAGTTGAGGTCACGTAGTACTCGTGGAGAGCTTTCTAACGAGCTATTAAGCTCAAAAAACGGACTTCGGATGAAAAAGTTATGAGCGTTCAGGCCCTGGGGGGTAAAAACTGACAATCCAGTTTTCCCTCAAATATGAGCTAAGGGGTCTCCTATGAGTCTAATGGTCCAAATATTTCTCAAAAATACCCTCAAAATTGGTCAAAAATTGGAGTCCAAAAGTTGCGATGGGGGTGGGCAATCGCGATGGTCAGGGACCGTCGCGATGGTCCAAGCGAACCGTCGCGATGGCGTGGGATTTGGACAATCGCGATGGCGCGAAAAGGTGAACCGTCGCGATGGCGTGATCAAGCGGACAATCGCGATGGCGCGGTCAACGGTCAAAGGTGGACAATCGCGATGGCGTAAGGTTGAACCGTCGCGATGGCCCGATCAAGTGGACAATCGCGATGGCGCGAGTCAACGGTCAACGGGGAACAATCGCGATGGTCCGAAGTGAACCGTCGCGATGGTCCGTGATGCGATGGCGTGAGCCAATCGCGATGGTCCGATTTTTGGGCTGTCGCGATGGTCCGAAAAAACGAACCGTCGCGATGGTCTATCTTGACACGTGGCACTGTCGTGGCGATGGCGTGAGCCAATCGCGATGGTCTGGAGTCAGCTGAACAATCGCGATGGTCCAAGTGGACCGTCGCGATGGCTCAAGTGAACCGTCACGATGGTCCAAAAAAGCAAACCGTCGCGATGGTCCGGCCGAGCCGTCGCGATGGCGTGAGCCTATCGCGATGGTGCGACACAATCGCGATGGTCTGAGCCAATCGCGATGGTCCACCAAACAACGAATTTTCAAAATGCAACTGTGGTTCCGTGTATGCGCAAGGATTGCCTACCTCGTGGTGTGGTCGCCTACTTCAAAATCCGAAAGTTGCAGACCATCGCGATGGTCCGCCACACTCGGAAATCTCTGACAGAAAGTACATTTTTTACCTTTTGGAAGCTTTCCTGATGCTCTGAAGCTCTGTACCTGCAAGAAAACTCAAGAAAACACAAGCACAAACAAGCGCAAAAACTCTATCTCGCTCTCTCGCATGCACAAATGAGGGGAAATGTGGTGGATGGGTGGATATGGTGAATTTTCTGATTTTTTTGGAAATGGAGATGATGATGCGATGATGAAGATGGAGTATGGGGAAGGTGAAAAACACTAAAAACTAAGTAAAAACAACAACAAAAACTGAAATTTTTACCTTCCAACGCCACTTCTTGCTATACTCTTACCATCACACATTCGTCCTAGACTCGATCCCCGGCAACGGCGCCAAATTTGGTGTTGCTCTAGCACAATGGTAAGTACCACGTTAAGAAGCTTCACCTCCTTAATGTCAATCCGTGGGAGAGGTAGGAGTGATATGAAGATCGTGAACGTGAGATGTTGTGAGAGTGAAGGTGAGAAGTACAAAGATGCACACACACACACACACAATGAAGAGACAAGCAAGACACAATGGAAGGTGGGAATTTAGCTCTATTACTCAAGAATGCTCTTACAAGCTCAAACTAGCTCTAAGCTCACACTAGCCAAAATGAACCAACCTCCAAAATGAGCTCTCTAGCTCTTTTTATAGTTTCTAGACTAGTTTTGACCGGTTTCACATCTAGTGACCGGCCTAGTTAAAAAATAGGTCCTAGATGCTATTTGGAAGGGTAAACGGTATCTAAAAATAACGAAATTCGGTACGAGCGTTCTACCTAAGCTCCTCAAGCTCGAGGACTCCTCGGCTTGCACAAAATGGAGCTATGGATTACAAAATGGGGTTTTCTATGATACATATGTTACAATTAGTGATAACCATCACTGTTGAATGTTTGAAGAATTAATAAGAAACATATTTGTTTGGAAAATTGATCCGACTGGCTCCCTGCTTCGTCTTTACATGCTTCCGTGGCGTCTGTGCCTCTGGCTGCTTCCAACAATACCTATGGTTTACATTCTCCTAGACTTGAACTCGTAAGTTCTGAAGATCAAATGACAAACTAGACTCTAATTTTGCACTAATTTACAATAGTGAAATTGTCCCTTCACTTAGGCTTGATTTTCTGTAGGTCTTTTCTTCACTTCTTCTTTCTTCCATCATATGTCTTCATATGTCTTCATATATCTTCATATATCCATGCCTAATTAGTGAGTGAAGCCCCAACATTAGAAACCCATGCCGACCTCCTGGAGGCCCATGCAGCATTAGAACGAGAAAGAGATGACCTACTTAAGCAACTGGCAACTCAGCAGGAGTCACCAAGCAAAGTCACAGCCGCAGACGATACCTTTGAAGAAGTCACAAAACTCAGAGCAAAACTCGAAGAATTACGCAGTAAAGTCATGCAATAGGAGCGTCAACCCTCTTCCCTTGTAGAGCCCGAGCCTGAGGACTTAGTGCCAATTGAAATCGAGGAAACCTTCGAAGATCCATACGTTCCCATGCCTGCACCAGGGGGCAAGCAAACAGAAGAGGGCATGGACACCATCGAGATAGAGGCTCCTGAATGGATGCAGAGGTTAGAGAAAGTGGCCACAACCCATGATGATAGAGTGGAAGTTCAGATAGCGTCAATGTCACGCTTGGAAGAGGTAGTTATAAAATCGGAGTACTTTCGAAACCTCTCCCATCATAGGTGGATCGGCACATCCGACGATTTGTATGTTCCTTTTTGTGTCTTAATGGCGGACTACAATGCTGAAATCAAGCACCAAACCTCAAAAGAACCAACCTCGGCTACACAATTTGCACCGGATGACATCCCAGCAAGTGCCAAGGAGGGCAATATACATCAACCGACGTGGAGGATTCGCCTACTGGAAACCTACCCAGAGATGGTAAGAACATGGAATAACATGCCTTTGTACATCAAATACAACCCATGCTAGTGCCCTATATTTAGAAGAAGGTCGTGGCCAGAATACACAAAAACTGTGCTGACAACCAAAGGAAGCAAGAAATGGCTCAATTATGTCTACTTAGCACCACCTAAAGGCCAACCTACCATCGGATATATGATTTCAACGATTCAGCACTGGGGGGTCCAGTTCAAAAATGTATCAGATGTCATGGCCCAAATGTGCCTTAAAATTTTTGAACTCACGTTGGTCATCTTCAAGACTTTCAAGAATTTCAAGGAACCTCATCTGTCAGCTCTTGGATTTAATGAAGGTAATCAGGACCTTGTCTACGACATGAGCGCAACCCCATCTATTCATGTTGTATATGCATGGCACGCGCGTATGAAGTATCTACCAGCCTGCTTCAAACAGACGTTTGAAGAAATGTTTGTCACGGGATTCTGGGAATATCATTCAGAGATATTCATTCCTAGTCCATCACATTTATTGCAGTTGTTTGCAGTGGAACAAGCTCTCCATTCAGAAAAGTTACGTATACCACCAGAGGTTCCCGGGCCGGTAGATTGGGGTGCTCTACTCATGGAGTTGGCCAAAGGGTTGCGGATTGCAGAACATCACTTAGCACAAGACGTTGTAGAGTACTACATCCAACGACTCCCCAAACAAGGGTCTATCAAGGACGACAGATGCGAGAGGGGGGGGTGTTGGAACTGAAGGACTCACAAGGCAAGGAAGCTTACGAAGGGAGTCAGAGAGAAGAGAAAGTACAAGCACACAGAGCAGTCAACGAAGATCTAGCAAGTAGGCCAATATTTTTTCAGGACACTAATGCATATAAAAGAGGTGGACACACAAGGAGAAGGAGCAAGTACGGAGTTCTAGGAAATGATAGAAACCCCTACAAAAATAGTGATTTTCATCACTAAAAACCATTGTAAATACCATTTCATATTTTTGTAGCTCCATTTTGTGCAAGCCAAGGAGTCTTTGAGCTTGAAGAGCTTTAGAAGTACCTACTTCTCAGTTTTCACATTTTTTAGACTTCGTTTGAACCTCCGAATAGGGTAGAGAACCTAATTTTTAACTAGGCCAGACACTAGGTCTGGACACGGCCAAAACCTAGTCAAAAACTATAAATAGAGCTAGAGAGCTCATTTTTGGGGTTAGCTTGTAATTGATTTGAACTTGTATGAGCTTTTTGAAAGTAATCTAAAGAACTCCATTGCTTCTCTCTCTTTGTTTTGCCTTGTGTGCGCGTGTGTGTGTATGTGTGTGCATGTTAGTGTGCTTCTCACTCACGCACTTGTGCCTTCACTTGCTCGAGTGCACAATAGTTGGAGTGCATAATCTAACTCCCGAGGAGGTTTATTCCGGTAAGAAGCCTGACCTTACACATCTCAAAGTTTTTGGATGTGTGTGTTATGTTCACATCCCTCAAGAACTAAGGACAAAAATGGAGGCAAAGTCCGAAAAATGTATTTTTATTGGATATTCATCGAAGCAAAAGGGATATAGGTGCTACAATCTGATGACAAAGGAGCTACGAGTCTCACGAGATGTGGTATTTGATGAGCTAAGACCATGGTTTGGAGACAAAGGGAAAGAGAAGATTCTTGAAGAAGATTGTGAAGATGATGGAGGTGTTGCCCAAGAATAATTTCAACAAACAAGCACTCAAATGTCAGGTCCAGAAGCTTCTACATCACTTGGAGAAAGCTCAACATGGAAAGGGAGGCTAAGGAGTCATTCCTCATCACCAACATCAGCTTATGAAAGATCTAAAGCTGAAAGTGCTGCCCAAAATAGCGATTCAAATGCAAGTGAAGAAGAGTATGAAGAGGTGATCACACCAAAGGTAAAGTTGAACCGGTTGAAGAAGCAATGTTCAAAAGGAAATGAAAGGAGGTCTTCAAGAGCAAGGTATCCAATTGAAAGGCTGAGCTATGATAGTTTTATTGCAAAGCATTTTGCATATATTACATAGGTGGTCAAAGACAAAGAACCGGATGCATATGAAGAAGCATGTACACAAAAAGAATGGCAAGAAGCTATGCAAGAAGAGATGAAAGCTCTCAAGCACAATCACACATGGGAGCTAGTTCCAAAGGCTGAAGGTATGAAGATTGTTCCAAATAAATGGGTGTTTAAAATAAAGAGAAATGCTGATGGTTCTCTAGCAAGGCATAAAGTTATACTAGTAGCAAAAGGATTCAAGCAAACTCACGGCATCGATTATGAAGAAACTTTCAGCCCGGTTGCAAAGATGGGAACAATTAGAACCTTGATTGCAGTGAGTGCAGCAAGGAGATGGTCATTGTACCAACTTGACATAAAAAATGCTTTTCTCAATGGTGAACTTCAAGAAGAGGTATACACGAGTCAATCGATTGGATTTGAAGACAAAAAGCATCCAAATTTTGTTTGTAGATTGAAGAAAGCTTTGTATGGGCTAAAGCAAGCACCACGTGCTTGGAATCAAAGATTGGTTGAGTACCTCACAAGGTGTGGGTATAGTCCAAGTAATGCATATCCCTCTCTCTACATGAAGAAAGAAGAAGGCAAGCAAGTATATATTTGCATATACGTTGATTATTTCATCATAACAGGAAGTAATGTTATAGGAATACAAGAGATCAAAAGGAAACTCGGTAAGGAGTTTAAAATTTCAGATCTTGGTGAGCTGAAATACTTTTTAGGCATTGAGATAGTCTATGGGAAAGATGGCATTTACTTAATGCAAAGAAAGTACCTATTGGATGTTCTTTTTAGATTTGGAATGAGTGAATGCAAACCACTCACTCAACCTATGGACACAAATGTGAAGCTATGCTCAAATGATGGAGAGAAGTTACATGATGTAACTACGTATAGAGTATTATAGGTTCATTTATCTATGCTACGATCACAAGACCAGATTTGTGTTATATTGTTGGAGTTCTTTCTCAATTTATGCAAGCTCCAACAAGTGAATATTTAAATTCAGCCAAACGAGTGCTAAGATATGTGAAGCACACAGTCAATCATGCTCTGTTTTATGGATATGATGAAGAATTGCAGGTAAAAGGCTTCAGTGATGCTGATTGGGTTGGTTCGAAGGAAGACAGAAGATCCACTTCAGGTTATGTGTTCATGATAGGTAGCAAACCTATCACATGGAGCTCAAAGAAGCAACCTACTATTGCACTATCATCTACAGAAGTTGAATATAGAGGTTTAGCCTTTGTAGCTTGTGAAGCTATCTGGATTAAGAACCTCTTGGCTGATCTTGATGTGCACGTGGAGACCATTCCAATTTATGGTGACAACATGTCAAGCATTCACTTGACAAACAATCCAATGTTTCATGCACGAAGCAAGCACATAGAAGTGCATTATCATTATGTTCGAGAAAAAGTTTTGAGCAAGAATGTCGATATAAAGTTCATTGGAACTAATGACCAGGTTGCAAACATGCTTACAAAGTCCCTAGATGCTTCTAAGCTAAAGAGGTTCAAGGACGATATCAACTTGTAGGATATGGCTGAAGGTGCAAGCTCACATGTGAGCTTGAGGGGGAGTGTTAAAAATAAAGAAGTAAGCTCGTATATACTTTTGCAAAAAGGATTTTCTTCAAGTAGAAGGAAAATACAAAAATGAAAAATAGAAGCATTTACTTCAGCAAGTAGTGGAGGCCAAAAGAGAATCATTCAAAAGAGAATCAAATCCAAAAACTGAACTGTAAGAGGAGTGGTTGTCCAAAGTAGTGGAGAAATGATGGAGAAGAGCTCTCAAACTCATCATGAGAGTTTCTGGTCACTTGGCTATAAAAGAAGCAAGGGAGGACACTCAAGTATTGAGGAAGAAGGCGTGGAAGTCCCCTTGTAGCTATTTCATTGTTTTGAATCATTTCGTTCAGTTCACTCTCATATAGTATGTTCAGCTGCACACCCATTTCTGGGTAGTCTACTTGTGAGAGTCATATCTCTCAACATATGTATCCAATTTTAGTGTTTAAACATTCTTTGGAAAGCTTATCTTGATTACTTCCTCTATTTAAAAAAGTGTTATGAAGTTCTTTATGCTCTATGATTTATTTAGGTTTTAGTGAAGTCCAGTTTTCAGCCTAACTGAATGGACAGGTAGTCTGTTTTGTATCAAGGAGTTGCCAACTCAAATCTACTCCAAATTGAGTGTTTGATATCTCATTTGAAAGCTCTAGGTGTCTAGTTTGAGTGATCAAAGTTTCAAGCTCATTGGATATTTCAGTTGTTACCAGTTTTCATTTGAAGGTTCTACTGTTGGCAAGAGTCTTGATCCTGAGAAGGCCTTCTACACTTTCCGCTGCGAGTAGGAGAGGAATTCTCCAACAAAAGGAACAGTCATGCACAATATGGCAACATGGCATAAAATTCATAAGAAGAGCATACAGGCACAAAGGAACAGTCATGCACAATACGGCAACAAGGCCCAATCATTTTTTTTCATAAACAATTTCCACCTCAAGTGATTTTCATCACTACACACACATTGTAAATCCCAATTTTGGTAGAATAGACTCCATTTTGTTCAAGCCAAGGATTCCTCAACCTTGAGGAGTATTAGAATTAGCTACATACATATTTTCATAATTTTTATACTCTGTTTGAGCCCTCAAATAGGCTCTAAAACCTAATTTTTAACTAGGTTGAACACTAGGTCTGGACAAGGCCAAAGCTAGTCAAAAAACTATAAAAAGAGCTAAAGAGCTCATTTTTGAGGTAGATTGTTAGTGATTTGAGCTTATGTAAGAGACTTTTTTACTAATGCAAAGAACTTCATTGTTCCTCTCCTTGTTCTTGTCTTATGTGCGCGTGTTTGTGTATGTGTGTGCATGTTTGTGTGCTTCTCACTCGCACACGTGCTATCAGTTGCTCATGTTCTTCATACTAGTCCTCACGTCTCCATAGATTGACAATTATGAGGTGGATCTCCTCATATTGGCACTTTCCATTGTGCTAGAGTGACACCAAATTTGGCGCTGTTGTCAGGGAGAGAGCTTTGAGGACGAGCATGTGATGGTAAGATGTAGAGTTGAGACATTGGAGTCATAGGTAATATCCTTTCTTTTCCTTATTTTTCTTCATTTTTTCTAGTTTTTTGCATCACTTTCATCACCATCATCATCCTCACCATCTCCCACCTCCATCTCCATCTTCACAAAAAATTCAGTTTTTTGGTCATATTCCACTCCCCACCTCATTCCCCTCATTTCATTTGTGTGAGAGAGAGAGAGAGAGCTTGCATGCTATCCGTTTTTGTGTGTTTTTTGAGCTTTTGCTGCAAGATCTAGTTGTACCACCATCTCCAGCAGCTTGCACAGGTACGACAGAACTCTGCACAGATCCTGGGACGACGACCTCTGTCTATCATGATAGACAAAAAAAACTCAGTATTTTTTGAATGCATGCTTGGCACGATAACCTACACCATCAGAGCACTCCAAATCACTAGAAGTTTCAAAAAAAATTGCGTTTTTTTAGTCTATCGCAACAGACTGCACCCCACGACAGAGGCCATCTATCGTGACAGACACCCGACTATCATGACAGATGAAGGCCATGATAGACGACAAACACGGTCTATCGTGACGGACACCCATCTATCACGACAGATAGAGACCCACGATAGACCCCGTCTATCGCGATAGACCAAAAGCACGATAGATGACAGACTCGGTCTATCGCGACAGACACCCATCTATCGCAACAGACAGAGACCCATGATAGACATCGTCTATCGCGATAGACACCATCTATCGCGACAGACCAAAAGCACGATAGACGACAGACTCAGTCTATCGCAAGAGACACCTATCTATCGCAACAGATAGAGACCCACGATAGACCCCATCTATCATGACAAACCAAACCACAATAGACGATAGACCCTGTCTATCGCGGCAGACACCGTCTATCGCAACAGACAGCCCTACGCGACAGCCAGTGTCTATCGCGATAGACACTGTCTATCACGATAGACATGCATTTTTGGCAAAAAATAAAGGGGTAAATTTTCTAAAAATTTAGGCTAAATTTTGGGCATATTTGCATACTTAATTACTCATACACTTACAAAGGCCTTAGAAAAACTAACTAAACTACTGAAGGGTCTTGATTGTCTCTTTTAACCCCCTGAACCCTGAACTATCATAACTTTTTCATATGAAATCCATTTTTTGAGCTCTAGGGCTTGTCAGAAAGCTCATGGTGAATACTACACGCCCTCAACTGTTTTTTATAAGAATAATGCATTGATTTTCAGATAGGGTATTTTGAAGTTGATCCTCTATGGGGTAGGTACACCAAGGGAGCTCTAGAGAAACATTTTTGGCAATCCAAAAGGGGGAACAAAGGTCATCAAAAGTGTCTGATATAAAGTGTCTGTCAATTGAAGGTAAAAACTTGAGCTAAACTTGGAATTTTTATAGGATCATTGAGAGCTTTTGGAGAAAGCAAAGCAAGTGCCATTGTGTGCAGGCTTGGGAACGCGCCTCTTAGGCAGACAAGCATAGCAAGGAGGAGCGATTTGAGGTTGGAACATCTCTCAACCCCCTCAGTCCATTCTTAGCATAGGCTAAGTGCGAGTAGTTGTCATGATTGACTAGGGGTACGATAGGAATACTCAAGTTCTAAGAGCCTCTAATTTCTCAAGTCCAAGAATAGGTTAAAGTACAGTCAAGGGACAACTTAAGGGAAAAGAACTTAAACTAAGTGGACGAAGAACATCAAGTATGACACACTTAAGTGCTCCTCACGACGCTTAATTAAAGACAAGAAAACACATACAAAGGAACTCCATAGGAACAAATGATTGGTATAAAAAAATCAGCAACCTGGTTGTACAAGGATCATTGGGTAAATTGGAAGGGCATATGTTGGCAGTGTACGAGAAGAAGCAAGTACGAGCATACAAGCAGATCTAGCACTAAGGCAACCCCTTATTTTTTCAAAACCTTTACACATTTAAAAGTGATTCTCATCACTAAAAACCCCTGTAAATACCATTTTCACCTTTTTGTAGCTCCATTTTGTACAAGCCGAGGAGTGGCTTGAGGAGCCTTAGAAGTAGTTGCCTACCAATTTTCGTATTTTTTAGACCTCGTTTGAGCCCTCAAATAAGCCCTGGAACCAAATTTTTAACTAGACTGGACACTAGGTCTGGACAGGGCCAATGCTAGTCAAAAACTATAAATAGAGCTAGAGAGCTCATTTTTGGGGTAGCTTCTTGTAGTTTTGAGCTTGTATGAGAACTTGGTTGCAATAGAAGTGATTCCATTGTCTTACTCTCTTTGTTCTTGCCGTGTGCGTGCGTGTGCGTGTATGTGTGTGCATGCTTGTGTGCTTCTCACTCACGCACTTGTGCTTCCACTTGCTCGTGGTCTTCATACTATCCTCACGTCTTCCCGGATTGACATTAAAGGAGGTGCTACTCATCACTGAGCTACACCAAATTTTGGCGCCGTTGCCGGGGATTCGAGCTTTGAGGACGAGCGTGTGATGGTAAGACGTAGAGAGGACGCGTTGGAATGGTAAGTAGTCGGTAAATTTCTGATTTTTCTCCATCTCCATCTCCATCTTCACCTCCTTCTCCATCTCCACCTCCACCTCCTTCTCCACTACATATTCCCTCTTCCTTGTCATTCCCCTCATTTGTTGTGTGCGAGTTTGAGAGAGAGCGAGCGTGTGTGTTCTTGTTTTGTGTGTTTTTTGCATGTTTCTTGCAGGTGGCAGCTCCATCATCATCTCCAGCAAGCTCAGCAGGTACGGAATCTGTCTGCACAGTCCCCAAGGCGTTGAGCTCGAGCTACCGCGACACTCCGAAAACTTCACCCAATCACGATTCTGAGTGCACCACGACACTGCGCAGGCCTAGAGCTCCCAGGATCACTAGACAGAACAGAAAAATTCACCATATCCCGAGCTATCGCGACACCTCGAGGTATCGCGACACCTCACGACCTATCACGACACCTCACGACCTATCGCGACACCTCACGACCTATCGCGACACCTCACGAGCTATCGCGACACTTCGAGCTATCGCGACACTTCCCACCTACCGCGACACTTCGACCCATCGCGACACCTCACGAGCTATCGCGACACTTCGAGCTATCGCGACACTTCCCACCTATCGCGACACCTCGAGCCATCGCGACACCTCACGAGCTATCGCGACACTTCGAGCTATCGCGACACCTCACGAGCTATCGCGACACTTCGAACTATCGCGACACTTCCCACCTATCGCGACACCTCGACCCGACCTATCGCGATACACGGCCTTTAACACATTAAAAATTTAGGGTTATTTTTTAGTGAATTGAAGGGTAGTTGAGCTTAATTTTAGGCACCTTGGTATAATTTTAGAACCATGGAAGAGGGCAAAAGACCTAGAAACCAGAGAGGGATCTCCTGAACCCTGAAAGCCTGTTTTGACCCTTTAGTGCCTGAATGGTCATAACTTGACCATACGAACTCCGATTGATGAGATTTTGGTCTCGTTGGAAAGCTCGTTGAGAATCCTACGTTTTTAAGTTGACCTTTAGGTGGAACTAGGTGGTCCTAAGATTGAGGGGGTACAGTGAGTTACTCCAGGGGGACTGCAAATATTGATGTGTGTCTTTCAATTACTTGTGGTAATAGAGCAATACTGATTGGTGAGCTTTTGCAAGAACATTGTGTGCACTCAAGGCAATCCAAAGCAAGTTAGCAAGGGTGAGTACCAAGCTTGGGAGAAGGCTTCCTGGGCTTGTGTAGTAGTCTGGTCAACTAGCTAATTGAGGTTGGAAGATCTCTCAACCCTCCTTTGTCAATTCCTAGCCTAGGCTAAGTACGACTTAGGTGTGGTAATTAATTAGGGCAACGTTAGGCACGAATCAAGTCCAAGAGAATTAATCAACCAAGTGCAAGAATTAAATAGGTCTTAAGTGCGAAAACCCTAAGGGACAAAGGGTAAACTGGAGTCGATCACTTATCAAGTGCGAAATTCACTTAAGTACTCCTGACGACGCGATTTCAGACAAGATCATAAACATAATATTCAACTCAAAAGAACAAAGTGATTGGTGCAAATTAACCTGCAACGAGAGTGTGCTTGGGTCCAAGGGGGTAGATAAATCAGGCATATGAACCTTAGATCAGGCAGACACTTAGGCCGAGACAGACAAAGCCTCAGATCTTCTGAAGCTAGTGTCAATCACACTGCCAGGTCTTGGGCCCAACAGTTGAGTGATTACCCATACACTCCCAGATCACAAACAAGTGATTCTGAGATGTCCTATCACATGGAGAGACCAGTAGGTAGTTCAGGGGTGGCTTATCTAGAAAAGCCAGAGGGACCTTACAAGACTCAATTGGAATACATCAGGACGAATCGTCTAGGTGCTCGCATCTATGAAGACGGACTGAGAAGATCTGTGGTCCAGATTAAGAACCCCGATGAACCCCATGGACTAGAACACCCGGTAGTCAAGTTCGAGAATGGAGCATACCTAGATAAAGAGGGGACTATTTATGTAGTCACCACTCTTCCTGATAGAACATACGAGTTTGGAAATGTGATTGCAGAGACTGACATGGGTGATATAGAACAAGGAAATTTAGAGAAAGAGCCGAGAACTCCCTGGGGTAAATCTGTCTTGACCAGAATCATGACTCCAGAGTGGATTCCACAGGATAATAAAAGCATAGATCTGCTTTTAAACCGAGAAATCGATGAGGCTTTTTGGAGATATAAATCTGCTCAACCTCAGGAAGTGAGTGCCCTCACAATCTATGAGTTTAAAGACCCTGATAGCCCAGGCCAAGTAACCTACCTAGACAATGCATCAGAGAGAATCTTCATGGTCACTGAGCATGGCAGACATGCCTACACATGGAAGGGTGAATTTGTTTTTCCCCAACCAAGGTCTAATGCGTTCTTTGGTCACCAAGGAGCTGGGACCTCCCAAGCTCATGGAGCTCAAAGAGATAGAAGTAGAGACAAACCTGAGGTAAGTTTTTCCAACTCCCTGGGAAGAGAAAGAACGGGAACGGAAAGGAATAGAGTGGAACCTGAGAGACATAGAACCCCATGGAATCAAGGGAATGCTGACGATTTTCCTTTGCCAAGGCCGAGAGAACACACTAGGACCCTGCGACCAACTCAACTGGTGAAGTCCATGAAGAATTATTTTGATGGCACGGGAGACCCTTATGACCATGTGGCAAAATTTCGGCAAGTATTGAAAGCTGAACAGGTAGAGGACCTATTCACGCAATATAATGCTTTTGGTCTAACCCTTAGGAACACTGCCCTTACGTGGTTTCAACCACTAAACGAGAGGCATTTCAGAAACATAGACCAGCTCTTAGAGGCATTTATCATTGAGTTTTCTAAGAGTGGAATCAGGCATAACACCTCCTCACTAATTCATAGCTTCAAACAAACACCTCAAGAGACGGTCAGACTAGCTGGAAGAAGATTTAGGCAGTACCTGGAGAGATGCCCGATGCCGGAGTTACCCACACCAGCCAAACAAGTGGCCTTGTTCTTAGATGGATTGTTGAGCACCAAGCTCAGGTCATATGTGTATCTGAAGGACCCCAGAACGATAGAAGAGTGCGTGCACATGTGCATAGACATTGAGGACAATCTAGGTGAGGAATTGGAACTATCAAAAATCTATAAGGATTCTGATAGCTCTAGTAGCCTCACATCTGGTCAATCCACATCCATTGAGGAACTTGCAGAGAAGGTAGCTCAAAAACTAGGTGTCTCTAGCAAACAAATTCCGAGATTTGCCACAGTTAAGCAGTGTTATACTTGTGGCGGTGACCATATGGCAAATGTATGTCCCATTATGGCCCAATCCCAGGCGAATCCTAGTAGCCAGTACTGCACCATAGAGCGCAGGTACACCAACCACACTGCCCAAGACTGCCCATATAACAAACAAACTGTTAGGCAAAATTACCCTCAACCATATCCACAACAGGGTAGATACCAGAATCAGTACCCACCACAACAATACAACAGACCACAGCAAACTTATCAGCCACCTTATCAAGGGCAGCAGAGACCTCAACCAGTCCTAGTGCAGCAACCCCCTGCTCCAACCAATGTGATCCTAGTGAAATATGCATCTGCTGAAGAAAATCCAAACAGAGCCATAGTCCCAATTACCCCATTGCTATGAGACAGTGATCCAAGTGACCATAGTTTTGACTCCACACATATTGATAGCCCACAGGCTTATTACATGCAGTCACCCGAGCATAACGAGTCATACTATTATGAGGACCCAAGTGAAAATAGTGGGGAACCTGAGTATGCTAATGTCATGTATACAAACCCCAACTCTAGACCTCAACCTAGGCAGGTACGACCCCCATTGTTGGTGCAAACAAGCCTTCACACTTGGCTTTGATTTGTACCTTGAAGACTCAACATAAGGCTTGGACAATTGGAACCTTGGAAAGCTAAAGCTTGAACCCTTGAAGGATGTATTTACATGAACCATGAACCATGGGAATCAATGCTTATTGGTTATTACCATTTATCTCATGTAAAAAGTCTTTATGACTTTATCAATCATGTAATCACACCTACTAGACTAGAGTCGTGGAAAAATTAGATGAATCAGTTGAGGGAATATCTCCCTAAGTCTAGTGGAGAGAATCAAGGGAACTTTAGTTTGAATTCAAATTCAAACACTCTTCAAAACTCTTATAAAAAGGCTATGTAAAAAGTCGCGGGTCAGCTTCACTCTTCCCGAGGCAATTCCAAGCAAATCATTGAGTGTGTGTGAGCTACATTATAGCATACACCTCTGAGTACCATTGAGCATCACATTACATGCCAATGGGAATGTACAATCATATAGTTAATCAATATACATACATTCATACTCTCTGTTTTTTCTCTGAGTGACTACCTCCAAGTCTGTCAACTTCAACAGGGCATATCTCAAGATCTACTGAACCAAATTGGATGATTCAAAGCCCACTGGAACCAGCTCAAAGTATTCTACAACACTACAAAGTTTCAAGTCATTCCATTCAGCCATTTGGGAGAAATTGCAGACGAAGCAGTCTCTGGTATTTTCCTGTGTAGATCCTAAAAAGTCGGGGGTGTCTCTGATTTTGCTAAAGATCATTCTCAGTGCATAGTTTATCAATTGGAGTGATTTAACTTGCTAATGGTAGCTTGTTAAGTTAATTTAATACTCCCAGAAGGAATTAATCCAATTGTAAGTGTGCTGGTCACACTAAGCTTAAGACTAAGCAGGTATCATTACAGGAATAGAAAGTTTTTTGGACTTGTGAAGGTTCAAAATCATCTGTTTTGATTTGGTCATTACACAATTAATTTGTAAAGCACATATATAGTTTCTTGGTGTCATTTGGAAGCCCAAGGAGTCTCCTAAGCATATCTGAAGAGAAAGGAGGGCAGGTGTGAAGCAGGATTTGCAGCACCAGCTTGATCTTCTGATTGCATCCAGCCATCACTTCCAACACCCATTTCCTAGAGGACCATGCTTCAGATGTCAGGGAGATCACCTTATACGTGATTGTCCACTGCCTGTCCCTACACAACCTCAACCAGTAACCATTCAGGGTTTCTGTCAAGACTGCGGGAAAGAGCATCTCCTACGAGATTGCCCAAAGAACCCTAATAACATGCCTAAAATCACTCCTATCAATGTTGTTGGGTTAGTTTTGACTCCACAGGGAGTGTGACTTCCACTGCACCTGTGCAGGTGATCACAAGAGCCCAGGCACTACAACAAAACCAAGGTGTTGGTCAGGAAAAGAGCCCCGAGGTGAGTGAAACAGAGAGCATAACCAAAAAGAGAACTAAGGATAGTCGTGAGAGAATGAAAAGGCAATGGGCAAAAAAGATGAGAAAACTTGAAGAAAGCTTGAGAGAAACCAAAGCAAAAATCATAGAGATCATATCTCAACCGCACCCTCACACATTCCCACCGCTACCATCCCCATCACCCTCCATCCCTCCACCCTCTAATACACCCCACGTAACCCACCCACCACCCCGAGTAGGATCAGTATTAGCTGATCCCACTCCTGAAGACATAGACATGATGCTTAAAGCATATCAGGCCAGAATCCAAGAAGGGCCAAATGTAACGGATCATGACAAGTGCTACCCTAGAGCTGACCTAGAGATAGAAAGAACCAAGCTTTGCGCGAAAATGGTCGCATTGGCTCAGACTATGTTTGAAGCCAGTCGCCTTTTCAATTACTCGGGCTCAGCCAAGACACAATTACACTTGGATGGACTTCTAGAGAAGTTAGAGGGCATAATTGCAAGATCTGCCAAGGAAGAAAAAAATCAAGAAAGAGATAAAGCAAGCAAAAACATGACCCATCCCCCATCAAAGCGTATGTGCCCAATTCCACTGAACCAGAAAACCACCCCTCCCTAGAAAGAATAGAGAATCTAATGGCACAATCACAAAAGGAACCCGCCCCTCCACACCATGACAAGGCTAGTGAAAGAGCAGGTCTTCCTACCCGGGAAGCCTATGTGCCTGAAGCATATGCACCTAACTCTACGGAGCCAGACACATCATCTTCTATGAATCGGTTCACACCAGAGTTCCTACGAGAGATTCAAGAAGACAAATGGGCTAAGGAAAGTGAAGCCCCTCCTCCCATTGAACTTGTGGATGATGCACATGACCAATTCCCACAAGACATCCCATCCATTTATGAGGAGCAGGAGAGCACCCGCTCTCAGGAAAGACTAGACTTTGAGTCTAACTCTCTACAAGAATTACCCCACTTCACAGGCCCATGGGAAGCTAAGTCTACTTGTATGAGAGAACCCACGGTCATGGTACGAAATGAGGACTCAGTCTTACCTAGGAACACAGAGGTAGTAAAAAACACTAAAGTGCAGTGCAATCTCAAGTTAGAAGAGCTACTCAAGGTTAGACCTGAATTATGGAAACATGTAGCCAAACAAGTACCAGAGATAGCAAAACCTTGTTCCCAGGTAGGATCACATAGGACAGTGCCAGAGATACCCTTGGATAAGATAGGAGATATGTGTGAAGGTGAAGAAGGGAACACCTATCTTCCCATTACCTACCAGGAGTACACCACCAAGGCAATTTTGGACTCAGGTGCAGGAGTTGCAATTGCCACCACTTCCCTATGGGAGCGTTGGGGCAAGCCAACACTCAGGCCAACGAGAATGAAATTGCAGATGGCCGATGGTCATATTGAGAGACCCTTAGGATTGCTAGAAGGAATAACTCTCACCACCTGTGGTGTCGAGTTTGAGCATACATTTGCTATATGTGACTTCAGCAAAAATCATGCCTATGAAATGATTTTGGGAAGACCATTTCTGCGGCAGTTGCAAGTGGTACAAGATTGGGGAACCAATTCCTTGTATTTGCAGCATCTAGGTGTTACAACCAAAGTCAATCTTAAGGATTACTCTCATAGAGACGTACCGCCTATTCAATGATATCCCATCCATAGAGCCAAAGATGAGACTGAGTCTATGCATTCCATAGAATCCGGATCCTCGTGGATGCATGAAGACACCCACTTATGGATGTGTAAGGTAGCAGTAGAAGAAGAGAAGAGAGAGAAAGCCAAAGAGGTAGGTGCAAAAGAAAACCATAGATCAATTCAAGACCCAGCCTATGCACGTGTAGTCTTTCCTGATGAGGAATTTGAACCCCATGGCTGGGCAGAAATCCTAGCAACAATGGATGTAGCCATCAATGAAGAGCAGTGGACACCTCATTGTGATGAGGATGGCTATGATATTTCAGTCTTCTCCATAGAGCCAATCATGGGAGAGGCAGTTCTAGAAGAATGCGAACCTAGCCCTGATGCATTTGAGGATGCAAGCGACTCCGATCTAGAGTCAATCATTATGGATCCACCTTTTTCATCAGATGAAGAATACTTCCATGAAGTAGAATTTCAACCCCAGAGGCACGGAGAGCTTACAAATGAGGTGAGGTTAGCCACACAAGTAGCTTCTAAAAGCGGAGGAAAGAAAAGAAAGAAGAAGGAAGTCACTCTGGAGGCAGAAGAATCCTTGTTTGAGGTCCCTGAAAACTTTAAAAAATATGAGATAGACAATAGGAGGGTCATGATAAGAATGCCTAAGCGTGAGGCACAAGCAGGAGAAGCCTATGATAGCAAGGAAACTACCAAGAAAATAGTGGTAGCCCTGAAGCGGGAGAGGAGAGATGTACTTACATAGGACATGACCTGACGGAAGACGAAGAGCACGAATTGATAGCCTTGCTAAGAGAATACAGAGATGTATTCGCTTGGAGCTACAAGGATTTGAAGGGTGTTGACCCAGATATATGCTTACACACAATTCCCATGACCTCAGATGCTAAACCCTCTAAGCAAAAGCCATACACATATAATGATAACTATGCTGCTAAGATCAAAGAAGAGATAGACCACTTGGTGGAAGCCGGATTTATCTATGAAATTGAGCACACTGAATGGGTATCCCCCATTGTAGTGGTGCCCAAGAAGAATGGCAAATTACGAGTATGCATAAACCTGAAGAAGGTTAATGCAGCCACTATTAGAGATAGCTATCCGCTTCCTATCACTGAGCATCTATTAGAAAGGGTAGCAGGCAAGGAAGTGTACAGCTTCCTAGATGGCTTTTCGAGCTACAATCAAGTAGCCATTGCACCAGAAGATCAGCATAAAACGGCTTTTGCCACAGAGTGGGGTATATTCGCTTTTAGGGTAATGCCATTCGGGCTGACCAATGCTCCCGCAACCTTCCAAAGGCTGATGTGCCATGTATTTAAGGAGTTCCTGAGGAAGAACTTAGAAGTCTATGTTGATGATCTTTGTGCTCATTCCAACATAAGGCAAACCCATATTCCCGAACTCAGACAAATCTTTGACAAATGTAGAGAATATCAACTCTGCCTGAACCCAGAAAAGTGCGTTTTTATGGTCAGGCAAGGCAAGATTCTAGGACACATAGTGTCAAAGAATGGCATATCTACTGACGAAGAGAAAGTGAGAGCCATCGCAGAACTACCTAGGCCAAGGAATGTCAAAGAAGTTCAAGCTTTCATGGGGCATTGTGGTTACTACCGTCGATTCATTCACATGTATGCTGTCATTGCAAAGCCCATGTACGGACTTTTGACAAATTTTGAGTGGATTAATGAGTGTGAGAACTCCTTCAATGAGCTGAAGAAGCGATTGTGTTCAGCACCAATCTTGACCACACCAGATTGGAGCAAGCCATTCCATGTTCATGTGGATGCCTCCAATTATGCTATTGGATGCGTACTTGCACAACCTACGGGTGAAGGGAACATGGATCTCCCTATTGCCTATGCGAGTAGACAACTAAATGCAGCTGAACGGAATTATACCACCACTCAGAGAGAAGGACTAGGCATGGTGTATGCGGTTAAAAAGTTTAGACATTATTTGCTTGCAAATAAGTTTAAGTTTTTTACTGATCATCAAGCATTACTATACCTGGTAAACAAACCATGCAACACCGGAAGGTTAGTAAGATGGTTTCTCTTACTAATGGAGTATGACTTTGAGGTTGTGGTGAGGAAAGGTAGGACTCATTTGAGAGCAGACCATCTCTCTAGGCTCACATCCGGAGAGGCCCCACAAGGAGTGTCAGATGACTTACCTGATGCTTACTTGTTCAATTTGGAAGTGGTGCCCCAATGGGCCAAGCCCTTAGTGCCAATACTTACATATGGACCTAATCATCCAATAGTAAACACACAGGATAAGGAGGTAGTCAAAGCTCAAAAGTACCACATCATGGTTGGAAGTATGTACAAGCACACGGATCAAGGAATCTTGGCTTGTTGTGTAGAGGAGGACGAGTACGCTAAGTGGTTGCAATTAGCACATGTAGGTGCATTAGAGCAACACTACTCAAAACAACGAACCCTACAGACCCTGAGGAGACTAGGAGTGCATTGGCCGACCATGGAAGCTGATGTCCAGAAGTTGTGCAAGGAATGCCCAATCTGCTGCACTAAACCACCTGTGGAACATGCCACTCTTTATCAAGTGTCCATAGTGCCGGATTGGAGTGAACCCCTAGTATCCTTCTTGAGGACAAAAACATTTCCTCAAGATATGACTCTGGCCAGACAAAGAAGTTTGGAACAAGAAGCCTTGGATTACACCATCATTGGTGATAATTTATACAAAAGGGGTAAGGATGGTTACCTGAGACTATATGTCCATGAAGGTGAATACCTAAAGATCTTGGAAACAGCTCACCAGGGTGTAGCAGGAGGACATTTTGGTCCGGATAGGGTGATCAAAGCAATTCTATTTGCAGGATTTTGGTGGCCCACCCTTCACATGGACGCACATACCTATCTGAAGAGGTGTGAGATTTGTCAGCGAACCCAGTATCCTATACGCAGAGATGAGATGCCACTGAAGCCTATGATGGGCGGACGTGCATTCTCTAAGTGGGGAATAGACTTTGTAGGTCCTATCAATCCCCCAGCTAAGGGTTCCCATGCTGAGTATATCATCGTTGCCACGGATTATCTAACCAAGTGGGTAGAGGTAAAAGCCACAACGAAGAACGACGCTCAGACAACTGCTAAATTCTTGTTTGAGAATGTATTCACAAGATACGGGCTACCCGTAGAGCTAGTTAGTGATAGAGGCACTCACTTCTTGAATGAAGTTATTGAAAATCTGCTCCAAGAATTCTTGGTAGTGCATAAGAAGTCTGCCCCCTATCACCCTCAAGCCAACGGGCAAGCCGAAAGCACCAATAAGATCCTATGCAATGTATTGACAAAATTAGTGAACAATAAACGCTCTCATTCGGACAAACAGCTACACCATGCTGTTTGGGCATATCGAGTCGCCTACAAAACGGTACTCCAAGCCACCCCCTTTCATATGGTATTTGGCCAAAACGCAGTGCTACCGTTGGACTTCTTAATACCTACATTGAAAGTAGCACAAGAGCACGAATGGACGGGTCATGAACTCTCCTCGAGACTTTTTGACCTTGAACGATTAGGAGAAACAAGACTGAGAGCAGCTGCAGGGATATATGCAGCTAAGAAGAGACAGAAGGCATACTTTGATGCCCATGTGAAGGATAAGGGCTTGAAAGCAAGAGATCTAGTTTTAGTCTACACATTGAAACAACACGCAAGAAAGCTAGAAAAGAGAGGCTATGGACCTATGATCATCAATAGGATGTCCACGAGTGGATCAGTACAACTAGCCACTTTAGAGGGTGATGTTCTCCCAAACTATATTAGCGGATGCAGAGTCAAGCTGTATCAGGAACCCCTCACGGAGGAAATGCTAAGTCGACTTAATAAGGCTAAGCAACGTAAAGAGGAGGAAAAACGAATTCGAGAAGAAGCACAGGTAGAGGCCTTAGAGCGTATCAGACGAATGAAGTTGAGGAGACAAGGGAGGGATCAGCCTATGACTGACACTCAAGAGTCTCCAGGCTATCACATGGCCATGTGTGAGGCTTCAGGTGAACGTACCCATAAGATAGTGGATCGACGACCTTTTGTGACCCTAGAAATAGGACAAAGAGACAGCACAACAAGCATGAGAGCGTTAATTGATTCAGGAGCAGCCACAAGTGCAGTTCGGCTTTCTTATTGCCAGCAGCTGCAATTGGAGGTAAAACCCCTAGAAGCATATCTGATAGGATTAGGAGGTGTTGAAACCCCTTGCAAGGGAGAGGTGGATCTTCCCCTCTACATACAAGACGTCCTCATGCCAGCAAAAGTGCTAGTGTGTGAAGACGAGGATCTGACCGAACCTCTTGTCTTAGGCCAAGATTGGATCTATGATCACGCAGTCAACCTCAACCTAAGAAGTGGACTTCTTCAGGCTTGGGTAGGCCAAAGCCGTCTCACGATTGAATTAGAAAATCAAGCACTCAAACCAATAGAACAGGCACCAACTCCTGGTCCCTCCAAGAATCCACATGAAGATAACAATGTTGTTCTTGTACAAACTTCTATGGTGCAGAGGATTGTCAATCTTACTGAAGGTACAGGAGCCAATAAGGAGTTCCTAACTGATCCAAAGAAGATTCTAAACGAGCAGACCGAACATCACTCGACACGAAGGAGGCTGCTGATCAAGAGGCAGGAGCGCCAACCCGTGCAACATGGAGCATCTCGTGGCGCGAAGCAGATCTGGATACGCAAGGATGGAAAACCCACAACTCTAATAGCAGACTCTCAAGGAGACAAGAAACGAGCCTCACCATCAAGGAACAAAGTGAAGAAGCCCCCTAGGATAACCCCTAGGCATACCATTTCTATTTGGGTTCCTAAGCGGTCAATGAAGGCCATCCCTAATGCTAGACAGATATGGGTGCCCAAGGCCTGCTTACAAGCCCAAATTACTTCACCTTCAGGCACTAGGATGAAGCAACTTTCACAAGCACTCGTGGCCAACAACTCAGAAAACGAAAAGATACCTACACCTCTCACTGTCTCCACTCCCATCAACCCTAGGAATGTCTGGAAATGGGTACCCAAAAGGTCCCAAATACATCACACTCTCATCCAGAAATCTTCACCTGTCTTTAGCTCTAAGAGCTACGAATCCTCTATCAAAGTTTGGAGAATTAAACTGTGTATTAAACCCCCTGACCCAATTCTGTAAATCCGTCCACTCTAACACAGGAGCATTCTGAGCCCATTGCATAACCAAAGTATGCATCTAGGATGACACTGACCTCTAATCACCACTCACACCTATCACAAACACTTCACCACTAACCACTGACCTCCGGGATTGTCATGTTAGTATTGTGAAGGGAACACCATTACATCTTGTTTCCTATGCAACACTAATGTGCCTTTCTTCTTCCAGCAGATAAGCAACCTACTCTCATGGCAACAACGGCAGGCACAAGCTCTCAGGCAGGCTCTAGTGCTCAAATCAATTGGGATGCCATGCCGGTGGAGGCCCCACCAACAGCTCGGCCTGAAGAGTTCGTGAATGTGCGGAGAATTCCTATTCCAGATCCACCAAATGGCCTAACCGAAAGAGTAAAGGGGCATTCTCACTGGTTCAATGAGATGCCAGGAGATTTGGGAGATGCGGATCATATCTGGAATCCAAGATGGAATGTGGAGGAGTGTGGTGGACCTTCCAGTTCTTCTCACGAGAATTCGAAGCATTGCAAAATGCAGCTCCACTTCAAGATATCTGGCAAAAAGCAGGATTACAAACTTATTTTAGTGCAGCTCTGCCTAAACCCGATTTCCTCAGGTGCTACTACCTAATTGCCATGCTGAAGCCGACAGGTGATAAAGATCATTCAGGCACATTCTGGGTGCCCTCCTTGTCAAATCTAGAGGAAATGAGGAAGTTTGAATTGAATGTTACTTTAATCAGGGAAGCACTTCAGATGTATGGCATGCATGTACCTTCTGACCGCGACCCCTTGATACCTGAGTCGATGAAAAGCAATAGAATCAAGAAGCTAAAAGAAATGTGCGCCCTCACCCCCAACATCGCCATACCTTTGGGGATGTGCCTCCAACACTTCGCATTCCCAGCTCAGGACCGTTTCACCCAACCTCACAAGAAAATATGGTATGGGTTATATCTAGCAGAGACTGGATGCTTGCCCATTAAGATGCCTATATGGATCTTGGACCAAGTATATGAGGCAGGCAAGCGGGGAGTGAGGAAGCCTACTCTACATAGCTGTTGTGCGCTTACAAGAATTATCTATAGATGTCTTGCATATGATGTGCCGGTTGCCAGAGCCCCAAAATATGCACAACTGGAGTTGTTCAAAGGGCGGAAGTCAGGGATCCAGCCTGCAAAACGAATGCGTGGATCGCTCTCCCAGGTAATGATCCCTCAAGAAGCCACGACCGAAGCTTCTCCCCGACCAGAAGCTCAGGTCGCACCTTTCACGATCCATCTTCAAGGAGTTCAAGCTGGGGAGGTGGTACAACCCGCTCCATCCGCCCCTCCACTACCTACCGATGCAGAGTTTGCATCTATGGCCACCTTCACCGCGCTTAGGGGTGCACATAGGGTGCCAAGAAAGTTAGACCTTGAGTCCAAAACATAGTAATCGTGGAAAAGAGTGGAAAACCTTCATTGGATAGACATTCAAAACATAAAGTTCGACATACAATTCCAAATTAGATCATAGTTCAATCCTTTTGCTGTACACGTATCTTGATGCTTTTAAGACATAAAAGGCATTGCAAACATTAAGCATGTCCAAATCTTATAAGATCGTTACTTTAACAAGACTTCATATTATGGTTTACGAAAACAGAGAAAAGATAGAATCGCAGAGTTCCAATGGTTCTCAAAAAATAGATAAACAAGTGAAAGTCCATCTAAGGATTCTTCATTCACTAAAGTGTAACATATTTCTGTTAATAAATCAAAGGAAAGCTCTTCGAAATGAATTCATCGTGATGCTTAATGATTCTTCCTGAATCATTCACTAAAGTATCTTCATAACATCAGAAGAAAAGTGACGACTGCGTCCGTCAATAACAAATATCACAAAGTGAATTCTTTAAGCCTGCTATTTCCATTATCAAAGTCTACGCAACTTCAAAAGATGAAACTGTTGTCGGCTTATTTAAAAAGTCTAAATCATCGTAGCTGGAAGTCGTCAGAGTTGATGTAGGTAACAAAAAACAGAGCAAAGGATTTTATAGTTATCAAAATTCAAAGCACTTCAAATAAAATGGATCTAGAAGTGACGGTGCATAATTGAATCGAAATTGTACGAAATAGGAAGATCGTTACCACCAATAAGACAATCGCTAGACAAAACTTAATTAAAAAATCGATTTGTATATAGAAAATAAATCGATTGCCCAAGAAATGAAAAGTATGAGCAGAAGCATTGAAACACATACTATGCAGCTATTTTTACAAAAACTGTACCAGATTTTGAACGTCCGAAGGCAGCGAAGGATGCTCGAGATTGCAGTAGATTTATCATTGTCAGAACAGAAGCATTACAGAAGATTTTCCGTTTCCCATGGATAACTCTGCTCATGACATCCATATGATCATGTGCATACACCACGCATATATTCCTTCAATTGATTCTCTGCTGCACTTATTAGTCACTCCAATTTCCATTACCACATCAGATGCTTTCGAGGGCTCTTTAACCAAAATCTCCGCTCATCATCGTTCTTTGCTCATGCCCATCGACTTAAATTCCAAGAAAGCGGAGCGTGTAAGATTTATCATGAAGATTGCATTGGCGCCATGGACTACAGATTGCCCTTTGTGCTCGCCTTTTTGTTTGAGACCAGTTCACCAGTCCATCTTGCGCATATTGCAGTGCTCCTCGAATTGAATTCTTCTGTTATTGATGCCCATTCATAGTGTGAATTGAGATCCCTGCATAAGGTGCTGCTCTCTCTTTTCCCTGTGAGTTTTGATTTGATGACTCCAAGCAGTGCCTTCGAGCCTAGAATTGCCCGTCCTATCTCCTCCCGTACATGTCTTCAGCTCGGTGCTCCTTCAGCCTGCGATCCCTCCCAAGACAAAAAAAGAAAAACAGAATGATTCGAGTCCGTTGCCTCTCTCCTGAAATCCTCAGAGAAGGTGAAGCCCCACTGTCGTGGCTTGCCCTCCTCTTTTCTCTATCTGCCTCGAAAAATAGAAAAAAACCAAGAGAGCCTCCCTTCTCTATTCTATTTTTGTCTCTGCCACTGCCTCTTCAGATGTGAACCCCTAGCTGGCTCTCCTCGATGGCGAATCCCCCCCCTTTTCTGTGGCCACCGAAAAAAAACCCTCTAGCTGCCTCCTTACGAGCGAGAGAAAAAAAAAGCTTTTCCCTTTTTCTGCCATCGAGATAAAGGCCCCAATCACCTGTGAAGAGAATAGACCACACAATCTTTGCAGCAACAAAACAAAAGAAACTTCCTCCCTTCTGCACACAAAATGGAAACGACCCATTTGTCTGACCAATAAAATGGACAACCCTTTTCGCCTTGTTTTTCATAAAACTCCAATGCCTACCTTCCAAGATCGATCCGAAATATAGCATATATATGAGATTATTCCAAAGTTCACAAAATACTTGCACCAACACCACCGTTTTCACAATAATAGCACCATCTTGTTTCCTCTTGAAAATTTTCACCAAATCCTTTTGAGTGATTGTTTGGCTAATACCTGCTATACAAGCAGTAGTAATTGCTTTACTCCGAATAGGATGAACCCTAAGAACTGAAAAGTACTTGTGGTCTGCATCGTTGACGAGCTCCCCCATGGCTTCTCTTAAGTTCTTCAAATGCATCTTCATCAAGAGACACTCCTCCCACACTGCAACAAGCTTTTAAGCTACAACCGAAGGTAACACATTGGACAGAAGTCCTTCAAGCTCCCTTTTAGCACTACATTCTAGTGCTTCTTCTCATCATAACGCCCACTTTCTCCTCAAGGTACCTGCAATCAAGCATGTATTCTACACAACAAAAGCATATTAGTGCATAAAAATCAACAAGTTCATGAGCTAACATACTTCAAGTCCAAGCTTTCCACAGACAAGTGGCAGCCAAAACCCTAGCCGAGCTTAAGCTTCGATTTGACATACCTCATCGAGAGTCCACACATTCCCAACTCCCCACAACACAGACACATATTCCCATCTGAGCATCATGCTCTCTCGCCTCTCTTTTGTCCCCCCTCGAGCGAGGAAATTTTTTTTTTCTCATTCACTTTTTCACATATTTCTTTTCTTGTTTTTTTCCATTATTTTTTCACCTACTTACTCACACTTGCCGGCCTACGCTGAAGCTGGATGCGACTCGTGGACTCGACCACCCGATCGAGTTTGTTCCACCCATCTACCAACCCAACGCAGCACGCGACACACCGATGGCTAGCCCTATGCGAAACCGACGTCGGTTCGTGGCTTTGACCACCCGGCCAAAGTGGGTCCACCCACCTATCGGCCCACATAGGCGCGTAGCCACACTCACACATACACAAACATATATTTTTCTCATTTTCTTTTCATTCCCGAATCTCGAGAATTAGGAGACAAAAGAAAGGACTTTTTCCCAACCCAACCAATCACGACACACACACACATATATCCCCTCGTGGACATCCCAATGAGACATATCTCCTCTCTGCTGCCACTCAAGCCAAAATCCAGCCACTAATGCCATGGTCAACCCGTCCTCGCAAAACCCGCACATACTAATCACCTTGTCGACCTGAAACCACAAAAAGTGTCACTTTAGTTCCTAAGTGTACAACACACTTGGTCCATCCGTCCTCACATCTCTGACTCGCAATCCGCAAAGCAAACCCTAATTAGACTCAAGCCATCCTCACCAACATCCATTGCCTCGTCTATTTTTTCATCTCCAACCTCTGCCTCACAGAGATTCCACATGATTCGACAGCTTGCTGATATTGTCCTCTAGCCAGGCGATACGGTCTAGAAGGCCACCATTCATTACTACACCTCTTAATGCCTCGAGCTTCAAAGCTAAATCCCTTATCCCTTCTTCTTTTCGCTCATCACTGCCTTGGAGTCGAAAAATCTCATCATCCACTTGATGGAACCGAACCCACATTTTCTTCTTCTCCTCTTCTAAATGGCTCATCTTTCTTTCTATTTCCAAAGGAACCTCCTCGCTCCTCCCGACTTGGCCAGACAACTTTTCAACCTCTTCTCGAATCGACCTCTCCTCCCAGATTCTACTCATATTTTCTACATCCAGATCATCTACCTTTTTTGATAATTCATTCTTCATCCTTTCTAACTCTGCTCCGAACGCATCCAACCTATCCAACACCGCTTTCAGCTCTTCCTCCATTTTCCCCGTTCTCGGGTCCTCCACTTGTCCTCGCATCTCGTCATCTTTGCGATTCATCCACGTACCGAGCTTGCTACTCAGCCTTGCATTCTCTTTCTCTACCCGTCTCACTTTCTCATCACTCTCCGCTTGGGCACTTTTCATTCTTTCAAACTCCAGGTAGAACTCGTCACATGCCTTACCCGCTTGATCACTGTATCGACGGATTATGCTTTGTACCTTCTCGATTTCATGCTCCATCCCTTCGACTCTCCTCATTAGGTCATCCTCGTCTCTTGAGAGCTCTTCTTCGATCGCAACTCCAAAGCAGTCGGCTACCATCAAGCCGGATCTCAAGTCCCAGACCACGTTTTCACTCTCGGGCTTCACAAGATCTTGCCTCCAGCTTTTGTTTACTCTTTTCCACTCCTTGTTTTCATTTTTCAACATTCGTACTTGCTTTTCCAAAGTTCCTAGGACCTCGGCCATTTTCACTTGATTTTCCTCTAATTTCTCTATTTTGATCCTCTCGTTATCTCGCTCCACATGCAACCAATTGACTTGACATTCCAAGCTCTTCACAAGTTCTACCAAGTCTCGATCATGAGATCGAGTGTCCTTGCTTCCACTTGCTCTCGCAGTCTCCGTCGACGAAGTAACTCCACCCTTGTCAACTTCCACATACAAAGAGGATAAGCACCTATCTGGTTCATTCGTTGCGACCTTTAGGTCAATCACCTCTTTTGAGCCACACACGTGCTCGCATAGTCTCTTTTTCCCGCAGTCCTCACATGTGGGAACAAAATCCAACAGGGTGCATACACGAGGGCAATATTTGGCTATATGCCCAATCTGCTCGCAACACCAGCATCTCACATAATTTGATATCGGGCCAAATCGCCACCCTCGGTTCACATGATGTCTCATGGTCGGATGAGAATCTATCCATCTCCTATTTTGTCCCAAATTCGGTTGCCTCATATTGGCATTCTCCAAACCACATGCTGGCTTTTGTTGGGCCATTTCTTTAATGAAGGTTGAAGCAGATTTGGGATCGACTTGGCTGTGCCACACGATTGGGGCACCAAGCGAACTCGTAGCACTCTCAATGAGATGTGCTAAGCCAATTCCCGACAAACGCACCAAAATGTATGGGTCTTGAGCCCACGGAAAAGATGATTATACGAGACTTTATTTGGTTTAAACCCCTCGCAATCAGTTTACTTGGATTACCTAGAGCCCACAATTATCTCGCAATGGATTATTCCTATGGCTATGCACTAGCTCATAAGTTCCCGACAAACGCACCAAAATGTTTCCTCTCCTAACCCAAGGGAGAGTGCCTTTACACAATGATGTTTTACCCGACTTTCCTGATACTAGGTCAATTTTGTTTTCCCCTAAGTCCACAAGTTCACCCCAAAGTTTTGATGGAGGAGGCGAGAAAACACATGCGCAATTGGATATCCACCTCCAGTGGTCACTTCCTGTAACCTCCCTTTCTTCACTCAACCCCCTCCTTTCACGTCGGGTTCACTCTTGTGGTCCGGTTCTTGCGCGCTTAGGGGTGCACACAGGGTGCCAAGAAAGTTAGACCTTGAGTCCAAAACATAGTAATCGTGGAAAAGAGTGGAAAACCTTCATTGGATAGACATTTGTAGCTCAGCGATGAGTAGCACCTCCTTTAATGTCAATCCGGGAAGACGTGAGGATGGTATAAAGACCAAGAGCAAGTGGAAGCACAAGTGCGTGAGTGAGAAGCACACAAGCATGCACACACATACACGCACACGCGCACACACGGCAAGAAAAAAGAGAGTAAGACAATGGAATCACTTCTATTGCAACCAAGTTCTCATACAAGCTCAAACTACAAGAAGCTCTCCAAAAATGAGCTCTCTAGCTCTATTTATAGTTTTTGACTAGCTTTGGCCTTGTCCAGACCTAGTGTCCGGCCTAGTTAAAAATTAGGTTCCAGGGCTTATTTGAGGGCTCAAACGAGATCTAGAAATTATGAAAATTGGCAGGCAACTACTTCTAAGGCTCCCCAAGCTCGAGGACTCCTCGGCTTGTACAAAATGGAGCTACAAAAAGGTGAAATGATATTTACAAGGGTTTTTAGTGGTGAGAATCACTTAAAAATGATGTAAGGGTTTTGAAAAAAAATGAAGGGTTGCCTTAGTGCTAGATCTGCATGTGTGTCCGTACTTGCTTCTTCCCGTATACTGTCAACACTCTCCCCCCCCTAGCGTCTGTCGCCTCTGACAGACCTCTGCTCCACCGTTTGATCAATGTACTCTTGCAGGAGGTCGGTTGCCACTTCTTGTTCCTTGATGCGTAGTCCCCGAACCAAGTCTCTCTGGAGGGTCTCCCAATTGACTGCACCCGGCATATCAGGGTGTGGTGTGGTGTAGAGCTCTGAGTGCATGGTTTGTTCACACGCGAATAGATGTAGCAGGTGGGTTGGGCGTGGTGCGAACACTTCGGAGTGTGACTCCCAAAACCCCGTGGTGAACATATCATCAAAGGTTTGCTTGTAGCAGGCAAGGAGATATCTTATTCGTGCATGCCATGCGTATGCTACTCGAATGCTAGGGGTCGTGCTCATGTCATATAGCAAATCATAATTACCGTTGATGAAGCCCGGGATTGAAGGCTGGATGTTACGTACATTTCGAAAGGTCTTTAGGACCACTTGCATCATGTCCAAAATTTTGAGCATCATTTGAGCGGCGACATCCGGCATGGGGTGGAGGCGTGGCATCCAATGTCTAATGGTGGCTATCATGTATGATACTGTAGGTGTGCCGGTTGGGGGTGCGATTGCGGGGTAATTGAGCCATTCTTTACAATTTGTGTTGTTCTGAACCTTGATGGCGAAGGCCTTCCATGATCTTCTTCTTTGTACTGGCCCATAACAGGGGTTATACTTCAAATGCATGGGAGCGTGATCCCATGTTCTCAGCATTTCCGGGTATGTTTCCAGTAATCTTTGCCTCCAAGTAGGTTGAAAAATCGCCCCTTTCCTGGCTGCCTCTGGTATATCTTCTGGTTCGAACTGGGTGGTGAAGGTAGGGCACTTTTTGGTGACTCTTCTGATCTCTGCGTTGTAGTCGGCCAACAATACAAAATAAGGTTTGTATTGTAACTCGGAGCTAGTTATCAGCCGCCTAGGAGCCAAGTTCGAGAAATATTCAGACTTGAGTATGGTCTCCTCTATGGCTTTCATGGCTAGCATCTGAGTTGCAACACGCTCTTCGTGAGTGTGACCCATCTCCTCTACCTGCTTCATCCATGCGGACGGGGGTTCCTCATATGTATCCTGTCCCTCTTCAGTGATCCTGCCACCTGGAAGAGGTTGTGGCTCATAATTATCTTCGAATGTTTCTTCCACCGGAATAACAATAGTCTCCTCTTCACTTGGCTGATCAGGTGGGGAGGGGGGTCGTTCATATTGTAGCAACTTAATTTTTAACTCGGCCACCTGCTGACGTAGCTCTAGTACTTCACTGGCTACTGATAATTCCGGCTCTGGTGAGGTTGCAGCGTTGGCCATCTCTTTAGGTTCTTGTTGGTGTGGTGCAGGCACTTGGGCTTTCTGTAGGTCTTTGACTTGGTCAGCAAGCTGATCATGAGCTTCTAGGAGAGTGGCATAGGTTTCTAATATGTGTTGTATATTCTCTGAGGGGATGGCTTGGAATTTAGCCGGGTCAATGGGTGTGCCTGGAGTATTTTCCATAGCTGCTTCGAGGTTGTCTTGATTTTGTTGCTGTAGTCTTTTGTTTTCTTCTTGAGCAGCCGCTAAATGGCGTCGGAGTAGAGCCATGTTTCGTTGTAGTCTAGCGTTACCGGCTAGCTGATCTCTAAGTTGTTCTTCCGTTGCCCTACTCTTCTCTGTATGTGTGGACTCGAGCTCCACCTGATATTGTTGGAGGGTGGTCACCTCCTGCTGTAACTCCGTATTAGACAACTCCAAGGCAGTGACACGTGCCTGGAGGTGGGATGACAATGTACAGAGCTCCTTATTGTTTTCTTCTAATAACCTGTATTCCTGTTTAAGTTGGGCAGCAGCTTCGAGCATGGTGTTGAGTGCATGACTAAATGAGGTGGGTGCAGGGGTGAGGGTGGAAGATGCAAGGGGTCGGGAGATGGGAAAGGGAAAAGTGGATGTTGTGCCTACAGTGCTTGGAAATGGCGACGTGAGTGAAATGACACGTGGTGATGTAGGACTAACAGTGGTGGTGGGTGATCTTGTGGATGGTGAGATGTCCATGGGATCGGACGTGAGAGTGTGTGATTCCTGCACTGTGAATACATGAATGGTGGGTGGTGTGATAGTGGTGGCAGTGAATGTGGGGGAGTGGGGTTGGGAAAGGGACTTTTTATTATAATTATCCACCTGTTGGAGTATATTTACAAGGTTTGTCTAGAATGAGGGTTGTGTGACTTGGGTTGAGTGTGAGGCAGTTACTAGGGGAGTGGTGGATAGGGTTTGGGTGTGGATGGATGGAAAAGGCTGGGATAAGGTCTGGCTAGTGGCAAGTGGTTGTCCAAGGGTGGGGAGATAGGAAGGGTGACCTATTATGGTTTGATCGGTGGCCGGATGACCGGTGTGAGGTTCAAAAATTTGGGTGGAAGTGCTGGATGTGGTTTAAGGGAAGGATGTAAAAACGGAGGTGTGTACAATGGGTTCATGATGGGTGGATATCGGTTGTTCAGAAGGGATAGTGGAGAAGGGTTCTGAAGGGTGGATGGAAGGTGGCGGTGGAGATGGTACGTGTGTAATTACCTCTTGTTCGTTAGTGGGACTTGGGCTCGTCATGTGAACATCCTCTGAAATTATAGTAGGCAAGGCGGTAGAGGCTTCCATTTGAATCATTTTCCCGCGTCGTGGCCGTGTATCAATCCTTCGTTGATCATAGATAGGGTTTTCCTGATAGACCATTGTCCTCAATGCTTCCCCGATCCCACATGTCTCTGCCAATAGATTCAATGATTCCACAAAATGTGAGTCGACATTTTCGGTTTGAAGCATCTGGTTCACTAGAGCTCTATTCGCCTCTTCTGTCATCTTATGTCTTCTCTGTACCTGCTTGATGGTCTTGTACAGCCGTCTGAGTTGTGCCGTGTAGGGAGGGGCCTCCTCTTCACTGTCTTCTGGGTCATTTCTTTGTGCACCTTCCTGAACTTGTGTGTTTGGGTCAAGAGGATGTTGTGCCACTTCTTCCCCATGTACTCTGCTCGTCTCGCCCCGTGGCTGTTCTCTTTGGATTGATGCACCCGGATCAACATTGTCAGGGGAATCTTCACTGTCTGATAGGGGGACCGTCTGCAGGAATCTTTCAAAATCGAAGTTTGGATCTTCTGTGAAGGTGGCCATAGATGCAAACTCTACATCGGTAGGTAGTGGAGGGGCGGATGGAACGGGTTGTACCACCTCCCTAGCTTGAACTCCTTGAAGATGGATCGTGAAAGGTGTGACCTGAGCTTCTGGTCGGGGAGAAGCTTCGGTCGTGGCTTCTTGAGGGATCGTTACCTGGGAGAGCGATCCACGCATTCGTTTTGCAGGCTGGCTCCCTGACTTCCGCCCTTTGAACAGCTCCAGTTGTGCATACTTTAGGGCTCGGGCAACTGGCACATCATATGCAAGACATCTGTAGATGATTCTTGTAAGCGCACAACAGCCATGTAGAGTAGGCTTCCTCACACCCCGCTTACCTGCCTCATACACTTGGTCTAAGATCCACACCGGCATCTTAATGGGCAAGCTTCTAGTCTCTGCTAGATATAGCCCATACCATATTTTCTTGTGAGGTTGAGTGAAACGGTCCTGAGCGGGAAATGTGAAGTGTTGGAGGCACATCCGCAAAGGTATGGCGATGTTGGGGGTGAGGGCGCACATTTCTTTTAGTTTCTTGATTCTATTGCTTTTCATCGACTCCGGTATCAAGGGGTCGCGGTCAGAAGGTACATGCGTGCCATACATCTGAAGTGCTTCCCTGATTAAAGTCACATTCAATTCGAACTTCCTCATTTCCTCCAGATTTGACAAGGAGGGCACCCAGAATGTGCCTGAATGATCCTTATCCCCTGTCGGCTTCAGCGTGGCAATTAGGTAGTAGCACCTGAGGAAATCTGGTTTAGGCAGAGCTGCACTGAAATAAGTTTGTAATCTTGCTTTTTGCCAGATATCTTGAAGTGGAGCTGCATTTTGCAATGCTTCGAATTCTCGTGAGAAGAATTGGAAGGTCCACCACACTCCTCCACATTCCAACTTGGACTCCCAGATATGATCTGCGTCCCCCAAATCTCCTGGCATCTCGTTGAACCAGTGAGAATGCCCCTTTACTCTTTCGGTTAGGCCATTTGGTGGATCTGGAATAGGAATCCTCCGCACATTCACGAACTCCTCAGGTCGAGCTGTTGGGGGGGCCTCCACCGGCATGGCATCCCAATTGATTGGAGCACCAGATCCTGCCTGAGAGCTTGTGCCTGCCGCTGTTGCCATGAGAGTAGGTTGCTTATCTGCTGGAAGACGAAAGGTACATTAGTGTTGCATAGGAAACAAGCTATAATGGTGTTCCCTTCACAATACTAACATGACAATCCCGGAGGTCAGTAGTTAGTGGTGAAGTGTTTGTGATAGGTGTGAGTGGTGATTAGAGGTCAGAGTCATCCTAGATGCATACTTTGGTTATGCAATGGCTCAGAATGCTCCTATGATAGAGTAGACGGATTTACAGAATTGGGTCAGGGGGATTAGTACACAGTTTAATTCTCCACACTTTGATAGAGGAGTCGTAGCTCTTAGAGCTAAAGACAGGTGAAGATTTCTGGATGAGAGTGTGATGTATTTGGGACCTTTTGGGTACCCATTTCCAGATATTCCTAGGGTTGATGGGAGTGGGGACAGTGAGAGGTGTAGGTATCTTTTCATTTTCTGAGTTGTTGGTCATGAGTGCTTGTGAAAGTTGCTTCATCCTAGTGCCTGAAGGTGAAGTAATTTGGGCTTGTAAGCAGGCCTTGGGCACCCATATCTGTCTAGCATTAGGGGTAGCCTTCATTGACCGCTTAGGGACCCAAATAGAAATGGTATGCCTAGGGGTTATCCTAGGGGGCTTCTTCACTTCGTTCCTTGACGGTGAGGCTCGTTTCTTGTCTTCTTGAGAGTCTGCTATTAGAGTTGTGGATTTCCCATCCTTGCGTATCCAGATCTACTTCGCGCCCCGAGGTGCTCTGTGTTGCACGGGTTGGCGCTCCTGCCTCTTGATCAGCAGCCTCCTTCGTGTAGAGTGATGTTCGGTCTGCTCGTTTAGAATCTTCTTTGGATCAGTTAGGAACTCCTTCTTGGCTCCTGAACCTTCAGTAAGATTGACATTCCTCTGCACCATAGAAGTTTGGACAAGCACAACATTGTTATCTTCATGTGGATTCCTGGAGGGACCAGGAGTTGGTGCCTGTTCTATTGGTTTGAGTGCTTGATTTTCTAATTCAATCGTGAGACGGCTTTGGCCTACCCAAGCCTGAAGAAGTCCACTTCTTAGGTTGAGGTTGACTGCGTGATCATAGATCCAGTCTTGGCCTAAGACAAGAGGTTCGGTCAGATCCTCGTCTTCACACACTAGCACTTTTGCTGGCATGAGGACCTCTTGTATGTAGAGGGGAAGATCCACCTCTCCCATACAAGGGGTTTCAACACCTCCTAATCCTATCAGATATGCTTCTAGGGGTTTTACCTCCAATTGCAGCTGCTGGCAATAAGAAAGCCGAACTGCACTTGTGGCTACTCCTGAATCAATTAAAGCCCTCACGCTTCTTGTGTTGTCTCTTTGTCCTATTTCTAGGGTCACAAAAGGTCGTCGGTCCACTATCTTATGGGTACGTTCACCTGAAGCCTCACACATGGCCATGTGATAGCCTGGAGACTCTTGAGTGTCAGTCACAGGCTGATCCCTCCCTTGTCTCCTCAACTTCATTCGTCTGATACGCTCTAAGGCCTCTGCCTGTGCTTCTTCTCGAATTCGTTTTTCCTCCTCTTTACGTTGCTTAGCAGTATTGAGTCGACTTAGCATTTCCTCCGTGAGGGGTTCCTGATACAGCTTGACTCTGCATCCGCTAATATAGTTTGGGAGAACATCCCCCTCTAAAGTGGCTAGTTGTACTGCCCCACTCGTGGAGATCCTATTGATGATCATAGGTCCGTAGCCTCTCTTTTCTAGCTTCCTTGCGTGTTGTTTCAATGTGTAGACTAAAACTAGATCTCCTGCTTTCAAGCCCTTACCCTTCACATGGGCATCAAAGTATGCCTTTTGCCGTTTCTTTGCAGCATAGATGCCTGCTGCTTCTCGTAACCTCACCTCACCTAAACGTTCTAGATCAAAGATCCTAGAGGACAACTCATGTCCATTCCACTCATGCTCTTGTGCTACTCTTAAAGCTGGAATTAGGAAATCTAATGGTAGCACCGCATTCTGTCCGAAGACCATCTGAAATGGGATGGCATTGAGTACCGTTTTGTAAGCAACTCGGTATGCCCAAACAGCGTGATGAAGTTGTTTGTCCCAATCCGAGCGTTTATTATTTACAAGTTTCGTCAATACGTTACATAGGACCTTATTCGTGCTCTCGGCTTGTCCGTTAGCTTGTGGGTGATAGGGGGCAGACTTCTTATGTGTCACCATGAATTCTTGAAGGAGATTTTCAATGAACTCCTTCAAGAAGTGCGTACCTCTATCACTAACCAACTCTATTGGTAACCCATATCTAGTGAACACATTTTTGAATAAGAACTTAGCCGTCGTTTGAGCATCATTCTTTGTCGTGGCTTTTACTTCCACCCACTTTGTAAGGTAATCTGTGGCTACAATAATATATTCTGCATGGGAGTTTCTAGCTGGGGGGTTGATGGGACCTACAAAGTCTATACCCCACTTTGAAAATGCACGTCCTCCCATCATTGGCCTTAAAGGCATTTCATCTTTTCTCATCGGATATTGGGCACGTTGGCATGTGTCACATTTCTTCACATAAGTATGTGCATCCATATGAAGAGTGGGCCACCAAAGTCCTGAGAATAGAATGGTCTTAATTACTCTGTCAGGCCCAAAGTGTCCACCTGCAGCACCGCTGTGTGCAGCTTCTAAGACTTTCAAATAGTCTGATTCATGAATGCACAGTCTTAGGTAACCATCCTTGCCTCTTCGATATAGGTTGTCTCCTACTAAGGCATAGTCTTGAGCCTCTCGCTCCATGCTCCGTTTTCTTGCAAGACTAGCCTGATTGGGTAATGTTCCTGATCTCATGAACTCGACCAATGGAGCACTCCAATCTGGGATTAATGACACGTGATAAAGAGTGGCATGTTCCACTGGGGGCCTCTTCTGGCACACTGGACAATTGTGGATCCACTCTTGTATTTCTTTGTCCATGCTAGGCCAATACACTCCTAAGTGTCTTAGATTCTGCAATGTTCGTTGTTTAGAGTAGTGATTTTCTAGCAATCCCTCATGGGCTTGTTGCAACCAACTAGTATGTTCGTCGTCCTCGACACAACAAGCTAATACGCCCTTGGTGTCTTGCTTGTACATACTTCCGGCCAATATTTGATACTTTAGTGATTTTACGATTTCCTCTTTGCTTGTTTTAACATTTTTATTTGCAGGCCCGAAGGTTAGGACTGGTACCAACTTATTTGCCCATTTAGGAACAACTTCTAAGTTGAACAAATAAGCATCGGGCAATTCATCAGACACTCCTTGCGGTGGCTCTCCTGAAGTGATGCGAGAAAGATGGTTTGCCCTAAGATGGGTTCTACCTTTCCTGACAACAACTTCAAAGTCGTATTCCATTAGTAAGAGGAACCATCTTACTAAGCGGCCTGTATTGCAAGGTTTATTGACCAAATATAGTAAAGCTTGATGATCAGTGAAAAACTTGAACTTATTGGCCAATAAATAGTGTCTAAACTTCTTCACAGCATATACCATGCCTAAGCCTTCTCTTTCCATTGTGGTATAATTTCGTTCAGCTGCATTTAATTGCCTACTAGCATATGCTATCGGCAAAGCTAGGTTTCCTTCACCTGTGGGTTGTGCTAGCACACATCCTATTGCATGATTGGAGGCATCTACATGGACATGAAAGGGTTTGCTCCAATCCGGAGTAGTCAATATTGGTGCTGTGCACAAACGTCTTTTCAGCTCGTTGAAGGAATTCTCGCATTCCTCATTCCACTCAAAATTTGTTAACAACCCATAAAGAGGTTTAGCTATGATGGCATAAATGTGGATAAACCTACGGTAGTATCCACAATGGCCCATAAAGGCTTGTACCTCTTTAACATTCCGTGGTCTGGGCAGCTCTGCTATTGCTCTTACTTTGTCTTCATCTGTTGAAATTCCATTCTTAGAAACAATGTGACCTAGGATCTTACCTTGTCGTACCATGAACACACACTTCTCTGGGTTCAGACACACTCGATAATCTCTACACTTATTGAAGATTTGTCTGAGCTCAGGGATGTGGTAACTTCTTTCTTGGGAATGAGCACATAAATCATCCACATATACTTCTAAGCTCTTTCGCAAGAACTCTTTGAAGACATGACACATGAGCCTTTGGAATGTTGCAGGTGCATTGGTGAGCCCAAATGGCATCACACGAAATGCAAAGATTCCCCATTCTGTGGCAAAGGCCGTTTTGTGTTGATCTTCGGGGGCAATGGCTACTTGGTTGTAACCTGAAAATCCATCAAGGAAGCTGTAAACTTCCTTGCCTGCAACACGCTCCAATAGATGTTTGGTGATTGGAAGTGGATAACTATCTCTGATCGTAGCGGCATTAACTTTTTTAAGGTTAATGCACACTTGCAATTTCCCATTCTTCTTGGGCACCACTACAATGGGGGACACCCATTCAGTGTGCTCAATCTCATAGATGAATCCAGCTTCAATCAGCCTGTCAATTTCCTCTTTTATTTTGGCTGCATAATTGTCATTATATGTGTAGGGCTTTTGTTTGGTGGGCTTGGCATCAGCGGTCATCGGAATCGTATGAGAGCAAATCTCTGGATCTACTCCTTTCAAGTCTCTATAGTGCCATGCGAACACATCCCTATATTCCCTTAATAGAGCTACAAGCTCTGCTTCTTCTTTGGCACTTAGGTCATCTCCTATGTACGTACATCGTTCTTCGTTCCCTTCAATGGTCACTACAATTTTTTTGGTCTTTTCTTTATTGTCATATGCTTCTCCTATAATGGCCTCTCTCTTAGGCATTCGTACCAAAATTTTCCGGTCTTCCACTTCATATTTCTTGAAATTTTCTGGTACTTCAAACAATGATTCTTCCTCTTCTTGTTTCACTGCTTTTCTTTTCTTTTTCCTTTGACCCCCTTCACTTCCTTCCTTAGAATTTATCGTTTTAATACTTGTGAGGGGTTCTTCTTCTTTTTGGGTTAATACTCCTATATCTTCTAAATAGTGTTCCTCTGAGTCAAAGTAGGTATCCATCACAATGGATTCTAGATCATCGTCATTCTCTTCTTCTTCTATGAACTCACTAGGATCACACTCTTCCAACAAGGGCTGACACATGAACACTGAAATATCATAACCCTCCTCATCACAATGAGGTGTCCATTGTTTTTCATTGACTGCAATGTCCATGGTAGCTAAGATTTCTGCCCAACCATGAGGCTCAAATTCCTCATCTCGAAATATCATCGGTGTATAGGCTGGGTCTTTTATTGGTCTATCTCCTGGGGGAGTTCCTTCTTCTCTCGCTTTTAGGCGCTTTTCCTCTTCCTCCGCGACCTTGCACATCCACAAGTGAGTATCTTCATGCAGCCAGGATGGTTCAGGTGAACTTCCAGAATGCACGGAGATAGAATCTTCTTTCGCTTTGTGGATAGGATTCCACTGTAGGGGTGGTACATCTCTGAAGGTGTAATCCTTCAGATTGACCTTGGTGGTGACCCCTAAGTGCTGTAAGTACAAGGAGTTGGTTCCCCAATCCTGTACTATTTGCAATTGCCGTAGGAAGGGTCTTCCTAGGATCATCTCGTAAACATTATTCTTCTCAAAGTCACATATAGCAAATGTATGTTCAAACTCTACACCACAAGTGGTTAGAGTTATCCCTTCAAGCAATCCGAGAGGTCTTTCAAAATGACCATCTGCCATTTGAAGTTTCATTCTCGTTGGTCTTAAGGTGGGTTTGCCCCATCGCTTCCACAAGGAGGTGGTCGCAATAGCAACACCAACACCCGAATCCACAATTGCTTTGGTTGTGTAACCTTGATAGGTGATCGAAAGATAAGTGTTACCTTCTTCACCTTCGCTCATGTCCCCTATCTTGTCGAGAGGTATCTCTGGAACTTTTTGCTTAGAGCCTACTTTTGGTATATTGGATTCAAGTTCTGGAACCTGATCCTTCACATGATTCCAGAGCTCCGGTTTTGCCTTGAGGAGCTCCTCTATAGTGAGATGACATTGAACCTTAGTGTTCTTCACAACATCAGTGTTTCTTGGAATCACTGAGTCTTCATTTCTTACCAATATTGTGGGGGCTCTGATCTGGAGAGATTCAGATTCCCATCGGCCTGTGAAATGAGGCAACTCTTGTAAAGAATTAGATTCAAAATCTAATCTCTCATCCTCTTGTTGCTCTGTTTGATCTCCATAGATAGACGGAATGTCTTGGGGAAATTGATCATGAAGATCATCAATCTCAGGAATAGGAGGGGAATCACCCTTCTCCTTGGCCCATTTCTCTTCTTGTATTTCCCACAAGAACTCTTGAGAGTACTGTTGAATTGAAGGAGGTATTCCAGCATCCGTGGAATTAGGAACATAAGCTCCCCTTGGTGGTGAGCTTCCTCTTTCAACAACTGGTTGAGCCTGTGGAGGTAAAGAAACTTGTGATTTGTTTACCAACTGCTCTAATCTTTCTAGTAAGCCTTGGAAATGCAAATCCGGCTTGACAGAGTTTGTCTGATTGAACTTTTGACTAGTCTCAAGTATAGCTTGAGCTTGTTCTACCATTTTCATGCACATTTTCATCCGTTCAATCTCTAAATCTGCTCTAGGGTAACTCTTGTCTAGGTTTGCAGCTGTTGGCCCTTCTTGAAGTCGAGCCTGGTAGGCCTTGAACATCATGTCCAAGCCTTCAGGAGTGGGGTCAGCTAATACTGATCCTACTCGGGGTGGTGGGTGGGTTACGTGGGGTGTATTAGAGGGTGGAGGAATGGAGGGTGATGGGGATGGTAGTGGTGGAAGTGTGTGGGAGTGCGGTTGAGATGTGATCTCTGTGATTTTTGCCTTGGTTTCTCTCAGGCTTTCTTCAAGTTCGTTTATCTTTTTTGCCCATTGCCTCTTCATTCTTTCACGACTATCCTTCAAGGCTCTAGTCCTCTTTTTGGTTATGCTCTCTGTTTCACTCACCTCGGGGCTCTTTTCCGGACCAACACCTTGGTGTTGTTGAAGTGCCTGGGCTCTTGTGATCACCTGCACAGGTGCAGTGGAAGTCACACTCCCTGTGGAGTCTACAACTAACCCAACAACATTGATAGGAGTGATTTTAGGCATGTTATTAGGGTTCTTTGGGCAATCTCGTAGGAGATGTTCTTTCCCGCAGTCTTGACAGAAACCCTGAATGGTTACTGGTTGAGGTTGTGTAGGGACAGGCAGTGGACAATCACGTATAAGGTGATCTCCCTGACATCTGAAGCATGGTCCTCTAGGAAATGGGGGTCGTACCTGCCTAGGTTGAGGTCTAGAGTTGGGGTTTGTGTACATGACATTAGCATACTCAGGTTCCCCACTATTTTCACTTGGGTCCTCATAATAGTATGACTCGTTATGCTCGGGTGACTGCATGTAGTAAGCCTGTGGGCTATCCATATGTGTGGAGTCAAAACTATGGTCACTTGGATCACTGTCTGATAGCAATGGGGTGACTGGGACTATGGCTCTATTTGGATTTTCTTCAGTAGATGCATATTTCACTGGGATCACATTGGTGGGAGCAGGGGGTTGCTGTACTAGGACTGGTTGAGGTCTCTGCTGCCCTTGGTAAGGTGGCTGATAAGTTTGCTGTGGTCTGTTGTATTGTTGTGGTGGGTACTGATTCTGGTATCTACCATGTTGTGGATATGGCTGAGGATAATTTTGCCTAACAGTTTGTTTGTTATATGGGCAGTCTTGTGCAGTGTGGTTGGTGTACCTGCGCTCTATGGTGCAGTACTGGCTACTAGGATTCGCCTGGGGTTGGGACATAATGGGACATACACTTGCCATATGTTCACCGCCACAATTGTAACACCGCTTAACTAGGGCAAATCTCGGAATTTGCTTGTTAGAGACACCTAGTTTTTGGGCTACCTTCTCTGCAAGTTCCTCGATGGATGTGGATTGACCAGATGTCAGGTTACTAGAGCTATCAGAATCCTTATAGATTTTTGATAGTTCTAATTCCTCACCTAGATTGTCCTCAATGTCTATGCACATGCGCACGCACTCTTCTATCGTTCTGGGGTCCTTCAGGTACACATATGACCTGAGCTTAGTGCTCAACAATCCATCTAGGAACAAGGCCACTTGTTTGGCTGGTGTGGGTAACTCCGGCATCGGGCATCTCTCCAGGTACTGTCTAAATCTTCTTCCAGCTAGTCTGACCGTCTCTTGAGGTGTTTGTTTGAAGCTATGAATTAGTGAGGAGGTGTTATGCCTGATTCCACTCTTAGAAAACTCAACAATAAATGCCTCCAAGAGCTGGTCTATGTTTCTGAAATGCCTCTCATTTAGTGGTTGAAACCACGTAAGGGCAGTGTTCCTAAGGGTTAGACCAAAAGCATTATATTGTGTGAATAGGTCCTCTACCTGTTCAGCTTTCAATACCTGCCGAAATTCTGCCACATGGTCATAAGGGTCTCCCATGCCATCAAAGTAATTCTTCATGGACTTCACCAGTTGAGTTGGTCGCAGGGTCCTAGTGTGTTCTCTCGGCCTCGGCAAAGGAAAATCGTCAGTATTCCTTTGATTCCATGGGGTTCTATGTCTCTCAGGTTCCACTCGATTCCTTTCTGATCCCGTTCTTTCTCTTCCCAGGGAGTTGGCAAAACTTACCTCAGGTTTGTCTCTACTTCTATCTCTTTGAGCTCCATGAGCTCGGGAGGTCCCAGCTCCTTGGTGACCAAAGGACACATTAGACCTTGGTTGGGGAAAAACAAATTCACCCTTCCATGTGTAGGCATGTCTGCCATGCTCAGTGACCATGAAGATTCTCTCTGATGCATTGTCTAGGTAGGTTACTTGGCCTGGGCTATCAGGGTCTTTAAACTCATAGATTGTGAGGGCACTCACTTCCTGAGGTTGAGCAGATTTATATCTCCAAAAAGCCTCATCGGTTTCTCGGTTTAAAAGCAGGTCTATGCTTTTATTATCCTATGGAATCCACTCTGGAGTCATGATTCTGGTCAAGACAGATTTACCACGGGGGGTTCTTGGCTCTCTCTCTAAGTTCCCTTGCTCTATATCACCCATGTCGGTCTCAGCAATCACATTTCCAAACTCATCAGTTCTATCAGGAAGAGTGGTGACTACATATATAGTCCCCTCTTTATCTAGGTATGCTCCATTCTCAAACTTGACTATTGGGTGGTCTAATCCATGGGGTTGATCGGGGTTCTTAATCTGGACCACCGATCTTCTCAGGCCATCTTCATAGATGCGAGCACCTAGGCGATTAGTCCTGATGTATTCCAGTTGAGTCTTGTATGGTCCTTCTGGCTTTTCTAGATAAGCCAACCCTGAACTACCTACTGGTCTCTCCATGTGATAGGACATCTCAGAATCACTTGTTTCTGATCTGGGAGTGTATGGGTAATCACTCAACTGCTGGGCCCAAGACCTGGCAGTGTGATTGACACTAGCTTTAGAAGATCTGAGGCTTTGTCTATCTCGATCTAAGTGTCTGCCTGATCTAAGGTTCATATGCCTGATTTATCTACCCCCTTGGACCAAAGCACACTCTCGTCGCAGGTTAATTTGCACGAATCACTTTGTTCTTTTGAGTTGAATATTATGTTTATGATCTTGTCTGAAATCGCGTCGTCAGGAGTACTTAAGTGAATTTCGCACTTGATAAGTGATCGACTCCAGTTTACCTTTTGTCCCTTAGGGTTTTCGCACTTAAGACCTACTTAACTCTTGCACTTGGTTGATTAATACTCTTGGACTTGATTCGTGCCTAACATTGCCCTAATTAGTTACCACACCTAAGTCGTACTTAGCCTAGGCTAGGAATTGACAAAGGAGGGTTGAGAGATCTTCCAACCTCAATTAGCTGGTTGACCTGACTGCTACACAAGCCTAGGAAGCCTTCTCCCAAGCTTGGTACTCACCCTTGCTAGCTTGCTTTGGATTGCCTTGAGTGCACACGATGTTCCTGCAAAAGCTCACCAGTCAGTATAGCTCAATTACCACAAGTATTTGAAAGTCACACATCAATATTTTCAATCCCCCTGGAGTAACTCACTGTACCCCTTCAACCTTAGGACCACCTAGTTCCACCCAAAGGTCAACTTAAAAATGCATGTTCTACAACTCCGCGTATGATTCTTACAAAAACCAGTCGAGGTCGTGAGGTGTCGCGATAGGTCGTGAGGTGTCGCGATAGGTCGTGAGGTGTCGCGATAGGTCGTGAGGTGTCGCGATAGGTCATGAGGTGTCGTGATAGCTCGGGATATGGTGAATTTTTCTGTTCTGTCTAGTGATCCTGGGAGCTCTAGGCCTGCGCAGTGTCGTGGTGCACTCAGAATCGTGATTGGGTGAAATTTTTGGAGTGTTGCGATAGCTCGAGCTCAATGCCTCGGGGACTGTGCAGACAAATTCTGTACCTGCTGAGCTTGCTGGAGATGATGATGGAGCTGCCACTTGCAAGAAACATGCAAAAAACACACAAAGACAAGCACACACACTCGCTCTCTCTCAAACTCGCACACAACAAATGAGGGAATGATAAGGAAGAGGGAATATGTAGTGGAGAAGGAGGTGGAGGTGGAGATGGAGAAGGAGGTGAAGATGAAGATGGAGATGGAGAAAAATCAGAAATTTACCTACTACTTACCATTCCAACGCGTCCTCTCTACATCTTACCATCACACGCTCGTCCTCAAAGCTCGATCCCCGGCAATGGTGCCAAAATTTGGTGTAGCTCAGTGATGAGTAGCACCTCCTTTAATGTCAATCCGGGAAGACGTGAGGATGGTATGAAGACCAAGAGCAAGTGGAAGCACAAGTGCGTGAGTGAGAAGCACACAAGCATGCACACACATACACGCACACGTGCACACACGGCAAGAACAAAGAGAGTAAGACAAAGGAATCACTTCTATTGCAACCAAGTTCTCATACAAGCTCAAACTACAAGAAGCTCTCCAAAAATGAGCTCTCTAGCTCTATTTATAGTTTTTGACTAGCTTTGGCCCTGTCCAGACCTAGTGTCCGGCCTAGTTAAAAATTAGGTTCCAGGGCTTATTTGAGGGCTCAAACGAGATCTAAAAATTATGAAAATTGGCAGGCGACTACTTCTAAGGCTCCCCAAGCTCGAGGACTCCTCGGCTTGTACAAAATGGAGCTACAAAAAGGTGAAATGATATTTACAAGGGTTTTTAGTGGTGAGAATCACTTAAAAATGATGTAAGGGTTTTGAAAAAAAATGAAGGGTTGCCTTAGTGCTAGATCTGCATGTGTGTCCGTACTTGCTTCTTCCCGTATACTGTCAACAACATTCAAAACATAAAGTTCGACATACAATTCCAAATTAGATCATAGTTCAATCCTTTTGCTGTACACGTATCTTGATGCTTTTAAGACATAAAAGGCATGGCAAACATTAAGCATGTCCAAATCTTATAAGATCGTTACTACAGAAGTTTAACAAGACTTCATATTATGGTTTACGAAAACAGAGAAAAGATAGAATCGTAGAGTTCCAATGGTTCTCAAAAAATAGATAAACAAGTGAAAGTCCATCTAAGGATTCTTCATTCACTAAAGTGTAACATATTTCTGTTAATAAATCAAAGGAAAGCTCTTCGAAATGAATTCATCGTGATGCTTAATGATTCTTCCTGAATCATTTACTAAAGTATCTTCATAACATCAGAAGAAAAGTGACGACTGCGTCCGTCAATAACAAATATCACAAAGTGAATTCTTTAAGCCTGCTATTTCCATTATCAAAGTCTACGCAACTTCAAAAGATGAAACTGTTGTCGGCTTATTTAAAAAGTCTAAATCATCGTAGCTGGAAGTTGTCAGAGTTGATGTAGGTAACAAAAAACAGAGCAAAGGATTTCATAGTTATCAAAATTCAAAGCACTTCAAATAAAATGGATCTAGAAGTGACGGTGCATAATTGAATCGAAATTGTACGAAATAGGAAGATCGTTACCACCAATAAGATAATCGCTAGACAGTACTTAATTAAAAAATCGATTTGTATATAGAAAATAAATCGATTGCCCAAGAAATGAAAAGTATGAGCAGAAGCATTGAAACACATACTATGCAGCTGTTTTTACAAAAACTGTACCAGATTTTGAACGTCCGAAGGCAGCAAAGGATGCTCGAGATTGCAGTAGATTTATCATTGTCAGAACAGAAGCATTACAGAAGATTTTCCGTTTCCCATGGATAACTCTGCTCATGACATCCATATGATCATGTGCATACACCACGCATATATTCCTTCAATTGATTCTCTGCTGCACTTATTAGTCACTCCAATTTCCATTACCACATCAGATGCTTTCGAGGGCTCTTTAACCAAAATCTCCGCTCATCATCGTTCTTTGCTCATGCCCATCGACTTAAATTCCAAGAAAGCGGAGCGTGTAAGATTTATCATGAAGATTGCATTGGCGCCCTTTGTGCTCGCCTTTTTGTTTGAGACCAGTTCACCAGTCCATCTTGCGCATATTGCAGTGCTCCTCGAATTGAATTCTTCTGTTATTGATGCCCATTCATAGTGTGAATTGAGATCCCTGCATAAGGCGCTGCTCTCTCTTTTCCCTGTGAGTTTCGATTTGATGACTCCAAGCAGTGCCTTCGAGCCTAGAATTGCCCATCCTATCTCCTCCCGTACATGTCTTCAGCTCGGTGCTCCTTCAGCCTGCAATCCCTCCCAAGACAAAAAAAGAAAAACAGAATGATTCGAGTCCGTTGCCTCTCTCCTGAAATCCTCAGAGAAGGTGAAGCCCCACTGTCGTGGCTTGCCCTCCTCTTTTCTCTATCTGCCTCGAAAAATAGAAAAAAAACCAAGAGAGCCTCCCTTCTCTATTCCGTTTTTGTCTCTGCCACTGCCTCTTCAAATGTGAACCCCCAGCTGGCTCTCCTCGATGGCGGATCCCCCCCCTTTTCTGTGGCCACCGAAAAAAACCCTCTAGCTGCCTCCTTACGAGCGAGAGAAAAAAAAAAGCTTTTCCCTTTTTCTACCATCGAGATAAAGGCCCCAATCACCTGTAAAGAGAATAGACCACACAATCTTTGCAGCAACAAAACAAAAGAAACTTCCTCCCTTCTGCACACAAAATGGAAACGGCCCATTTGTCTGACCAATAAAATGGACAACCCTTTTCGCCTTGTTTTTCATAAAACTCCAATGCCTACCTTCCAAGATCGATCCGAAATATAGCATATATATGAGATTATTCCAAAGTTCACAAAATACTTGCACCAACACCACCGTTTTCACAATAATAGCACCATCTTGTTTCCTCTTGAAGATTTTCACCAAATCCTTTTGAGCGATTGTTTGGCTAATACCTGCTATACAGCCAACAGTAATTGCTTTACTCCGAATAGGATGAACCCTAAGAACTTAAAAGTACTTGTGGTCTGCATCGTTGACGAGCTCCCCCATGGCTTCTCTTAAGTTCTTCAAATGCATCTTCATCAAGAGACACTCCTCCCACACTGCAACAAGCTTTTAAGCTACAACCGAAGGTAACACATTGGACAGAAGTCCTTCAAGCTCCCTTTTAGCACTACATTCTAGTGCTTCTTCTCATCATAACGCCCACTTTCTCCTCAAGGTACCTGCAATCAAGCATGTATTCTACACAACAAAAGCATATTAGTGCATAAAAATCAACAAGTTCATGAGCTAACATACTCCCCTCTTCTTATTTGTGAAGTCGTCCCCGACGAGCCAATGTGTGCCTGCACTCAAACTATTCAAGTCATTGATAGTACATCAATGCACATTCACATACCTCATGATTATTCTATCTCTTTCCAGTGGCATACCTAGAATCACACTAAATCAACATCAGTTAGTCATCACAAATCAACCACTTTACTTACCAACTTTGTCCATTTTCTTGCGTTTTCATTGCCATGTCCACCTATCTGCAAACTCATCAAACATATTAGATCACTTGATCCTCAAATGACAATATCTACAACCAAAATGAAAAGACAATCATATCAATCATCCACATCACACATATATACTGAACACACACATCAAGATTCCACATCACACATGCATTCTCATCACACACACAACCTATGTACATACAAGCAGAAGCCAAGCCACATTCCCTCTCTCATCATTCCTCTCCATTCACATGCAATGTGAACACAAGTAAAAACCGCATTCAATTCTTCTTCTTGGTATCCTTTTGGGCCTCAGTATCGCTTTCCTGCTACTTTTTCATACACACAACATACATTCATGCAAGATCTGCATCCGTTATTCCTTTTCGCTACTCTTTTGGTTTATATGTTTTCTTGCCTAATTTCTTTTCCACTTCCACTCAGACCCTCTTGCCCATTCTCCATTCCCCTTCGACCTAGGGTTTTCACTACCCGCTTTTCATTCCATCGACTCTTTGTTTTTTTTTTTCCCTTTCAACTAAATTCCATGCTAGGTCACCACCACACTTCTCTGAAAATGATGGACATGTGGCAAAGACCACTCAAGCCTAACACAAGCTCACTCTGATAAGATCGCTCATCTTGAATGCAATTCCGAACTTCACAAGTCGTTGCACCACCTAAGAGCCAAGTTGAACACTTCTCTAAGGTTTACAGACAAACAATGCAACTAGCACGATTGGATTCCTCAAGTCCAAGCTTTCCACAGACAAGTGGCAGCCAAAACCCTAGCCGAGCTTAAGCTTCGATTTGACATACCTCATCGAGAGTCCACACATTCCCAACTCCCCACAACACAGACACATATTCCCATCTGAGCATCATGCTCTCTCGCCTCTCTTTTGTCCCCCCTCGAGCGAGGAAATTTTTTTTTTCTCATTTACTTTTTCACATTTTTCTTTTCTTGTTTTTTTCCATTATTTTTTCACCTATTTACTCACACTTGCCGGCCTACGCTGAAGCTGGATGCGACTCGTGGACTCGACCACCCGATCGAGTTTGTTCCACCCATCTACCCCAACGCAGCACGCGACACACCGACGGCTAGCCCTATGCGAAACCGATGTCGGTTCGTGGCTTTGACCACCCGGCCAAAGTGGGTCCACCCACCTATCGGCCCACATAGGCGCGTAGCCACACTCACACATACACAAACATATATTTTTCTCATTTTCTTTTCATTCCCGAATCTCGAGAATTAGGAGACAAAAGAAAGGACTTTTTCCCAACCCAACCAATCACGACACACACACATATATCCCCTCGTGGACATCCCAATGAGACATATCTCCTCTCTGCTGCCACTCAAGCCAAAATCCAACCACTAATGCCATGGTCAACCCGTCCTCGCAAAACCCGCACATACTAATCACCTTGTTGACCTGAAACCACACTTGGTCCATCCGTCCTCACATCTCTGACTCGCAATCCGCAAAGCAAACCCTAATTAGACTCAAGCCATCCTCACCAACATCCATTGCCTCGTCTATTTTTTCATCTCCAACCTCTGCCTCGCAGAGATTCCACATGATTCGACAGCTTGTTGATATTGTCCTCTAGCCAGGCGATACGGTCTGGAAGGCCACCATTCATTACTACACCTCTTAATGCCTCGAGCTTCAAAGCTAAATACCTTATCCCTTCTTCTTTTCGCTCATCACTGCCTTGGAGTCGAAAAATCTCATCATCCACTTGATGGAACCGAACCCACATTTTCTTCTTCTCCTCTTCTAAATGGCTCATCTTTCTTTCTATTTCCAAAGGAACCTCCTCGCTCCTCCCGACTTGGCCAGACAACTTTTCAACCTCTTCTCGAATCGACCTCTCTTCCCAGATTCTACTCATATTTTCTACATCCAGATCATCTACCTTTTTTGATACTTCATTCTTCATCCTTTCTAACTCTGCTCCGAACGCATCCAACCTATCCAACACCGCTTTCAGCTCTTCCTCCATTTTCCCTGTTCTCGGGTCCTCCACTTGTCCTCGCATCTCGTCATCTTTGCGATTCATCCATGTACCGAGCTTGCTACTCAGCCTTGCATTCTCTTTCTCTACCCGTCTCACTTTCTCATCACTCTCCGCTTGGGCACTTTTCATTCTTTCTAACTCCAGGTGGAACTCGTCACATGCCTTACCCGCTTGATCACTATATCGACGGATTATGCTTTGTACCTTCTCGATTTCATGCTCCATTCCTTCGACTCTCCTCATTAGGTCATCCTCGTCTCTTGAGAGCTCTTCTTCGATCGCAACTCCAAAGCAGTCGGCTACCATCAAGCCGGATCTCAAGTCCCAGACCACGTTTTCACTCTCGGGCTTCACAAGATCTTGCCTCCAGCTTTTGTTTACTCTTTTCCACTCCTTGTTTTCATTTTTCAACATTCGTACTTGCTTTTCCCAAGTTCCTAGGACCTCGGCCATTTTCACTTGATTTTCCTCTAATTTTTCTATTTTGATCCTCTCGTTATCTCGCTCCACATGCAACCAATTGACTTGACATTCCAAGCTCTTCACAAGTTCTACCAAGTCTCGATCATGAGATCGAGTGTCCTTGCTTCCACTTGCTCTCGCAGTCTCCGTCGACGAAGTAACTCCATGCTTGTCAACTTCCACATACAAAGAGGATAAGCACCTATCTGGTTCATTCGTTACGACCTTTAGGTCAATCACCTCTTTTGAGCCACACACGTGCTCGCATAGTCTCTTTTTCCCGCAGTCCTCACATGTGGGAACAAAATCCAACGGGGTGCATACACGAGGGCAATATTTGGCTATATGCTCAATCTGCTCGCAACACCAGCATCTCACATAATTTGATATCGGGCCAAATCGCCACCCTCGGTTCACATGATGTCTCATGGTCGGATGAGAATCTATCCATCTCCTATTTTGTCCAAAATTCGGTTGCCTCATATTGGCATTCTCCAAACCACATGCTTGCTTTTGTTGGGCCATTTCTTTAATGAAGGTTGAAGCAGATTTGGGATCGACTTGGCTGTGCCACACGATTGGGGCACCAAGCGAACTCATAGCACTCTCGATGAGATGTGCTAAGCCAATTCCCGGCAAACGCACCAAAATGTATGGGTCTTGAGCCCACAAAAAAGATGATTATACGAGACTTTATTTGGTTTAAACCCCTCGCAATGAGTTTACTTGGATAACCTAGAGCCCACAATTATCTCGCAATGGATTATTCTTATGGCTATGCACTAGCTCATAAGTTCCCGGCAAAAGACCAAAATGTTTCCTCTCCTAACCCAAGGGAGAGTGCCTTTACACAATGATGTTTTACCCGACTTTCCTGATACTAGGTCAATTTTGTCTTCCCCGAAGTCCACAAGTTCACCCCAAAGTTTTGATGGAGGAGGCGAGAAAACACATGCGCAATTGGATATCCACCTCCAGTGGTCACTTCCTGTAACCTCCATTTCTTCACTCAACCCCCTCCTTTCACGTCGGGTTCACTCTTGTGGTCCGGTTCTTGCGCGCTTAGGGGTGCACACAGGGTGCCAAGAAAGTTAGACCTTGAGTCCAAAACATAGTAATCGTGGAAAAGAGTGGAAAACCTTCATTGGATAGACATTCAAAACATAAAGTTCGACATACAATTCCAAATTAGATCATAGTTCAATCCTTTTGCTGTACACGTATCTTGATGCTTTTAAGACATAAAAGGCATGGCAAACATTAAGCATGTCCAAATCTTATAAGATCGTTACTTTAACAAGACTTCATATTATGGTTTACGAAAACAGAGAAAAGATAGAATCGCAGAGTTCCAATGGTTCTCAAAAAATAGATAAACAAGTGAAAGTCCATCTAAGGATTCTTCATTCACTAAAGTGTAACATATTTCTGTTAATAAATCAAAGGAAAGCTCTTCGAAATGAATTCATCGTGATGCTTAATGATTCTTCCTGAATCATTCACAAAAGTATCTTCATAGCATCAGAAGAAAAGTGACGACTGCGTCCGTCAATAACAAATACCACAAAGTGAATTCTTTAAGCCTGCTATTTCCATTATCAAAGTCTACGCAACTTCAAAAGATGAAACTGTTGTCGGCTTATTTAAAAAGTCTAAATCATCGTAGCTGGAAGTCGTCAGAGTTGATGTAGGTAACAAAAAACAGAGCAAAGGATTTCATAGTTATCAAAATTCAAAGCACTTCAAATAAAATGGATCTAGAAGTGACTGTGCATAATTGAATCGAAATTGTACGAAATAGGAAGATCGTTACCACCAATAAGACAATCGCCAGACAGTACTTAATTAAAAAATCGATTTGTATATAGAAAATAAATCGATTGCCCAAGAAATGAAAAGTATGAGCAGAAGCATTGAAACACATACTATGCAGCTGTTTTTACAAAAATTGTACCAGATTTTGAACGTCCGAAGGCAGCGAAGGATGCTCGAGATTGCAGTAGATTTATCATTGTCAAAACAGAAGCATTACAGAAGATTTTCCGTTTCCCATGGATAACTCTGCTCATGACATCCATATGATCATGTGCATACACCACGCATATATTCCTTCAATTGATTCTGTGCTGCACTTATTAGTCACTCCAATGTCCATTACCACATCAGATGCTTTCGAGGGCTCTTTAACCAAAATCTCCGCTCATCATCGTTCTTTGCTCATGCCCATCGACTTAAATTCCAAGAAAGCGGAGCGTGTAAGATTTATCATGAAGATTGCATTGGCGCCATGGACTACAGATTGCCCTTTGTGCTCGCCTTTTTGTTTGAGACCAGCTCACCAGTCCATCTTGCGCATATTGCAGTGCTCCTCGAATTGGATTCTTCTGTTATTGATGCCCATTCATAGTGTGAATTGAGATCCCTGCATAAGGCGCTGCTCTCTCTTTTCCCTGTGAGTTTCGATTTGATGACTCCAAGCAGTGCCTTCGAGCCTAGAATTGCCCGTCCTATCTCCTCCCGTACATGTCTTCAGCTCGGTGCTCCTTCAGCCTGCGATCCCTCCCAAGACAAAAAAAGAAAAACAGAATGATTCGAGTCCGTTGCCTCTCTCCTGAAATTCTCAGAGAAGGTGAAGCCCCGCTGTCGTGGCTTGCCCTCCTCTTTTCTCTATCTGCCTCGAAAAATAGAAAAAAAACCAAGAGAGCCTCCCTTCTCTATTCCGTTTTTGTCTCTGCCACTGCCTCTTCAGATGTGAACCCCCAGCTGGCTCTCCTCGATGGCGAATCCCCCCCCTTTTCTGTGGCCACCGAAAAAAAACCCTCTAGCTGCCTCCTTACGAGCGAGAGAAAAAAAAAAAGCTTTTCCCTTTTTCTGCCATCGAGATAAAGGCCCCAATCACTTGTGAAGAGAATAGACCACACAATCTTTGCAGCAACAAAACAAAAGAAACTTCCTCCCTTCTGCACACAAAATGGAAACGGCCCATTTGTCTGACCAATAAAATGGACAACCCTTTTCGCCTTGTTTTTCATAAAACTCCAATGCCTACCTTCCAAGATCGATCCGAAATATAGCATATATATGAGATTATTCCAAAGTTCACAAAATACTTGCACCAACACCACCGTTTTCACAATAATAGCACCATCTTGTTTCCTCTTGAAAATTTTCACCAAATCCTTTTGAGCGATTGTTTGGCTAATACCTGCTATACAGCCAGCAGTAATTGCTTTACTCCAAATAGGATGAACCCTAAGAACTGAAAAGTACTTGTGGTCTGCATCGTTGACGAGCTCCCCCATGGCTTCTCTTAAGTTCTTCAAATGCATCTTCATCAAGAGACACTCCTCCCACACTGCAACAAGCTTTTAAGCTACAACCGAAGGTAACACATTGGACAGAAGTCCTTCAAGCTCCCTTTTAGCACTACATTCTAGTGCTTCTTCTCATCATAACGCCCACTTTCTCCTCAAGGTACCTGCAATCAAGCATGTATTCTACACAACAAAAGCATATTAGTGCATAAAAATCAACAAGTTCATGAGCTAACAGGTCCCCCTATCAGACAGTGAAGATTCCCCTGACAATGCTGATCCGAGAGCATCAGTCCAAAGAGAACAACCACGGGGCGAGACAAGCAGAGTACATGGGGAAGAAGTGGCACAACATCCTCATGACCCAAACACACAAATTCAGGAAGGTGCACAAAGAAATGAACCAGAAGACAGTGAAGAGGAGGCCCCTGCCTACACGGCACAACTCAAACGGCTATACAAGACAATCAAGCAGGTACAGAGAAGACATTAGATGACAGAAGAGGCGAATAAAGCTCTAGTGAACGAAATGCTTCAAACCGAGAATGTCGACTCACATTTTGTGGAATCATTGAATCTATTGGCAGAGACATGTGGGATCGGGGAAGCATTGAGGACAATGGTCTATCAGTAAAACCCTACCTATGATCAACGAAGGATTGATACACGGCCACGACGAGGGAAAATGATTCAAATGGAAGTCTCTACTGCCTTGCCTACCAGAATTTCAGAGGATGTTCACATGACGAGCCCAAGTCCCACTGAGGAACAAGATGTAATTACTCAGGTACCATCTCCACCGTCACCTTCCATTCAACCCTCAGAACCCTTCTCCACTAGCCTTTCTGAACAACCGATATCCACCCATCATGAAACCATTGTACACACCTCTGTTTTTACATCCTTCCCTTTACCCACATCCATCACTTCCACCCAAATTTTTGAACCTCGCACCGGTCATCCTGCCACCGATCAAACCATAATAGGTCACCCTTCCTATCTCCCCACCCTTGGACAACCACTTGCCACTAACCAGACCTCATCCCATCCTTTTCCGTTCACCCACACCCAAACCCTATCCACCACTTCCCTGGTAACTGCCTCATACTCAACCCAAGTCACACAACCGTCATTCTGGACAAACCTTGTAAATATACTCCAACAGGTGGATAATTATAATAAAAAGCCCCTTTCCCAACCCCACTCCCCCACATTCACTGCCACCACTATCACACCACCGACCATCCTTGTATTCACAGTTCACGAATCACACACTCTCACATCCGATCCCATGGACATCTCACCATCCATAGGATCACCCACCACCACTGTTATTCCAACATCACCACGTGTCATTTCGCTCACATCACCATTGCCAAACACGGTAGGCACAACATCCACTTTTCCCTTTCCCATCTCCCGACCCCTTGCATCTTCCAACCTTACCCCTGCACCCGCCTCATTTAGTCATGCACTCAACACCATGCTCGAAGCTGCTGCCCAACTTAAACATGAATATGTTACTAGAAGAAAACAATAAAGAGCTCTGTACTTTGTCATCCCACCTCCAGGCACGTGTCACTGCCTTGGAGTTGTCGAATACGGAATTACAGCAGGAGGTGACCACCCTCCAACAATATCAGGTGGAGCTCGAGTCCACACATACAGAGAAGAGTAGGGCAACGGAAGAACAACTTAGAGATCAGCTAGCCCGTAATGCTAGACTACAACGAAACATGGCTCTACTCCGACGCCATTTAGCGGCTGCTCAAGAAGAAAACAAAAGACTACAGCAACAAAATCAAGACAACCTCGAAGCAGCCATGGAAAATACTCCAGGGGCACCCATTGACCCTGCTAAATTCCAAGCCATCCCCTCAGAAAACATACAACAAATATTGGAAACCTATGCCAATCTCTTAGAAGCACATGATCAGCTTGCTGACCAAGTCAAAGACCTACAGAAAGCCCAAGTGCCTACACCACACCAACGAGAACCTAAAGAGATGGCCAACGCTACAACCTCACCAAAGCCAGAATTATCAGTAACCAATGAAGTACTTGAGCTACGACAACAGGTTGCAGAACTAAAAATTAAGTTGTTACAGTATGAATGACCTCCCTCTCCACCTGATCAAACCATAGAAGAAGAAATAGTAGTCATTCCAGTGGAGGAGACATTTGAAGACAATTATGAGCCTCAACCCCTTCCAGGAGGCAGAATTACGAAGGAAGGCCAAGACACATATGAGGAGCCCCCATCGGCATGGATGAAGCAGGTAGAGGAGATGGGCCACACTCACGAAGAGCGCATAGCAAATCAGATGCTGGCCATGAAAACCATTGAGGAGTCTATACTCAAGTCTGAATATTTCAGGCACCTTGCTCCTAGAAGACTCATCACGAGCTCAGAATTACAATATAAACCATATTTTGTATTGTTGGCCGACTACAACGCAGAGATCAAAAGAGTCACCAACAAGTGCCCTACTTTCGCCACCCAGTTTGAACCAGAAGATATACCAGAGGCAGCCAGAAAAGGGGCGATATTCCAACCTACTTGGAGGCAAAGATTACTTGAAACATACCCGGAAATGCTTAGAACATGGGATCACGCTCCCATGCATTTGAAGTATAACCCTTGTTATGGGCCAGTACAAAGAAGAAGATCATGGAAAGCCTTCGCCATCAAGGTTCAGAACAATGTAAACTGTAGAGAATGGCTCTATTACCCCGCCATTGCACCCCCAACCGGCACCCCCACAATATCTTACATGATTGCAACCATCAGACATTGGATGCCACGCCTCCACCCCATGCCAGATGTAGCCGCCCAGATGATGCTCAAGATATTCGATATGATGTAGGTGGTGCTCAAAACTTTCCGCAATGTATGCCATATTCAGCCCCCGATTCCCGGGTTTGTTAATGGTAATTATGACCTGCTATATGATATGAGCACCACCCCGAGCATACGCGTTGCTTATGCATGGCACGCATACATCAGATATCTCCCTGCCTGCTATAAGCAAACTTTCGATGATATGTTCACCACAGGGTTCTGGGAGGCACACTCAGAAGTGTTCGCACCACGCCCAACCCACCTGCTACATCTATTCGCGTGTGAACAAACCATGCACTCAGAGCTCTACACCACACCACACCCTGACATGCCGGGAGCAGTCAATTGGGATGCCCTCCAGAGAGACTTGGTCCGGGGACTACGCATCAAGGAACAAGAAGTGGCAACCGACTTCCTGCAGAAGTACATTGATCAAACATAGGCATAACACGTCCACCCTGATATACAGCTTCAAGCAAACACCTCAAGAGACAATAAGGCTCGCAGGAAGAAGGTTTAGGCAATACCTAGAGAGATGCCCTGCTCCAGAGTTACCCACTTCAGCCAAACAAGTGGTCTTTTTTCTAGATGGATTGTTAAGTACCAAACTGAGATCATATGTGTACTTGAAGGACCCTAGATCCATAGAGGAGTGTGTACGCATGTGCATAGATATTGAGGATAATCTAGGGGAGGAATTAGAGCTCTCAAATATCTATAAAGATTCAGATAGTTCTACTAGCCACACTGTAGCTCAGTGATGAGTAGCACCTCCTTTAATGTCAATCCGGGAAGAAGTGAGGATGGTATGAAGACCTCGAGCAAGTGAAGGCACAAGTGCGTGAGTGAGAAGCACACAAACATGCACACACATACACACACATGCGCACACACGGCAAGACAAAGAATGAGAAGCAATGGAGTTCTTAGATTACTTTCCAAAAGCTCATACAAGTTCAATTCAATTACAAGCTAACCTCAAAAATGAGCGCTCTAGCTCTATTTATAGTTTTTGACTAGGTTTTGGCCGTGTCCAGACCTAGTGTCCGGCCTAGTTAAAAATTAGGTTCTCTACCCTATTTGGAGGTTCAAATGAAGTCTAAAAAATGTGAAAACTGACAGGTAGGTACTTCTAAAGCTCCTCATGCTCAAGGACTCCTTGGCTTGCACAAAATGGAGCTACAAAAATATGAAATGGTATTTACAATGGTTTTTAGTGATGAAAATCACTATTTTTGTAGGGGTTTCTAATAACATTTTGACATACATTTCCTGGAGCTCCCTACTTGCTCCTTCTCCTTGTGTATCCACCTCTTTTATATGCGTTAGTGTCCTGAAAAAATATTGGCCTACTTGTCAGATCGTCATTGATTGCTCTGTCTGCTTGTACTTTCTCTTCTCTTTGACTCCCTTCGTAAGCTTCCTTGCCTGGTGAGTCCTTCAGTTCCAACACCCCCCCTCTCTCGCGTCTGTCGTCCCTGACAGACCCTTGTTGGGTGGGTCGTTGGATGTAGTACTCAACAACATCTTGTGCTAAGTGATCTTCTGCAATCCGCAACCCTTTGGCCAAGTCCATGAGTAGAGCATCCCAATCTACCGGCCCGGGAACCTCTCGATGTGGTATACGTAACTTTTCTGAATTGAGAGCTTGTTCCACTGCAAACAACTGCAATAAATGTGATGGTCTGGGAATGAATATATCTGAATGATATTCCCAGAATCCCGTGACAAACATTTCTTCAAATGTCTGTTTGAAGCAGGCTGGTAGATACTTGATACGTGCGTGCCATGCATATACAACATTAATAGATGGTGTTGCGCTCATGTCGTAGACAAGGTCCTAATTTCCTTCATTAAATCCAAGAGCTGACAGATGAGGTTCCTTGACATTCTTGAAAGTCCTGAAGGTGACCAACATGAGTTCAAAAATTTTAAGGCACATTTGGGCCATGACATCTGGTACATTTTTAAACCTGACCCCCCAATGCCGAATCGTCGAGATCATATATCCTATGGTAGGTTGGCCTTTAGGTAGTGCTAAGTAGACATAATTGAGCCATTTCTCGCATCCTTTGGTTGTCAACACAGTTTTTGTGTATTCCGGCCATGACCTTCTTCGAAATACAGGGCAGTAGCATGGGTTGTATTTGATGTACAAAGGCATGTTATTCCATGTTCTTACCATCTCTGGGTAGGTTTCCAGTAGACGAATCCTCCATGTCGGTTGATGTATATTGCCCTGCTTCGCACTTGCTGGGATGTCGTCCGGTGCAAACTGTGTAGCCGAGGTTGGATCTTTTGAGGTGTGTTGCTTGATTTCGGCATTGTAGTCCGCCATTAAGACGCAGAAAGGAACATACAAATCGTCGGATGTGCCGATCCACCTATGATGGGAGAGGTTCCTAAAGTAATCCGATTTTATGACTACCTCTTCCAAACGTGACAAAGATGCTATCTGAACTGCCACTCTGTCATCATGGGTTGTGGCCACTTTCTCTAACCTATGCATCCATTCAGGAGCCTCGATCTCGATGGTGTCCATGCCCTCTTCTGTTTGCTTGCCCCCTGGTGCCGGCATGGGAACGTATGGGTCTTCGAAATTTTCCTCTATTTCAATTGGCACTAAGTCTTCAGGCTCGGGCTCGACAAGGGGAGAGGGTTGACGCTCGTATTGCATGACTTTACTGCGTAATTCTTCGAGTTCTGCTATGAGTTTTGTGACTTCTTCGGATGTGTCATCTGTGGCAGTGACTTTGCTTGGTGACTCCTGCTGAGTTGCCAATTGCTTAAGTAGGTCATCTCTTTCTCGTTCTAATGCTGCATGGGCCTCCAAGAGGTCGGCATGGGTTTCTAACACAATTTGCATATTCTCTGAGGGAATGACCTTGAATTTCTTGTTGGTGCAGACCAATCACCAATTGAAGTTTGGAAGACAAAAAGATGGAGATAAGATCAAGTTTTGAAGCAAAGAAGGTGGATACATTCACAGGATGAATGATTTGTACACATATGTACATTAGTGAAGACATAGATCACTTATACTTTTGTCTAGTTACAAACTTGTACATATTTGCCTATAAATACTTTGGAAAAATGTCGGGACAATAGAGGAGACAATAGGAGATCATGAGAATAGTGTATTGAGGAGTTGTAAGAGTCATTAAGTCTCTTAGAAGTGAGTTGAATTGTCTATCCTCACTCAGTCGTAAATTTCTGAGAAATAGAAGAAAAATTGCGCCCGATGTTTCTGTGTTTTCTCCTCGTGTAGTAGATCTTTTGTGAATTCCTTTTGGAGATATCTAAGTCCATAGTTAATCAATCTATGGCTAGAGTTTGAGAATCTAATTGTGATCAGGCTAAGAGAATTGTGTGTAGGAACATTTATATGTAAAGAATGTTCACAGTCTCCTGAAACAGGTGCAAATTTCGAGTTCAATGAAATGGACAGTGCTCAGTGCACAGTGTAAAGTTTTACACATATGATAGCTCAAAATCTAAGTTGAGAGATAAGATATCTACATCTAAAAGCATTTGACCAAACGGGTTCGACATTAGGAGAACTATAGCTAAGAAGTTGCAGGTGTCAAAGTCGCTACTGCAGAGAAGGTGATTTACACATAGGTAAATTGTTTGTGTGATTTCTCAGAGTATACTGAATCATTTGCAGAGATTTAAGTTGGAGAAGGTGTGCAACCTTAAGGCGAAGCAACCTACAAAGTTTTATCAAAAACTTTACACAAATGATTAGTCAATCAAGGATTAATCTGCAGCAGACTTTTCTGAGAAGTTGAATTTTTCAGAATAATCAATTTTCTGATAAGTTGATGAATGTTCTCTAAATTTGGTGGAGTTTGAAGTTGTTCTTGATATAGAGGTGGTCTAAATTCAAGGTCAACTTGTTCTTTTGGAGATTAACACTCTCCATCAGTGGTATCAGAGCAGGAAGCATCAGAATCAAGGAAAGGGAGACTCGGACTACTACAAAAATACAAACTTTACATCTTGAAGGACCAAAAGGACAAAGATTGAAGAAAGCTTGAAGGAAGACACATTGAAGTTTTCAAAAGGATCAGAAGAAGTAATATTCGAAGTCAAGGTACATTTATTCCTCATAAAGTTTAAAGATCTGTTAATACAGGTGAAGGAAGATGGGAGATTCTCTTCAAATAGAGAAGTTGGATAGAGAAAACTATCCTACATGGTCAATGAGGATGGAAGCTCATCTAATGAGCAAAGATTTGATAGCCTACATTACAGGTGAAGAAGAAAAGCCACAATTCAGAGATCCTAGTGTTCCAACTAGGGAAGAATTAACAGATTTCAAGAATTGGATGAAGAGAGATGCTCAAGCTAGGAGTATCATTTATATGGCAGTCAATGATTACTTGCTACCTCACATTAGAGGACTTGAAAGTGCAAGTGAGATATGGAATGCTTTGGAGGAGCATTTCCAAAACACCACAAAGTCAAGGAAGGCATCCCTATGGGCAGAATTTACAACTTTCAAGAAGAAGGCCTCTCAATCAATTTCAGATTATGTAACAAGGATGAAAGACATTGCAGATGCATTAGGAGCTGTTGATGAAGATATTGAGGAGGATAAATTGGTAAGGCAAATCCTTACAGGTTTGAGAGGTGATGACAAATGGAAGCCATTCATTTTGTATACAGAATTATCACTTGATCATTTCACTCCTGATTTAAATCAGTTGCTAGGTCATATGCTAACATTTGAGCAGGATGTTAAAGGAGATGGTGACAAAAGTACAGGTCATGCAATGTACTCAAAGGACAAGAAGAAATCTAACAAAGGAAAGCAACAATCAGGTGAAGATGAAGGCACAACTAGTCAAGCCAACTTCCTAAGAGGTAGAGGAGGTGGAAAAGGTAGAGGAAGAGGCAGGAATAACAAAGATGGAGCCAAAGCATGCTGGATTTGTGGTAAGACAAACCATTTAGCTAATGATTGTTGGCATAATAATCAAAGTAATGGAGGATACAATCAAAACTATAATTCAAGAGGAAGAGGAGGCAGAAATCAAAGAGGTAATTTCAGAGGTAGAGGTAGTAGGGGTTACTTTGGAAGAAATGCAGGTAGAGGTTTCCAAAGTCAACAATATAACAATACCTACTACAATTATGCTTCAGATCAGAAGGAAGATTCAACATTGATAATGAATGCAACTTGTGAAAGGCAGAATGAAGATCAAAGAGTTTTCTACATTGACTCAGGGTGTAGCAATCACCTGAGTGGTAATATAGCCTTAATGACTGATTTGGAGAATAAGGTATCTAATCATGTTGTTCAAACAGGTGACAACACAAAGCACAATGTGAAGTCAATTGGATCAGTGAAGGCCAAGGATGGTAGCACCTTATTGAGTAAGGTCTTGTATGTTCCTACAATTCCTAAGAATTTGATAAGTGTAGGACAAATTGTGGAAAAAGGTTATGAAGTAAGGTTCACTAATGAAGGAGTGTTTGTGGAAGACCCTAGCAATGGGTATAAACAAATTGTTTCAGGGAAGAAAGAAGGAAGATTGTTCACATTGAAGATTCAAGGTAATGCTGGTCATGCCTTGTTCACCTATGGAGGACATAAGATCTCTGAGTTAGATCTTTGGCACAAGAGACTTGGACATTTCAATGAAAGAGGTATTAAAGATATGATTAATAATGGTTTAGTGCTTGGATTGCCTAATGTTGCAGGTCAACATATGACATACAGATGTGAGGCATGTCAATTAGGTAAGGCTCATAAGCAACCCTACTCCAAGCATGGGTTTATGTATTCAGAGAAACTTGAGTTGGTACACACAGATGTGTGGGGACCATCAAAGGACTTCAATATCAATGGCTCAAGGTATTATGTGATTTATGTTGATGATGCTACCAGATGGATCACTATTTATGTGATCAAAGATAAGTCAGAAGTATTCAATACTTTCAAACATTATCATATGTATGCAGAGAGAATTACAGGACATAAGTTGAAGAGACTAAGGTCAGATGGAGGGGGAGAGTATTTCTCTAATGAGTTCAGTGATTACTTGTGGAATGCAGGTATAAAAAGAGAGGTTACTTGCAGGTACTCTCCTCAACAAAATGGTGTAGCAGAAAGGAGAAATAGGACTCTTGTTGAGTTTGCAAGGTCCATGATGAAGGAGAAAAATTGCCCAAATTATTTGTGGGTTGAGGTTGTAAATACAGCTACTTATTTGGTCAATAGGCTACCTTGTAAAGCTTTGCAGGGAATGACACCTTATGAGGCGTGGTGGGGTAAGAGACCTACACTAGACCATTCCAAAGTATTTGGATGTTTGTCCTATGCATATGTGCCATCACAATTAAGGCATAAATTGGAACCTAAAGCTGAAAAATATGTGTTTATTGATTATGATGATAAGCAGATGGGATACAGGTTGTGGAATCCATCCACAAAAAATTTTCTTGTATCAAAAGATGTTACATTTGATGAGCAAGGTACTTGGTATGCAGGTACTATTAATATTAATACAGATGATGAAGAAATTGTGAGCCAAAGGAAAGGTAAATCAAAGGTTCAGATATTTGATGAGCAAGAGAATAATGAAGTGCAGGTTGAAGTGGAAAAGACACCAAGATCTGGTCCTGAATGTGAAGAACCAGAAACCTCAAGAAGTGGAGAACTTAGGAGATCTACAAGAAACAAATGGCAACCCACAAGGTATAGCTATGATACTTCATTTTTTACTACTAAGGATTATGCATACATGGTTAAAGCAGATGAAGACCCTTCTACATATGAAGAGGCAAAAGGTAAAGAAAATTGGGAGAAAGCTATGCAGGAAGAATATGATGCATTGATGGAGAATCAAACATGGGATTTGGTTCCAAAGCCAAATAGTCAGAAGATCATTGGATGCAAGTGGATCTATAAGACAAAAAGATTTGCAGATGGAAGTGTGTCTAGGTACAAAGCTAGACTTGTTGTCAAAGGGTTTGCTCAGACATATGGTGTTGATTATGATGAGACTTATAGTCCTGTGGCAAAGATGACAACCATCAGGACACTTATAGCAATTGCTGCATGCAAAGGTTGGAAATTGTGTCAATTAGATGTGAAGAATGCTTTTTTGAATGGTTATATTTCAGATGAAGTTTTCATGGAGTAACCTCAAGGATTCAGAGATGGAAGATATCCAGATCATGTGTGTAAGCTCAAGAGAGCTTTATATGGCTTGAAGCAGGCCCCAAGGGCATGGAACTATAGACTTGTAAAGTTCCTAAAAGAACTTGGATTTCAAGTATCAAAAGCAGATAGTAGCTTGCTTGTCAAAGCAAGTGATGATGGGTTTATTTACATGTGCATATATGTTGATGATATCATTCTTACAGGTACAGATGAGAAAGGCATTCAAAGCTTAAAGAAGCAAATGGAGAAAGAGTTCAAAATCAGTGATTTGGGAGACTTGTCATACTTCTTGGGCATGGAGATTTCATACACTCAACATGGAGTGTATGTGACTCAAGAAAGGTATTTGAGAAACTTGTTAATCAAGTTTAAAATGAATGATTGCAAGGTAGCACCTACTCCAATGGAGGTGAATCATAAATTAAGCAGATTTGGAGGTGAAGAGTTCAAGCACATGAAGCAATATCAGAGTTTGGTTGGTAGTCTTATCTATGCTACATTAACTAGACCTGATTTATCATATGCAGTTGGGGTTTTGTCTCAATTCATGCATTATCCTAGGAAAGAGCATTGGATTGCAGGTCAAAGAGTGTTGAGGTACATTAAGGGTACACTCAAAGAAGGTTTGTATTATGGTTTTACATCAGATACAAATATCAAGATCTATAGTGATGCAGATTGGGCAGGTAATCCAGATGATAGAAGGTCAACCTATGGATACATGTGTTATGTGGGAGATAAGTTAATCTCCTGGTGCTCAAAGAAGCAACATACAGTTGCTTTGTCATCTACAGAAGCAGAGTACAAAGGCATGGTTGAAGCTGCAAAAGAAGTGATTTGGCTTAAGACTCTCATGAAGAGTTTTGACACTATACAGAGCATACCTATCATTTATGGTGATAACATGAGTTCATTATATTTAGCTGCTAATCCTGTTTTTCATGCCAGGACTAAACACATTGAGATACAGTATCACTTTCTAAGAGAGAAGGTGATGGATAAGGAGATTGAAGTCATACATACTTCAACAAAAGATCAGATAGCTGATATGCTTACAAAGAGCTTGGATGGACCAAAGTTACAGAAGTTTAAAGACATAGCAGGCATAAAGAAGATAAGAGAAACCTCAATTGATGATTGAGGGGGAGCTGTTGGTGCAGACCAATCACCAATTGAAGTTTGGAAGACAAAAAGATGGAGATAAGATCAAGTTTTGAAGCAAAGAAGGTGGATACATTCACAGGATGAATGATTTGTACACACATGTACATTAGTGAAGACATAGATCACTTATACTTTTGTCTAGTTACAAACTTGTACATATTTGCCTATAAATACTTTGGAAAAATGTCGGGACAATAGAGGAGACAATAGGAGATCATGAGAATAGTGTATTGAGGAGTTGTAAGAGTCATTAAGTCTCTTAGAAGTGAGTTGAATTGTCTATCCTCACTCAGTTGTAAATTTCTGAGAAATAGAAGAAAAATTGCGCCCGATGTTTCTGTGTTTTCCCCTCGTGTAGTAGATCTTTTGTGAATTCCTTTTGGAGATATCTAAGTCCATAGTTAATCAATCTATGGCTAGAGTTTGAGAATCTAATTGTGATCAGGCTAAGAGAATTGTGTGTAGGAACATTTATATGTAAAGAATGTTCACAGTCTCCTGAAACAGGCGCAAATTTCGAGTTCAATGAAATGGACAGTGCTCAGTGCACAGTGTAAAGTTTTACACATATGATAGCTCAAAATCTAAGTTGAGAGATAAGCTATCTACATCTAAAAGCATTTGACCAAACGGGTTCGACATTAGGAGAACTATAGCTAAGAAGTTGCAGGTGTCAAAGTCGCTACTGCAGAGAAGGTGATTTACACATAGGTAAATTGTTTGTGTGATTTCTCAGAGTATACTGAATCATTTGTAGAGATTTAAGTTGGAGAACGTGCGCAACCTTAAGGCGAAGCAACCTACAAAGTTTTATAAAAAACTTTACACAAATGATTAGTCAATCAAGGATTAATCTGCAGCAGACTTTTCTGAGAAGTTGAATTTTTCAGAATAATCAATTTTCTGATAAGTTGATGAATGTTCTCTAAATTTGGTGGAGTCTAAAGTTGTTCTTGATATAGAGGTGGTCTAAATTCAAGGTCAACTTGTTCTTTTGGAGATTAACACTCTCCATCATTTCTCTGGGTTGATTTCCTGCGGGGAACCCTCCATTGCTTCTTCCAAGTTCTCTTCATTCTGTTTCTACAGCCGTTTATTCTCTTCGAGTGCTGTAGACATGTGTTTTCGTAGGAGGGCCAGATTGCGTCTGAGCTTGAGATTCTCCATTATCTGGGAGTGCAGCAAATCATCCATTTGTTTCCTTTCTTCTGCATCTGACTGGGGTGGGTTGGCTACTAACTGTTCGTGTTGTTCCTGTAAGGTGGCATGCTGTTGTTGTAGTAGCCACTTTTCCCTTTCAAGATCAATGAAGCGTAGTTGAAGTTCCTCATGGCTTCAAAAGAGTCGCGTATGTTGGTCATCAAGATGCTGGTAGTGCTGTTGTAGTTGCGACATACACTGATACATATTATTAAATACATTATTAATAGGGGTGGATGCGGGAAGGGTGTTGAATGCAGAAGGGAAGGGAAAGGGGAAGGGGAATGGAAGTGTGGATGCGGTGCTGGAAAATGGTGAAGTGGGAGGTAGGGGAATGGGAGATGGTGGGTGTATGGGGGGAGGGAGAGGTGCGGAGGTGGGTGAGATGTCCATAAAATCAACAGTGGATGCAGTAGTGGGAGTGATTGTGAATATTGGAATTGTGGGTGCGGTGATAGTGGTGAAAGTGTACAGTGGTGAGTGCAATTGTGAATATGAAATGCCCGGAAGTGTGATCGGGGGGTTGAGATTTTCTATGGCAGCGGTTAGGACTACTGTTTCAGTGGCCGTATAGACAAAAGAAGTGGAGATAGGGTGTGCGGGTTGTGTGGGTTGAGTGAAGGTCTGTGCTTCGGTATGGGTAGTGGACTCGGAGGCGGTGACAGTAGTGGTTACACTGGTTGTGGGAGGTGAATGTGGTGGAGTTGGAGGCAAGGGTGGCAAAGGGGGTGACGGAGGTGCACTTGATACATGGGTTTCCTCAGTATCGTGGACAGTGTGTGCGGTGCCCGTGGTTGTGGATGTGCCTTGTGGTTCTGATACTAATACATTCATCTGCTTGCTTCCCTCACCAAGTTGATAGTCAACCTGAAACGCTTCAGTTCATTGCCCCTTGTGAGAGATGGGAGGACAAAGGAGCTGTATCCCTTCTTGTCTTTGCTCGGAGTGAGGGTGCTAATCAAATAAGAGCATCTTAGAAAATCGGGCTTTGGCAATTGGAATTTGAAGTAATCATAGAGTCCTACCTTCTTCCATATAGGTTTCAGTCCTTCATTATTCTGCAGTCTCTCAAATTCCCTGGTGAAAAAGTGATATCTGCCCCAACGCCCATTGAATTCTATCTCGGCCTCCCACATATAAGTGCCTTCACCTAGGGTCCTATCACATCACTGAACCAATGTGAGTTTTTGCTGACCGGCATTGTGTGCCTCTGTGGAGGATTCTGAGTTGGTATGGCGTGTAATGCCCTCAATGCCACTAGTCGTTCCTTCAATTCCTCCTCAACAGGAAGACTTTCAATGTCCAAGACTTGGGGGCTGGTGCATGCCTGGGAGCTGGTTCCTATCGTATCTGCCATGTTACTTCTTGCCTCCTGATTCTATGAGAATATAGAATCATGTGTTAACATTGTAAAGGACAAGATAGAACCGTTTTTGTCCCCATTACAACATTAACATGAGGTTCGGGAGAGATTAGGGGGTTACTAAGTGCTCGGTGCTTGTGTGTGTAGTTAGGAATTGGGTAGACCTAAGAACTAAGTGGAATGATGTAGTGTGAGAGTGACGTAGTTAGTAGACGGATATGGATTTACAACTGGGGTCCGGGGGTTTATTACAAGTTTTAAGTTGCCAAATGCAGTGGATGGGCTTTGATCTTGATTTTGTGGAGACTCTGAAGAGTTTGATAGGGGTATCTACTTGAGAATGAGGCTTTTTTGGGACCCATCTACGAGTGATTCTACTTTTGCGCATGGAAGAATATGTGTCCATGCGTGATGTGTAAGACTGGGCCTCAGATGTTCGAGTGAGTGAAACATGTTGTACTGGGTGTGGCCTTGGTGTAGCTATTTGAGCCCGCAAGCAAGCCTTAGGCACCCAGATTTGTCGTGATTGTGGGCTGGCCTTCATTGACTTCTTGGGTACCCAAATAGACTTCACTTTCGTAGACGAGTTTATGAAGGACGTCTTATTAGTGTCGTGTTGTTGATTACTAATAAGAGGTTTTGGTCGTGGGGCTGGCCTGGTCGCAACAGGGTGTTCGCCTTTTCGCCTCCATACTTGTTTCAACGGCTGAAACAATCTGCTTTGCTCCTTTTTTTGGCCTCCAATATAGGTAGTGCTCTGCTTCTTCTGTATTTGATCTGTCGTTGGTTGCTGCAACCTTCTGGCCTTTGGAAAAGAAGGGAGTGTCGTCTTATGCTTGACTTCGTTGTTGAAACCATCCTTTTTCTGCATCATACAGTTTTGGACAAGAATAGCATTGTCAACTTCATGTGTGCCCCTGGAAGGACCAGGAGTTCGTGCCTTACTTAGTTCCTTGAGTGCCTCATTTTCCAATTCAACTGTAATTCGACTATGATTTACCCATACCTGAAGAAGTCCACTTCTTAGGTTTAGGTTGACTGCATGATCATAGATCCAGTCCTGACCCAAGACAAGAGGCTCAGTGAGGTCCTCATCTTGACACACTAGTACTTTGATTGTCATTACTTCGTCTTGAATGGAGATGGGAAGATCCACCTCGCCCATGCAAGGGGTTTCCACACCTCCCAATCCTATGAGATATGCTTCTACAAGATTGACAGTTAATTTCAATTCTTGACAGTAAGACAATTTGACAGCACTAGTGGCTGCACCTGAGTCAATCAAGGCTCTTATAGTCCTTGCATTCTTTCCTTGTCCTATATCTAAGGTTATAAAAGGACGTCGATCAATTATCCTATGGGAGCTGATACCTGAAACTTCACACATAGCCATGTGATATCCTTGATCTGCATCTACATCTGTCCTAGGTTGCTCTCTACCTTGTCTTCTCAACTTCATTCTCCGGATGCGTTCCAATGCTTCTTCTTGAGCTTCTTCTCGAATTCGTCTTTCTTCTTCTTTGCGTTTCTTAGCAGTGTTGAGTCGACTTAGCATCTCTTCCGTAAGAGGTTCCTGATATAACTTGACTCTGTATCCGCTTATGTAGCTCGAAAGAATATCACCTTCTAAGGTGGCTAGTTGTACTGCTCCACATGTTGCTTCAAAGTGTAGACTAAAACTAGGTCTCCGGCCTTTAATCCTTTATCCTTAACATGGGCATCAAAGTACGCCTTCTGTCATTTCTTAGCTGCATATATTCCTGCAGCTGCCCTTAGTCTTGTTTCTCCTAATCGTTCAAGGTCAAAAAGTCTAGAGGAGAGTTCATGACCCGTCCTTTCATGCTCTTGTGCTACTTTCAATGTAGGTATTAAGAAGTCCAACGGTAGCACTGCATTTTGGCCGAATACCATCTGAAAGGGGGTGGCTTGGAGTACCGTTTTGTAGGCGACTTGGTATGCCCAAACAACATGGTGTAGTTGTTTCTCCCAATCAGAGCGTTTATTGTTCACTAATTTCGTCAATACATTGCATAGGATCTTGTTTGTGCTTTCAGCCTGGCCATTAGCTTGAGGGTGATAGGGGGCAGACTTCTTATGTACTACTAAGAATTCTTGGAGCAGATTTTCAATAACTTCATTCAAGAAGTGGGTGCCTCTGTCACTGACTAGCTCTATAGGTAACCCGTATCTGGTGAACACATTCTCAAATAAAAACTTAGCTGTTGTTTGAGCATCGTTCTTCATTGTGGCTTTTACCTCTACCCACTTGGTTAGATAATCCGTGGCCACAATGATATATTCAGCATGTGAACCCTTGGCTGGGGGATTAATAGGACCTACAAAGTCTATTCCCCACTTAGAGAATGCACGTCCACCCATCATAGGTTTCAGTGGCATCTCATCTTTGCGTATAGGATACTCAGTTCTCTGACAAACATCACACCGTTTCACATAGGTATGTGCATCCATGTGAAGGGTCGGCCACCAGAAGCCCGCAAATAGTATTGCTTTGATCACCCGATCTGGTCCAAAGTGTCCTCTTGCTACACCTTGGTGAGCAGTTTCCAAGATCTTGAGATATTCACTTTCATGGACACATAGTCTCAGGTAACCATCCTTACCACGCTTGTATAGATTATCACCAATGAGTGAGTAATCCTGGGCTTCTTGTTCTAAACTCCTTTTCCTCGCCAGAGTCATGTCTGGAGGGAATGTTTTTGTCCTCATGAAGGATACTAGTGGTTCACTCCAATCTGGCACTATGGACACTTGATAAAGAGTGGCATGTTCCACAGGTGGTTTAGTGCCACAAATTGGGTATTCCTTGCACAACTTTTGGACATCAGCCTCCATAGTCGGCCAATGCACTCCGAGTCTCTTTAGTGTCTGTAGGGTTCGTTGCTTTGAGTAGTGTTGCTCTAATGCACCTACATGTGCTAATTGCAACCATTTAGCGTACTCATCCTCATCCACACAACATGCCAAGATCCCTTGATCTGTGTGCTTGTACATACTACCTGCCATGATGTGATACTTTTGGGCTTTTACTACCTCTTTATCCTGTGTGTTTATTACTGGGTGGTTAGGCCCGTATGTCAATACTGGCACTAATGGCTTAGCCCACTGCGGCACCACTTCCAAGTTAAACAAGTAAGCATCAGGAAGGTCATCTGACACTTCCTGTGGGGCTTCTCCAGATGTGAGTCTAGAGAGATGATCTGCTCTCAAGTGAGTCTTCCCTTTCCTTACCACAACCTTGAAATCATATTCCATTAGCAAGAGAAATCATCTTACTAATCTGCCTGTATTGCATGGCTTGTTCACGAGATATAGCAGTGCCTGATGGTCAGTAAAAAATTTAAACTTATTTGCAAGAAAATAATGTCGAAACTTTTTAACTGCATATACCATGCCTAATCCTTCTCGTTCGGTGGTGGTATAGTTTCGCTCAGCTGTGTTCAACTGTCTACTCGCATAGGCAATTGGAAGATCCATATTACCTTCACCAGTAGGCTGCGCGAGTACACACCCAATAGCATAATTGGATGCATCAACATGAACATGGAAAGGCTTATTCCAAACTGGAGTGGTCAAGATTGGTGCTGAACATAATCGCCGTTTAAGCTCATTGAAGGAATTCTCACATTCCTCAGTCCACTCAAAGTTTGTTAGAAGTCCGTACAGAGGCTTTGCTATGATGGCATACATGTGTATAAACCGTTGGTAATAACCACAATGCCCCATGAAGGCCTGTACTTCCTTAACATTATTTGGCCTAGGTAACTCGGCTATGGCTCTTACTTTCTCTTCATCGGTGGATATGCCATTCTTTGACACTATGTGTCCTAGAATCTTGCCTTGCCTGACCATGAAAACACACTTTTCTGGGTTCAAGCAGACTTGATACTCTCTACATTTGTCAAAGATTTGCCTGAGTTCTGGTATATGTGTCTGTCTAATGTTGGAATGAACACAGAGGTCATCAACATAGACTTCCAAATTCTTCCTCAAGAACTCTTTAAACACATGGCACATCAGTCTCTGAAAGGTTGCAGGAGCATTGGTAAGCCCAAATGGCATTACATGAAAGGCAAATATGCCCCACTCTGTGGCAAAAGCGGTCTTATGCTGGTCCTCTGGAGCTATGGCTACTTGATTGTAGCCCGAAAATCCATCAAGGAAGTTGTACACTTCCTTGCCTGCTACTCTTTCTAGCAGATGCTCTGTGATAGGAAGCGGATACTTATCTCGAATTGTGGCTGCATTAATCTTCTTCAAGTTAATGCATACACGCAGCTTTCCATTTTTCTTGGGCACCACTACGATGGGGGATACCCACTCAGTGTGCTCAATTTCATAGATGAATCCAGCTTCAACCAGTCTATCTATCTCCTCTTTGATCTTGGCAGCATAATTATCATTATATGTATATGGCTTTTGCTTAGAGGGTTTGGCATCTGAGGTCATGGGGATAGTGTGTGAGCATATTTCAGGGTCCACTCCTTTCAAATCCTTGTAACTCCAAGCGAATACATCTCTGTATTCTCTTAGCAAGGCTATCAATTTGTGCTCTTCGTCTTCCGTCAGGTCATGGCCTATGTACGTGCATCTCTCTTCTCCTTCTTCCACGGCTACCACTATTTTCTTGGTGGTTTCTTTGTTATCATAGGCCTCCCCTGATTGCGCCTCTCGTTTAGGCATTCTGATCATGACTCTCCTGTCATCTATCTCATACTTCTTAAAATTTTCTGGGACCTCAAACAAAGATTCTTCCTCTTCTGGTGTGACTTCTCTCTTCTTTCTTTTCTTTCCCGGGGACTATCAATATGTGTAGAATCAAAGCTATGGTCACTGGGATCACTTTCTGAAAGCAATGGTGTTATTGGCACTATAGCTCTATTCAAAGTTTCCTCAGTTGCTGCATACTTTACAAGAATCACATTAGCTGGGGTTGGAGGTTGTTGAGCTAACACAGGCTGTGGCCTTTGTTGGTTCTGGTGGGGTTGTTGATAGGGTTGCTGCGGTCTACCATATTGTTGGTGGGGGTACTGGTTCTGGTATCTTCCCTGTTGTGGATAGGGCTGAGGGTAGGTTTGCCTAACTGCTTGCTTATTGTATGGGCAATCTTGTGCTGTGTGATTTGTGTATCTCCTTTCTATGGTGCAATATTGGCTACTAGGGTTCACCTGGGGTTGGGCATAATGGGACATACGTTTGCCATATGGTCGCCACCGCAAGTATAGCACCTTTTGACTGGGGCAAATCTAGGAATTTGTTTACTAGAGACACCTAGTTTTTGAGCTACCTTCTCCGCAAGTTCCTCAATTGATGTGGATTGTGAGGAAGAGAGGCTAGAGGCACTATCCGAGTCTTTGTAGATTTTGGAGAGCTCTAATTCTTCCCCTAGGTTATCCTCAATGTCAATGCACATGCGCACACATTCTTCTATAGTTCTGGGGTCCTTTAAATACACATATGACCTAAGCTTGGTGCTCAACAAGCCATCTAAGAACAAAGCTACTTGCTTGGCTAGTGTGGGTAACTCAGGCATCTGGCACCTCTCTAGGTATTGCCTAAATCTTCTTCCAGCAAGTCTCAGGGTTTCTTGCGGGGTTTGCTTGAAGCTGTGAATCAGCGAGGAAGTGTTATGTCTTATGCCACTTTTTAGAGAATTCAATGATGAATGCCTCTAGAAGTTGGTCTATGCTTCTGAACTGTCTCTCGTTTAGTGGCTGAAACCATGTGAGGGCTGTGTTCCTAAGGGTTAGACCAAAGGCATTGTACTGCATGGATAGATCCTCCACTTGTTCAGCTCTCAAGACTTGCCTGAACTCAGCCACATGATCATAGGGGTCTCCAGTGCCATCGAAGTAGTTCTTCATGGACTTAACCAGCTATGTAGGTCTCAATGTTCTTGTGTGTTCTCTAGGTCTCGGCAAAGGGAAATCATCCGCATTCCTTCCGTTCCTTGGGGCTCTATGTCCCTCATGTTCCATTCTATTTGTTTTCGTTCTCGTTCTTCCTCTTCCCAAGGAGTTTGCAAAGCTTACCTCAGGTTTGTCTCTCTGAACTCCATGAGCCTGGGAGGTACTAGCTCCATGGTGACCATGGGACACATTCGACCTTGGTTGGGGGAAAACAAATTCACCCTTCCAAGTGTAAGCATGCATGTCATGTTCTGTAACCACAAAGATCCTCTCTGAGGCGTGATCTAGGTAGGTCACCCTGCCTGGGCTATCTGGATCTTTAAACTCATAGATCATAATTGTTCCTACATCAATTGGCCGATTAGATGTATACCTCCAAAAGGCTTCGTCAGTCTCTCGGTTCAGAAGCAGATCTATGCTCTTGTTGTCCTGGGGAACCCACTCGGGATTGAGGATTCTAGTAAGAACAGATTTCCCTCGAGGGGTCCTCGGCTCCCCTCCTACGTTCCCTTGTTCTAAGTCATCGATGTCCACCTCAGGGATCACATTCCTGAATTCATCTGTCCACTCCGGGTGGCTAGTGACCATATATATGGTTCCCTCTTTATCAAGGTATGCACCATTTTCAAATTTGACAGCAGGGTGCTCTAGCCCAATAGATTCGTCTGGGTTTTTGATTTGGACCATGGATCTTCCTAGGCAGTCCTCATAGATGCTAGCACCTAATCGGTTGGTCCTAAGGTAATCCAGCTGTGTCTTGTAAGGGCCTTCTACCCTGTGCAAGTACGGCACTCTTGAGCTTCCCATAGGTCTGTCCATGCCTTGAGACATCTCTGATTCACTAGTCTCAGAGCTAGGGTAGTAAGAGTGGTGGCTCAACTGCTGGGCCCAAGACCTAGCAGTGTGGTTGACACTAGCCTCTGAAGACCTAAGACTTTGTCTATCTCTCCCTAGATGTCACCCTGATCTAAGGTTCATAAGCCTAATTGAATAGCCCAAATTTTCTCAAGTACAACCTCGTTGTTGAGTTCTTTTGTATTCGTTACTTGATTCTTTTTTAGTTGATTACCGTGTTTATGTTCTTGTCTGATATCACATCGCTAGGTATACTTGAGTGTATTTCCGCACTTGAAGTTGATCATTCCACATTAAGTCTTTTCCTTTAAAGTTCTCAGTCACACACAGGTTATCTCTTGAACTTGATTTCTTAGATAGTCTTTGACTTGTCACGTGCCTATCGTGTCCTAACTTACTCCTAGCACTACTCGAACTTAGCCTAAGCTAGGAATTGACAAAGGGAGTTGAGAATATTCCGACCTTTCTTGCTGATCCCTTGTTCTTTAGTGCTCGAGAACCTGATTCTCAAGCTTGCACAAAGCCCTTGCTTGGATGCTCTCAATTGCTCTCAATAGACCTGTATCAGTCCCAAGATTAGCTCAAGACTTGAATTCAAAGGACAGACAGATCACTTTCATGCATGTAATTCACAGACCAACTTGCCTTTTGCCTTTATGGAAAACAATCTCAAGGATCCTTTAGTTTTCCTACAAGACAAGAATCATAGCAATTGGATTTCGTATGAGAAAGTTATGCCAGTTCAGGGTTCTGGTGCTAAAACAGGGTTCAAACAGGCTAACAGATCACAGGATTTTTCTCAAAAACACATGTGTAGGGACCTCACAACACTAATGGCTTGCTAATTATGCCCAAAATTACACCAAAGACTTGGAAATATTAACCCTAATTTTTGGCCGAAAAGCCTGTCAATCGCGATCCACAGGTCTGTCAATCGCGATTGACAGAGGTGTCCGTCGGGGCCTGTCGGTCGTGATCGACACGTCAGTCGCGATTGACAGTGTCGATCACGGTCGACAGAGTCAGTTGTGAGTCCTGTCAATCGCGATCGATGGTGTCAATCACGATCGACACTTTTTCCAGAATTTTCGCCGTGATTTCAGTCAATTGGGGATGTGTCCGTCGCGATGGACACGTGGCTACGCGAAAAAGCCAATCAATGGTTGAAATTCAGTCGGTCGCGATCGACGGTGTCAATCGCGACTGACAGATGTGTCGATCGTGGCTGTCAATCACGATCGACGGTGTCAATCGCGATTGACAGGGTCCTACGTGGCAGTCAATCGGTCGTGGGGTCTGTCGGTCGCGATCGACAGGTCTGTCGATCGTGATTGATAGGGTCTGTCGGTCGCGATTGACAGATGTTGTCGATCGTGGCTGTTGATCGAGATCGATGGTGTCGGCCACGATTAACAGAGAAACACGGAACTTTTCAATTTTGTTTAGTGATTTGGAATGTGCTCTTTGTGCTTGTCCTAGTGGTGCACTTAATTTTACCAATTGGTGGAATTTTCTGTCAATCACGATCGATAGAGGTTGGTGACACACAAATAGTTTCTGAGCTCTCGCTCTCTCTCACAAGTGGAATGAGGGGAATGAGGTGGAGAAGGTGATATGATCAAAACTTAAAATTTTTGCGATGATGGAGATGGAGATCGGATATGGTGAGGATGATGATGGTGATGAGAAAAACAAGAGAAAATAGATGAAAGTGACGAAAATACCTATAACTCCAACGCGTCAACTCTACGTCTTACCATCACACGCTCGTCCTCGAAGCTCGGTCCCCGGCAACGGCACCGAAATTTGGTGTAGCTCAGTGATGAGTAGCACCTCCTTTAATGTCAATCCGGGAAGAAGTGAGGATGGTATGAAGACCTCGAGAAAGTGAAGGCACAAGTGCATGAGTGAGAAGCACACAAACATGCACACACATACACACACATGCGCACACACGGCAAGACAAAGAATGAGAAGCAATGGAGTTCTTAGATTACTTTCCAAAAGCTCATACAAGTTCAATTCAATTACAAGCTAACCTCAAAAATGAGCTCTCTAGCTCTATTTATAGTTTTTGACTAGGTTTTGGTCGTGTCCAGACCTAGTGTCCGGCCTAGTTAAAAATTAGGTTCTCTACCCTATTTGGAGGTTCAAACGAAGTCTAAAAAATGTGAAAACTGAGAGGTAGCTGCTTCTAAAGTCCTCAAGCTCAAGGACTCCTTGGCTTGCACAAAATGGAGCTACAAAAATATGAAATTGTATTTACAATGGATTTTAGTGATGAAAATCACTATTTTTGTAGGGGTTTCTAATAACATTTTGACATACATTTCCTGGAGCTCCCTACTTGCTCCTTCTCCTTGTGTGTCCACCTCTTTTATATGTGTTAGTGTCCTAAAAAATATTGGCCTACTTGCCAGATCGTCGTTGACTGCTCTGTCTGCTTGTACTTTCTCTTCTCTCTGACTCCCTTCGTAAGCTTCCTTGCCTGGTGAGTCCTTCAGTTCCAACACACACTTCCTCACAATCCGCATCAATTGAGGATCTAGCAGAGAAGGTAGCTCAGAAATTAGGAGTCTCTAGCAAGCAGATTCCTAGATTTGCCCCAAGAAAATGATGCTATACCTGTGGAGGAGACCATATGGCTAATGTGTGCCCCATCATGACTCAACCCCAAGTTAGTCCTAAAAACCAGTATTGCACCATAGAAAGGAGATTCACCAATCACACTGCACAAGACTGCCCATATAACAAACAAGCTGTTAGACAAAATTATCCTCAGCCATATCCACAACAAGGAAAATACCAAAATTAGTACCCACAACAGCAGTATGGTAGGCCCCAACAACCCTATCAACCACTCTAACAAGGGCAACAAAGACCTCAACCAGTCCTAGTGCAGCAACCCCCTCCTCCCGCCAATTTGATTCCAATGAAGTATGCAGCTACAGAAGAAAATTTAAATAGAGCTTTAGTGCCAGTGACACCATCGCTTTCAGAAAGTGACCCAAGTGATCATAGTTTTGACTCTACCTATATTGATAGCCCACAGGCTTCCTACATGCAATCACGTGAGCATAATGAGTCATACTATTATGAAGAACCGAGTGAGTCTAGTTGGGAGCCAGAATATGCAAATGTCATGTACACAAACCCCAACTCTAGACCTCAGCCTAGGCAGAAAAGACCTCCATTTCCTAGAGGGCCATGCTTCTGATGTCAGCGAGATCACCTCATTTGTGATTGCCCTCTATCTGCACCTACACAAACCCAATCTATGAGAATTCAAGGCTTTTGTCCCGATTGTGGGAAGGAGCACTTGTTACAAGAGTGTCCCAAGAACCCCAACAATATGCCAAAAATTGCTCCTATCAATGTTATTGGGCTAGTGGTAGACTCCACGGGAAGTCACGGCCCCGGTGCAAGTCATCACGAGAGCTCACACACTTAAGCAAAACCAAGACTTAGGCCAGGAAAAGAATGCGGAGGTTAGTGAGACTGAGAGCCAGAATAAGAATAGGACAAGAGCTTGGAGAGAAAGTCGTGAACGTATGAAAAGGCAATGGTCAAAGAAGATGAGTGAACTTGAGGAAATTCTACGAGAGAGCAAGGCCAAAATAATAGAAATCACATCTCCAATGCACTCTCACACATCTCTCCCACTACCATCTCCATCACCTTCTGTTTCCCAACCTTCTAATCCACCACATGTAACTGTTGGAAGCAGCCAGAGGCACAGACGCCACGGAAGCATGTGAAGACGAAGCAGGGAGCCAATCGGGCCAATTTTCCAAACAAATATGTTTTTATTATTTCTTCAAACATTCAACAGTGATTATTATCACTAATTGTAACATATGTATCATAGAAAACCCCATTTTGTAATTCATAGCTCCATTTTGTGCAAGCCGAGGAGTCCTCGAGCTTGAGGAGCTTAGGAAGAATGCTCGTACCAATTTTTGTTATTTTTAGACATCGTTTACCCTTCCAAATAGCCTCTAGGACCTATTTTTTAACTAGGCCGATCACTAGATGTGAAACCGGTCAAAACTAGTCTAGAAACTATAAAAAGAGCTAGAGAGCTCATTTTTGGGGTTGTTTCATTTTGGTTAGTGTGAGCTTAGAGCTAGTTTGAGCTTGTAAGAGTATTCTTGAGTAATAGAGCTAATTTCCCATCTTCCATTGCGTCTTGCTTGTCTCTTCATTGTGTGTGTGTATGTGTGTGTGCATCTTTGTGCTTCTCACCTTCACTCTCACATCATCTCACGTTCCCGATCTTCATATCACTCCTACCTCTCCCACGGATTGACATTAAGGAGGTGAAGCTTCTTAACGTGGTTCTCACCATCGTGCTAGAGCAACACCAAATTTGGCGCCGTTGCCGGGGATCGAGTCTAGGACGAATGTGTGATGGTAAGAGTATAGCAAGAAGTGGCGTTGGAAGGTAAAAATTTCAGTTTTTGTTGTTGATTTTACTTAGTTTTTAGTGTTTTTCACCTTCCCCATACTCCATCTTCATCATCGCATCATCATTTCCATTTCCAAAAAAATCAGAAAATTCACCATATCCACCCATTCACCTCATTTCCCCTCATTTGTGCATGCGAGAGAGTGAGAGAGAGCATTTGTGCTTGTGTGTGCTTGCATTTTCTTGAGTTTTCTTGCAGGTACAGAGCTTCAGAGCATCAGGAGAGCTTCCAAAAGGTAAAACATGTACTTTCTGTCAAAAATTTCCGAGTAGGGCGGACCATCGCGATGGTCTGCAACTTTCGGATTTTGAGGTAGGCGACCACACCACGAGGTAGGCGATCCCTGCGCATACACGGAACCATTTTTGCATTTCAAAAATTCGTTGTTTGGTGGACCATCACGATTGGCTCAGACCATCGCGATTGTGTCGCACCATCGCGATAGGCTCACGCCATCGCGACGGCTCGGCCGGACCATCGCGATTGTTCGCTTCTTCGGACCATCGCGACGGTTCACTTGAGCCATCGCGACGGTCCACTTCGGACCATCGCGATTGTTCAGCTGACCCCGGACCATCGCGATTGGCCCATGCCATCGCCACGACAGTGCCACGTGTCATGATAGACCATCGCGACGGTTCATTTTTTGGACCATCGCGACAGCCCAAAATCGGACCATCGCGATTGGCTTAAGCCATCGCATCGCGGACCATCGCGACGGTTCACTTCGGACCATCGCGATTGTCCACCTTTGACCGTTGACCCGCGCCATCGCGATTGTCCGCCCGATCACGCCATCGCGACGGTTCATTTTTTGGACCATCGCAACAGTTCGACCTCACACCATCGCGATCGTTCACTTCGAGCCATCGCGACGGTTCACTTTTTCGGGCCATCGTGATTGTCCAAATCCCACGCCATCGCGACGGTTCGCTTGGACCATCGCGACAGTCCCAGACCATCGCGATTGCCCACCCCCATCGCAAATTTTGGACTCCAATTTTTGACCAATTTTGAGGGTATTTTTGAAAAAATTTTGGACCATTGGACTCATAGGAGACCCCTTAGCTCATATTTGAAAGAAAACTGGATTGTCAGTTTTTACCCCCCAGGGCCTGAACGCTCATAACTTTTTCATCCGAAGTCCGTTTTTTGAGCTTAATAGCGCGTTAGAAAGCTCGCGACGAGTACTACGTGACCTCAACTGTTTTTTTCATAAAGGATACATCTATTTTTGGATAAGCCATTTTGAGGTTCACCTAGTTTGGGACTAGGAAGCCAGGGGGCAAGTCTTGAAATTTTGGGCAAAAAGGGAAGGAATTAAAAAGGTGTATATGCTCAAGTGTTTGATCATCTTGTGAATTGGTCTAATATTGGGATTTTCCAGGTCCAGCAAGGGCAATCAAAGGCAAGCAAGCAAGGCAGTGAAGACAGCAGAGCTTGGGAAGCGCGGCTTCTTGGGCAACAGGGCATCAGAGCAACAGAAAAGCCGACTCGAGGTTGGAAGATTACTCAACCCCCTCAGTCAATTCTTAGCTTAGGCTAAACGGTAGTTGTGGATTAACGACGATAGGAACGCCTCAAGTTCAAGCTACTTAATTCTTTCAAGTTTAAGACTACAAGTAAAGGTGTGTGTGACGCGAAAACCTAAAGAAAAGAACATAAGTCTGACGGAACGATAACTCAAAATCATAACGAAAGTCGAATTCTTGACGCATAAATTAAGACGAGAATCCAGAGAAAATTAAAAAGAATCAAGAGAATAATAACAAAGGACCATTGACGATCTAAGTGTGTAATTGAGTGAGCAAGGAAGGAAATTAATGAACCTTAGATCGGGCAAACATATAGGTAAGTCGGACAGAAGAAGCCTTCGATCATCAGAGGCTAGTGTAAGAACTACCGCTCGATCTTGGGCTCAGCAATTGAATAGCAATTACCCCTACGAGAGCTCAGATACTAGCGAATCAGAAATGGCATTTAGCACAGACAGACCAGAAGGAGGGTCTCATGTAGCATACCTAGAAAAACCAGAAGGACCCTATAGAACGCAATTAGAGTTTCTCCAAACCAACCGATTAGGTGCTCGCATTTATGAGGATGGTTTGCGAAGGCAAGTGGTGCAACTGCACAACCCTGATCAACCCATTGGATTGGAAAGACCAGTGGTGAAATTTGAGAGAGACGCTTACCTAGACAAAGAAGGAACCATGTACGTCCTAAGTACGCAACCAAACGATACTAATGAGTTTGGCACAATCCAATTAGAGACGGAAACAAAATTTCAAGGAAAAGAACCGTTAGAAGAACCTAGAACACCGAGAGGGAAATCCGTATTAACAAGAGTACTCATCCCAGAATGGATCCCTCAAGATAACAGGAGCGTCGAGTTGTTTGTAAATAAAGAGACAGATGAAGCCTTTTGGAGGTACAGAAAGGAAAACCCTGGTGAGATAGGCATCATTACAATCTATGAATTCAAGGACCCAGATACGCCTGGAAAGGTTGTATACCTGGATGAGACTTCAGAAAGAGTCTTTGTGGTGCCTGAACGCGCTAAAAACACATATACATGGAGAGGTGAATTGATATTCCCTCCATCCAGAAAGAACATAAATACAAGTCAACAAGGGGCAGGAACCTCCTCAGCCCATGGACATCAAAAAGAAGGAAATAAAGAGAGACCGGAAGTGAGCTTCACTCACCCCATAGGGAGAGATAGAACAACCTCGGACACTAATAGAATGGATAGACAAAGAGATCATGGAATACCAGGTGGTAGAGATGATTTTCCTCTACCTAGACCACGTGAACACGCAAGAGTTTTGAGACCCACTCAATTAGTAAAATCAATGAAGAATTACTTTGATGGGACGGGAGATCCCTATGACCATGTCGCAGAATTCAAGCAAGTACTAAGAGCAGAACAAGTCGAGGACATGTTCACGCAATACAATGCATTTGGACTAACGTTAAAGAATACCGCTTTAACTTGGTTCCAACCTTTGCAACAAAGGCAATTTAGAGACATCCATCACTTTTTAAAGTCATTCATCACTGAATTCTCTAAAAGTGGGATCAGACATGACACGTCTTCGTTGATTCATAGTTTTAAACAGACCCCTCAGGAAACAGTAAGACTAGCAGGTCGTAGATTCAGACAATATGTTGAACGATGCCCAATGCAAGAGCTACCCTCACAAGCTAAACAAGTATCACTGTTCTTAGATGGCTTGTTGAGCGCTAAACTACGCTCGTATGTGTACCTAAAAGAACCCAGAACGCTAGAGGAGTGTGTAAGAATATGTATAGACATTGAGGATAACCTGGGAGATGAATTAGAACTCTCAAAGGTCTACAAGGACTCAGATTGTTCTTCTCTGGCATCCACAAAATTGTCTAATTCGATAGAAGACCTAGCAGAAAAAGTGGCCCAAAAACTAGGGGTTGCTAGTAAACAGGTGCCCAAGCTACCAACTAATGTACGTTGTTACACTTGTGGTGGAAATCATTTAGCAAATGTGTGCCCCAATGCACCTCAACCTCAAGCCAACCCTAGTGGCCAATATTGCACAATTGAGAGAAGATACATGAATCATACAGCTCAGGACTGCCCATACAACAAACAAACCGTGAGACAGAACTACCCGCAAACATACCAGCAGCCAGGTAGGTATCAAGGCCAATACAATGCTCAGCCTTATTACTATAGGCCTCCTCAGAACTACCCATACCAGGCTCAACAGAGACCTCAACCCGTCTTAGCTCAACAGCCACCCCCACCAGCGAATGTCATCTCAGTCAAATATGCGGCTGCAGAAGAGAACCTAAGTAGGGCCTTAGTGCCTTCTTCACCCTTGATCACAGAAAGTGACCCGAACTCAAACAGTTTTGACTCTACTCATGTGACTAGTCCACCCGCTTATTACACGGAGTCACCAGAGCATGTGGAGACATATCATTATGATAGTCCACCAATGGAACCTAGTTGGGAGCCAGATTATACTAATGTGATGTACGCAAACCCAAACCCACGGCCCCAATTGAGACAACAGAAACCACAGGGTCCTAGAGGACCATGCTTTAGGTGCCAAGGAGATCACTTCATTAAGGATTGTCCACATCCCCCAATAGCAAGGCAATCACAGTACTATAACATACAAGGCTTTTGTGCCGATTGTGGCAAAGAGCACATAATCAAAGATTGTCCTAAGAACCCAGTTAACGCTTCGAATGTGACACCGATCAACGTGATAGGTATTGTAAACAACGCAGATGGATCCAACCCTACATACGTGCCTATCCAAGCTATAACCAGAGCCCAGGCGCTCTTACAAAACCAACAGCTTAATCAAGAGAAAGTAGCCGGAACTAGTGAAGTTGCAGAATCGAGTAGTAAAAAAACAAAATCTTGGAAAGATTCTAGAGAAAGAATAAAGAGAAAATGGAGTAAAAAGATAAGTGAGTTGGAAGGAAGTCTAAGAGAATCTAGAGCCAAAATACAAGAATTGGCTTCACAAGAATTAAACCAAGAAATCCCAGCTCAAAAATCAGGATCAGTTTTAGCGGAACCCATACCGGAAGATCTAGACATGATGTTTCGTGCATATCAGGCTAGAATAAAAGAGGGACCTCAAGTAACGGAAATGAGTAAAAACTACCCTCGAGCTGATCTAGAAATTGAGAGAACTAAACTTTGCATGAAAATGGTAGAACTAGCACAAGCTTTGTTTGAAGCCTCTAGATATCTTAATTGGAATAACATGGCAAAACCGGAATTACACTTTCAAGGACTAATGGAGAGGCTAGAACACTTGATTGAAAGCAAAGAGAAAAAGGATCAGTCTAGGAACCCTATTGTCCCAGAGACACAGGAAAGGAATGCACCATCCCTGTCTCAAGTGCCCAATACAGAGAGTCAAGATAACCTATCCTCCATACATAGGTACTCACATGAATTTTTAAGAGAAATACAAGAAGAGAAATGGAGAAAAGAACAAGGAACTCATCCTCCTATTCAAGAAATAAACGACTTGCAGGAACAATTTCCCCAAGACATCCCCTCTATATATGATGATGTAGAGGTAGAACGACTGAGTGAACCCACAGGATTTGAATCTAATTCTTTACAAGAATTACCTCAGTTCACAGGACCTTGGGAAGCAAAGTCTATTAGTATGAGAGCACCCACGATAATAGTGAGGAATGAAGAATCAGTGATCCCTAGGAACACGGAAGTGATCAAGAACACGAAAGTACAGTGTAATCTCACTCTAGAGGAATTGTTAAAGGTGAAACCAGAATTGTGGAAGCATGTAGCAAATCAATTCCCTGAGCTAGCTACCACACCCTCTCAGATAGGATCACATAAGAAGGTACCAGAGATACCCGTGGAAAAGATTGGAGACGTAAGCGAAGGAGAGGAAGGTAACACATATCTTCCAATAACCCATCAGGGCTACACCACGAAAGCCATCTTAGATTCAGGAGCCGGAGTAGCCATCGCTACCACCGCTTTATGGAAACGTTGGGGTAAGCCAGCACTCAGACCCACCAGGATGAAGCTACAAATGGCTGATGGACACATAGAAAAACCATTAGGCTTACTAGAAGGCATATCTCTCACCACTTGTGGTGTAGAATTTGAGCATACATTTGCCATTTGTGACTTTGCGAAAAATCGTGCGTATGAGATGATATTGGGACGACCATTCATGCGTCAGTTGCAAATTGTACAAGATTGGGGAACTAATTCTTTGTACTTGCAACATTTAGGAGTGACTACTAAAGTCAATCTCAAAGACTATTCACATCGAGATGTACCCCCAATACAATGGAATACCATCCATAAAACACCAGTAGAGACGGAATCCGTGCACTCATTAGAATCAGACCCTTCTTGGTTGCATGAGGATACTCATTTATGGATGTGTAAGGTAGCTAAACAAGAGGAAGAAAGATTAGAAGCCAGGACCTTAGGTGCAGAACAACATCCACGAACCCTTCAAGATCCAGCCTACGCACCTGTAGTATTCCCGGACGAAGAGTTTGAACCCCATGGTTGGGCGGAAATCCTAGCAACCATGGATGTAGCCATCAATGAAGAACAATGGACACCCCACTGTGATGAGGATGGCTATGACATTTCAGTTTTCACGATAGAGCCAATCATGGGCGATGCAATTTTAGAGGAGTGTGAACCGAACACTGATGCATTTGAGGATGCGAGCGATTTTGATTTAGAATCAATTATCATGGACCCACCCTTTGCATCAGAGGAAGAATATTTCTACGAAGTAGAGACTCACCCTCAGAGACACGAGGAAATTACGAATGAAGTGAGATTAGCCACGGAAGTGACTACCAAGAGTGAAAGCAAGAAAAGGAAGAAGAAAGAAACCATGTCAGAAAAAGAAGAATCTTTGTTTGAAGTACCCGAGAACTTCAAGAAATATGAAATCGAAGATAGAAGAATCATGGTTCGAATGCCTAATAGAAAGGTGAATGATGGACAAGTATACGATAACCGAGAGAAAACCAAGAAAATAATAGTTGCCATAGAAGGAGAAGAAGAAAAGTGTACATACATAGGGCATGATTTGACGACTGAAGAAGAAGAAGAGCTAGTTGCCCTATTGTGCGAATATAGAGATGTTTTTGCTTGGAGTTACAAAGACTTGAAAGGAGTAGATCCAGATATATGTTCTCATAGAATTCCTATGACTCCAGATGCAAAACCGACAAAACAGAAACCATACACGTATAATGATAACTACGCTGCGAAGATTAAAGAGGAGATAGATCGCCTGATAGAAGCAGGATTCATTTACGAAATTGAGCATACCGAATGGGTATCCCCCATTGTGGTTGTGCCCAAGAAGAATGGAAAATTGCGTGTGTGTATTAACCTTAAAAAAGTTAATGCCGCCACGATTAGAGATAGCTATCCTCTTCCTATCACGGAACACCTATTGGAAAGAGTTGCGGGCAAGGAAGTTTACAGCTTTCTTGATGGATTTTCAGGCTATAATCAAGTAGCCATTGCTCCAGAGGACCAACACAAGACAGCTTTTGCCACTGAATGGGGCATATTTGCATTTCGTGTGATGCCATTTGGCTTAACAAATGCACCCGCCACTTTCCAGCGACTCATGTGTCATGTTTTTAAGGAATTCTTACGCAAGAGCTTGGAAGTTTACGTCGATGACTTATGTGCTCATTCAAATGTAAGACAGACACATATTCCAGAGTTAAGACAAATATTTGACAAATGTCGAGAATATCAGGTTTGTTTGAACCCAGAAAAATGCGTTTTCATGGTCAGACAAGGCAAAATTCTAGGACACATTGTGTCAAAAAATGGAATCTCCACGGATGAAGAAAAGGTGAAGGTAATTGCAGAATTACCTAGACCAACTAATGTGAAAGAGGTACAGGCATTTATGGGCCATTGCGGCTATTATAGGAGATTCATACACATGTATGCAATCATAGCCAAGCCTTTGTACTCTCTTTTAACCAACTTTGAATGGACAGACGAATGCGAAAATTCATTCAATGAACTCAAACGACGCTTGTGCTCAGCACCTATATTGACTACCCCAGATTGGAGTAAGCCATTTCATGTACATGTGGATGCATCCAATTACGCCATAGGATGTGTGTTAGCACAACCCACGAATGAAGGTAACATAGATCTCCCCATAGCCTATGCGAGCAGACAATTGAACGCAGCAGAAAGAAATTATACCACGACGGAACGAGAAGGATTAGGGATGATCTACGCAGTAAAGAAGTTTAGGCACTACTTGTTGGCCAACAAATTCAAGTTCTTTACAGATCATCAAGCCCTATTATATTTAGTCAACAAACCTTGTAACACAGGACGACTGATACGTTGGTTTCTATTACTCATGGAGTATGCTTTTGAAGTGGTAGTTAGGAAGGGAAAGACGCATCTTAGAGCTGACCACCTCTCAAGATTAACCTCAGGAGAAGCTCCTCAAGGAGTAGCGGATGATCTACCAGATGCATACTTGTTTAACCTCGAGATAGCACCGGAATGGGCTAAGCCTATGGTCCCTATTCTCACATACGGACCCAAGAATCCTAAGATAAAGATCAAAGAGGGAGAGATTACCAAGTCTCAGAAATATCAAATACTGGCAGGAAGCATATATAAACAGGATAATCAAAAGATTCTTGCTTGTTGTGTAGACGAATCAGAACATGCGAATTGGTTGCAATTAGCACACATAGGTGCACTAAAGCAACATCATTCAAAACATCGAACATTACAGACTCTGCATAGATTAGGAGTATATTGGCCTTCTATGGAAGCAGATGTCTACAAGTTGTGTAAGGAATGCAGTGTTTGCTGTGAAAGACCACCAGTAGAACATGCTACACTATATCACGTGTCTCTCACACCAGACTGGAGTGAACCTTTAGTGACATACTTGAGGACGAACACATTCCCTCAAGGAATGACTTTAGCTCGACAACGCAGTCTAGAGCAGGAAGCTCAAGACTATTCACTTATTGGCGATAATTTATACAAAAGAGGACGAGATGGATATTTAAGACAGTGCGTTCATGAGAGCGATTATCTGAGCATACTAGAGACTGCACACCAAGGTGTTGCAGGAGGTCATTTTGGACCAGATAGGATAATCAAAGCCATCCTCTTTGCAGGATTATGGTGGCCCACTCTTCACATGGATGCACATACCTATGTAAAGAGATGTGATGTGTGCCAAAGAACTCAGTTTCCTACTCGCAGAGATGAAATGCCATTGAAACCCATGATGGGCGGACGTGCATTTTCTAAGTGGGGTATAGACTTTATAGGACCCATTAACCCCCCTGCAAAAGGTACACATGCGGAATACATTATTGTTGCCACAGATTATCTTACGAAATGGGTAGAGGCAAAAGCCACAAAAAAGAATGATGCTCACACGACGGCAAAATTCTTATTTGAAAATGTCTTTACAAGATATGGACTGCCTATAGAGTTAGTGAGCGATCGAGGCACTCACTTTCTAAACCAAGTCGTTGAATATTTGTTACAGGATTTTATGGTGATTCACAAGAAATCTGCACCATATCATCCTCAGGCCAATGGTCAGGCTGAAAGCACTAACAAGATACTTTGTAACGTACTGACGAAACTCGTGAACAACAAACGTTCAGATTGGGACAAACAGTTACACCACGCTGTTTGGGCATATCGAGTGGCCTACAAGACCGTACTCAATGCAACTCCCTTTCAGATGGTTTTTGGTCAGAATGCAGTGCTTCCTTTGGACTTCTTGATACCGACACTTAAGGTTGCACAAGAACATCAGTGGACCGGCCATGAATTATCAGCAAGAATAGTGGACTTGGAACGATTAGGAGAAACAAGGCTGAGGGCAGCAGCAGGAATATACGCAGCAAAGAAGCGACAGAAAGCATATTTTGATGCACATGTGAAAGATAAAGGCCTAAAAGAAGGAGATTTAGTTCTAGTAGATACGCTGAAACAGCACGCACGGAAGTTAGAAAAGCGAGGTTATGGACCTATGATCATTAACAGACTTTCGACAAGTGGAGCAGTACAGCTAGCCACCTTAGAAGGAGATATAATGCCTAATTACATTAGTGGCTGTAGAGTCAGGTTATATCAAGAACCTCTTATTGAGGATATGCTTAGACGACTCACGTTGGCAAAGAAGCGTAAGGAGGAAGAAAATAGAATACGAGCTGAAGCGCAGGCAGAAGCCATAGAACGCATTAAGCGCATGAAGCTAAGAAGACAAGGACTAGGGAGAGAACGTTATAACCATCTGGAAACATCACCCAGATATCCCATGGCCATGTGTCAAGTAAAGTCAACCACTCATCCTAGCATAGTGGACAGGAGACCATTCATTACAGTTAGGCTAGAGCACGGCAACCCTTGCCAAGAACTCAGGGCTTTAATTGACTCAGGTGCTGCGACTAGTGCGATTAGATGGTCCCACTATAAGGATTCAGGAATAGAAATGCGGCCAATTGAGGCATACCTCATAGGGCTAGGAGGCATGGAAACCCCTTGCATGGGTGAGGTGGACCTTCCTATCCTCATTAAGGATATGACGATGACAGCTAAGCTACTAGTGTGCCATGATGACGACCTGATAGAACCCCTAATCCTTGGCCAAGATTGGCTATACGATCACTCAGTGGACCTAAATCTTAGACAAGGCTCCTTACAGATTGGAACCTTCGAGCAGAAGCGAGTGATACCGCTTGACTTCCCTAACGGCATTCCGCTTGACGGTTGTGACCCTAGACCCTATGAAATGCATGCGAGGGAAGACCGGAAGATCTTTGATCAGCTCAGTTACGGTACGTCTACACCAACCCACTCGGGCTTGGCTATGGACAGTTGTCAATCAGAAGGACGACAGGAGATCTTCCCTGGGACTTCCTGCAAACTAGAAGAGACAGTTACCCAACCACAAGGGCAGATGGACACAATCAGTGGTCAGGTGGGTTGCATCAGCGGCCAAATGAGCACGACACCCTGCGGTGCTCATCCTTCCAAAATTGTTGCGGACTGGCCTAGATTAAAGTTAAATAAGGCATCACTTCCTAATGGGCAGGTCACGCAAGTGTTGGATCTCCCTTCTTTTCCAAAGCAGAGTGTCCATCCGACCTCTCAACCCCAGCAACAACAGAGTCAACCACGACAAAGGAACCCAGACCGACTGCAGTATCGGAGGAAACAACACGGAAAGCAGTTTAGGCCACCGAAAGGAAGCGGCACCAGACGAATATGGGTGCCAAAATGACAAAAAGCACCGAAGAACTCCAACCAGGCAGAGATCGACAAGAAAAAGGCAAGGCAGAAACAGAATCAGTATCCACCATCCCCTCGACAGTCTCCTACAGGTCCGAGCATTCGACAGATTTGGATCGCCAAGAAGTATCTTATCAATCGACCCACACCCACGCAGATTTGGGTACCCAAACCATGTATCGTAGCTCAACCCATAAGCCATGTAATATATAACCCCCATAACTCATTTCATCCCTCGATACCACCACACCCGACACCACCCTTTGAACCTCAGCAGAAACCCTCCACCCACTCCAAGATCCTTAGGAAATGGATACCGAAACGTGTCCAACCGTCTCCCCCTAACCCCATGTCTGATAAAACTACCCCCCCGACTAACATACAACCTTTTACTAAATCACTAACCTTTAAACCTTGTATAAATTCACCCACCATCATCACACATCACTCGTAATCTCATCAAGAAATGTATGCATGATCTGAAACGTATAGGTGTCTAGAGACCTGCACTAGGGCTGCAAAAAGCATTGCATGCATCACATCACGTCACTAGGCTACACGGGTTACGCATCAGTTATGGAAAGGGATTGCGGTCTCACTTTAATGGGATCATAATTAATTTCCATGCTAATGTGTTAATCTTTTGTAGCAGATCTTTCTCACTAGCGCACCAATCACCATGCAAACCGACGAAGGAACATCTGGAGCAGGCCCCAGTGTAGCGGCAGTACCACTCAACGTTCTACGAGCAGAATCCCACCCGACTGCTCCACCACCGGAATTTCAGGGATTTCCAGGGCCCATGCCTATCGATAACCCTCCTATGGGCTACACAGAAAAGATACACCGCAACTCCCATTGGTTTCAGGGACTTGCAGGACCCCTTGCGGACGCGGACTTTATATTTGAATCCTCTCTGACATTTGATGACCGCACGTGGGGAAAATACCAGTTTTTCTCTAGAGAGTTCGACGCCCTACAGAGCACCCAAGATTTAACTCACGTTTGGGCCAGAGCAGGCTTCACAGAATATTTCAGTGATCCTCTGCCCAAACCGGACTTTTACAGGTGCTATTACTTAATCACGACCTTGCTGGCCTTTGAGAATAAGGACATCCCAGGAACTTTCATATTGCCTACTCTAGTGGATGATCCACCTTACAAAAGGTTTTACCTATCTAAGGATTTAATCAGAGCGGCCATCAAAATTCATGGCACCCACACTCCCACAGATCGAGAGAGATTAATTCCAGAACCGATGAAACGGGGAGATGTCACGAAGTGGGAGGAGATTTCGGCAATTACACCTGAGCTGTCAAAGCCACTAAGGATATGCATGCAACATTTCGCATTCCCAGCTCAGGACAGATTTACCATGCCCCATAAACGAATCTGGTTCGGATTATATTTGGCATGCACGGGACCTCAAACTGTTGATCTGGCAAGCTGGATCATAGATCAAATGTATCTGGCACAGCACAGATGGGAGCGCAAGAAGGTGCTTAATGGATGTTGTGCGCTGACCGGAATTGTTTATATGTGCTTAGCTTATGACTTGCCCATCGAGCGTGCATTAACAGGAGGAGAACTGAAGGCATTCAAAGGAACGACGAAGAAAGCCAGGAAGCCCAGTCGAACATGGGCAGGTAAGCGCATGAGAGGCACCATCCCCTGCCTTCAAGTGCCAGAGTCGCCATCACCACAACCCTCTCCAGAGCGACCACAGACAGAAGCGGCTCCCACAGTACAACCTATTCGCATAAGGTTGTCCAGGCCAGTGGTTACGGAGGCCACCACTAGTACCGCTGCACCACAGGCAGCTGCCACCACAGAACCCACCACCACAACATCAGAAGCTCCCACCACTATTGGTGCGGAAGCGTTTTCTTTCCCGATACCACATATGGAGGCCGACCTAATAAACACGACATTTGATTTTGAGATGCCTGATGCATTCTCAAACGAATTCCAGTATTCAGAAGCACAACTGTTCTCCCAGGAATATGAACGCCCCAGCTACCCTACCACACCACGAGATCTGCCACAGGGACAAGCTGTGTCCAGCTCTGAAGAAGAGAGAACCGAAACAGACGACGAGGAAGGCGACAATGAAGCCAGCGAGGGCTCACATGACGGACAGACAGATGGCCAAGGCCAACAAACTGACGCACACGGTGACACCAACACATATGAAGATGAAACTTTCGAAGCCGCAGCGTACACGCTGGCCATAAAGAAATTATATCGAACGATGGAGAAAGTCTGGGCACGGAAGAAGTTAACTGAAGAGGAGAGCCAGGCATTAATTGAACAGGAACTCATCTCCGGAGGATTCGAAGACGCATACATCAGAGGGTTCAGAGAATTAGTCAAATCAGTAGGCTCCCATGAAGCACTCAGGTTTTTACAAAGGAAGCAACTACCACAGTTTGACCCCCGCCGAGTGCGACTACTTTCAAAACTCGGAGAATATATTCGCGTACCAACAGGAGCTCAGTCTTCAGCACAAGCCAGGGAGGCACGCCTCGCCCCCGAAAGTTCATTGACCGCAGAACCCATCCTTGTAGATTCCCCACCACGTACCACTGTTGTACATACCACCACTATCCTCGAAATAACATCCACCCCTTCTACTCCTCTCTCACCTCATCTTTCACCAACCCATCCCGTATCCCCCACACACCCACCTGCTTCCCCCACATCCACACCTGTACAAGGCAACATAGCCACACCCTTCGCCTTACCCATTCATACCACCATGCCCACACCCAACCCTCCGCATCCATATGTTAACCCCTTCATCCTTCCCAGCGTTTCCCCCACCTCTAAGAACCCCATTCCCCTTTCTAACCCCACTAACCTTCTCACCAGTCTCACCTCCCCAACCTACCATAACCCCTATTTCCCCGTGTCACCAAGCCACTCCAACCATCCCCCCTGTAAACTACTCTACATTTGTAAATCCCGTATTCACACCTACACAACCACCCACAATCACACCACTTTTCACAGTCACAACACTAAACACGTCCAATGGCATGGACATATCACCATCCACCTCACCACCACCCACTCCACTCACAGCACCCTCATATTTAGGCACGTCACAATTTTCCACAATCACCACTGCATCCACTGTCCCAACCCCATTTCCCATTCCCACTGCATCTACTCCCACTGCATCCTCATTTAGCACTTCACTACTACTATCGCCCACCATAGACACCGCATTTCAACACATGTTCACATGCATGACGCAAGTCCGCGAGGAGTTTGCATCACTCGGCACCAACTATCAACAGCTGCAGAAAACGACGAATGAATTACAAACGCAGCTTAATTCGTTATCAATTGAGAACGCCTCACTGAACAGCCGATACCAAGATTTACGAGAGGCCTATCACAAATTAGAACTAGAAAGTGAGGAGAAAACAAAAGAGGCCACCGCGGATTTGGACAACCTACTTCGAGCCCAGACCGTCCGCAATGCAACGCTCACTAGAAATATGGGCTTACTAAGAAGACACTTAGCCGCAGCCCAGGAGGAGAATGTGAGACTCCAAGCGCAGAATAGAGAAAACTTGGAGGCGGCTTTAGATCATCCAGAACAGCCACTAAGTCCGAGCAGATTCAAGGCAATCCCATCCGAGTCGATGCGGATGTTGCTAGACGACCATGTTAGATTGCTCGAGGACTATGATCGTATGAACGAAGCGCACCAAAAGTTAAAAGAAGATCACAAGCTGCTACAGCTCAGAGAACCGACAACACAACAAGTACACGCAGCAGCAGAATTACCAGCACCTGCGGACCCTGCCCCTGAAATTTTAGAGGAACTCAACGCACTCCGGGCCCAGGTAACAAACCTTGAATCTAGAATTGCAGTCTATGAAGCACCACCAAGGCCAGACTCCCCACCTGAGCTACCAGCTGAGGAAGAAACCGTCACTATCCCGGTGGAGGAGACATTTGAAGAGGCATATGAACCGATACCCATCCCAGGCGGACGTGTCACGGCCGAAGGCCAGATGACCTATGAATTACCTACCCCCGCGTGGATGAAGACAGTTGAAGAACTCGGAACGACACACTCGGCCAGAGTAGAGGCACAGCTACATGCCATGGCCATAATTGAAGAGAAAATTTTACAGTCACCATTCTTTGCTCAATTGGCCCCGCGACGATACATATCTGGGCATGAGCTCCAATATAAACCGTACTTCATGTTAATGGCCGAATACCAGTTAACCATAGAGAAAGAAACAGGTATGAAACCAACGCATGCCACTCAGTTCGAGCCAGAGGACTTGCCACCAAGGGCGCAGAGAGGTGAAATCCTTCAACCAGACTGGCGCAAAGATTTATTGCAAAATTATCCAGAGATGATGAGCACGTGGGTAAAAGCGCCGCTGCACTTAAAATTTAATCCATGCTGGGGACCAGTACCACGACGCCGCTCTTGGACTGCATTCGCTATTAAGGTACAAAACAATAAGCAGTGCCAAGACTGGTTGAACTATCCATACTTCAAGCCACCAATCGAGTTACCCACAGTAGGCTACATGATGGCGATGATCCGCCACTGGCTCCCTCGATTAAAACATATGGATGATGTTGCCGCGCACATGACTGTCAAAATCTTTGACATGATGCAAATGGTCTTTAAAGTCTTCCGACGCGTCAAGGCTCCCCATGTAAACACCCCGGGCTTTGAGCATGGCAACTTTGATTTAGTCTATGATATGAGCACAACGCCATCGCTACGGGTGTGTTATGCCTGGCACTGCAGGATCAAATACCTACCGGCATGCTACAAACAGACATTCGAAGAAATGTTCACCACCGGCTTTTGGGAGTACCATTCAGAGGTATTTATAAGCAGGCCCACACACTTATTGCAATTATTCGCCTGTGAACGAATGGTGTACTCCACACATTATCAGCTCCCACCACCAGACGAGCCGCAACCTATCGACTGGGAGAAACTCGAGGCTGATCTAGCCCGAGGCATTCGTATATCAGAGCACACCCTCGCTCAAGACCTCCTACAGAACTACATCCGGCAGACCTCACAACAAGGTTCTGTCAGGGACGACAGAAGCGAGAGGGAGGGGGGTGTTGGAAGCAGCCAGAGGCACAGACGCCACGGAACCATGTGAAGACGAAGCAGGGAGCCAGTCGGGCCAATTTTCCAAACAAATATGTTTTTATTATTTCTTCAAACATTCAACAGTGATTATTATCACTAATTGTAACATATGTATCATAGAAAACCCCATTTTGTAATTCATAGCTCCATTTTGTGCAAGCCGAGGAGTCCTCGAGCTTGAGGAGCTTAGGAAGAATGCTCGTACCAATTTTCGTTATTTTTAGACATCGTTTACCCTTCCAAATAGCCTCTAGGACCTATTTTTTAACTAGGCCGGTCACTAGATGTGAAACCGGTCAAAACTAGTCTAGAAACTATAAAAAGAGCTAGAGAGCTCATTTTTGGGGTTGGTTCATTTTGGTTAGTGTGAGCTTAGAGCTAGTTTGAGCTTGTAAGAGTATTCTTGAGTAATAGAGCTAATTTCCCATCTTCCATTGCGTCTTGCTTGTCTCTTCATTGTGTGTGTGTATGTGTGTGTGCATCTTTGTGCTTCTCACCTTCACTCTCACATCATCTCACGTTCCCGATCTTCATATCACTCCTACCTCTCCCACGGATTGACATTAAGGAGGTGAAGCTTCTTAACGTGGTTCTCACCATCGTGCTAGAGCAACAGTAACCCACCCACCACCCAGAGTAGGGTCAATCCTAGCGGATCCCACTCCACAGGACATAGATATGATGCTTAGGGCATATCAGGCCAGAATCCAGGAAGGGCCAAATGTAATAGATCATGAAAAGTGTTACCCTAGAACGGACCTAGAGCTCGAACGAACAAAACTTTGCACCAAGTTGGTGGAATTGGCTCAAGCCATGTTTGAGGCCAGTTGCCTCTTCAATTGCTCTAGCTCCACTACAACACCATTGCATTTTGATGGTCTATTAGATAGATTGGAGAGGTTAATTGCAAATCCTAGAAAAGGAGCCAACTCCCAGGCTAAGGAGAGGGCAAGTGATAGAATAAGCATTCCTCCCAAGGAAGCTTATCTGCCTAATTCCACTGAACTAGACACCTCTTCTTCTATGAATCGGTATTCACCAGAATTCCTACAAGAGATTCAAGAAGAGAAATGGACTAAAGAAAGTAAAGATCCTCCTCCAATTGAACTTGTGGATGACGTGCACAATCAATTCCCACAAGACATTCCTTCCCTTTATGGAGAGCGGGAGAGTGCCCAATCTCAAGAGAGATTAGACTTCGAGTCTAATTCCTTACAGGAACTACCCCATTTCACAGGCCCATGGGAAGCAAAGTCTACTTGTATGAGAGCACCCACAGTCATGATAAGAAGCGAAGACTCAATCATACCTAGGAACACAGAGGTACTGAAGAATACTAAGGTGCAGTGCAATCTCACTTTAGAAGAGTTACTCAAGGTTAAGCCTGAATTGTGGAAACATGTAGCCAAGGAAGTGCCAGACATATCAAAACCTCATTCCCAGGTAGGATCTCATAGAACAGTGCCAGAAATACCTTTGGACAAGATAGCAGACATCAGCAAAGGAGAAGAAGGAAACACCTATCTCCCTATCACTCATCAAGGTTACACAACCAAGGCAATTTTAGACTCAGGCGCAGGAGTTGCAATTGCTACCATTTCCCTATGGAAGCGTTGGGGCAAGCCAGCACTCCGGCCAACAAGAATGAAGTTGCAAATGGATGATGGTCACATTGAGAGACCTTTAGGACTACTAGAAGGGATAACTCTCACCACTTGTGGTGTAGAGTTTGAGCATACTTTTGCTATATGTGATTTTAGCAAAAATCAAGCCTACGAGATGATTCTAGGAAGACCATTCTCGAGACAATTGCAAGCAGTACAAGATAGGGGAACCAATGCCTTGTATTTGCAACTGTTAGCAGCAGACAAGGAACTGAAGGACTGACGAGGCATGGCAGTCAGAGAAGAGAGTCAGAAGGGAGAGAAGGCACAAGCAGACAAGGGAGTCAACGACGATCTGGCAAGTAGGCCAATAATTTTCTTCATGAAGAAGCAAGTACGAGCATTCACGCAGATCTAACACTAAGGCAACCCTTTAATTTTTCAAAATCCTTACACAAATTAATAGTGATTCTCATCACTAACAACCCCTAAAAATACCATGTTCACCTTTTTGTAGCTCCATTTTGTGCAAGCCGAGGAGTCCTCGAGCTTGAGGAGCCTTAGAAGTAGTTGCTTACCAATTTTCGTAATTTTTAGATCTCGTTTGAGCCCTCAAATAAGCCCTGGAACCTAATTTTTAACTAGGCCGGACACTAGGTCTGAACAGGGCCAAAGCTAGTCAAAAACTATAAAAGGAGCTAGAGAGCTCATTTTTGAGGGTAGATGGTAATTGAAACGAACTTGTAAGAGCTTTTTGAAAGTAATCTAAGAACTCCATTGCTCCTCACTCTTTGTCTTGCCGTGTGTGCGTGTGTGTGTGTGTATGTGTATGCATGTTTGTGTGCTTCTCACTCACGCACTTGTGCCTCCACTTGCTCAAGGTCTTCATACCATCCTCACGTCTTCCCGGATTGACATTAAAGGAGGTGCTACTCATCACTGAGCTACACCAAATTTTGGCGCCGTTGTCGGGGATCGAACTTTGAGGACGAGCGTGTGATGGTAAGACGTAGAGTTGACGTGTTGGAGTTGTAGGTATTTTCTTCACTTTCATCTATTTTCTTGTTTTTTCTTCACCATCTTCATCACCATCATCATCATCACCATCTCCCACCTCCATCTCCATCATTGCGAAAATCTTCAGTTTTGATCATATCACCATCTCCACCTCATTTCCTTCATTCTACTTGTGAGAGAGAGCGAGAGAGCGATATTGCTTGCACTGTTTTTGCATGTTTTGTTGTGTTTCTTGCAGGTATCATCATCATCATCCCCGCCAGCACGCTGCGCAGGTACGGAACTCGTCAAATCTGTCTCGCAGTTGCTAGCCTCTGTCGATCGCGATCGACAGAAAATTCGATCATTTGGTAAAACAAAGTTCACCACTAGCACAAGCATGATGAGCACATCCCAAATCACCTAAAACAGTAGAAAAATTCCGTGTTTTTTTGTCAATCACGACTGACAGCCTCTGTCAATCGCGACCGACAGACCCTGTCGATCGCGACCGATAGACTTCACGACCGACAGACTGCCACGTAGGACCCTGTCAATCGCGATTGACACCGTCGATCGCAATCGACAGCCACGACCGACACATATGTCAGTCGCGATTGACACCGTCGATCGCGATCGACTGAAATTCAACGATTGATTGACTTTTACGCGTAGCCACGTGTCCATCGCGACTGATAGGCCCCCGATTGACTAAAATTTCGGTGAAAAACCCGGAGAACGTGCCAATCGCGATTGATACCGTCGATCGCGATTGACAGCCACGATCGACCCTGTCGATCGTGATTGACACTGTCGATCGCGACTGACAGGCCTGACGGACACCTCTGTCAATCGCGATTGACAGACCTGTCGATCGCGATTGACAGGTTTTTCGGCCAAAAATTAGGGTTTGCTTTTGTTCAAAATTTGGGATAACTTTGGGGCAAAATAGTCAATCCATTATCATTTTTGGAGGTTCCTACACTTGAGATTTGGGAGAAAACCCTAGGATCTGTCAGCCAGATTGAATCCTGTTTTAACCCCCTAAACCCTGAACAGTCATAACTTTTTCATACGAAATCCATTTTTTGAGCTCTTGGGCTTGTCGAAAAGCTCGTGGCATATACTATACTGTTTTTTATAAAGATAATGTGTGGATTTTCAGATAGGGTATTTTGAAGTTGACCATAACCAGGGGGATCAAAGTCAGGGGTCTTTAGAATTGTTTTCCTAAAAATCACTATGCAAGTTAGTGTTTGTGCTACAGGAATGAAAATAATTGGTTCTGTCTTTGGAATTTAAATCTTAAGGCTAACTTTGGAACTCTTACAGATCTATTGAGAGCATCGAAAGGCGTTCTAAGCAAGTGTAAGTGCAAGCTTGGGAACACACTTCCTGGGCATTCAAGGCAACCAAGAAGGAAACAAAAGGTTGGAAATTCTCAACTCCCTTTGTCAATTCCTAGCTTAGGCTAAGAACGAGTAGTGATAGGAGTAAGCCAGGGCAACGATAGGCAGTTATCAAGTTGAAGACTACCTAAAAACTCAAGTTCAAGTTAAAAACCTAATCTCTGTACTGTCGATAACATAAAGGAAAAGAACCTAACGTGGAACGATCAACTCCAAGTACGAAAACTACTCAAGTATTCCTGACGACGCAATATCAGACAAGATCATAAACACGATAATCAACATAAAAAGGGGATTAAGTAATTGGTACAAAAGGACTCTGCAACGAGGTTTTACTCTGGACAAAAATTGGGCTACTTAAATAGGCATATGAACCTTAGATCAGGACGACATCTAGTAAGGGATAGACAAAGTCTTAGGTCTTCAGAGGCTAGTGTCAACCACACTGCTAGGTCGTGGGCCCAACAGCTGAGCCACCACTCCTACTACCCAAGTTCTGAGACTAGTGAATCCGAGATGTCTCAAGGTATGGAGAGACCTAGAGGAAGTTCAGGAGTGCCATACCTGCACAGGGTAGAAGGCCCGTACAAGACACAGCTAGAATACCTTAGGACCAACCGATTAGGTGCCAGCATCTATGAGGACGGCCTAGGAAGGTCTGTGGTATAGATTAAGAATCCTGATCAATCCATTGGACTAGAGCACCCAGCTTTCAAGTTTGAAAACGAGCATACTTGGACAAAGAAGGAACCATATACGTGGTCACCAGTCACCCAGATAGGACAGATGAATTTGGGAATGTAATCTCAGAAGCGGAATTAGGTGACTTGGAACAAGGAAACATGGGTGTAGAACCTAGAACCCCCCGAGGCAAATCTGTTCTCACTAGGATTATCACACCTGAGTGGGTTCCCCAAGACAACAAAAGCATAGATCTGCTTCTCAATGGAGAAACTGACGAAGCCTTTTGGAGGTACAAATCTGATCAGCCAACTGATATAGGAACAATCATGATCTATGAGTTTAAGGATCCTGATAGCCCAGGTAGAGTGACCTACTTAGATCACGCTTCGGAGAGGATCTTTGTGGTGACAGAACATGATAGGCATGCTTACACTTGGAAGGGTGAATTCGTTTTCCCCCAACCAAGATCGAATGTATCCTATGGTCACCCTGGTGCTGGAACATCCCAAGCTCATGGAATGCAAAGAGATAGAAGTAGAGATAGACCAGAAGTAAGCTTTGCCAACCCAGTGGGCAAAGAAAGAACGAGGACAGAAACAAATAGAGTAGAACTTGAGATACTTAGAGCTCACAGGAATCAAAGAAATGCGGATGAGTTCCCTCTACCACGACCTGGAGAGCACACAAGAACCTTGAGACCGACTCAACTAGTTAAGTCCATGAAGAACTACTTCGATGGCACTGCAGATCCATACGATCATGTGGCTGATTTTAGGCAAGTCTTGAGAGCTGAACAAGTGGAGGATCTATTCACATAGTACAATGCCTTTGGTCTGACCCTTAGGAACATTGCCCTGACATGGTTTCAGCCACTAAATGAGAGGCAGTTTAGGAGCATAGACAAACTCCTAGAGGCTTTCATTATTGAATTCTCTAAGAGTGGCATAAGGCATAATACCTCCTCGCTGATTCACAGCTTCAAGCAAACCCCTCAAGAAACCGTGAGACTTGCAGGAAGAAGATTTAGGCAATACTTAGAAAGATGCCCTGTCTCGGAGCTTCCCACACCAGCTAAGCAAGTGGCTTTATTCCTGGATGGATTGCTAAGTACTAAATTGAGATCTTATGTGTACTTGAAGGACCCTAGGACCATAGAAGAGTGTGTGCGCATGTGCATTGACATCGAGGATAACCTAGGGGAGTAGTTAGAGCTTTCCAAGATATACAAAGATTCGGATAGTGCCTCTAACCTCTCTTCCACGCAATCCACATCGATTGAGGAACTTGCAGAGAAAGTTGCTCAGAAATGAGGTGTCTCTAGCAAACAAATTCTGAGATTTGCCCCTGTAAAAAGATGTTATACTTGTGGCGGCGACCACATGGTGAATGTATGTCCCATTATGGCTCAACCCCAAGTAAATCCTAGTAGCCAGTACTGCACCATAGAACGAAGATACACCAATCACACCGCGCAAGATTGCCCATACAATAAGCAAGCGGTTAGGCAAACCTACCCTCAGCCATACCCTCAACAAGGAAGATACCAGAATCAGTACCCACCTCAGCAATATGCTAGGCCTCATCAAAATTACCAACCGCAACATCAGGCCCAACTGAGACCTCAGCCAGTGTTAGCACAACAACCAACCGCTCCTACGAATGTGATTCCGGTAAAGTATGCAGTTGCAGAAGAGAACCTGAATAGAGCTATAGTCCCTGTAACACCACTGCTTTCTAAAAGTGACCCCAATGACCATAGCTTTGATTCTACACATGTTGATAGTTCCCAGGCTTACTACATGCAATCTCCTGAACATGGTGAGTCCTACTATAGTGAAGAACCGAGTGAACCTAGTTGGGAGTCAGATCACACAAACATCATGTATGCAAACCCCAACCCTAGACCTCAACCTAGGCAGGTAAGACCCCCATTCCCTAGAGGACCATGCTACAGATGTCAGGGGGATCACCTCATTCGTGATTGTCCTGTGCCTCCACCGACACAACCCCAGTCAGTAACGATCCAGGGTTTTTGCCAAGACTATGGAAAGGAACATCTCTTACGAGACTGCCCTAGGAATCCTAATAATATGCCAAAAATCACTCCTATCAACGTTGTTGGGTTAGTGGTAGACTCCACAGGGAGCGTGACTTCCACTGCACCAGTACAAGTAATCACTAGAGCCCAAGCACTGCAGCAAAACCAGGGTGTGGGTCAGAAAAAAAGCCCAGAAGTTAGTGAAACAGAGAGTACGACAAAGAAGAGGACTAGAGCGTGGAAAGATAGTAGGGAAAGAATGAAAAGACAATGGGCTAAAAAGATGAGTGAACTTGAGGAAAGCATAAGAGAAACCAAAGCCAGGATAACTGAACTCACATCTCAAACTCCCTCTCACACTACCCCACCACCACCATTCCCATCGCCATTCGACCAGCCACCTTCCAACCCGCCTCACCTAAACCCACAACCCCCTAGAGTAGGATCAGTCCTAGCAGATCCCACTCCCGAAGACCTTAATATGATGCTTAAAGCATATCAGGCAAGAATCCAAGAAGGGCCAAACGTAACTGATCATGAAAAGTGCTACCCTAGAGCAGAATTAGAGCTTGAACGAACTAAAATTTGTGCCAAAATGGTGGAACTGGCTCAGACCATGTTTGAAGCCAGTTGCCTATTTAACATCTCTAGTTCAGCGAAGACACAGTTGCACTTTGATGGACTGTTAGAAAGAATAGAGAAGCTGATTGCACAATCAGAAAAGGAACCCACCTCTCAACATAAGGACAAGGCAAGTGAAAGAGCAAGTCTTCCTGCCCAGAAAGCCTATGTGTCTGAAGCCTATGTGCCTAACTCTACGGAGCTAGACACATCATCTTCTATGAATCGGTTCACACCAGAATTCCTACGTGAGATTCAAGAAGACAAATGGGCCAAAGAGAGTGAAGTCCCTCCTCCTATTGAACTTGTGGATGATGCACATGACCAATTCCCACAAGATATCCCATCCATTTATGAGGAGCAGGAAAGCACCCAATCTCAGGAAAGATTAGACTTTGAGTCTAACTCTCTACAAGAATTACCCCACTTCACAGGCCCATGGGAAACTAAGTCTACTTGTATGAGAGCACCCACGGTCATGGTACGAAATGAGGACTCAGTCTTACCTAGGAACACAGAGGTAGTGAAAAACACTAAAGTGGAGTGCAATCTCAAGTTAGAAGAGCTACTCAAGGTTAGACCTGAATTATGGAAACATGTCGCCAAACAAGTACCAGCGATAGTGAAACCTCATTCCCAGGTAGGATCCCAGAGGACAGTACCAGAAATACCCTTGGATAAGATAGGAGATATGTGTGAAGGTGAAGAAGGGAACACCTATCTTCCCATTACCTACCAAGAGTACACCACCAAGGCAATTTTGGACTCAGGTGCAGGAGTTGCAATTGCCACCACTTCCCTATGGAAGCGTTGGGGCAAGCCAGCACTCAGGCCAACGAGAATGAAATTGCAGATGGCCGATGGTCACATAGAGAGACCCCTAGGGTTGTTAGAAGCAATAACTCTCACTACATGTGGTGTTGAGTTCGAGCATACATTTGCTATATGTGACTTCAGCAAAAATCATGCCTATGAGATGATTTTGGGAAGACCATTTATGCGACAGTTGCAAGTGGTACAGGACTGGGGAACCAACTCCTTGTATTTGTAACACTTAGGTGTTACAACCAAAGTAAATCTCAAAGATTACTCTCATAGAGATGTACCTCCCATCCAATGGAATCCCATCCATAGAGCCAAAGATGATACAGAATCGGTGCATTCCATAGGATCAGGATCCTCATGGATGCATGAAGACACCCACTTATGGATGTGCAAGGTAGCAGTAGAAGAAGAGAAGAGAGAGAAAGCCAGAGAGGTAGGTGCAAAAGAAACACATAGATCAATTCAAGACCCAGCCTATGCACCTGTAGTTTTTCCTGATGAGGAATTTGAACCCCATGGCTGGGCAGAAATCTTAGCAACAATGGATGTAGCCATCAATGAGGAACAATGGACACCTCACTGTGATGAGGATGGCTATGACATTTCAGTCTTCTCCATAGAGCCAATCATGGGAGAGGCAGTTCTAGAAGAATGCGAACCTAGCCCTGATGCATTTGAGGATGCAAGTGACTCCGATCTAGAGTCAATCATTATGGACCCACCTTTTGCATCAGATGAAGAATACTTCCATGAAGTAGAATTTCAACCCCAGAGGCATGGAGAGCTTACAAACGATGTAAGATTAGCCACACATGTGACACCGAAGGAAGAAGGAAAGAAACGAAAGAAGAAAGAAGTCTCACCAGAAGAGGAAGAATCCTTGTTTGAGGTCCCAGAAAATTTTAAGAAGTACGAGATAGACGACAGGAGAGTCATGATAAGAATGCCTAAACGAGAGGCGCAATCTGGAGAGGCCTATGATAACAAAGAAACCACCAAGAAAATAGTAGTGGCCCTAGAAGAAGGAGAGGAGAGATGCACGTACATAGGCCATGACCTAACAGAGGAAGAGGAGCATGCGTTAATTGCCTTGCTAAGAGAATACAGAGATGTGTTCCCTTGGAGTTACAAGGATTTGAAGGGTGTGGACCCTGACATATGCTCACACACCATCCCCATGACTTCAGATGCCAAACCCTCTAAGCAAAATCCCTACACACATAACGATAATTACGCTGCTAAGATCAAAGAGGAGATAGATAGACTGGTCGAAGCTGGATTTATCTATGAAATTGAGCACACTGAGTGGGTATCCCCCATCGTAGTGGTGCCCAAGAAGAATGGCAAGCTGTGTGTATGCATTAACTTGAAGAAGGTCAATGCAGCCACAATTCGAGATAACTATCCGCTTCCCATCACATAACATCTCTTAGAAAGAGTAGCAGGTAAGGAAGTGTACAGCTTCCTCGATGGATTTTCGGGCTACAATCAAGTAGCCATAGCTCCAGAAGATCAGCATAAGACACCTTTTGCCACAGAGTGGGGTATATTTGCCTTTCGTGTAATGCCATTTGGGCTTACCAATGCACCAGCTACCTTCCAGAGACTAATGTGCCATGTGTTTAAGGAGTTTCTGAGGAAGAACTTAGAGGTCTATGTTGATGATCTTTGTGCTCATTCCAACATTAGACAAACCCATATCCCTGAACTCAGACAAATCTTTGACAAATGTAGAGAATATCAAGTCTGCCTGAACCCAGAAAAGTGTGTTTTCATGGTCAGGCAAGGCAAGATTCTAGGACACATAGTGTCAAAGAATGGCATATCTACTAACGAAGAGAAAGTGAGAGCCATAGCAGAGCTACCTAGGCCAAGGAATGTCAAGGAAGTACAAGCTTTCATGGGACATTGTGGTTACTACCGCCGGTTCATTCACATGTATGTTGTCATTGCAAAGCCCATGTACGGACTTCTGACTAACTTTGAGTGGACTGATGAATGCGAGAACTCCTTCCAAGAGCTTAAACGAAGATTATGTTCAGCACCAATCTTGACCACACCAGATTGGAATAAGCCATTCCATGTTCATGTGGATGCATCCAATTATGCCATTGGATGTGTGCTTGCACAACCTACTGGTGAAGGTAATATGGATCTTCCAATTTCCTATGCCAGTAGACAATTGAATGCAGCTGAACGAAATTACACCACTACTGAGAGAGAAGGCTTAGGCATGGTATATGCAATTAGGAAGTTTAGACACTATTTGCTTGCAAACAAGTTTAAATTTTTTACTGACCATCAAGCATTGTTATACCTTGTGAACAAGCCATGCAATACAGGTAGATTAGTAAGATGGTTTCTATTACTAATGGAATATGACTTTGAGGTAGTGGTGAGAAAAGGGAGGACTCATTTGAGAGCAGATCATCTCTCTAGGCTCACATCTGGAGAAGCCCCACAAGGAGTATCAGATGACCTTCCTGACGCTTACTTGTTTAATTTGGAAGTGGTGCCGCCGTGGGCTAAGCCATTGGTACCAGTATTGACATACGGGCCTAACCATCCAGTAGTAAACACACAAAATAGAGAGGTTGTGAAAGCCCAAAAGTACCACATCATGGCAGGAAGCATGTACAAGCACACAGATCAAGGAATCTTGGCCTGTTGTGTGGAAGAGGATGAGTACGCTAAATGGTTGCATTTAGCACATGTAGGTGCATTAGAGCAACACTACTCAAAGCAATGAACCTTACAGACGCTAAGGAGACTTGGAGTACATTGGCCAACTATGGAAGCGGATGTCCAAAGGTTGTGCAAAGAATGCCCAATCTGTCGCACTAAACCACCGGTGGAACATGCCACTCTTTATCAAGTGTCCATTGTGCCAGATTGGAGTGAACCACTAGTATCCTTCCTAAGGACGAAAACATTCCCTCCAAACATGACTCTGGCGAGGAAAAGAAGTTTAGAACAAGAAGCCCAGGATTACTCACTTATTGGTGATAATCTATACAAACGTGGTAAAGACGGTTACGTGAGACTATGTGTCCATGAAAGTGAATATCTTAAGATCTTGGAAACTGCTCACCAAGGTGTAGCAGGAGGACACTTTGGACCAGATCGGGTGATCAAGGCAATACTATTTGCAGGCTTCTGGTGGCCGACCCTTCACATGGATGCACATACCTATGTGAAACGGTGTGATGTCTGTCAGCGAACTCAGTATCCTATACGCAAAGATGAGATGCCACTGAAACCTATGATGGGTGGACGTGCATTCTCTAAGTGGGGAATAGACTTCGTAGGTCCTATTAATCCCCCAGCTAAGGGTTCCCATGCAGAATATATCATTGTTGCAACAGACTATCTAACTAAGTGGGTAGAGGTAAAAGCCACAACGAAGAACGATGCACAAACAACTGCTAAGTTCTTGTTTGAAAATGTGTTCACTAGATACGGACTACCTATAGAGCTAGTTAGTGATAGAGGCACTCACTTCTTGAATGAAGTTATTGAAAATATGCTCCAAGAATTCTTGGTAGTACATAAGAAGTCTGCCCCCTATCACCCTCAAGCAAATGGCCAGGCTGAGAGCACCAACAAGATCTTATGCAGTGTATTGATGAAATTAGTGAACAATAAACGCTCTGATTGGGATAAACAGCTACACCATGCTGTTTGGGCATACCGAGTTGCCTACAAAACGATACTCCAAGCCACTCCCTTTCAAATGGTATTTGGCCAAAATGTTGTGCTACCTTTAGACTTTTTGATACCTACATTGAAAGTGGCACAAGAGCATGAATGGACGGGTCATGAACTCTCCTCTAGACTTTTTGACCTTGAACGATTAGGAGAAACAAGACTGAGAGCAGTTGCAGGGATATATGCAGCAAAGAAACGACAGAAGGCATACTTTGATGCCCATGTTAAGGATAAAGGTTTAAAGGCAGGCGACTTAGTTTTAGTCTATACATTGAAGCAACATGCAAGGAAGCTAGAAAAGAGAGGCTACGGACCTATGATCATCAATAGGATCTCCACGAGTGGAGCAGTACAACTAGCCACTTTAGAGGGTGATGTTCTCCCAAACTATATTAGCGGATGCAGAGTCAAGTTGTATCAGGAACCTCTCACAGAGGAAATGCTAAGTCGACTCAATACTGCCAAGAAACGCAAGGAAGAAGAAAAGCGGATTCGAGAAGAACCTCAAGCAGAAGCTTTAGAACGCATCAGAAGGATGAAGTTGCGAAGGCAAAGCCGAGATCAGCCTAGAACAAATGACTATGCAGATCAAGGATATCATATGGCAATGTGTGAAGTCGCAGGAACAAGCTCACATAGGATAACTGATCGACGTCCTTTCATAACCTTAGATATAGGACAAGGAAAGAATGCAAGGACTGTAAGAGCCTTGATTGACTCAGGTGCAGCCACTAGTGCTGTTAAATTGTCTTAGTGTCAAGAGTTGCAGTTAACTGTCAATCCTGTGGAAGCATATCTCATAGGATTGGGAGGCGTGGAAACCCATTGCATGGGCGAGGTGGAACTTCCCCTCTATATTCATGATGAGGCAATGACAGTTAAAGTGCTAGTATGTCAAGGTGAGGACTTCACTGAACCTCTTGTCTTGGGTCAAGACTGGATTTATGACCAAGCAGTCAACTTAAACCTAAGAAGTGGACTTCTTCAGGTATGGGTGAAGCAGACTAGAATTACTATGGAGTTAAATAATGGAGCACTCAAGGAACTAGGAAAGGCACAGACTCTTGGTCCCTCCAGGGGTGCACATGAAGTTGACCATGCTGTTCTTGTCCAAGGCTATGTGATGCAGAAGAATGAAGATCTCAAAAAAGGAGTCAGAACCACAACGGAACTCCCTTCTTTTCCAAAGGCCAGAGGGAGGCAGCAACCAAAGGTGGATCAAAGGCAGAAGAAGCAGAGTACTACCTATGTCGGAGATCAAAAGTATCTGCGCAGCAAAATGTCTCAGCTAGTGAAACAAGTGTAGGTGCGGAAAGGCGAACACCCAGTTGCACTCAAGCCAACCACACGGGCAAAGCCTCTTATTAGTAACCAACAACACGACACTAATAGGAAGTCTTTCAGAAGTTCTTCTGCTAACGTGAAGTCTATTTGGGTGCCCAAGAAGTCGATGAAGGCTAGCCCACAATCAAGACAAATTTGGGTGCCTAAGACTTGTTTGCGGGCTCAAATAGCTACACCAAGGCCACACCCTAGACAGCATGATCCATTCACTCGCACAGCCGGCATCCACTCGTTTTCAACACTCAGGAACACACTAAGGTCCATGAGCACGAACAGAATCACTGGTAAATGGGTCCCTAAAAGGCCTCATTTTCAAGCCGACTCACCTATAAAGCTCTCGAGAGTCTCTACGAAACCAAGAGCAAAACCCATCCACTGCATTTGGCAGCCTAAGACGTGTAACAAACCCCTGGACCCCATTTGTAAATCCATGACAACCTACTAACCACATCACTATCACACTACATCATTCCACTTAGCTCTTAGGTCTATCGAACTCCTAACCACACACACACTCACACCGAGCACTTACTAACCCATTATTCGCTCCCGACCCTCATGTTAATGTTGTAATGGGAACAACAACGGTTCTCTCTTGTCCTGTACAATGTTAACACATGTTTGTATATTCTCACAGAGACAGGCAGCAAGAAGTAACATGGCAGATACGGTAGGAACTAGCTCCCAGGCAGGCACCAGCTCCCAAGTGGTGGACATCGAAAGCCTTCCAGTCGAGGAGGAATTAAAGGAAAGACCAGCGGCATTAAGGGCATTACATGCCATACCGATTCAGAATCCTCCAGAGGGTCACACAATGCCAGTGGGCAAAACCTCACACTGGTTCAGTGACGTTGCTGGACCTCTGGGTGAAGGCACATACATGTGGGAATCCGAGGTAGAATTCAATGGACGTTGGGGCAGATACCACTTCTTTACCAGGGAGTTTGAAAAGCTACAGAATAATGAAGGACTGAAGCCGATATGGAAGAAGGCTGGGCTCTATGATTATTTCAAGTTCCAACTACCAAAGCCCGATTTTCTAAGGTGCTCATACTTGATTAGCACCCTCTGTCACTCTAGCACAATGGTGAGTACCAACGTGAGGAGATACACCTCATAAATGTCAATCCGTGGAGACGTGAGGACTAGTATGAAGATGTTTTGTTTTGGACTCCAAGTTGTCCTCTCCAATCATGAAGTAACAAAGAATCAACAAATCATCTTTATTTTGTCAATCCTAGGAATATCCACAAGACCACAGCCCCTTCAAGATAACAGATTCAAGGAAATAAGAGATTGATGGCTGGATTGCTGAGAGAAATTGAAGATGAAGAGAAAATCTTGAGATTACCATAACTAAGGCAAATCTCCATCATTTTCTATGTTCTTTATGTCAAAACCATGCCATTTCATTAGCAGAATACAAATATGAATTCAAAATTGAAAAATATCACCTGTATCACCAAGACGAGACAATCGCGATTCTGTACCAACAGACGATTTTCACAATTTTGGAACTTCCTTCAGTCCTTTCCACTCATTTACAGCAATAGGTCTCTCTCTTCATACAACTTACTCAGTAATACACAATTAAGACTCACAAATCTCCATGATTAAGCAAGAGACAAGCTCACACATCAAAAGAAATACACTCAACAGGAGAAAACACGATTTTGCAGAAACTCTTTCTTCTCTATTGATAGCTTGAGCAAATGGCTAACCAACCTCTCCAAAATAGAGAAAATTGACTTATATACATTTTCAAGTGTCCCTTTTCACACTTGAAATTAGGTCTTTTTCTCTAATTTTCTAAAAAAATGCTATCTAAGAGTTTCTAAAAATTCTACAAAAATTACATAAGATCCTCAACCACATAAGGAAGACTCTTCCTTATTTTTACAATCATTGCATAAATATTTTACAAATTTTTTGACTTTTTACTAATTTTTTACATCAAAAATGCTCTTCAAAAATACACCTTCCAACATCCTTCCCCTCCTAAGCCTTTCGGCTCCTGACGAAAGATTTTCTTTATGTGAGCTCAGCTTTATTTCTTCTTCCTCTGATACACTTGTGACACCAAATCATGGCTCTTCCTTTCAGTGACATTCAAATTATTGACCATTTCAAATAAAGCTTTCCTCCATTGCACTGCAGCTTCAGGCTTGTCTATAACGTCCTTCTTCAAATATTCTGTGTAGGCAACTTCATAGGCGGTAAGTCTTGCTTTTGTAACAACTGATAGGTTTCCAAAAATCTCTGATTCCCTCTCAAAAAATCCATAATCAAAAGCATCCTCAAAAATCTGTAAGTAATGACTACCCAAAAATATAATTCTGCTGTAGTAGGCCATTAAGCAGATCCTGTCTGGTGTCTCACTCAAATCAAACAAAAGAGCATCTGTTGGTGAATTAAAGCCTATGTAGTTCAAAATTCTGATATCTGTATCAGTGTAGGTCTCGATACAGGCTAGAATCAATCTCATTATTCTGACAAGTAATATACAGGCTGGATCATTAACATCTTTATATATTGTTAAAACTGACTCAGCAGTATTCACCATGTAGTTTTTTGTAGGCCAAGTGCCTGTCTTTGGACCTGCTATTTTTGGAAAATTCAGCCATTTTGCTGGAATTTGCCCTGTTTCCCTCCTTTCCCAAAAAACAGTCCATTCTCTTCTTCTGGCAACTGGACAATAGGCTGGATTTATCTTTAAATTCAAAGGTGCCTCTTTCCAGATTTTCCTGCATTCCTTATTGGCATCCAACCACTTATTCCTCCATTTAGGATTTGCTCTTTCAAATAATTCCTTCGTGACATTAATATCTTCCTCATACTCAAGGTATTTGTTCGGAGATAGCCCTACTCTGGCTAATTGATAATTCTTTATACTCTCCAAGATCATGCAGAAAGGTATTCCCAGTCCATCTGCAGCCCAATGATGCTGATCTGGATTAATGCCTTTATTCAGAGCAAACTTAACTATTTGATCTTCATACTCATCATGCATTTTTCTGATAAATTCCATTCTTGACTCTCTATTGGTCAATAACTTCTGTACAAAATCTTCAGAATATTCTTCCTCTGTTTCTTTGGCTGCTGACTCCTTGTTCTCCTGTTCCCTGTCAAAATCCCCTGTTTCATATTCTCTGTTGTCTGTATCTCCTGCCTGTACTTGATCTTGAATTTCTTCTGGAACTTTTGATTTCTCCAACTGTTTCTGTAGTTCTTCTATAGTCATCATTGAACTTTTGTTCTGAGCTGCCCATGACTCCTTTTCCTTCCTCCACTCATTTCTTTCTTCCTCCATCTTTGCTTGCCATTCACTTCTTTCCTTCTCTACCTCCAAATGTAATTGATGATATCCTCTCATTGATGTGGCAGCATGAGTATTTGCCTGTTTCTCCATTTCTTTGGCCTCTTTTAATTCTGTTTGAAGTCTTTGAATTTCTTTATGCAGCTCTTCCTTTTCTTCCTCTGTCAATTGGACAGATTTGCTTCCACCTTGTAGTTGACCTTCTTCTAACAACACTTTATTAATTTCTTCATGTGCTCTAGTCAGAATTTGATAAGATGTTTGTAAAGTTCTGTATCTTCCTCCAATGGTTTTTAATTCCATATCCATTTTGGCATTCTGTTCTGATAATTTTACACTCTTTTCTTCCAAATATTGAATCCTGTTCTGCTTCTGAACCTCAGCTTCTTCCAAAGCAATGATTCTATTGAGATATTCTTCATTCCTTTCCTTTATCAACCTTAATTGCTCTGTCATCTGCTCTTTTTCTTTCTTGTGTTCTTTGATAATTAAACTGCCTTTTTCAAATTCTGATTCAGCCACCATTCCTGATATGATCATATTCCTGCTAGATGGTCTGAATTGTTCAATGTTGCTCATAATCATTTGACAAGCTGATCTTATATTTTTGGGTATTCTTTCCAACCCTACTTCTATTTCTGTCTGTCTAACTTCAATTTGCTTATCTTCTTTATTCTCATCATCTTCTTCTGCTGCTGTTTCATCTTCTATGTCTTGCATGTCTTGTTCTTCATTACTGTGATCATAGTTCTCTATATCTTGATTGTTATCATCCTCTTCATAAACTAGTGCTCTGTCATTTGCACTCTTTTGCTCTGAGAAATCTGAAACTTTCTTCTCTTCTAATGGCTTCTTTTCTTCCACTACTTGTTGCTTCTCTGTGAAGAGCTGGTCTCCCTTAATTAGTATCTCCTTCTCTTGTGTTAGGGTTTCCTGACTTTTATTTGAGTCCTTTTCAACAAGAATTTGTTGAACTTTCCTGAGTTGGTCTTCCTGTTCCTGCTTTTCCTGAACTTCAACTGATTCAATTTCTTTTGTACCAGCAACCTGGTCATTACTTTTCTCTTTTATGCATTCCTGATCTTGCTCCTCAATATCCATAAAATCTGCTTCCACTTCCTGTTCTTGATCATTCTTAGATGTAAATTCCTCACTGCTTTTTATATCCTGCAGCACATCCTTTATACTTTGAACAATGCCTTCCTCTATTACTTGTCCAAAGACCTCCTGAGCATTCTTTTCTGATTCTAACTCCTTACTTTCCTGTTCTTTAAATGCATCCTTCTGCTGAATATTTGAGCTAAGTACACTGCCAAATACTTTCTTTGCTAGTTCCTCCAAACTTGCAGTCAAACTTGCATTTAATTTGAACTTTGTCTGTGATGGGTTGGTCCATATTGAATTTTTGTCAATATTCATTATTCCAGAATTATCTTCATTTCTCTTCTGATCTTCCTCTTCTGTCATCCTTGCCTTTCCTTTTAACTGCCTCCTTTTTTCTTCAGCACTCACCTGTGGAACTATTTCCTCCTGTGTCTGCTTCTCTTGAGGTTTCTTACCTGAATCCTCAGGTGTTTTCACTTTTTCTACAGCCTGAATAGCTATATTGGGAGTGTTGGGTATTGACAAGTTTAAACTTTTTAGCAAAAAACTCTCAATGTCGCTATCTGAATCAGATGAGAATCTTGAAGATCCTCCCACTTCTTGTTCCATAGGCTTTGACACTTCCATCTCTGAGGTTAGCTTTTGTGTTTCTTTGGTAGTTACCTGTCTCATTTCTTTTATCACAGGTTCGTCTGCCATCTTTCCTTTCCCTTTCTTTATCATCTTCTTCTTTTGAACAGGTTTCCTTGGCATCTTCTTTTTCACTATCACTGTAGTTCTGGCCTCTGGAGGTCCTTGCAACTCCTTGAAGTATGCCAGCAATTCTACCTCCTTCTTCACAAATATCTCTTCAGTTTCTGCTGCCATCATTTCTTCATGCAATGCTTCATAGTGCTCCACTTCTTCTTGGATCCAATCAGTAGCTTTACATGAAAAATCTTCCAGCATTTTTTGATATTGTGCCTCGTATATGGCTCTTTTGCTGTTTCCTTGTGTGAGATAAGTGTAAAGTTGTTCTTTGCTTGTCTGTGGAGGATGAGGTTCACTGGAGGATTGCACCTTTTTCTGTGCTGCCACCTGTTCCTCTTTTGTTTCTTCCGTCTGTTCTAACTCTACTTTTCTGGGGTCCAACCTTCTTTTCTTTACTGGAATCACTTCTTCAGATATGACTTTTCTCTTCATTCCTGTTCCTCTCATGCGAGTTTGTCCTTCTGATTCTCTTCCAAGTGCCTTCTTTGGGGGACTTTTGATTCCTGACATCAAATTTCTGAAGTACTGTGCCTCAGGAGCTAACTTTAACTGTTCTTCCATACCTAAAACATGATAAATGATTTTTGTCAAAAACTGGGCTCCATTCATGAATTTTTTCTGCTCCCAATGCTTTGCTGCTTCCTTCAGCTGTTCATGGATGTAAGGTGAGACATCCATCACCCCAAATGGCTTTGTTCTATCTTTGTTGTTGAACATCAGCAGAGTTACTGATTTGTGAGGCATGGTGTACCTTGGTAATTTAGGAAAACAAAAGAACTGCAAGAACATTCTTATAGCATATTCCTCATTTTCTTTTCCCTTGAAGTCAGTGAACTTTACATATCCCGTGTAAGTCTCCTTATTTTTCTTGACAAAACTTTGGTCCAGTTTAGTGCCCATGGGATAGAATTGTAAGGCGGCTCTGATATGTTCTGCTTTGATGACTATCCCTGCCTCCTGATTGTCTTTATTCTTCACTTTACATCTGAAGTAGGCATCATTGCCTTTTCCCACTTCCTCTAAGCTTCCCATCACTTGTGCAACTCTTTCAAAGTCAATAAAGAAAATTGGTTCTTCTAAGAGCTTGTGCAATCCCACAGCTTTCCATCTTTTGAGGTTGACAGAAGTTTTCTGAAACCTGTAGAATTCTTGGCACAGCATGGTGTACTTATATCCTCCCACTGCAACTGTGAAGATATGCTGTCCTATCACTCCCAGAATTTCTTTAAGTTCTTTTGCTATTTTTTCAGCTTCTGGGATTTCTTGGTCTTCATCGGATTCTAAGTCAACTTGTTCTTCAGCTGCATCACTGTCCAAAAACCAGTGTCCTCTGGACAAAGTCACTGAATCAGCTTTGAAGTCGTGGATTGCCAACTCCTTTGTATTCACCATCCTGAATTTATATATAACAGAAAAGAAAATACTCCACCCACATAAGTCACAAGATTTCATAAGAAAATACTATATTATTCTGGAATGTTCTGACATATAAAAAATAAGAAAAACAAGTTCCCAGCAATTTTTGCTTTTTTTTTTTTTTTTTTTTTTTTTTCAAGACTCAATTTTAAGTGAGCAACACAGGTGTAGCAAGACATCTATTGTGCTCTCTCCAATTGTCACTTCTTTACTCAAAAAAACAATTCCTGAATTAAAAGGATGATGCTAGAAAAGATGATTAATGAAGAAACTTGAAAAAGTAATGGTAAAAAAGAAAAATGATCACAAAAAATTAAAAATCACTAAAACAAAACAACTTTTTTCCATAATAAATTACTCTTTCCCTCCCTATATCTTGCTTTGTGTTCTTTTATTTTTAGAAAGAAAATCAAGAAAATAAAATATATTTTTCTGGGGTTTTTTCTTCTTCATTTTTTTTTTTTTTTTTTTTTTTTTTTTTTTACCTTCTTTCCTTCCCCTCCTAATTTTCTTCTAAGGGGAAAGAAGGAAATATTTTTTTGTCCTTTCCAAAATTCAAAGAATAGGTCCATTGTGGGTTATCTCTCTTCCATTGACCTAATTCTGATTTTTTTACCCAGTAATGTTTTATTCCATCTGTCCTTCTATTATGGAAATAATCATGCTCTGTGGATGAACATTTTTTGACATTTTTTGGCTTCCATATCCATTTTGTTTTTATTTCCTGTTTCGGTAAGCCATAATTGTGCATGACCTGTTTCCATATTCTTTTTGTTCTGTTTTGTTGATATTGCAACTTTGGCAATAATAGTTTTCTCTGTTTTGTCTCCTCCTCAACCTTCACCTCTTCAGTCTTTTGCTGATCTTGAGTGTATGAAGCTTGATCACTTTGTATTGTCATAATGTTCCTGTCCTCCATTGAGAAAGCAAATCCTTCGAGATGTGGGTCATGAACATCCATATGAACTACCTGCTCTTCATTACTCAGAAAGAACATTAAAAATTTTTTGTCCTTGATGGTCAAATTAAGCTTCATTTTTTCAAAATTTAAGATGACTTTACCTTGTTTGAGCCATGGTTGCCCTAAAATCAGCTTTTCAGTCATTAAATGGTCTGGCCATTCTTCACAATCTATCTCCATATATTCATTATTAAATTTAACTTTAATAGAAAGTGAAGATATGCTTTGAATTCTTTTCCCTCCCAGAGTTTTGATCAGAATTCTGCTTTCAGCTCTCTTAAGATTAAACTTATTGATCAAGGCTGAGCTAATTAGATTCACTTGAGCTCCCGAATCTATCAAAACCCTTATGTTTTCATTCTGGTAATTCATCATAATCAAAGGCAAATGTTCTTTTTGTTTTAGAGTGTTTTCACATAAGCACACTTGTTTCAATTTACTAATTCTCTCTTTGGCTTCCAGTTGAGCCTCCTTTCTAATACTTTCTTCTTCTTTTTTCCTATTTTGGGCCTTTTGCAACCTTCTCCATTCCTCAGTAGTTAATGGGCACTCATACCTCGTCACTCTACATCCACTTATGAAATTTGGCATGATTTCCCCATCAATATTGGCTAACTGAATAGCTCCACTTTTGCTTATCTGATGTATGATATATGGCCCATGACCTTTTTTCTGAAACTTTTTCTGATGTTCTTTGATTGTGTAAGCTAAGACCAGGTCTCCTTCTTGTAGATCTTTGTCTTTTATATGAACATCATGATAAGCTTTTTGTCTTTTCTTGTTTGTGTATATACTCATCACTGCTTGGAGTCTCGATGCTCCCAGTTTTTCTAAGTCTATGACTCTCTCAGATAATTCATGTCCTGTCCAATTGTATTGGCTACCCACCTTCAGTGTTGGAATAAGAAATTCCATGGGCAAAACTGCATTCTGGCCATACACCAAATTAAATGGTGTAGTCCCTAAAGCTGTTTTGTATGCCACTCTATAGGCCCAAAGAACATGATTCAATTGATAATCCCAGTCATTTCTGTTTGTGTTGACTAATTTGGACAATACATTGCAAAGTACTTTATTAGTGCTTTCTGCTAACCCATTGGCTTGTGGGTGATATGGGGCTGACTTATTGTGACTAATCATGAAATAATTAGTCATGTTTTCTATGATCTGATTCAGAAAATGAGTCCCCCTATCACTTACCAATTCAATTGGTAGTCCAAACCTAGTGATAATGTTTTCATACAAAAATCTAGCAGTGGTGTGAGCATCATTTCTTTTAGTAGCTTTGGCCTCAGCCCATTTTGTCAAATAGTCTGTAGCTACTAGTATGTATTCTGCATGAGATTGTCTGGCTGGAGGATGTATGGGTCCAATAAAGTCCAATCCCCATTTACTAAAAGCTCTGGCTGAAATTAAAGGAATTAATGGCATGTTATCTCTTTTGTTTGGTTGGCTTACCCTTTGACAGACATCACATTTTTTCACATAAGTTCTAGCATCAGGAAATAGGGTTGGCCACCAAAAGCCAGAATATAAGATGAGTTTGGCTGTTCTATCACTTGAGAAATGTCCCCCAGCTATTCCTGAGTGTGCCATTTCCAACATCTCTAAATACTTTCCTTCTGGAACACAAATTCTCAGATATCCATCCATTCCTCTCTTGTATAATTGTTCTCCTATGAGTTGATATTCCTCTGAGATCACTTGTAGATTTCTTGAATCAGCACCAGCTATTACTTGTTCCCCTTTCTCCTTTCTCTTCAACTTCTCAACAATATTTTCACTCCATTCAGGGTTTTTCTGAAACCAATATAGAGTTATTAATTCTGCTTTCTGCCATGTTTGACATTTTTGACAATTATCAATATATCTCTCCACATCTTGAATCTTATTTGGCCAATGTACTCCCATCCTATTAAGGTTACTAAGAGTAACAATTGTAGAAGCATGAGTACATGGATTCCAACAATGAGCTTTTCTTACATATTCATGTTGCTCTTCTTCTGGAGTACAATATTCCAGTATACCTAACTGATTGAGGTGATACAAATGTCCAGCTAACAACATGAAATTCCTGCTTTGTAACACCAGATGTGTATTATTTGCTAATGACCTACAAGGTCCCATAGTTAGCAAGGGAATCAATGACATCGACCATTCAGGAACACTTTCCACCTTGAATAAGTATGTATCTGGCAAATCATCATCTATAGGTGAACTAGGTTCTTTTGACTGAATTCTTGATAAATGATCTGCTCTCAAGTGTGTTTTTCCTTGTCTAACCACCACCTCAAACTCAAATTCCATTAGTAAAAGAAACCATCTTACTATTCTTCCTGTATGACATGGTTTATTCACTAAATAGAGTAGAGCTTGGTGATCCACAAAGAACTTAAACTTGTTGGCCAATAGATAATGTCTGTATTTTTTGACAGCAAAAATCATTCCCAACCCTTCTCTCTCAGTAGTTGTGTAATTTTTTTCTGCACTGTTTAATTGTCTACTTGCATATGCTACTGGAAAATCTAATTTGCTTCCTTCTATTGGTTGTGCTAACACACATCCCAGAGCATAATTTGAAGCATCGACATGTACATGAAAGATTTTATCCCACTGAGGTGTTTTCAAGATTGGTGCTGTCACCAAACAAGTTTTTAATGTTTCAAATGCTTGGTCACATTCTTCAGTCCACTCAAACTTTGTGATGAGGGCATATAAGGGCTTGGCTATATCAGCAAATTTGTATACAAATTTTCTGTAGTACCCACAATGTCCCATAAAAGTTTGGAGTTCCTTCACATTTGTTGGTCTAGGAAGCTCTATTATGGCTTTTATTTTCTTTTCATCAGTAGAAATTCCATTTTTTGACACTATGTGACCCAACATTCTTCCTTGTCTGACATAGAATACACACTTTTCTGGGTTTAAGCATACTCTATATGTCCTGCACTTCCTGAATATTCTTTCCAAATCTTGTAAATGATCTTGTCTTTTTAAAGAAAAAGTGCATAAGTCATCTACATAGATTTCCATCACATTTCTCAGGAATTCTTTGAAAATATGACACATCAACCTTTGAAAAGTTGCTGGGGCATTGGTCAATCCAAAGGGCATAACCCTAAAAGCATAAACCCCCCATTCTGTAGAAAAGGCAGTCTTATGTTGGTCCTCTAAAGCTATTGGTACTTGATTGTATCCTGAGAAGCCATCTAGAAAACTATAGACTTCCTTTCCTGCAACTCTCTCAAGAAGATGATCTGTTATTGGCAGTGGATAACTATCCCTTATAGTTGCTGCATTTACTTTCTTCAAGTTAATGCATACCCTAAGTTTCCCATTCTTTTTTGGCACTACAACTATAGGTGATATCCATTCAGTGTATTCTATTTCATAAATGAAATTAGCAGCCAACAACTTGTCAATTTCTTCCTTTATTTTGGCAGAGTATTTGTCATTAAATGTATAATGTCTCTGTTTGCTTGGTTTTGCATCAGGTGTCATAGGAATCTTATGCTCACAAATTTTTGGATCAATTCCTTTCAAATCTTTATAACTGTAAGCAAATACATCCCTATAGTTCTTTGCGAGGTTCCTTAATGCTTCTTCTTCTTGTGATGTCATGTCATCAGCTATTACTATTTGTCTCTCTTCTCCTTCTTCCTGTGTAATTACAATTTTCTTTGTTTGTTCTTCATTATCATATGCTTCCCCTTTCTTCTTCTCTCTTTTTGGTTTCATTTTCAGAAGTAGTCTATCTTCTACTTCATAAGTTTTAAAGTTTGCTGGTACATCAAAGTATTGTTCTTTCTCTTTCTTTTCTTTTTCCTGGTCTCTTTCTATTTCTTTGTGTTTATGTTCCTTGTATTTGCCTGAGATTTTGTCTTTGATTGCATCCTCAGCTTTTACTGTTTCCAAATATTGTGATTTTCCCTGTGTTAATATCATTTCTTGATTTTGATCCTCTTCTCTTTGTGATACTCCTATCATATGTATGCCAATGTGGAAGATGTCAAATCCTTCCTCATTTTGAAATTCCATTCCCACATATTCCTCACTGGCCAAATCCATGGTAGCTAAGATTTGATTCCATCCATAAGGCTCAAATTCTTCATCTTTGAACTGTTGAGGCACATAATTTTCATCTTGTATTTCTCTTTCTTCCACACAATCTTCTCTCCTTAACTTCCTTTTCCTATTTGTGATATTTCTTAATATGTTACACTTCCAAACTGCTGATTCACCTTCTTCCTGATCCTCCCTCTCTGATTCTTCACTTTCTGGTTGATTTTGATGTATTTTATACCATTCTCTAGGAGATATGTCACAATAGTGGCCATTTCTTAAGTTTACTCTTGTTATTCTCCCTTGGTTCTGAAGATATAAACAATCATTACCCCAATCTTGTACAATTTGCATTTGTCTCATGAAGGGTCTTCCTAGGATAATTTCATAAGATGTGGATTGTGGAAATTCTACTATAGCAAAAGTATGCTCTATTTCTATGCCACATATGTCCACAATCACTTTTTCCCAAATTCCTAGGGGCTTTTCTATATGTCCATCTGCAAGTTGTAATCTCATTTTAGTAGGTAGTAATTCCTTTCTTCCCCATTTCTCCCAGGTTTGTTTAGTCATTATAGCCACTCCTGATCCACTATCCAAAATGGCTTTTGCTGAATGTTTTTCATATTGTAATTTTAAGGTTGAATTCCCTTCTTCTCCTTCACAATATCCTCCTATTTTGTCAATAGGAATATACCATAGTTCCTCTAATTCTTGTGTTGGTGAATGAAGGTTTCCAGATATTGTTTCTTCCTTGTTCATCTTGTTTTGTAGGTGAGGATTTTGTTTCAACAAATTTTCCCATGTTGTATGACATGTAATACTACAATGTTCCCCTAAACTCATTTGGAATGTTATGTGTGGATTGCCTTCTTTATCATCTTCCTTGGTTTTTGTTTTCTCATGCTGATCAAATGTTCTCCAAGAGCTGTCTTCTTCCCCTAACCTGAGTTGTGTTTCTTGGATAATTTGTTTGCATTTTAGCATCCTTTCATGCTCTAAATCTGGTATGGGATAAGCCATTGCATGATCTGCAGGGCTTGGTCCCTCTTGAATCCTTCCTTTATAGGCTTTGATTAGGGTGTCTAGGCTCTGAGAATTTCCTACTTCAGACAGATTCTGGGTCTTTTGATGAGAAGTATGTTTTGAATTTGTTTGTTCCTGACTGTCTTCTTCCAGACTTTTGCCCACTTTCCTTTTCTTTTCCCATTTCCCTCTTTGTCTATTTTTCTTTCCTTTTGATGTGGAGCCCTCATTTTGTTCTTTAATTACTCCTTGTTGTTTGGCTTGTGCCCTTGTTATAACATTAAGTTCAATTTGATCATTGTCACTCAATTCCTCTTGTTCCATAATTTTGACTGTTTTTAAAGGTATGTTATTAGGTGTGTTCTGTTGTTTTTGGGGATTTTTTGGACAGTTCTTGATCAGATGTTCTCTACCACAATCCTTACAATATGCTCCCTCTATCCTGAATGTTGGAGGTTGTGGACAATCTCTAATAAAATGCTCTCCCCCACACCTATAACATGTTATCTTTGGTTCCCCTTTGAATTGAGGTTTTTGATTGGACATGTAATTGTTAGTAATGTACATGAATGTTGCTGTGTCCATTTCAATTTTTCCATTTCCCAGATCTAGGGCTTTAAGCTCAGGTTCCCTTATTTCATAATCTTCCCATTCTTCCTGATGTCCCTCACTCCATTGATACTCTTCCTTATAAGGTGATCTGAATCTTGAATTTCCTTCATCAATGGGTGTATATTTGACTGGTACCACATTGGTTGGAATGGGAGGTTGTTGTCCCAATACTGGTCTTGGTTGCTCAGTATAACCTGATTCCCTTTGAGCCATATAGTCTCTTTCCTTGACAGGTTGTTTGTTATAGAAGCAATCCTCCCTGGTATGGTTTGTCCATTTTCTCTCTAGTGTACAATACTTGAGTGTCTTCCTATCTTGTAAGTGTTGTGGTTTCTGATAAGGGCATTGTTGTGCCAGATGATTTTCTCCACAAATATAACATTTCTTGTTTGTGTTTATCCTAGAGTTTATCAAATTAGTTTTAGTGCTTACCTCTAGGGCTTTAGCAATAGCCTGAGCCAACTCTTCTGCTGGAGGAATTTTGTCTTCATAAGATCTGGGTTGATCAAATGCTAACAAATCTTGACCTCTGTTGTCCTCCAAATCTATTGCTTCCTTAACACAGGCTGCTAAATCAGAACATCTCCTATAGTACACTAGGGTCCTTAATTGGGCACTTTTTAATCCCTCAATGAATAAGGATACTTGTTTTGCCATGGAAGGTACTTCTTCTCTTGGGCATCTATCAATGTACTGCTTAAACCTTCTGGCTGCTTCCCTAACATTTTCCTCCTTTTGTTGTTTGAAGCTGTGTATCAATGTGGCTGTACTATGTTTGATTCCAGTCTTAGAGAATTCACCAATGAAAGCTTCTAAGAAAGATTCAATGTCTAGGTACATTTCTTTTCTCAAAGGAATGAACCATGATAAGGCTGGCCCTGTTAGGGTTAGACCAAATGCTTCAAATTGTACCTTGTAATCTTCTACTTCCTCTGCTCTAATTAGTTGTCTAAATTCTGCAGCATGAGCATGAGGATCTGAATACCCTTCATATTGGTTCTTCATGCATTTGGCTACTTGATATGGTCTAAGCATCCTACCCTGAGGTTGCCAATGAGTTCTTCTTCTGAGTGGGAAGTCATTGTTTCCTTTTGGTTCTCTGTCAAAGGGATTTGGTGAAGCATGTGTCCTTCTCCCATAATTTTGCTCATTATTAGTGTAGTTTTCATTTGGTCTAGGTATGTCTGGTTGTCCCATGTTATGTTCCCAAGGTCCTTTGTCAGCACATTGCCCTAGATCATTTGAATTTTCTGGGTCTTGAGAGAAGATGTATACACATCCTTGCCTGTCTTCATATCTTCCCTCTTTGAATTGGGCTACTGGAGTTATATTCAGGGGGATTTCTGAATTTCTCAGTCTAATTAGGAATTTATGCATTCCATCTTGGTATACATAGGTTCCAAACCTATTTGTATACATGTATTTAAGGATGTTTCTAAAATCCCCAGTTTCTATTGACTCATTTGTTTCATTTAGGTTTTCCATGTTATTTTCTTGGCTTGAACTTTTTTCTGATCTTTTATTACTTCCTGGCTCTTTTTCCTTTCTTGTTAGGTCTTGCTTAGAAAGTGAATTTATTTTATTTCCAGACCTTAGTATCATTCAATTATTTTTGACAAATTTCTAATGCTCAAAGGAGTGTTTGTCACAGTTTCCTAACCAATGTATTGGTTTTCCACAATTTTCTGTTCAAAATTGTGTGTGTTTTAATTTTCTTTCTATGTTTTGTGCTTTTCACCACTTTTTAATGAAATTAGGGTTTTTCACGATTTTCTACTGCCAGTAGTGTTTTTTCACGATTTTCAGATGAAAATCGTGTTTTTCACGATTTTATGATGCATTTGGACTTTTTCGCGATTTTCTGATTTCTTGAGTTTTTACTAAGGAATCAGTAATTTTTGCTTTAGTAGTTTCATTGCATGTTAAAAATTTGATAAGGCGATTCTATAGGTGAAAAAATATTGAAAAAATCAATAAGTTGAAATTCTGCAAAAAATTGGACAAAATCGTGGTTTTGAGTTTCAACTCAAAATCGCGATTCTGTGAAAAAGTGCCAACAAAATCGCAATTCCCAGAACGCGATTTTCATAAGAAAATCGTGTTTTTACAATCTGTGAGCAATCACGATTGTCTGGGAACAAAATCGTGGAAAAACACGATTCTGTGGACAAAATCGCAAAAACCACGATTTTGACACAAAATCGTGGAAAAACACGATTTTGACACAAAATCGTGGAAAAACACGATTTTGAAACAAAATCGTGAAAAACGCGATTTTCACTCAAAATCGTGGAAAAACACGATTTTGACACAAAATCGCAAAAAACACGATTCTGTGAAAAAAATCGTGAAAAACGCGATTTTCACTCAAAATCGTGGAAAAACACGATTTTGAACACAAAATCGTGAAAAACACGATTCTGTGAACAAAATCGTGGAAAAACACGATTTTCACTCAAAATCGTGGAAAACTCGATTTTGAACACAAAATCGTGAAAAACACGATTTTCACTCAAAATCGTGGAAAAACGCATTTTGAACACAAAATCGTGGAAAAACACGATTTTGAACACAAAATCGTGAATAACACGATTCTGTGAACAAAATCGCAAGTAACAAAGAATCAACAAATCATCTTTATTTTGTCAATCCTAGGAATATCCACAAGACCACAGCCCCTTCAAGATAACAGATTCAAGGAAATAAGAGATTGATGGCTGGATTGCTGAGAGAAATTGAAGATGAAGAGAAAATCTTGAGATTACCATAACTAAGGCAAATCTCCATCATTTTCTATGTTCTTTATGTCAAAACCATGCCATTTCATTAGCAGAATACAAATATGAATTCAAAATTGAAAAATATCACCTGTATCACCAAGACGAGACAATCGCGATTCTGTACCAACAGACGATTTTCACAATTTTGGAACTTCCTTCAGTCCTTTCCACTCATTTACAGCAATAGGTCTCTCTCTTCATACAACTTACTCAGTAATACACAATTAAGACTCACAAATCTCCATGATTAAGCAAGAGACAAGCTCACACATCAAAAGAAATACACTCAACAGGAGAAAACACGATTTTGCAGAAACTCTTTCTTCTCTATTGATAGCTTGAGCAAATGGCTAACCAACCTCTCCAAAATAGAGAAAATTGACTTATATACATTTTCAAGTGTCCCTTTTCACACTTGAAATTAGGTCTTTTTCTCTAATTTTCTAGAAAAATGCTATCTAAGAGTTTCTAAAAATTCTACAAAAATTACATAAGATCCTCAACCACATAAGGAAGACTCTTCCTTATTTTTACAATCATTGCATAAATATTTTACAAATTTTTTGACTTTTTACTAATTTTTTACATCAAAAATGCTCTTCAAAAATACACCTTCCAACAGAAGACTATGAGCAAGTGAAGGCACAAGTGCGTGAGTGAGAAGCACACAAGCATGCACACACATTCATACACACGCGCACACAAGGCAAGAACAAGGAGAGGAACAATGGAGTTCTTTGCATTAATCAATAGGTCTCTTACATAAGCTCAATTCACAAACAATCTAACCCCAAAAATGAGCTCTCTAGCTCTTTTTATAGTTTTCTAACTAGCTTTGGTCCTGTCCAGACCTAGTGTCCGGCCTAGTTAAAAATTAGGTTCTAGAGTCTATTTGAAGGCTCAAACAGAGTCTAAAAATTATGAAAATTGATGTGTCGCTAGTTCTAATACTCCTCAAGCTCGAGGACTCCTCGGCTTGCACAAAATGGAGTCTATTCTACCAAAAACGGGATTTACAATGTTTGTGTAGTGATTAAAATCACTTGATTTGTAAATAGTCCATGGAAAAAATGATTTGGCCTTGTTGCCGTATTGTGCATGACTCCTCTGTTGCTTTGTATGCCAACACGCCCCCCTTCCTAGCGTCTGTCGCCCCTGACAGACCTTTGTTCTCTCGGGTGGTCGATATAGTATTGGATGACATTGGTGGCAAGTTCATGTTCTCCTATCCTTAAGCCTCTTGCTAGATCAGCTTCCAATGCATCCCAATTTATTGCACCAGGGGCCTCTGGCTGCGGGGTGGTGTAGTACTCAGAGTACATTGCTTGTTCACAAGCAAAAAGATGGAGCAGGTGTGTGTAAGACAATAGTTACGCAATATAACACAGGAGCAATAGCAGAGAAGATAACAGATATAGGAGAATCTCAACAATTTTCTACTAGCAGCAAGTACAAAGATGATGGCGTTGTCCACCCGTGCGCTCTCAAGGTAGAGCTTAAATGGTGATCTAGACAACTCTAGATAGGGAGATACAAGGTAGAGGTATGCTGGCTCAACTCAATGTCTTAGGTAGTGCAGAAGTCATGTATATATAGGATCATGGGTGGCCTGCCATGGACGGCTATACATGGGCGGTAGGGCGTGGGCGGCCACCGCCCGCGTAATTGCCATACACGGCTTAGACTGGTTGAACCGACCTAACAAATATAAATGATTTCTGACTCCGACAGGGAATATTCCATGGAATATTCCCTTTACCGTCGCGCCGGGGGCGCTGCCCCCGAACCCCCACCAGGGGGCCCGCTGGCCCCCTGGGACCCCCCAGCCAGGGGGCCCGCTGGCCCCCTTGGACCCCCCAGCCGGGGCTGCTCACCGCTGCCCCGGACCCCACAATTGGGGACCCTGGTAACTCCCTTTCCTTATAATATCTTACATGGTCCAATATGACCTTCATCCAACATTCAAGTTGGGATTCCCATCAATTGGGTAATGCACGCTTGGCTTCTCCTCATAAAGGGGGCCTTACAAAATGTGCATACAATCATGAGGGGTAGACATTGATCATACTCTAACACCCCCCCTCAATGTTTACCGATGATAAATCAAGTAGGTCTCGGTCCTATGCCCATCTGTTGAAGATGCTTGTTGAGCTGCTCTCTTCCAAGTGCTTTAGTGAATATGTCAGCACAATTTGCCTCTGTTGGGCAATATTCTAGCTCCACAATTTCATCTTCAATTAGCTCACGAATGTAATGGTACTGTACTTCTATGTGCTTGGTGCGAGCATGAAATACTGGGTTCTTTGCAATAGCCATACAACTTTGATTATCACACTTGAGTACAATTGGCATATTTGATGGAAAGCCTATATCTGCAAGAATTCTCCTTAACCAGACTGCCTCACAAGAAGCAAAACAAGCTGCTTTGTACTCTGCTTCAGTGGAGGAGAGTGCGAGAGTTGGTTGCTTCCTACTTACCCAAGAAAATATTCCTGAACCAAGTGAGAAACAATATCCAGAAACTGATTTTCTAGAATCACAATCTCCAGCCCAATCTGAATCACAATATCCTTGGAGTGTATCACCTGTGGTATACAAAATACCAAAATCCAAGGTTCCTGCAATGTACCTTAGAATTCGCATTCCAGCATTCCAGTGACTCTCCTTAGGTTTGTTGGAAAACCTGCTTAACACTCCAACAGCATAGCAAATGTCTGGTCTAGTGTTGCACAGAAAAATAAGACTTCCAACGAGCTTCCTATACTTCTTAGCATCTACATCAGGCATGTTATCATCCATAGATAGCTTATGATTTACCTCCATAGGTGTGCTAGTTGGTTTGCAGTCCATCATTCCAAATGCCTTGAGAATTTCTTTGGAATATTTTTGTTGTGAGATGAAAATGCCATCCTTCCTTTGCCATACTTCAATTCCCAGACAAAAATGGAGTAGACCTAAGTCTGTCATTTCAAACTCAGTTCCCAAGCTGATCCGAGTTTGATTGATGAGTTCCTGATGATCTCCTGTAATGATCAAATCATCTACATATACAATGACAACAACTAGCTTGCTATCCCTTTTCGTTACATACAAGTTAGCATCAGAAGTACTTCTTTCAAAACCCATATTTTTGAAAAAATGATCAATTCGTTGGTACCAAGCCCGTGGAGCTTGCTTAAGTCCATACAAAGCTTTCTTCAACCTGCAAACTTTATTTTCTGAATTGGGCACCTCAAAACCTGGTGGTTGAGATACATATACCTCCTCCTTGAGGTGACCATTCAAAAATGCAGATTTGACATCCATCTGGAAAATAGGCCAAGACTTTTGTGCAGCTACTGCAAGTACCGTCCGAATAGTTGTCATGCGTGCTGTTGGTGCAAAAGTTTCTTGAACATCAAATCCTTCAATCTGTGAAAAACCCTGTGCAACTAATCGTGCCTTATACTTTTCTAATGTTCCATCAGCTTTATACTTAGCTTTCCAAATCCATTTAGTACCTATTACCTTCTTCTTTGGCGGCAAGTCGACTAGATCCCATGTATCATTTTTGAGTATACTATCATACTCAGACTGCATTGCCGCTCTCCAATCTGGATCATCAATGGCTTCTTCAATGGTGGTAGGTTCCTTTATCGAACCCATGATATCTGCCATTAGAGCCATGTTAACAATGTGTTCTGAGGCTCTTCTTTGCTCCTCTATTCTCTTTGATCTTCGTAATCCATCCGATGATGATTCTGGTGCATCTACATGTGGATTGTGATCATCAAAGAGCTGTTGTGCCCACTTCGGTAGTGGCTTACGCTGTGCAGCTACAATTGGTTGGCTTTTTATTGAGGAAATTTCTCCATCAGATGTTTCCTCCTCCTCAACTTTAACCTGTCTTTTGATAGGCACAAGGTGAGATATTTCTCCGTTTGATGAGATAGTAGATTTACCTTTATCTTCTACTAAGTGTGGTCGTTCATCAAACACCACATCTCGGCTGACAAAAATCTTCCTTGCCTCAGGATCCCATAACCTGTATGCTTTAGACTCTTCACTATATCCTAGGAAGACACACTTTTTGCTTTTTGAATCCAACTTTGATCTTGTTGAATCAGGAATATGTGCATAACAGAAACAACCAAAAATTCTGAAATGCAAAACTGAAGGCTTTTTACCAGAATATGCTTCTTGAGGAGTCATCCCCTTCAGAGCTTTTGTGTAGCTTCGATTGAGGATGTAGACTGCTGTATTGACTGCTTCTGCCCAGAATGAATCAGGCATGTCTTGAGCCTTTAACATACAACGAGCCATTTCAACTACTGTCCTGTTCCTGCGCTCAACAACGCCATTTTGTTGAGGTGTATGAGCTGTGGTAAGTTGCCTTTTCACACCATGCTCCTTACAGTAATTGTTGAATTCTGTTGACAAGAATTCACCTCCTCTATCTGTTCTAAATTTCTTCAGTTTCCTTCCTGATTCACTTTCTACATACTTATGCCACGCTTTAAATTTTTCAAAAGCATCAGCCTTCTCTCGAATGAAATAAACCCACATCTTTCTACTATAATCGTCGACTAACAGCAAGAAGTAGAAAGATCCTCCTAAAGCAGGTGTAGACATTTTACCGCAGAGATCAGCATGTACCAACTCTAGAGGAGCTTGAGATCGATTGCTGGTCTCTCTTGGAAATGCCTTTCGTTGTTGCTTGCCCATCATACAAGCTTCACAAGGTTCCTGCAACTCTGAAAATGCAGGCAAATGAGCAACCATCCCTGTTCGTTGCATCTCCTTCAAAACTGCAAATCCGAGATGCCCAAATCGTTGGTGCCATAACCTGCTTACATCTTTATCTTCTGTAGCAGTTAAAGCACTTAACTCATACAAGTTATCCCGTCGTGTGCCTTTACCTACAACATTACCTGATGAATCCATGATTTCCGCACCACTCTTATTGAAGTGAACTTCGAGTCCACGATCTGTTATTGCAGAAACTGACAACAAATTTCTTTTGAGTGTAGGTACATAGAGAACATCGGATAACTTTTTCTCAACACCTGGAGAAGTGATAAAAGAGATGGTTCCAGTTCCTTCAGCTGGACACTTGGAGTCGTTTCCCACCACTACATTGATGGATTCCCGCAGAGGCACTAGGGAACTATACCAATCCTTTTTACTAGTCATATGGCGAGAAGCTCCACTGTCTAAAATCCATGGCTCATCAACACGAGCTTGAGCAGATGAACATACCTCTTCAATAGCTACCCAAAGTTCCAGCTCTGTGTTGTTTGCAGACTCTTTGTTCTTCCATGATGATTTTACAGTCCCATTCCGTTCATCAGCTTGCTTCTTTCTGCAATCCTTGATGGCATGGCCTTTCTTTTCACAATAGAAGCAACTTCCTGTGAACTTTTTCTTCTTTGGCTTCTTCTTTGATCCCTCTGAAGAGCCTTTACCTTTTGCATTTGCTGAGAATGCAGCATCAGTTGTACTTTGCCGATTCTTCAGCCGCATCTCTTCTTCTAAAAGCATGGCACAAAACTCTTCAAATGTAAGAGGAGTTGGCCTTACCTGAGTGTTAAGGGCTGTTACTAATCCATCATACTTTGCTGGAAGAACACGTACAGATCTTCGAGCTAGCTCTTCTGGTGTTATAACAACACCAACTGCAGCCAATTGATCTTGAAGATGCTTTATCCGTTTGATAAAATCTTCAGCCTTTTCAGAATCAGAATGCTTTTCATTTGCCAATTGATTTTCTAAATTCTGTATCCTAGTGTGGTTCTTGGTCTCATATTGTCGAGCCAATATGCCCCAAGCCTCATGTGCTTTAGTAGTATGTTGAACTAAAGTAAGCACAGAATCACTTACACTAGTGACAATCGCACATAATGCATCAGCATTCCGCCTCTTCCAAGCTCGTAGAAGATCTGGATCTGGCTGAATCATCAATCTTGAATTTGCTGGATCTTCAACTGGTATAGGCTCTGGATCCAATCCCATCGGTCCCATGACAGTGTCAAGTAATTCATAGGAGTCCAAAATTGCAGAAATTTTGAACTTCCAGAGTGTATAGTTGGTTCCATCCAGCTTCCCTTCAGTGAATGCAGGTGGACGAATTCGAATAGGTGCAGCATTAACATTAGGTGAAGCACCAAGACTAGTGTTCGACGATGAAGCCATCATGTAATCACTCGAATAATCTACTGATATTCTAGTCTGCTAGTAGGCTAAAATAATGATACTTCTCAAGCTATTCGAACCTTACAGCTCTGATACCATGTAAGACAATAGTTACACAATATAACACAGGAGCAATAGCAGAGAAGATAACAGATATAGGAGAATCTCAACAATTTTCTACTAGCAGCAAGTACAAAGATGATGGCGTTGTCCACCCGTGCGCTCTCAAGGTAGAGCTTAAATGGTGATCTAGACAACTCTAGATAGGGAGATACAAGGTAGAGGTATGCTGGCTCAACTCAATGTCTTAGGTAGTGCAGAAGTCATGTATATATAGGATCATGGGTGGCCTGCCATGGACGGCTATACATGGGCGGTAGGGCGTGGGCGGCCACCGCCCGCGTAATTGCCATACACGGCTTAGACTGGTTGAACCGACCTAACAAATATAAATGATTTCTGACTCCGACAGGGAATATTCCATGGAATATTCCCTTTACCGTCGCGCCGGGGGCGCTGCCCCCGGACCCCCACCAGGGGGCCCGCTGGCCCCCTGGGACCCCCCAGCCAGGGGGCCCGCTGGCCCCCTTGGACCCCCCAGCCGGGGCTGCTCACCGCTGCCCCGGACCCCACAATTGGGGACCCTGGTAACTCCCTTTCCTTATAATATCTTACATGGTCCAATATGACCTTCATCCAACATTCAAGTTGGGATTCCCATCAATTGGGTAATGCACGCTTGGCTTCTCCTCATAAAGGGGGCCTTACAAAATGTGCATACAATCATGAGGGGTAGACATTGATCATACTCTAACAGTGTGTTGGCTTCGGTGCAAAAATCTCTGAGTGATACTCCCAGAAACCTGATCTGAACATTTCTTCGAAGGTCTGTTTGTAACAGGCAGGGAGGTATTTGATGCGTGCATGCCAGGCGTAAGCCACATGAATACTCGGGGTGGTGCTCATGTCATACACCAAGTCATAATTTCCATTGCTGAACCCCGGGAGACGTACCTGTGGTGCGACTGCATTTCTAAAAGTTTTCAGGACTACCTGCATCATATCTAAGATTTTAAGCATCATTTGCGCTGCTACATCTTGCATGGGCTTCAATCGCGGCATCCAGTGGTGAATTGTTCCCATCATGTATGCTACCGATGGTGGTCCCTGTGGTGGCGCAATGTACGGGTAGTTTAGCCATTCTTTGCATTGCGCATTGTTCTGCACTTTGATATTGAATGCCTTCCAAGACCTGCGGCGTGGAACTGGACCGTAGCATGGATTGTATAGGAGATGTAAAGGCACGTTGTTCCACGTGCATAGCATTTCTGGATATGTCTCTAGAAGTTTCTACCGCCAGGTGGGTTGACGAATTTTGCCTTTTTGCACCTCTGGAAGAAGGTCTTCGGGTTGAAATTGGGTAGCAAAGGTAGGAATCTGGCCCGTGACTCTCTGTATTTCTACATTATAATCAGCCAAGATAATATAATAAGGCCGGTATTGGAGTTCAGATGAGAGGATGAGGTGTCTTGATGACAGGTTCTTAAAGTAAGCCGATTGTAGCACAGTTTCCTCTATGACCCTCATGGCCTGATTTTGCACTACTGTGCGCTCTTCGTGCGAACTCCCGATTTCCTCCACTTGACGTAGCCATGGAGGCCGTGGTGCCTCGAATGTGTCCTGAGCTTCTTCTGTTTGTTGGCCTCCTGGGAATGGTTGTGGATCATATTCTTCGTCAAACGTTTGTTCCACAGGAATTTGCACTACTTCTTCATCCGTGGGAGCCTCTGGAGGGGAAGGTGGTCTCTCATATTGTAGTAGACGTGTTTGCAATTCAGTGACCTGTTTCTGGAGATCTTTTATGGCCTCTGAGTCTGTGAGAAGTGAAGCCGCGGAGGGGGTGGTTGGAGAGGCTGCTGTTGGTCCTTTTTGGTGTTTCTGCTTCAATTGTCCCAGTTCCTCCGATAGCTGATCATGTGCTTCAACCAACATGGCATAGTCTTCCAATATGATCTTGATATTATCGGGGCTCACTGCTTGAAACTTTGATGGGCTGATGGGTGCCCCCGGTGTGCTCTCAATAGCTGCTTCCAGGTTCTCTTGGTTTTGTACTTGCAGGCGTCGATTCTCTTCCTGAGCGGCCGCAAGATGGCGTTTGAGTAGAGCCATATTTCGCTGAAGCTTTGAGTTGCGTTCCAGCTGTGTCCGTAGGTGACCTTCTACCACCTGTATCGCTTCCTGATCTGTGTTCTGTAACTGTACCTCCAATATGCCATGAGCTTCTTGGAGAGTTTGGAACTGTGTGTGGAGGCGAGCATTTTCCTCCTCTAGTGCCGCGAGGCGGTGCTGTAGTGTCTCTGAGTGCTCGTGCAGGCGTTCATTCTGTTGCTGGAGCTGAATGTAATCTGTCCTTAAGTTTGATATACAGGCTAGCATGGTGTCCAGTGCATTTCCTATAGATGAGTGGGTGGTGTTTACAGCGGAAGATGCATGGGAAGGGAATTGGGGAAGGGGAAGAGTGAATGATGTGTCTATTGAAGTCGTGTGTGTGAGTGAAATTGGTGGAGGGGGAATGGGGGGAGGTGGAATCGTGGGGGGAGGTGCCGTGGGTGGTGAAATGTCCATACCTTCAGGAGTGGGTGCGAGTGTGGGGTCTGCCATATACATTGGAATGGTAGGTGGTGTGTGTGTGGAAGTGGAGAATAGATGAGAAGTGGGGTGGGGAGTTGAAAAGAAAGGAAAGGGTTGAGACCTGGGTTGAAAAGTTCTAGCAAGGAGGTCATGAAGGGATTGTAGAAATGGAGAGATGGAGGTCGGGGGTTGAGGTCGTAGATTTGAGGAGGGCATGAAGGGTTCCGTGGTAGCAGGGAAACCCATGAATGTGGATCTAGGGTCAGGATGACCTATGGCTGAGGGCATGGGGGATGGTTGCCCTAGGGCAGGCTCTATGAGCGGTTCGGTGGATTGTGTAGTGATGGGGGTTGCTTCAAAGATTGGGTTATCAGAGGTAGAGAATAGGGTGGAACTAGAGATGGGAGTACGGAAGATGAAGGTTGGCTCGGTGGGTTGAGGGGTCGAGGTGATTTCCTCTGTTTCTGCTCTAGGAGGCGATGGTGGGGGTCTGGGTGGTTGTGGCTCGGTGGACTCCTCATGGGTGGCTGGGTGCTCTTGACTAGCCGTTTCGGTTGCTTGGGAGGTTGTCCTGATAGGTTCAGATGTAATAGTTGGCTCTTCTGCAGTTGTAATGGGAATCTGGATATTCTTACCTGAGCGTGGTCGTGTCTGGAACCTTCGTGGATCATATTGAACTGGAGACCTCCGAATGGCAATGCGCACTGCTTCCACTACCCCATATGTTTCTGCCATCAATAAGAGACCTTCCCTATACTCTGAGTCAACTCCTGCTTCTTCCAACAACTGATTCATGAGTACTCTGCTACTCTGTTCGGTGAGCAGTTGTTGCGATCGCACTCTTTCCATAATTTGATACAGCCTTCGAAGTTCTGCTGTATAGGCTGGGGCTTCAGTGGTCTCCTCTTCATACGCTCCTTCTTCTTTTAGGTGTCTTTGTTGTTGACCTTGCTGAGCGTCACTCCAATGTACATGTCGGCCGTCTGTAGATTTTCTTCTTCTTTGTGAAGATGTGCCTTGTTCCTCTGCATCTGAATAAAACTCCACATCAGAGAATTGTGTACTTTGTAAGAATGCTTCGAAGTCCTGGGGGTCCATTCCTTCGGCACTTCCAGTTGCAGCAAATTCAAATTCAGGTGGGGCAGGAGGAGCAGATGGGGTAGCTTGTGTCGTAGTTTCAGATCCCGACCTGGGTATCCTAATGGTAAAGGGAGGTACAGTAGTCTCCCTTCGCGGCGATACCTCAGGAGTAGTCAGAACTTCCCTTGTCTGGACACAAGGGATCGCACCCCTCATGCGCTTGGATTGATGTGTGGACGTCTTGAGCTTCTTAAACATTTGTAATTGTGCCCAAGTTAAGGCACGTTCAATGGGAACATCGTATGCTAGGCACCGGTAAATAATGCGTGTAATTGCACAGCAACCGTTCACCACTAACTTCCTAGAAGACCTTTTATTTGCTTCATACAATTGATCTATAATCCATACTGGTAGCTTAATTGGTAACGCACCTGCTTCCACTAAGTAGAGAGCGAACCAGATTCTCTTGTGTGGTTGTGTGAAGCGGACTTGGCCGGGAAAAGCAAAATGTTGCATGCACATACGGAGAGGGATGGACACGTTTGGTGTGAGTGCTGCCATGTCTTTAAGCTTCAATAGTTTCCTATCCTTCATGTTAGTGGGAACAAGAGCATCCTTTTCAGAGGGTACATGTGTGCCATGCATATTCAAAGCGTCGCTCACCAACTCCACAGTAAGTTCAAACCTCTTCAACTCATTATTGCCCAGCAAGGAGGGAAGAACAAATGATCCGGGTTTGTCCTTTTCTTCATTAGCTTGTAATGTGGAGACCAAATAGTAGCATCGGAGGAGATCTGGTTTAGGTAGTGGGGCTTCAAAGTATTCTGCTAGCCCTGCTCGTTGCCATATGGTCTGGAGATCCTCGGTGTTCTGTAAAGTCTCGAACTCCTTGGAGAAAAATTGGAATCGAACCCATGATCTGTCATACTCGCATTTAGACTCCCATATATACTTGGCCTCTCCTAATGGACCTGGCATGCCATTGAACCAATGAGAATTGGCATGGACTCTTTCTGTGATCCCTGTGGGTGGATCCGGCACCGGGATTTGCTGAAGGTGTTGCAGCTCCACAGGTCGTTCAGTTGGTGGCACATCCACTGGTAGACTATCCACATCGATTCCTGCAGTAAGTATTCCTACTTGTGAGCTCGGACCTGTCGCTTCTGCCATGTCACTTCTTGCCTTCTGATTCTGTGAGAATATAGGAACATATGTTAATATTGTAAGGGACAAGTTAAAATCATTTTTTTGTCCCCATTACAACAGTATCATGAGGTTCGGGAGAGATTAGTAGGTTAACAAGTGCTCGGTGCTTGTGTGTGTAGTTAGGAATTGGTTGGTCCTAAGAGTTACGTGGAATGATGTGAAGTGAGAGTGCAGCAGTTAGTAGGTGGTCGTGGATTTACAATTGGGGTCCGGGGGTTTGTTACAAGTCTTGGGCTGCCAAATGCAGTGGATGGGTTTTGCTCTTGATTCCGTAGGGACTCTCGAGAGCTTTATAGGTGTGTCAGCTTGAACATGAGGCCTTTTAGGGACCCAGTTACAAGTGATTCTGTTCGTGATCATGGGCCTTAGTGTGTTCGTGAGTGTTGAAAACGAGTGGATGCCGGCTGTGCGAGTGAATGGATCATGCTGTGTAGGGTGTGTTCCTGGTGTAGCTATTTGAGCCCGCAAACAAGCCTTAGGCACCCAAATTTGTCTTGAATGTGAGCTAGCCTTCATCGACTGCTTGGGCACCCAAATAGATTTCACGTTAGCAGAAGGATTTCTGAAAGACTTCTTATTAGTGTCGTGTTGTTGGTTACTAATAAGAGGCTTTGCCCGTGTGGTTGGCTTGAGTGCAACCGGTTGTTCGCCTTTCCGCACCCACACTTGGTTTACTTGCTGAGACATTTTGTTGTGCAGGTACTTTTGATTTCCGGCATAGGTAGTATTCTGCTTCTTCTGCCTTTGATCCACCTTTGGTTGCTGCCTCCTTCTGGCCTTTGGAAGAGAAGGGAGTTCCGTTGCATCCCTGACTCCTTTTTTGAGAATATCATTCCTCTGCAACACATAGTTTTGGACAAGAACAGCATGGTCAACTTCATGTGCACCCCTGGAGGGACCAGGAGTCTGTGCCTTTCCTAGTTCCTTGAGTGCTCCATTATCTAACTCTACTGTAAGTCGACTATGATTGACCCATACCTGAAGAAGTCCACTTCTTAGGTTTAAGTTGACTGCTTGGTTATAGATCCAGTCTTGACCCAAGATAAGAGGTTCAGTGAGATCCTCATCTTGACACACTAGTACTTTAACTGTCATTGCCTCATCATGAATGTAGAGGGGAAGTTCCACCTCGCCCATGCAAGGGGTTTCCACGCCTCCCAATCCTATGAGATATGCTTCCACAGGATTGACAGTTAACTGCAACTCTTGACAGTAAGACAATTTAACAGCACTAGTGGCTGCACCTGAGTCAATCAAGGCTCTTACGGTCCTTGCACTCTTTCCTTGTCCTATATCTAGGGTTATGAAAGGACGTCGATCAATTATCCTATGCGAGCTTGTTCCTGCGACTTCACACATGGCCATAGGATATCCTTGATCTGCATAGTCATTCGTTCTAGGCTTATCTCTACCTTGCCTTCGTAACTTCATCCTTCTGATGCGTTCTAAAGCTTCTGCTTGAGCCTCTTCTCGAATTCGCTTTTCTTCCTCTTTGCGTTTCTTAGCAGTGTTGAGTCGGCTGAGCATTTCCTCCATGAGGGGTTCCTAATACAACTTGACTCTACAACCGCTAATATAGTTTGGGAGAATATCACCTTCTAACGTGGCTAATTGTACTGCTCCACTCGTGGAGATCCTATTGATGATCATAGGTCCATAGCCTCTCTTTTCTAGCTTCCGTGCGTGTTGTTTCAGTGTATAGACTAAAACTAGATCTCCTGCTTTCAAGCCCTTATCCTTCACATGGGCATCAAAGTATGCCTTCTGTCTCTTCTTAGCTGCATATATTCCTGCAGCTGCTCTCAGTCTTGTTTCTCCTAATCGTTCAAGGTCAAAGATCCTAGAGGAGAGTTCATGACCTGTCCATTCGTGCTCTTGTGCTACTCTCAATGCAGGAATCAAGAAGTCCAAGGGTAGCACAGCGTTTTGGCCAAATACCATCTGAAAGGGGGTGGCTTGGAGTACCGTTTTGTAGGCAACTCGGTATGCCCAAACAACATGGTGTAGCTGTTTGTCCCAATCAGAGCGTTTAGAGTTCACTAGTTTTGTCAGTACATTGCATAAGATCTTATTAGTGCTCTCAGCTTGTCCATTAGCTTGTGGATGATAGGGGGCCGACTTCTTGTGTATTACCAAGAATTCTTGGAGTAGATTTTCAATCACTTCGTTCAAGAAATGAGTGCCTCTATCACTTACAAGCTCTATAGGTAGCCCATATCTTGTGAACACATTCTCAAACAAGAATTTAGCAGTTGTTTGAGCATCGTTGTAGCTCAATGATGAGTAGCACCTCCTTTAATGTCAATCCGGGAAGACGTGAGGATGGTATGAAGACCTCGAGCAGGTGGTGGCACAAGTGCGTGAGTGAGAAGCACACTAGCATGCACACACATACACACACACGCGCACACAAGGCAAGACAAAGAGTGAGAATCAATGGAGCTTTTCGATTACTTTCAAAATGCTCATACAAGTTCGTTTCAATTACAATCTAACCTCAAAAATGAGCTCTCTAGCTCTTTTTATAGTTTTTGGCTAAGTTTTGGCCCTGTCCAGACCTAGTGTCCGGCCTAGTTAAAAATTAGGTTCCAGGGCCTATTTGAGGGCTCAAACGATATCTAAAAAATACGAAATTTGGCAGGTAGATACTTCTAATGCTCCTCAAGCTCAAGGACTCCTTGGCTTGCACAAAATGGAGCTACAAAAAGATGAAATGATATTTACAATGGTGCCTAGTGATGATAATCACTTTTAATGTGTGTAGAGGTTTTGAAAGATTAAGGTTGCCTTAGTGCTAAATCTGCGTGAATGTTCATAAGTGCTTCTTCCTGAAGAAAATTGTTGGCCTATTTGCCGGATCTTCGTTGACTTCCTTGTCTGCTTGGGCCTTCTCTCCCTTGTCCACTGCTAACACCCCCCCCTCTCTCGCGTCTGTCGTCCCTGACAGACCCTTGTTGAGAGGGTTTCTGGATATAGTACTCAACGACGTCCTGCGCTAAATGATGTTCAGCAATTCGCAACCCCTTGGCCAAGTCTGTCAGAAGAGCATCCCAGTCTACCGGCCCAGGAACCTCTGGATGTGGCATACGTAGCTTTTCGGAGTGGAGAGCTTGTTCCACTGCAAACAACTGCAAGAGATGGGATGGTCTGGGAATGAATATTTCGGAATGATATTCCCAGAATCCCGTGACAAACATCTCTTCAAACGTTTGTTTGAAGCAGGCCGGTAGATATTTGATACGAGCGTGCCATGCATACACAACATTGATCGATGGAGTCGTGCTCATGTCGTATACAAGGTCCTGGTTCCCTTCATTAAATCCTAGTGCTGAGAGATGCGGTTCCTTGACATTTTTGAAGGTCCTGAAGGTGACCAGCATAAGTTCGAAAATTTTCAAGCACATCTGAGTCATGATATCAGGAACGTTCTTGAAACGGACCCCCCAATGTCGGATCGTTGAAATCATATAGCCAATTGTAGGTGCGCCTTTAGGGGGTGCGAAGTACACATAATTTAACCACTTCTCACATCCTTTAATCGTCAGCACTGTATGTGTGTACTCCGGCCAGGATCTCCTTCGAAACACAGGGCAATAACATGGATTATATTTGATGTACAATGGCATGTTGTTCCATGTTCTTACCATTTCCGGGTAGGTTTCAAGCAGTCGAATTCTCCATGTTGGTTGGCGGATATGGCCTTGCTTGGCACTCTCTGGGATGTCATCGGGTGCAAATTGGGTGGCAGAGGTGGGTTCCCTTGAGGTGTGGCGCTTGATCTCCGCATTATAATCCGCCATTAGCACGCAAAAAGGTACATACAGATCATCCGATGGGCCGATCCACCTATGGTGTGAAAGATTCTGAAAATAATCAGATTTTATGACCACCTCCTCCAATTTTGACATCAAGGCGATTTGGACTGCCACCCTGTCGTCATGTGTCGTGGCTACTTTCTCTAACTTCTGCATCCATTCCGGTGCCTCGATCTCAATTGTGTCCATGCCCTGTTCTGTGCGCTTACCTCCGGGTGTTGGCATCGGGACATAGGGATCCTCAAATGTTTCTTCTACCTCAATTGGCACCAGGTCGTCAGGCTCGGGGTCTACCAGAGGGGAGGGCTGACGCTCATACTGCATAACCTTGCTGCGTAATTCCTCAAGTTCGGCGCGGAGTTTAATGACCTCTTCAGCTGTTTCTTCTGCGGTTATGCTCGGGCTGGGTTCTGTCTGTCGAGTGGCCAACTGTCTTCGTAACTCATCTCTTTCTTTCTCTAAAGCGGCATGGGCCTCCATTAAGTCTGCATGAGTTTCTAACACCACCTGCATATTCTCAGAGGGTATCGCCTTGAATCGTTCTGGGTCAATCTCTTGTGGGGAACCCTCCATGGCCGCTTCCAGGTTTTCTTCGTTCTGTTTCTGTAATCTCTTATTCTCTTCTAACGCGGTCGACATATGCTTGCGGAGGAGGCCCAAGTTCCGTCGAAGTTTTAGGTTTTCCGTGATCTGCGAATGGAGCAGCTCGTCCATATGTCGTCGTTCTTCATCATCTGTTTGAGGTGGGTTGGCTTCTAATTGTGCGTATTGCTCCTGTAATGTCGCGTGCTGCTGTACTAATTGCTGCTTCTGCTCTTCAAGATCCCTACATCTTGCTTGGAGATCCTCGTGGCGTTGGAAGAGCCTTGTATGTTGGTCGTCCAAGTGTTGGTAATGTTGCTGGAGTTGGGCCATGCATTGATGCATAATATTAAATAAGTTATCGAGAGGAATAGTATTGAATGCAGAGGGGTAGGGAAAGGGAAAGGGGGTTGTGAATGCAGTACTGGGGACGGGTGAGGGGGGAGGTGGGGGAATGGGAGATTGTGGGTAAATGGGGGATGGGAGAGGTGCAGAGGTGGGTGATACCTCCATGAAAGTGGGGTTCGTGGTGGGAGTGACTGTGAATATGGGGATTGTGGTAGCGGTGAGGGTTGTGAATGTGTATAGAGGTGTGTGTAATTGTGAACTTCTAGGAAGTGTGCTCGGGGTGGTGAGGTGTACCGTGGCTGTAGTTAGACTTATGTTTTCAGTGGGAGTAGAGTGTGTGGGTTGGCTGATGGTTTGTGCGTTGGTGTGTGTAGTGGTTTCAGAGGTGGTGACAGTGGAGGTTACAGTGGTAGAGGGAGGTGAGTGAGGTCGATGTGGGGGAGAAGGTGGCAAGGGAGGTGATGGGGGTGCACTCGATGTGTGGGCTTCCTCGGTGTCGTGAACTGTGTGTGCCGTGCCAGTGGTTGTGGGTGTGCCTTGTGGTCCTGATCCTAATACATTCATTTGTTTTCCCGTGCGTGGGGGGCGTCTTCCATATCTTCTCTCTGTTCTTCGTGAGTGCACTAGTGCTGTGTGCACCGTTTCCGGTACTCCTAGAGCATCTGATATCATTTCCAAGGTGGCGCGGTATTGCTCGTCCACACCTTCCTCCTCCAGAATCTGGTTCATGAGAGCTTTACCCGCAGCTAATGAGAGCCTGTGTTGCTCTTGAACTCGGTTCATTGTATCGTAAAGCTTCTTTAATGCGCTAGTGTAGGCGGGGGCACCTTCCAGTACTTGTAGGGCTTCTGGATCATACTCTTGTTCTTCTGCTTCTGAGTGTCTGCCCTGTGTCTCCCCATGAGCTTCTTCTTCAGTGTCCACGTTGACTACGTCTGGTTGGCTGGGCTGTGCTTGGTCTGGGGCAGTTTGCTGTCCACTGGCTTGCTCTTCTTCAACTTCTGCATTACAGCTTCTATGATTCTTGCAACTTCTTCGTCAGTTAAGTCCTCTAGAGTGAACCCATGCGGGAACTCCAGATCAGTCGGTACTGGTGGAAATACAAGATTGGGGCCATCTGTGCTGTGCCTGGGTAGCCTGATAGTAAACGGTTGCACTCGTCGGGGGAGTCTTGGGGTGGTCTCAGGCGTCAGGGTTGCACCGCGAGCTTATGCACAAGGCATCTGGACGGTGCCTCGCATCTTCTTTGAGGGAGGCCCTACGGCTGACAATCGTCGTTGAAATTCCTGTGCTCTGGACCAGATCAGAGCCCTTTGCACCGGTACATCATAGGCGAGACATCTGTATACAATTCTTATGAGTGCACAGCAACCATACAATATAGATCTTTGCTTCTTATACCATCTTTGATGAGCCATATGAATCTGGTCGATAATCCAGTGGGGCATATTGATGGTCAACTCAAAAGCATCCGCCAGGTAGAGGCTAAACCAAATCTTTTTGGGAGGCATTGTGAATCTATCCTGCGCGGGGAAGGCGAAATGTTGCATGACCATACGTAAGTGGATGGCGATCGTGGGTGTCATTGCAACCATGTCCTTCAGCTTTGTCAGATTCCTGTTCTTCATGTTGTCTGGAACCATTGTCTCTTTCTCTGTTGGAATGTGCATTCCCTGCATGTCGAGTGCTTCTCTTACCAGATTGATAGTTAAGCGGAAACGCTTCAGCTCGTTGCCCCTTGTGAGTGATGGGAGCACAAAGGAGCTGTATCCTTTCTTGTCTTTGCTGGGGGTGAGGGTACTAATTAGATATGAGCATCTGAGGAAATCTGGCTTTGGTAGTTGGGACTTGAAGTAGTCATAAAGCCCTGCCTTCTTCCAGATCGGCTTAAGTCCTTCGTTATTTTGTAGCCTTTCAAATTCCCTGGTAAAGAAATGGTATCGGCCCCATCGTCCATTGAATTCGACTTCGGATTCCCACATATACGTGCCTTCACCCAGGGGGCCAGCAACGTCACTGAACCAATGTGAGGCTTTGCCCACCGGCATTGTGTGTCCCTGCGGGGGATTCTGAATTGGTATGGCGTGCAATGCCCGTAATGCCGCTGGTCTTTCCTTTAACTCCTCCTCGACTGGAAGACTTTCGATGTCCACCACTTGTGGGCTGGAGCCTGCCTGGGAGCTAGTTCCTACTGTATCTGCCATTTTACTTCTTGCTGTCTGTCTCTGTGAGAATATACAAACAGGTGTTAATATTGTACAGGACAAGTGAGGACCGTTGTTCCCATCACAATATTAACATGAGGGTCGGGAGCGAATAATGGGTTAGTAAGTGTTCGGTGCACGTGTGTGTGGTTAATGCTTGGGTAATCCTAGGAGACTAATGAAGTTAGCAAGTGGGGATGAATTTACAAATTGGGGTCGGGGGGTTTATTACAGGTCTTAGGCTGCCAAATGCAGTGGATGGGCTTTGCTTTCGGTTTCGTAGAGACTCTAGAGAGCTTTCTCGGTGTCGCGGTTTGAAAATGAGGCTTTTTAGGGACCCATTTACAATTGATTACATGCACGCTCTTGGGTCTTGGTGTGTTCTTGAGCGTTGAGAACGAGTGAATACGGGCAGTATGCGTAGCTGCGTTATGCTGTTTAGGTTGTGGCCTCGGCGTAGCTACTTGTGCCCTCAAGCAAGCCTTAGGCACCCAAATTTGTCTTGATTGTGGGCTAGCCTTCATCGACTTCTTGGGCACCCAAATAGATTTCACATTAGCAGGAGAATTTCTGCAAGACTTCTTATTAATGTCATGTTGTTGGTTATTAATAAGAAACTTCGCCCGTGTCATTGACGGTGGTGCAACCGGTTGTTCGCCTTTCCGCACCCACACATGGTTTATTTTCTGGGACATTCTGTTGAGCAGGTACTTTTGATCTCGGACATAGGTAGTACTCTGCTTCTTCTGCCTTTGATCCACCTTGGGTTGCTGCCTCCTTCTGGCCTTTGGAAAAGAAGGGAGTTCCGTTGCATTCCTGACTCCTTTTTTGCGAATATCATTCCTCTGCAACACATAGTTTTGGACAAGAACAGCATGGTCATCTTCATGTGTACCCCTGGAAGGACCAGGAGTCTGTGCCTTTCCTAGTTCCTTGAGTGCTCCATTGTCTAATTCTACTGTAACTCGACTATGATTGATCCAAACTTGGAGAAGTCCACTTCTTAGGTTTAAATTGACTGCTTGGTCATAGATCCAGTCTTGACCCAAGACAAGAGGTTCAGTGAGATCCTCATCCTGACACACCAGTACTTTAACTGTCATTGCCTCATCATGAATGTAGAGGGGAAGTTCCACCTCGCCCATGCAAGGGGTTTCCACGCCTCCCAATCCTATGAGATATGCTTCCACAGGATTGACAGTTAACTGCAACTCTTGACAGTAAGACACTCTAACAGCACTAGTGGCTGCACCTGAGTCAATCAAGGCTCTTACGGTTCTTGCACTCTTTCCTCGTCCCATATCTATGGTTATGAAAGGACGTCTATCGATTATTCTATGCGAGCTTGTTCCTGCAACTTCACACATGGCCATGGGACATCCTTGATCTGCATAGTCATTTGCTCTAGTCTGATCTCGGCCTTGCCTTCGTAACTTCATCCTTCTGATGCGTTCTAAAGCTTCTGCTTGAGCCTCTTCTCGAATGCGCTTTTCTTCCTCTTTGCGTTTCTTAGCAGTATTGAGTCGGCTGAGCATTTCCTCCGTGAGGGGTTCCTCATACAACTTGACTCTACAACCGCTAATATAGTTAGGGAGAACATCACCCTCTAATGTGGCTAATTGTACTGCTCCACTCGTGGAGATCCTATTGATGATCATTGGTCCGTAGCCTCTCTTTTCTAGCTTCCTTGCGTGTTGTTTCAGTGTATAGACTAAAACTAGATCTCCTGCTTTCAAACCCTTATCCTTTACGTGGGCATCAAAGTATGCCTTCTGTCTCTTCTTGGCTGCATATATTCCTGCAGCGGCTCTCAGTCGTGTTTCTCCTAATCGTTCAAGGTCAAAAATCCTAGAGGAGAGTTCATGGCCTGTCCATTCGTGCTCTTGTGCTACTTTCAACGTAGGAATCAGGAAATCCAAGGGTAGCACAGCGTTTTGACCGAATACCATCTGAAAGGGGGTGGCTTGGAGTACCGTTTTGTAGGCAACTCGGTATGCCCAAACAACATGGTGTAGCTGTTTGTCCCAATCAGAGCGTTTAGTGTTCACTAATTTCGTCAGTACATTGCATAAGATCTTATTAGTGCTCTCAGCTTGTCCATTAGCTTGAGGGTGATAAGGGGCAGACTTCTTGTGTATTACCAAGAATTCTTGGAGTAGATTTTCAATCACTTCATTCAAGAAATGAGTGCCTCTATCACTTACAAGCTCTATAGGTAGCCCGTATCTTGTGAATACATTCTCAAACAAGAATTTGGCAGTTGTTTGAGCATCGTTCTTTGTCGTAGCCTTTACCTCTACCCACTTGGTGAGATAATCTGTCGCAACAATGATGTATTCCGCATGAGAACCCTTAGCTGGGGGATTAATAGGACCTACGAAGTCTATTCCCCACTTAGAGAATGCACGTCCACCCATCATAGGTTTCAGTGGCATCTCATCTTTGCGTATAGGATACTGAGTCCTCTGACATACATCGCACCGTTTCAGATAGGTATGTGCATCCATGTGAAGGGTCGGCCACCAGAAGCCCGCAAATAGAATTGCCTTGATCACCCGATCCGGTCCAAAATGTCCTCCTGCTACACCTTGGTGAGCAGTTTCTAAGATCTTAAGATACTCACTTTCATGGACACACAATCTCAGGTAACCATCTTTACCGCGCTTATATAGATTATTACCGATGAGTGAGTAATCCTGGGCTTCTTGTTCTAAACTCCTTTTCCTAGCCAGAGTCATGTCTGGAGGGAATGTGTTTGTCCTCAGGAAGGATACGAGAGGTTCGCTCCAATCTGGTACAATGGATACTTGATAAAAAGTGGCGTGTTCCACAGGTGGCTTAGTGCAACAGATTGGGCATTCCTTACACAACTTTTGGACATCAGCTTCCATAGTTGGCCAATGTACTCCGAGTCTCTTGAGGGTCTATAAAGTTCGCTGCTTTGAGTAGTGTTGCTCTAACGCACCTACATGTGCTAATTGCAACCATTTAGCGTATTCATCCTCTTCTACGCAACAAGCCAAGATCCCTTGATCTGTGTGCTTGTACATGCTTCCTGCCATGATGTGGTACTTTTGGGCTTTTACAACTTCTCTATTCCGAGTGTTTATCACTGGATGATTAGGCCCGTATGTCAATACTGGTACCAATGGCTTAGCCCACTGCGGTACAACTTCCAAATTAAACAAGTAAGCATCAGGAAGGTCATCTGACACTCCTTGTGGGGCTTCTCCCGATGTGAGCCTAGAGAGATGATCAGCTCTCAAATGAGTCCTACCTTTCCTTACCACAACTTCAAAATCATATTCCATTAGCAAGAGAAACCATCTCACTAATCTTCCTGTATTGCATGGCTTGTTTACGAGATATAACAATGCCTGATGATCAGTAAAAAATTTAAACTTATTTGCAAGCAAATAGTGTCTAAATTTCTTAACTACATATACCATGCCTAATCCTTCTCGCTCTGTAGTGGTGTAATTCCGTTCAGCCGCATTCAATTGTCTACTGGCATAGGCAATTGGAAGATCCATATTACCTTCACCAGTAGGTTGTGCAAGCACACATCCAATGGCATAATTGGATGCATCCACATGAACATGGAATGGCTTATTCCAATCTGGTGTGGTCAAGATTGGTGCTGAACATAATCTTCGTTTAAGCTCTTGGAAGGAATTCTCACATTCATCCGTCCACTCAAAGTTTGTCAGAAGTCCGTACATGGGCTTTGCAATGACAGCATACATGTGTATAAATCGTCGGTAATAACCACAGTGCCCCATGAAAGCTTGTACTTCCTTGACATTCTTTGGCCTAGGTAGCTCTGCTATGGCTCGCACCTTTTCTTCGTCAGTAGATATGCCATTCTTTGACACTATGTGTCCTAGAATCTTGCCTTGCCTGACCATAAAAACGCACTTTTCTGGGTTCAAGCAGACTTGATATTCTCTACATTTGTCAAAGATTTGTCTGAGTTCAGGAATATGGGTTTGTCTAACATTGGAATGAGCACAAAGATCATCAACATAGACTTCTAAACTCTTCCTCAGGAACTCCTTAAACACATGGCACATCAGCCTCTGGAAGGTAGCTGGTGCATTGGTAAGCCCAAATGGCATTACTCTAAAAGCAAAAATGCCCCACTCTGTGGCAAAAGCAGTCTTATGCTGGTCTTCTGGAGCTATGGCTACTTGGTTGTAGCCCGAAAACCCATCAAGGAAGCTGTACACTTCCTTACCTGCCACTCTTTCTAAGAGATGTTCTGTTATGGGAAGCGGATAGTTATCTCGAATTGTGGCTGCATTAACCTTTTTCAAGTTAATGCACACACGCAGTTTGCCATTCTTCTTGGGCACCACTACGATGGGGGATACCCATTCAGTGTGCTCAATTTCATAGATAAATCCAGCTTCAACCAGTCTATCTATCTCTTCTTTGATCTTAGCAGCGTAATTATCGTTATATGTATAAGGCTTTTGCTTAGAGGGTTTAGCATCTGAGGTCATGGGAATAGTGTGTGAGCATATATCGGGGTCAACGCCTTTCAAATCCTTGTAACTCCAAGCGAATACATCTCTATATTCTCTTAGCAAGGCAATCAATTCGTGCTCTTCTTCTTCTGTTAGGTCATGGCCTATGTACGTGCATCTCTCCTCTCCTTCTTCTAGGGCCACTACTATTTTCTTGGTGGTTTCTTTGTTATCATAGGCCTCTCCTGATTGTGCCTCTCGTTTAGGCATTCTAATCATGACTCTCCTGTCATCTATCTCATACTTCTTAAAATTTTCTGGGACCTCAAACAAAGATTCTTCCTCTTCTGGTGAGACTTCTCTCTTCTTTCGTTTCTTTCCTTCTTCCTTTGGGCTCACATGTGTTGCTAATCTTACATCGTTTGTAAGCTCTCCATGCCTTTGGGGTTGAAATTCTACTTCATGGAGGTATTCTTCGTCTGATGCAAATGGTGGGTCCATAATGATTGACTCTAGATCGGAGTCACTTGCATCCTCAAATGCATCAGGGCTAGGTTCGCATTCTTCTAGAACTGCCTCTCCCATGATTGGCTCTATGGAGAAGATTGAAATGTCATAGCCATCCTCATCACAGTGAGGTGTCCATTGTTCTTCATTGATGGCTACGTCCATTGTTGCTAAGATTTCTGCCCAACCGTGAGGTTCAAATTCTTCGTCTGGAAAAACTACAGGTGCATAGGCTGGGTCTTGGATTGATCTATGGGTCTCTTTCGCACCTACCTCTCTAGCTTTCTCTCTCTTCTCTTCCTCTACTGCTACCTTGCACATCCATAAGTGAGTATCTTCATGCATCCATGAGGATCCAGACCCTATGGAATGCACCGATTCTGTATCATCTTTGGCTCTATGGATGGGATTCCACTGGATAGGAGGTACATCCCTATGAGAGTAATCTTTGAGATTGACTTTGGTCGTAACACCTAAGTGCTGCAGGTACAAAGAATTGGTTCCCTAATCCTGTACCACTTGCAACTGTCGCATAAATGGTCTTCCCAAAATCATCTCATAGGCATGATTTTTGCTGAAGTCACATATAGCAAAACTATGCTCAAACTCGACACCACAAGTGGTGAGAGTTATTCCTTCGAGCAATCCTAGGGGTCTCTCAATATGACCATCGGCCATCTGCAATTTCATTCTCGTTGGCCTGAGTGCTGGCTTGCCCCAATGCTTCCAAAGGGAAGTAGTGGCAATTGCAACTCCTGCACCTGAGTCTAAAATTGCCTTGGTGGTGTACTCTTGGTAGGTGATGGGAAGATAGGTGTTCCCTTCTTCGCCTTCACACATATCTCCTATCTTATCCAAGGGAATTTCTGGCACTGTCCTATGGGATCCTACCCTGGAACGTGGTTTTGCAACTTCAGTTAGTTGACTAGCTACATATTTCCGTGCTTTTGGTCTATCCTTAGGCAGTTCTTCCAAAGTGATATCGCGCTGCACCTTGGTGTTCTTTACTATCTCCGTGTTCCTAGGTATGACTGAGTCGTCGTTCCTTACCATGACTGTGGGTGCTCTCATACATGTGGACTTTGCTTCCCATGGGCCTGTGAAGTGGGGTAGCTCTTGTATGGAATTAGACTCAAAGTCCAATCTCTCATGAGACTGAGTACTCTCATGTTCCCTGTAAATAGATGGGATGTCTTGTGGGAACTGGTCGTGTGCATCATCCACAAGTTCAAAGGGAGGGGCGACTTCACTTTCGTTATCCCATTTGTCTTCTTGAATCTCTCGTAGGAAATCTGGTGCAAACCGATTCATAGAAGAAGAAGTGTCTGGCTCCGTAGAATTGGGCACATAAGCAACCTGGGAAGGAGGGCTTATTCTATCGTTGGCTCTCTCCTCGTTCCCATAGATGGCTGGAGCACAAGCTTCTTGGGGAGGATTACTTATTCTATTACTTTTCCTAACAGGCTCATACGCTCTCTGAGAAGGAATGTAGGTCACCTGTGGAGGTACGTAAGCTTTCGAGGAAGGCTCATGTGACTTTTGGGGGGGAAGATAAGCTTCTTGAGGAGGCACATGGGCTTCCTGAAGAGGCTGGCTTATCCGTTCTCTTGCCCTTTCCTTTCTTTGAGGGGCAGGTTCCTTCTCTGATTGTGCAATTAGCTTCTCTATTCGTTCTAGCAGTCCATTAAAGTGTAACTGCGTCTTAGCTGAGCTAGAGATATTAAAGAGGCGGCTGGCTTCGAACATGGCTTGAGCCAATTCCACCATCTTAGCACAAATTTTAGTTCGTTCAAGCTCTAGCTCGGCTCTAGGGTAGCACTTTTCATGATCGGTTATGGTTGGCCCTTCTTGGATTCTGGCTTGATATGCTTTAAGCATCATATTAAGGTCTTCGGGAGTGGGATCTGCTAGGACTGATCCTACTCTAGGGGGTGGTGGGATTTGATGAGGCGGTGGGGGAGGTGGTGGGTTGGATGGAGATGGGAGTGGTGGGGGCGGGGTAATGTGGGAGGGAGTTTGAGCTGTGAGTTCAGTTATCCTCGCTTTGGTTTCTCTTATGCTTTCCTCCAGTTCACTCATCTTTTTAGCCCATTGTCTTTTCATTCTTTCTCGACTATCTTTCCACGCTCTAGTCCTTTTCTTTGTCACACTCTCGGTTTCACTAGCCTCTGGGCCCTTTTCCTGGCTTGCCTCTTGGTTTTGCTGCAATGCCTGAGCTCTAGTGACTACCTGCACTGGTGCAGTGGAAGTGACACTTCCGGAGGAATCTACAACCAAACCAATCACATTGATAGGAGTGATTTTTGGCATATTATTGGGGTTCTTTGGGCAATCTCGTAAAAGATGCTCTTTTCCACAATCTTGGCAAAAGCCTTGGATCGTCACGGACTGATTTTGTGTAGGTGGAGGTAAGGGACAATCACGAATGAAGTGATCTCCCTGACATCGGTAGCATGGTCCTCTAGGAAATGGTGGTCGTACCTGCCTAGGTTGAGGCCTAGGGTTGGGGTTTGCATACATGACATTTGTGTAGTCTGACTCCCAACTAGGTTCACTCGGTTCTTCACTATAGTAGGACTCACCATGTTCTGGAGACTGCATGTAGTAAGCCTGGGGACTATCGACATGTGTAGAATCAAAGCTATGGTCACTCGGGTCACTTTCTGAGATCACTGGGGTTACTGGTACTATGGCCCTATTCAGGTTTTCTTCTGCAACAGCATACTTTACTGGAATCACGTTCGCGGGGTTTGGAGGCTGTTGAGCTAGCACCGGTTGGGGTCTCTGTTGGGCCTGATATTGTGGTTGGTAGGTTTGTTGGGGTCTAGCATATTGTGGTGGTGGAGGGTACTGGTTCTGGTATCTGCCTTGTTGGTAGGGCTGAGGGTAGGGTTGCCTAACTGCCTGCTTGTTGTATGGGCAATCTTGTGCAGTATGGTTTGTGTACTTCCGTTCTATGGTGCAGTACTGGCTACTAGGGTTAACTTGGGGTTGAGCCATAATGGGACAGACGTTCGCCATATGGTCACCACCGCATGTATAGCACCTTTTCACAGGGGCAAACCTTGGGATTTGTTTGCTAGTTACACCTAATTTCTGAGCTACCTTCTCAGCGAGTTCCTCAATTGATGTAGATTGCGTGGAAGAGTGGCTAGATGCACTATCTGAATCTTTGTAGATTTTGGAAAGCTCTAGCTCTTCCCCTAGGTTATCTTCAATGTCAATGCACATGCGTACACATTCTTCTATGGTCCTAGGGTCCTTCAGATACACATAGGATCTCAATTTCGTACTCAACAATCCATCAAGGAATAAGGCTACTTGTTTAGCGGATGTGGGTAGCTCCGAAATAGGGCACCTTTCAAGATATTGTCTAAATCTCCTTCCGGCCAATCTGACAGTCTCTTGGGGGGTCTGTTTGAAGCTGTGAATCAATGAGGATGTATTGTGTCTTATGCCGCTCTTAGAGAACTCTACAATGAATGCCTCTAGGAGTTGGTCTATGCTCCTGAACTGGCGCTCATCCAATGGCTGAAACCATGTAAGTGCCGTATTCCTAAGGGTTAGACCGAAGGCATTGTACTGCGTGAACAGATCCTCCACTTGTTCCGCTCTCAAGACTTGCTTGAACTCCGCCACATGATCATAGGGATCTCCTGTGCCGTCAAAGTAATTCTTCATGGACTTAACTAGCTGGGTAGGTCTCAAGGTTCTTGCGTGCTCTCTAGGCCTCGGCAGAGGGAATCCATCTACATTTCTTTGGTTCCTGTGGGCTCTAAGCATCTCAGGTTCTACCCTATTCGTCTCCGTCCTCGTTCTTTCTCTGCCTACTGGGTTCGCAAAACTTACTTCTGGTCTATCTCTGCTTCTGTCGCGTTGCGTACCATGAGCTTGGGAAGTTCCAGCCCCAGGATGACCATAGGATACATTTGGTCTTGGTTGGGGAAAAATAAATTCACCCTTCCAAGTGTAAGCATGCTTATCATTTTTTGTCACCACAAAGATCCTCTCAGAGGTGTGATCTAAGTAGGTCACTCTGCCTGGGCTATCAGGATCCTTAAACTCATAGATCATGATTGTTCCTATATCAGTTGGGTGATCCGGTTTATACCTCCAAAAGGCTTCGTCAGTTTCTCGGTTGAGAAGCAAATCTATGCACTTGTTATCTTGGGGAACCCACTCAGGTGTGATAATCCTAGTGAGAACAGATTTGCCTCGGGGTGTTCTAGGTTCTACTCCCATATTTCCTTGTTCCAAGTCGCCTAAGTCCGCTTCTGAGATTACATTTCCAAATTCATCTGTCCTATCTGGATGACTGGTGACTACGTATATGGTTCCTTCCTTGTCCAGGTATGCACCGTTTTCAAACTTGACAGCTGGGTGCTCTAGTCCTATGGATTGGTCAGGGTTTTTAATCTGGACCACGGATCTTCCTAGGCCGTCCTCATAGATGCTAGCACCTAATCGGTTGGTCCTAAGGTACTCTAGCTGCGTTTTGTAAGGGCCTTCTACCCTGTACAGGTAAGGCACACCTGAACTTCCCGTAGGTCTGTCCATGCCTTGAGACATCCCTGATTCACTGGTATCCGAGCTAGGGTAATGAGAGTGGTGACTCAACTGCTGGGCCCAAGACCTTGCAGTATGATTGACACTAGCCTCTAAAGACCTAAGGCTTTGTCTCTCTCTTGCTAGGTGTCGTCCTGATCTAAGGTTCATATGCCTAACTGATTAACCCAATTTTTTGCCCAGAGTACAACCTCGTTGCCGATCAATTGGTATCAGTCACTTGATTCTTTTTAGTTATTTCTCGTGTTTAAGGTCTTGTCTGATATTTCGTCGTCAGGAATACTTGAATGTTCTGCGCACTTTCAGGTTGATCGTTCCCGGTTAGGTTCTTTACCTTAAGGTTATCGACAGTACAGAGATTATGTTTTTATCTTGAACTTGAGTTTCTAGGTAGTCTTCAACTTGATAATTGCCTACCGTCGCCCTGGCTTACTCCTACCTCTAATCGTTCTTAGCTTAAGCTAGGGATTGACAAGGGGAGTTGAGAATTTCCAACCTTTTTGTTTCCTGCTTGGTTGCCTTTGAATGCCCAGGAAGTGTGTTCCCAAGCTTGCACTTACACTTGCTCAAAACGCCTTGCGATGCTCTCAATAGATCTGTAAGAGTTCCAAAGTTAGCTCAAGACTTAAACTCCAAAGACAGAACCAATGATTTTCATTCAGGTAGCACAAACACAAACTTGTATAGTGATTTTCAAGAAAACAATCCTAAGAACCCCTGACTTTGATCCCCCTTGATATGGTCAACTTCAAAATACACTATCTGAAAATCAACGCATTATCTTTATAAAAAACAGTTGAGGGCGTGTAGTATATGCCACGAGCTTTCCGACAAGCCCAAGAGCTCAAAAAATGGATTTCGTATGGAAAAGTTATGACTGTTCAGGGTTTAGGGGGTTAAAACAGGATTCAAACTGGCTGACAGATCCTAAGATTTTCTCCCAAGACACAAGTGTAGGAACCTCAAAAATGCTAATGGATTGACTATTGTGCCCCAAAAATTGCCCCAAATTTTGAAATAAAAAACCCTAATTTTTTTGGCCGAAAAGCCTGTCAATCGCGATCGACGGGTCTGTCAATCGCGATTGACAGTGTCAATCGCGATCGACAGAGTCGATCGTGGCTGTCAATCGCGATCGACAGTATCAATCGCGATCGACACGTTTTCCGGATTTTTCGCCAAGATTTCAGTCAATCGGGGGCCTATCAGTCGCGATGGACACGTGGCTACGCGCAAAAGTCAATCAATCGTGGAATTTCAGTCAATCGCGATCGACGGTATCAATCGCGATTGACAGAGGTGTCGGTCGTGGCTGTCGATCGCGATGGACGGTATCAATTGCGATTGACAGGGTCCTACGTGGCAGTCAGTCGATCGTGGAGGTCTGTCGATCGCGATTGACAGGGTCTGTCGGTCGCGATTGACAGGGTCTGTCGGTCGCGATTGACAGGGTCTGTCGGTCGCGATTGACAGAAAACCTCGGAATTTTTCTACTGTTTTTAGTGTTTTGGAATGTGCTCCTTGTGCTTGTTCTAGTGGTGTACACACTTTTGTGAAAAGTCAAAAATTTCTGTCAGTCGCGATCGACAGAAGCCTGCGACCGCGAGACAGTTGCGTCGAGTTTCGTACCTGCGCAGGAAGCTGGGGATGGTGATGTGACCTGTACCTGCAAGATAGCTCAAGAAACATGCAAAAACGACACACGCAATTTCGCTCTCTCGCTCTCTCTCACAAGTGAAATGAGGGAAATGAGGTGGAGATGGTGATATGATCAAAACTGAAAATTTTTGCGATGATGGAGATGGAGGTGGGAGATGGTGATGATGATGATGGTGATGAAGATGGTGAAGAAAGTAAAAGAAAATCGATGAGAATGAAGAAAATACCTACAACTCCAACGCGTCAACTCTACGTCTTACCATCACACGCTCGTCCTCAAAGCTCGATCCCCGGCAACGGCGCCAAAATTTGGTGTAGCTCAATGATGAGTAGCACCTCCTTTAATGTCAATCCGGGAAGACGTGAGGATGGTATGAAGACCTCGAGCAGGTGGTGGCACAAGTGCGTGAGTGAGAAGCACACTAGCATGCACACACATACACACACACGCGCACACAAGGCAAGACAAAGAGTGAGAATCAATGGAGCTTTTCGATTACTTTCAAAATGCTCATACAAGTTCGTTTCAATTACAATCTAACCTCAAAAATGAGCTCTCTAGCTCTTTTTATAGTTTTTGGCTAAGTTTTGGCCCTGTCCAGACCTAGTGTCCGGCCTAGTTAAAAATTAGGTTCCAGGGCCTATTTGAGGGCTCAAACGATATCTAAAAAATACGAAATTTGGCAGGTAGATACTTCTAATGCTCCTCAAGCTCAAGGACTCCTTGGCTTGCACAAAATGGAGCTACAAAAAGATGAAATGATATTTACAATGGTGCCTAGTGATGATAATCACTTTTAATGTGTGTAGAGGTTTTGAAAGATTAAGGTTGCCTTAGTGCTAAATCTGCGTGAATGTTCATAAGTGCTTCTTCCTGAAGAAAATTGTTGGCCTATTTGCCGGATCTTCGTTGACTTCCTTGTCTGCTTGGGCCTTCTCTCCCTTGTCCACTGCTAACAATCGTTCTTTGTCGTAGCCTTTACCTCTACCCACTTAGTTAGATAGTCTGTTGCAACAATGATGTATTCCGCATGAGAACCCTTAGCTGGGGGATTAATAGGACCTACGAAGTCTATTCCCCACTTAGAAAACGCACGTCCACCCATCATAGGTTTCAGTGGCATCTCATCTTTGCGTATAGGATACTGAGTCCTCTGACAGACATCACACCGTTTCACATAGGTATGTGCATCCATGTGAAGGGTAGGCCACCAGAAACCCGCAAATAGTATTGCCTTGATCACCCGATCCGGTCCAAAGTGTCCTCCTGCTACACCTTGGTGAGCAGTTTCTAAGATCTTAAGATATTCACTTTCATGGACACATAGCCTCAGGTAACCATCTTTACCACGCTTGTATAGATTATCACCAATGAGTGAGTAATCCAGGGCTTCTTGTTCTAAACTCCTTTTCCTAGCCAGAGTCATGTCTGGCGGGAATGTGTTTGTCCTCAGGAAGGATACTAGAGGTTCGCTCCAATCTGGCACAATGGATACTTGATAAAGAGTGGCGTGTTCCACTGGTGGTTTAGTGCAACAGATTGGGCATTCCTTGCACAACTTTTGGACGTCAGCTTCCATAGTTGGCCAATGTACTCCGAGTCTCTTTAGGGTCTGTAAAGTTCGTTGCTTTGAGTAGTGTTGCTCTAACGCACCTACATGTGCTAATTGCAACCATTTAGCGTACTCATCCTCTTCTACGCAACAAGCCAAGATCCCTTGATCTGTGTGCTTGTACATACTTCCTGCCATGATGTGGTACTTTTGGGCTTTTACAACTTCTCTATTCCGTGTGTTTACCACTGGATGATTAGGCCCGTATGTCAATACTGGTACCAATGGCTTAGCCCACTGCGGCACCACTTCCAAATTAAACAAGTAAGCATCAGGAAGGTCATCTGATACTCCTTGTGGGGCCTCTCCCGATGTGAGCCTAGAAAGATGATCAGCTCTCAAATGAGTCCTACCTTTCCTTACCACAACTTCAAAGTCATATTCCATGAGCAAGAGAAACCATCTCACTAATCTTCCTGTATTGCATGGTTTGTTTACGAGGTATAGCAATGCTCGATGATCAGTAAAAAATTTAAACTTATTTGCAAGCAAATAGTGTCTAAATTTCTTAACTGCATATACCATGCCTAAACCTTCTCGCTCTGTAGTGGTGTAATTCCGTTCAGCCGCATTCAATTGTCTACTGGCATAGGCAATTGGAAGATCCATATTACCTTCACCAGTAGGTTGTGCAAGCACACATCCAATGGCATAATTGGATGCATCCACGTGAACATGGAATGGCTTATTCCAATCTGGTGTGGTCAAGATTGGTGCTGAACATAATCTTCGTTTAAGCTCCTGGAAGGAATTCTCACATTCATCCGTCCACTCAAAGTTAGTCAGAAGTCCGTACATGGGCTTTGCAATGACAGCATACATGTGTATAAATCGTCGGTAATAACCACAATGCCCCATGAAAGCTTGTACTTCCTTGACATTCTTTGGCCTAGGTAGCTCTGCTATAGCTCTCACTTTCTCTTCGTCAGCAGATATGCCATTCTTTGACACTATGTGCCCTAAAATCTTGCCTTGTCTGACCATGAAAACACATTTTTCGGGGTTTAGGCAGACTTGATATTCTCTACATTTGTCAAAGATTTGTCTGAGTTCAGGAATATGGGTTTGTCTAATATTGGAATGAGCACAAAGATCATCAACATAGACTTCTAAACTCTTCCTCAGGAACTCCTTAAACACATGGCACATCAGCCTCTGGAAGGTAGCTGGTGCATTGGTAAGCCCAAATGGCATTACTCTAAAAGCAAAAATGCCCCATTCTGTGGCAAAGGCTGTCTTATGCTGATCCTCTGGAGCTATGGCTACTTGATTGTAGCCCGAAAATCCATCAAGGAAGCTGTACACTTCCTTGCCTACCACTCTTTCTAAGAGATGTTCTGTGATGGGAAGCGGATAGTTATCTCGAATCGTGGCTGTATTAACCTTTTTCAAGTTAATGCACACACGCAGCTTGCCATTCTTCTTGGGCACCACTACGATGGGGGATACCCATTTAGTGTGCTCAATTTCATAGATAAATCCAGCTTCAACCAATCTATCTATCTCTTCTTTGATCTTAGCAGCATAATTATCGTTATAAGTATAGGGCTTTTGCTTAGAGGGTTTAGCATCTGAGGTCATGGGGATAGTGTGTGAGCATATATCGGGGTCAACACCTTTCAAATCCTTGTAACTCCAAGCGAATACATCTCTGTATTCTCTTAGCAAGGCTATCAACGCATGCTCTTCTTCCTCTGTTAGGTCATGGCCTATGTACGTGCATCTCTCCTCTCCTTCTTCTAGGGCCACTACTATTTTCTTGGTGGTTTCTTTGTTATCATAGGCCTCTCCTGATTGTGCCTCTCGTTTAGGCATTCTTATCATGACTCTCCTGTCATCTATCTCATACTTCTTAAAATTTTCTGGGACCTCAAACAAAGATTCTTCCTCTTCTGGTGAGGCTTCTCTCTTCTTTCGTTTCTTTCCTTCTTCCTTCGGGGTCACATGTGTTGCTAATCTTACATCATTTGTAACCTCTCCATGCCTCTGTTGTTGAAATTCTACTTCATGGAAGTATTCTTCATCTGATGCAAATGGTGGGTCCATAATGATTGACTCTAGATCGGAGTCACTTGCATCCTCAAATGCATCAGGGCTAGGTTCGCATTCTTCTAGAACTGCCTCTCCCATGATTGGCTCTATGGAGAAGACTGAAATGTCATAGCCATCCTCATCACAGTGAGGTGTCCATTGTTCTTCATTGATGGCTACGTCCATTGTTGCTAAAATTTCTACCCAGCCATGGGGTTCAAATTCCTCATCAAGAAAAATTACAGGTGCATAGGCTGGATCTTGAATTGATCTATGTGTTTCTTTTGCACCTACCTCTTTGGCTTTCTCTCTCTTCTCTTCTTCTACTGCTACCTTGCACATCCATAAGTGAGTGTCTTCATGCATCCATGAGGATCCAGACCCTATGGAATGCACCGATTCTGTATCATCCTTGTTTCTATGGATGGGATTCCATTGGATAGGAGGGACATCTCTATGAGAGTAATCCTTGAGATTGACTTTGGTCGTAACACCTAAGTGTTGCAAGTACAAAGAATTGGTTCCCCAGTCTTGTACCACTTGCAACTGTCGCATAAATGGTCTTCCCAAAATCATCTCATAGGCATGATTTTTGCTGAAGTCACATATGGCAAATGTGTGCTCAAACTCGACACCACAAGTGGTGAGAGTTATTCCTTCTAGCAATCCTAAGGGTCTCTCAATATGACCATCGGCCATCTGCAATTTCATTCTCGTTGGTCTGAGTGCTGGCTTGCCCCAACGCTTCCATAGGGAAGTGGTGGCAATTGCAACTCCTGCACCTGAGTCCAAAATTGCCTTGGTGGTGTACTCCTGGTAGGTGATGGGAAGATAGGTGTTCCCTTCTTCACCTTCACACATATCTCCTATCTTGTCCAATGGAATTTTTGGCACCGTCCTATGGGATCCTACCTGGGAACGAGGTTTGGCTATTTCTGGTACTTGTTTGGCGACATGTTTCCATAATTGAGGTCTAACCTTGAGTAGCTCTTCTAACTTGAGATTGCACTGCACGTTAGTGTTCTTCACTACCTCTGTGTTCCTAGGTATGACTGAATCTTCGTTTCTCACCATGACTGTAGGTGCCCTCATGCAGGTGGACCTTGCTTCCCATGGGCCTGTGAAATGGGGTAGTTCCTGTAAAGAATTAGACTCGAAGTCTAATCTTTCTTGAGATTGGATGCTCTCCTGCTCTCCATAAATGGATGGGATGTCTTGTGGGAATTGGTCCTGTGCATCATCCACCAGTTCAATGGGAGGAGGGACTTCACTCTCTTTAGCCCATTTGTCTTCTTGAATCTCTCGTAGGAATTCTGGTGTAAATCGATTCATAGAAGATGATGTGTCCGGCTCCGTAGAGTTAGGCACATAGGCTTCTTGGGAAGGAGGGCTTATTCTATCGTTGGCTCTCTCCTCATTCTCATAGATGGCTGGAGCACAAGCTTCCTGGGGAGGATTACTTATTCTATTACTTTTCCGAACAGGCCCATACGCTCCCTGAGAAGGAATGTAGGCAACCTGTGGAGGTACGTAAGCTTTCGAGGGAGGCTCATCTGCCTTTTGGGGGGAAAGATAAGCTTCTTGAGGAGGCACATGGGCTTCCTGAAGAGGCTGGCTTATCCGTTCTCTTGCCCTTTCCTTTCTTTGAGGGGCAGGTTCCTTTTTTGATTGTGCCATTAGCCTCTCTATTCTTTCTAAGGAGGGGAAGTTGTCTGGTTTAGTGGAATTGGCCACATAAACTTCCGATGGGGGATGGGTCATGTTTTTGCTTGCTTTATCTCTTTCTTGATTTTTTTCTTCCTTGGCAGATCTTGCAATTATTCCCTCTAACTTCTCTAGGAGTCCATCCAAGTGTAATTGCGTCTTGGCTGAGCCCGAGTAATTGAAAAGGCGATTGGCTTCAAACATAGTCTGAGCCAATGCGACCATTTTCGCGCACAGCTTGGTTCTTTCTATCTCTAGGTCAGCTCTAGGATAGCACTTGTCATGATCCATGACGTTTGGCCCTTCTTGGATTCTGGCCTGATATGCTTTAAGCATCATGTCTATGTCTTCAGGAGTGGGATCAGCTAATACTGATCCTGTTTGGGGTGGTGGGTGGGTTACGTGGGGTGTCTTAGAGGGTGGAGGGATGGAGGGTGATGGGGATGGTAGCGGTGGGAATGTGTGAGAGTGCGGTTGAGATGTGATCTCTATGATTTTAGCCTTGGTTTCTCGTAGACTTTCCTCCAGTTCACTCATCTTCTTTGCCCATTGCCTTTTCATGCGTTCGCGGCTATCTCTCCAAGCTCTTGATCTCTTTTTATTTTGGCTCTCAGTATCGCTAGCGTCTGGGCTCTTTTCCTTGCCTACCCCTTGGTTTTGCTGCACTGCTTGAGCTCTCGTGACTACCTGTACGGGTGCAGTGGAAGTGACACTTCCGCTCGAATCTACCACTAACCCAATAACATTGATAGGCGCGATTTTTGGCATATTATTGGGGTTCTTTGGGCAATCTCGTAAGAGATGCTCTTTTCCACAATCTTGGCAGAAGCCTTGGATCATCACTGACTGGTTTTGTGTAGGTGGAGGTAAGGGGCAATCACGAATGAGGTGATCTCCTTGGCATCTGTAGCACGGTCCTCTTGGGAATGGAGGTCTTACCTGCCTAGGTTGAGGCCTAGGGTTGGGGTTTGTATACATGACGTTTGTATAATCTAACTCCCAACTAGGTTCATTTGGCTCTTCGCTGTAATAGGACTCACCATGTTCTGGAGACTGCATGTAGTACGCCTGGGGACTATCCACATGTGTAGAATCAAAGCTATGGTCACTTGGGTCACTTTCAGAAAGCAAGGGTGTTACAGGGACTATAGCTCTATTCAGGTTTTCTTCTACAACAGCATACTTTACCGGAATCACATTAGCTGGGGCTGGGGGTTGTTGTGCTAGCACCGGCTGAGGCCTTTGTTGGTTTTGATATTGTGGTTGATAATGTTGTTGTGGCCTGCCATATGGCTGTGGAGGGTACTGGTTCTGGTATCTTCTCTGTTGAGGGTATGGCTGAGGGTAGGGTTGCCTAACTGCCTGCTTGTTGTATGGGCAATCTTGCGCAGTGTGATTGGTGTACTTCCGTTCTATGGTGCAGTACTGGCTACTAGGATTAACTTGGGGTTGAGCCATAATGGGACAGACGTTCGCCATGTGGTCGCCACCACATGTATAGCATCTTTTCCCAGGAGCAAACCTTGGGATTTGTTTGTTAGTGACACCTAACTTCTGAGCTACTTTCTCTGCCAGTTCCTCAATTGATGTGGATTGCGTGGAAGAGAGGTTAGAGGCACTATCCGCGTCTTTGTATATCTTGGAAAGCTCTAACTCCTCCCCTAGGTTGTCCTCAATGTCAATACACATGCGTACACACTCTTCTATGGTCCTAGGGTCCTTCAAGTACACATAAGATCTCAATTTAGTACTTAGCAATCCATCCAGGAATAAAGCCACTTGTTTAGCTAGTGTGGGTAGCTCCGAGACAGGGCATCTTTCTAAGTATTGCCTAAATCTTCTTCCTGCAAGTCTCACGGTTTCTTAAGGGGTTTGCTTGAAGCTGTGAATCAGCGAGGAGGTATTATGCCTTATGCCACTCTTAGAGAATTCAATAATGAAAGCCTCTAGTAGTTGGTCAATGTTCCTGAACTGCCTCTCATTTAGTGGCTGAAACCATGTCAGGGCAGTGTTCCTAAGGGTCAGACCAAAGGCATTGTATTGCGTGAATAGATCCTTGTCACTCTAGCACAATGGTGAGTACCAACGTGAGAAGATTCACCTCATAATTGTCAATCCGTGGAGACGTGAGGACTAGTATGAAGACTATGAGCAAGTGAAGGCACAAGTGCGTGAGTGAGAAGCACACAAGCATGCACACACATACACACACACGAGCACACAAGGCAAGAACAAGGAGAGGAACAATGGAGTTCTTTGCATTAATCAAAAGGTCTCTTACATAAGCTCAATTCACAAACAATCTAACCCCAAAAATGAGCTCTCTAGCTCTTTTTATAGTTTTCTAACTAGCTTTGGTTTTGTCCAGACCTAGTGTCCGGCCTAGTTAAAAATTAGGTTCTAGAGTCTATTTGAGGGCTCAAACAGAGTCTAAAAATTATGAAAATTGATATGTCGCTAGTTCTAATACTCCTCAAGCTCCAGGACTCCTCGGCTTGCACAAAATGGAGTCTATTCTACCAAAAATGGAATTTACAATGTTTGTGTAGTGATTAAAATCACTTGAGTTGTAAATAATCCATGGGAAAAAAAATGATTTGGCCTTGTTGCCGTATTGTGCATGACTCCTCTGTTGCTTTGTATGCCAACACGCCCCCTTCCAAGCGTCTGTCGCCCCTGACAGACCTTTGTTCTCTCGGGTGGTCGATATAGTATTGGATGACATTGGTGGCCAGTTCATGTTCTCCTATCCTTAAGCCTCTTGCTAGATCAGCTTCCAATGCATCCCAATTTATTGCACCAGGGGCCTCTGGTTGCGGGGTGGTGTAGTACTCAGAGTACATTGCTTGTTCACAAGCAAAAAGTTGGAGCAGATGTGTTGGCTTCGGTGCGAAAATCTCCGAGTGATACTCCCAGAAACCTGATCTGAACATTTCTTCAAAGGTCTGTTTGTAACAGGCAGGGAGGTATTTGATGCGCGCATGCTAGGCGTAAGCCACACGAATACTGGGGGTGGTGCTCATGTCATACACCAAGTCATAATTTCCATTGCTGAACCCCGGGAGACGTACTTGTGGTGCGACTGCATTTCTAAAAGTTTTCAGGACTACCTGCATCGTATCTAAGATTTCAAGCATCATTTGCGCTGCTACATCTTGCATGGGCTTCAAGCGCGGCATCCAGTGGCGAATGGTTCCCATCATATATGCTACTGACGGTGGTCCCTGTGGTGGCGCAATGTACGGGTAGTTCAGCCATTCCTTGCATTGCGCGTTGTTCTGTACCTTGATATTGAATGCCTTCCAAGACCTGCGGCGTGGGACTGGACCGTAGCATGGATTGTATAGGAGGTGTAAAGGCGCGTTGTTCCATGTGCGTAGCATTTCTGGATATGTCTCTAGAAGTTTCTGCCGCCAGGTGGGTTGACGAATTTTGCCTTTTTGCACCTCTAGAGGAAGGTCTTCGGGTTGAAATTGGGTCGCAAAGGTAGGAATCTGACCCGTGACTCTTTGTATTTCTGTATTATAATCAGCCAAGATAATATAATACGGCCTGTATTGGAGTTCAGATGAGAGGATCAGGCGTCTCGATGACAGGTTCTTGAAGTAAGCCGATCGTAGCACAGTTTCCTCTATTACCCTCATGGCCTGATTTTGCACTACTGTGCGCTCTTCGTGCGAACTCCCGATTTCCTCCACTTGACGTAGCCATGGGGGCCGTGGTGCCTCGAATGTGTCCTGAGCTTCTTCTGTTTGTTGGCCTCCTGGGAATGGTTGTGGATCGTATTCTTCGTCAAACGTTTGTTCCACAGGAATTTGCACAACTTCTTCGTCCGTGGGAGCCTCTGGAGGGGAAGGTGATCTCTCATATTGTAGTAGACGTGTTTGCAATTCAGTGACCTGTTTCTGGAGATCTTTTATGGCCTCTGCGTCTGTGAGAAGTGAAGCCGCGGAGGGGGTGGTTGGAGAGGCTGCTGTTGGTCCTTTTTGGTGTTTCTGCTTCAATTGTCCCAGTTCCTCCGATAGCTTATCATGTGCTTCAAGCAGCATGGCATAGTCTTCCAATATGATCTTGATATTATCGGGGGTCACTGCTTGAAACTTGGATGGGCTGATGGGTGCCCCCGGTGTGCTCTCAATAGCTGCCTCCAGGTTCTCTTGATTTTGTACTTGCAGACGTCGATTCTCTTCCTGAGCGGCCGCAAGATGGCGTTTGAGTAGAGCCATATTTCGCTGAAGCTTTGAGTTGCGTTCCAGCTGTGTCCGTAGGTGACCTTCCACCACCTGTATCGCCTCCTGATCTATGTTCTGTAACTGTACCTCCAATATGCCATGAGCTTCTTGGAGAGTTTGGAACTGTGTGTGGAGGCGAGCATTTTCCTCTTCTAGTGCCGCGAGGCGGTGCTATAGTGTTTCTGAGTGCTCGTGCAGGCGTTCATTCTGTTGCTGGAGCTGAATGTAATCTGTCCTTAAGTTTGATATACAAGCAAGCATGGTGTCCAATGCACTTCCTATAGATGAGTGGGTGGTGTTTACAGTGGGAGATGCATGGGAAGGGAATTGGGGATGGGGAAGAGTGAATGATGTGTCTATTGAAGTCGTGTGTGTGAGTGAAATTGGTGGAGGGGGAATGGGAGGAGGTGGAATCGTGGGGGGAGGTGCCGTGGGTGGTGAAATGTCCATACCTTCAGGAGTGGGTGCGAGTGTGGGATCTGCCATATACATTGGGATGGTAGGTGGTGTGTGTGTGGAAGTGGTGAATAGATGTGAAGTGGGGTGGGGAGCTGAAAAGGAAGGAAATGGTTGAGACCCTGGTTGAAAAGTTCTAGCAAGGAGGTCATGGAGGGATTGTAGAAATGGAGAGAGAGAGGTCGGGGGTTGAGGTCGTAAATTGGAGGAGGGCGCGAAGGGTTGCGTGGTAGCAGGGAAACCCATGAATGTGGATCTAGGGTCAGGATGACCTATGGCTGAGGGCATGGGGGATGGTTGCCCTAGGGCAGGCTCTAGGAGCGGTTCGGTGGATTGTGTAGTGATGGGGGTTGCTTCAAAGATTGGGTTATCAGTGGTAGAGAATAGGGTGGAACTAGAGATGGGAGTACGGAAGATGAAGGTTGGTTCGGTGGGTTGAGTGGTCGAGGTGATTTCCACTGTTTCTGCTCTAGGGGGCGAGGGTGGGGGTGTGGGTGATTGTGGCTCTGTGGACTCCTCATGGGTGACTGGGTGCTCTTGGCTAGCCGTTTTGGTTGCTTGGGAGGTTGTCCTGATAGGTTCAGATGTAATATTTGGCTCTTTTGCAGTTGTAATGGGAATCTGGATATTCTTACCTGAGCGTGGTCGTGTCTGGAACCTTCGTGGATCATATTGAACTGGAGACCTCCGAATGGCAGTGCGCACTGCTTCCACTACCCCATATGTTTCTGCCATCAATAAGAGACCTTCCCTATACTCTGAGTCAACTCCTGCTTCTTCCAACAACTGAGTCATGAGTACTCTGCTACTCTGTTCGGTGAGTAGTTGTTGCGATCGCACTCTTTCCATAATCTGATACAGCCTTCGGAGTTCTGCTGTATAGGCTGGGGCTTCAGTGGTCTCCTCTTCATACGCTCCTTCTTCTTCTAGGTGTCCTTGTTGTTGACCTTGCTGAGCGTCACTCCAATGTACATGTCGACCGTCTGTAGACTTTCTTCTTCTTCGTGAGGATGTGCCTTGTTCCTCTGCCTCTGAATAAAACTCCACATCAGAGAATTGTGTACTTTGTAGGAATGCTTCGAAGTCCTGGGGGTCCATTCCTTCAGCATCTCCAGTGGCAGCAAATTCGAATTCAGGTGGAACAGGAGGAGCCGATGGGGTAGCTTGTGTCGTAGTTTCAGATCCCGACCTGGGTATCCTAATGGTAAAGGGAGGTACAGTGGCCTCCCTTCGTGGCGATACCTCAGGAGTAGTCAGAACTTCCCTTGTCTGGACACAAGGGATCGCACCCCTCATGCGCTTGGATTGATGTGTGGACGTCTTAAGCTTCTTAAACATTTGTAATTGTGCCCAAGTTAAGGCACGTTCAGTGGGAACATCGTATGCTAGGCACCGGTAAATAATGCGTGTGATTGCACAGCATCCGTTCACCACTAATTTCCTAGAAGACCGTTTGTTTGCTTCATACAATTGATCTATAATCCATACCGGTAGCTTAATGGGTAACGCACCTGCTTCCGCTAAGTAGAGAGCGAACCAGATTCTCTTGTGTGGTTGTGTGAAGCGGTCTTGGCCGGGAAAGGCGAAATGTTGCATGCACATGCGGAGAGGGATGGACACGTTTGGTGTGAGTGCTGCCATGTCTTTAAGCTTCAATAGTTTCCTATCCTTCATGTTAGTGGGAACAAGAGCATCCTTTTCAGAGGGTACATGCGTGCCGTGCATATTCAAAGCGTCGCTTACCAACTCCACAGTAAGTTCAAACCTCTTCAACTCGTTGTTGCCCAGCAAGGAGGGAAGAACAAATGATCCGGGTTTGTCCTTTTCTTCATTAGCTTGTAATGTGGACACCAAATAGTAACATCGGAGGAGATCTGGTTTAGGTAGTGGGGCTTCAAAGTATTCTGCCAGCCCTGCTCGTTGCCATATGGTCTGGAGATCCTCGGTGTTCTGTAAAGTCTCGAACTCCTTGGAGAAAAATTGGAATCGAACCCATGATCTGTCATACTCGCACTTAGACTCCCATATATACTTGGCCTCTCCTAATGGACCTGGCATGCCATTGAACCAATGAGAATTGGCATGGACTCTTTCTGTGATCCCTGTGGGTGGATCCGGCACCGGGATTTGCTGAAGGTGCTGTAGCTCCACTGGTCGTTCAGTTGGTGGCACATCCACAGGTAGACTATCCACATCAATTCTTGCAGTAAGTATCCCTACTTGTGAGCCCGAACCTGTCGCTTCTGCCATTTTACTTCTTGCCTTCTGATTCTGTGAGAATATAGAATCATGTGTTAACATCGTAATGGACAGAATAAATCCGTTGTTGTCCTCGTTACAACATTAATATGAGGTAGATGGTGAGTTAGTGGTTAGTAAGTGCATGAAGACAGTGTGTGTAGTTAATGCTTGGGTATTCCTAGGAGACTAATGCAGTTAGTAAGTGGGGGTGAATTTACAAGTTGGGGTCGGGGGGTTTATTACAGGTCTTAAGCTGCCAAATGCAGTGGATGGGTTTTTCTCTTGGTTTCGTAGAGACGCTAGAGAACATTATAGGTGTATTAGCTTGAACATGAGGCCTTTTAGGGACCCATTTACAAATGATTCTGTTCGTACTCATGGGCCTTGGTGTGTTCGTGAGTGTTGAAAACGAGTGGATGCCGGTTGTGCGAGTGAATGGGTTACGTTGTATAGGTTGTGGCTTCGGTGTAGCTATTTGCGCCCGCAAGCAAGCCTTAGGCACCCAAATTTGTCTTGATTGTGGGCTAGCCTTCATCGACTTCTTGGGCACCCAAATATATTTCACGTTAGCAGAAGAATTTCCGAAAGACTTCTTATTAGTGTCGTGTTGTTGGTTACTAATAAGAGGCTTTGCCCGTGTGGTTGGCTTGAGTGCAACCGGGTGTTCGCCTTTCCGCACCCACACTTGTTTCACTTGCTGGGACATTGTGCTGCTCAGGTACTTTGGATCCCGGACATAGGTAGTACTCTGCTTCTTCTGCCTTTGATCCACCTTTGGTTGTTGCCTCCTTCTGGCCTTTGGAAAAGAAGGGAGTTCCTTTGCATCCCTGACTCCTTTTTTGCGAATATCATTCCTCTGCAACACATAGTTTTGGACAAGAACAACATGGTCATCTTCATGTGTATTCCTGGAAGGACCAGGAGTCTGTGCCTTTCCTAGTTCCTTGAGTGCTCCATTATCTAACTCTACTGTAATTCGACTATGATTGACCCAAACCTGAAGAAGTCCACTTCTTAAGTTTAAGTTGACTGCTTGGTCATAGATCCAATCTTGACCCAAGACAAGAGGTTCAGTGAGATCCTCGTCTTGACACACTAGTACTTTAACTGTTATAGCCTCATCATGAATATAGAGGGGAACTTCCACCTCGCCCATGCAAGGGGTTTCCACGCCTCCCAATCCTATGAGATACGCTTCCACAGGATTGACAGTTAACTGCAACTCTTGACAGTAAGACAATTTAACAGCACTAGTGGCTGCACCTGAGTCAATCAAGGCTCTGACGGTCCTTGCACTCTTTCCTTGTCCTATATCTAGGGTTATGAAAGGACGTCGATCAATTATCCTATGCGAGCTTGTTCCTGCGACTTCACACATGGCCATAGGATATCCTTGATCTGCATAGTCATCTGTTCTAGTCTGATCTCGGCCTTGCCTTCGTAACTTCATCCTTCTGATGCGTTCTAAAGCTTCTACTTGAGCTTCTTCTCGAATTCGCTTTTCTTCCTCTTTGCGTTTCTTAGCAGTGTTGAGTCGGCTGAGCATTTCCTCCGTGAGGGGTTCCTGATACAACTTGACTCTGCAACCGCTAATATAGTTTGGGAGAATATCACCCTCTAACGTGGCTAATTGTACTGCTCCACTCGTGGAGATCCTATTGATAATCATAGGTCCGTAGCCTCTCTTTTCTAGCTTCCTTGCGTGTTGTTTCAGTGTATAGACTAAAACTAGATCTCCTGCTTTCAAGCCCTTATCCTTCACATGGGCATCGAAATATGCCTTCTGTCTCTTCTTGGCTGCATATATTCCTGCAGCGGCTCTCAGTCTTGTTTCCCCTAATCGTTCAAGGTCAAAGATCCTAGAGGAGAGCTCATGACCTGTCCATTCGTGCTCTTGTGCTACTTTCAACGTAGGAATCAGGAAATCCAAGGGTAGCACAACGTTTTGGCCGAATACCATCTGAAAGGGGGTGGCTTGGAGTACCGTTTTGTAGGCAACTCGGTATGCCCAAACAGCATGGTGTAGCTGTTTGTCCCAATCAGAGCGTTTAGTGTTCACTAATTTCGTCAGTACATTGCATAAGATCTTATTAGTGCTCTCAGCTTGTCCATTAGCTTGAGGGTGATAGGGGGCAGACTTCTTGTGTATTACCAAGAATTCTTGATCACTTCATTTAAGAAATGAGTGCCTCTATCACTTACAAGCTCTATAGGTAGCCCGTATCTTGTGAATACATTCTCAAACAAGAATTTGGCAATTGTTTGAGCATCGTTCTTTGTCGTAGCCTTTACCTCTACCCACTTGGTGAGATAATATGTTGCAACAATGATGTATTCCGCAGGAGAACCTTTAGCTGGGGGATTAATAGGACCTACGAAGTCTATTCCCCACTTAGAGAATGCACGTCCACCCATCATAGGTTTCAGTGGCATCTCATCTTTGCGTATAGGATACTGAGTCCTTTGACAGACATCACACCGTTTCACATAGGTATGTGCATCCATGTGAAGGGTAGGCCACCAGAAACCCGCAAATAGTATTGCCTTGATCACCCGATCCGGTCCAAAGTGTCCTCCTGCTACACCTTGGTGAGCAGTTTCTAAGATCTTAAGATATTCACTTTCATGGACACATAGCCTCAGGTAACCATCTTTACCACGCTTGTATAGATTATCACCAATGAGTGAGTAATCCAGGGCTTCTTGTTCTAAACTCCTTTTCCTAGCCAGAGTCATGTCTGGAGGGAATGCTTTCGTCCTTAGGAAGGATACTAGTGGTTCACTCCAATCTGGCACAATGGATACTTGATAAAGAGTGGCGTGTTCCACAGGTGGCTTAGTGCAACAGATTGGGCATTCCTTGCACAACTTTTGGACATCCGCTTCCATAGTCGGCCAATGCACTCCAAGTCTTCTTAGTGTCTGTAAAGTTTGTTGCTTTGAATGGTGTTGCTCTAGTGCACCTACATGTGCTAATTGCAACCATTTAGCGTACTCATCCTCTTCTACGCAGCAAGCCAAGATCCCTTGATCTGTGTGCTTGTACATACTTCTTGCCATGATGTGGTACTTTTGGGCTTTTACAACCTCTCTATTCCGTGTGTTTACCACTGGATGGTTAGGCCCGTACGTCAATACTGGCACCAATGGCTTAGCCCACTGCGGTATAACTTCCAAATTAAACAAGTAAGCATCAGGAAGATCATCCGATACTCCTTGTGGGGCTTCTCCCGATGTGAGCCTAGAGAGATGATCTGCTCTTAAATGAGTCCTACCTTTTCTTACCACAACCTCAAAATCATATTCCCTTAGCAAGAGAAACCATCTCACTAATCTTCCTGTATTGCATGGCTTGTTTACGAGGTACAACAATGCCTGATGGTCAGTAAAAAATTTAAACTTGTTTGCAAGCAAATAGTGTCTAAATTTCTTAACTGCATATACCATGCCTAAACCTTCTCTCTCCGTAGTGGTGTAATTTCGTTCAGCCGCATTCAACTGTCTACTGGCATAGGCAATTGGAAGTTAGTCAGAAGCCCGTACATGGGCTTTGCAATGACAGCATACATGTGTATAAATCGTCGGTAATAACCACAATGCCCCATGAAAGCTTGTACTTCCTTGACATTCTTTGGCCTAGGTAGCTCTGCTATGGCTCTCACTTTTTCTTCGTCGGTAGATATGCCATTCTTTGACACTATGTGTCCTAGAATCTTGCCTTGCCTGACCATAAAAACGCACTTTTCTGGGTTCAGGCAAACTTGATATTCTCTACATTTGTCAAAAATTTGTCTGAGTTCAGGGATATGGGTTTGTCTAATGTTGGAATGAGCACAAAGATCATCAACGTAGACTTCTAAACTCTTCCTCAGGAACTCCTTAAACACATGGCACATCAGCCTCTGGAAGGTGGCTGGTGCATTGGTAAGCCCAAATGGCATTACTCTAAAAGCAAAAATGCCCCATTCTATGGCAAAGGCTGTCTTATGCTGATCCTCTGGGGCTATGGCTACTTGATTGTAGCCTGAAAATCCATCAAGGAAGCTGTACACTTCCTTGCCTGCCACTCTTTCTAAGAGATGTTCTGTGATGGGAAGCGGATAGTTATCTCGAATTGTGGCTGCATTAACCTTTTTAAAGTTAATGCACACACGCAGCTTGCCATTCTTCTTGGGCACCACTACGATGGGGGATACCCATTCAGTGTGCTCAATTTCATAGATAAATCCAGCTTCAACCAATCTATCTATCTCTTCTTTGATCTTAGCAGCGTAATTATCGTTATAAGTATAGGGCTTTTGCTTAGAGGGTTTAGCATCTGAGGTCATGGGGATAGTGTGTGAGCATATATCGGGGTCAACACCTTTCAAATCCTTGTAACTCCAAGCGAATACATCTCTGCATTCTCTTAGCAAGGCTATCAACGCATGCTCTTCTTCCTCTGTTAGGTCATGGCCTATGTACGTGCATCTCTCCTCTCCTTCTTCTAGGGCCACTACTATTTTCTTGGTGGTTTCTTTGTTATCATAGGCCTCTCCTGATTGTGCCTCTCGTTTAGGCATTCTTATCATGACTCTCCTGTCATCTATCTCATACTTCTTAAAATTTTCTGGGACCTCAAACAAAGATTCTTCCTCTTCTGGTGAGGCTTCTCTCTTCTTTCGTTTCTTTCCTTCTTCCTTCGGGGTCACATGTGTTGCTAATCTTACATCATTTGTAACCTCTCCATGCCTCTGGGGTTGAAATTCTACTTCATGGAAGTATTCTTCATCTGATGCAAATGGTGGGTCCATAATGATTGACTCTAGGTCGGAGTCACTTGCATCCTCAAATGCATCAGGGCTAGGTTTGCATTCTTCTAGAACTGCCTCTCCCATGATTGGCTCTATGGAGAAGACTGAAATGTCATAGCCATCCTCATCACAGTGAGGTGTCCATTGTTCTTCATTGATGGCTACGTCCATTGTTGCTAAAATTTCTGCCCAACCGTGAGGTTCAAATTCTTTGTCTGGAAAAACTACAGGTGCATAGGCTGGGTCTTGGATTCATCTATGGGTTTCTTTCGCACCTACCTCTCTGGCTTTCTCTCCCTTCTCTTCTTCTACTGCTACCTTGCACATCCATAAGTGAGTGTCTTCATGCATCCATGAGGATCCAGACCCTATGGAATGCATCGATTCTGTATCATCTTTGGCTCTATGGATGGGATTCCATTGGATAGGAGGGACATCTCTATGAGAATAATCCTTGAGATTGACTTTGGTCGTAACACACAAGTGTTGCAAATACAAGGAGTTGGTTCCCCAATCCTGTACCACTTGCAACTGTCGCATAAATGGTCTTCCCAAAATCATCTCATAGGCATGATTTTTGCTGAAGTCACATATGGCAAATGTATGCTCAAACTCGACACCACAAGTGGTGAGAGTTATTCCTTCTAGCAATCCTAGGGGTCTCTCTATGTGACCATCGGCCATCTGCAATTTCATTCTCGTTGGCCTGAGTGCCGGCTTGCCCCTACGCTTCCATAGGGAAGTAGTGGCAATTGCAACTCCTGCACCTGAGTCCAAAATTGCCTTGGTGGTGTACTCTTGGTAGGTGATGGGAAGATAGGTGTTCCCTTCTTCACCTTCACACATATCTCCTATCTTATCCAAGGGAATTTCTGGCACTGTCCTATGGGATCCTACCTGGGAACGAGGTTTTGCTATCTCTGGTACTTGTTTGGCTACATGTTTCCATAATTCAGGTCTAACCTTGAGTAGCTCTTCTAACTTGAGATTACACTGCACGTTAGTGTTCTTCACTACCTCTGTGTTCCTAGGTATGACTGAATCTTCGTTTCTTACCATGACTGTAGGTGCTCTCATACAGGTGGACTTTGCTTCCCATGGTCCTGTGAAGTGGGGTAACTCTTGTATGGAATTAGATTCAAAGTCCAATCTCTCGTGAGATTGAGTACTCTCATGTTCCCCGTAAATAGATGGGATGTCTTGTGGGAATTGGTCGTGTGCATCATCCACAAGTTCAAAGGGAGGGGCGACTTCAATTTCGTTATCCCATTTGTCTTCTTGAATCTCTCGTAGGAAGTCTGGTGCAAACCGATTCATAGAAGAAGAAGTGTCTGGCTCCGTAGAATTAGGCGCATAAGCAACCTGGGAAGGAGGGCTTATTCTATCGTTGGCTCTCTCCTCGTTCTCATAGATGGCTGGAGCACAAGCTTCCTGGGGAGGGTTACTTATTCTATTACTTTTCCGAACAGGCTCATACGCTCCCTGAGAAGGAATGTAGGCAACCTGTGGAGGTACGCAAGCTTTCGAGGGAGGCTCATGTGCCTTTTGGGGGGGAAGATAAGCTTTTTGAGGAGGCACATGGGCTTCCTGAAGAGGCTTGCTTAACCGTTCTCTTGCCCTTTCCTTTCTTTGAGGGGCAGGTTCCTTTTCTGATTGTGCAATTAGCCTCTCTATTCTTTCTAAGGAGGGGAAGTTGTCTGGTTTAGTGGAATTGGCCACATAAACTTCCGATGGGGGATGGTTCATGTTTTTGCTTGCTTTATCTTTCTCTTGATTTTTTTCTTCCTTGGCAGATCTTGCAATTATTCCCTCTAACTTCTCTAGGAATCCATCCAAGTGTAATTGTGTCTTGGCTGAGCCCGAGTAATTGAAAAGGCGACTGGCTTCAAACATAGTCTGAGCCAATGCGACCATTTTCGCGCACAGCTTGGTTCTTTCTATCTCTAGGTCAGCTCTGGGATAGCACTTGTCATGATCCGTGACGTTTGGCCCTTCTTGGATTCTGGCCTGATATGCTTTAAGCATCATGTCTATGTCTTCAGGAGTGGGATCAGCTAATACTGATCCTGTTTGGGGTGGTGGGTGGGTTACGTGGGGTGTCTTAGAGGGTGGAGGGATGGAGGGTGATGGGGATGGTAGCGGTGGGAATGTGTGAGAGTGCGGTTGAGATGTGATCTCTATGATTTTAGCCTTGGTTTCTCGTAGACTTTCCTCAAGTTCACTCATCTTCATTGCCCGTTGCCTTTTCATGCGTTCGCGGCTATCTCTCCAAGCTCTTGTTCTCTTTTTATTTTGGCTCTCAGTATCGCTAGCGTCTGGGCTCTTTTCCTTGCCTTCCCCTTGGTTTTGCTGCACTGCTTGAGCTCTCGTGACCACCTGTACGGGTGTAGTGGAAGTAACACTTCCGCTGGAATCTACCACTAACTCAATAACATTGATAGGCGTGATTTTTGGCATATTATTGGGGTTCTTTGGGCAATCTCGTAAGAGATGCTCTTTTCCACAATCTTGGCAGAAGCCTTGGATCGTCACTGACTGGTTTTGTGTAAGTGGAGGTAAGGGGCAATCACGAATGAGGTGATCTCCTTGGCATCTATAGCACGGTCCTCTTGGGAATGGAGGTCTTACTTGCCTAGGTTGAGGCCTAGGGTTGGGGTTTGCATACATGACGTTCGTGTAATCTGACTCCCAACTAGGTTTGTTTGTCTCTTCGCTATAATAGGACTCACCATGCTCAGGAGTTTGCATGTAGTAGGCCTGGGGGCTATCAACATGTGTAGAATCAAAGCTATGGTCACTCGGGTCACTTTCAGAAAGCAAGGATGTTACAGGGACTATAGCTCTATTCAGGTTCTCTTCTGCAGCAGTATACTTTACCGGAATCACATTAGCTGGGGCTGGGGGTTGTTGTGCTAGCACAGGCTGAGGCCTTTGTTGGTTTTGATATTGTGGTTGGAAATTTTGTTGTGGCCTGCCATATGGTTGTGGAGGGTACGGGTTCTGGTATCTTCCCTGCTGAGGGTATGGCTGAGGGTGGGGTTGCCTAACTGCCTGCTTGTTGTATGGGCAATCTTGTGCGGTGTGATTGGTGTATCTCTGTTCTATGGTGCAGTACTGGCTACTAGGATTTACTTGGGGCTGAGCCATAATGGGGCAGACATTCGCCATGTGGTCACCACCACAAGTGTAGCACCTTTTCACAGGGGCAAACCTTGGGATTTGTTTACTAGTTACCCCTAATTTCTGAGCTACTTTCTCTGCGAGTTCCTCAATTGATGTGGATTGCGTGGAAGAGTGACTATATGCACTATCTGAATCTTTGTAGATTTTGGAAAGCTCTAGTTCTTCCCCTAGGTTATCTTCAATGTCAATGCACATGCGTACACACTCTTCTATAGTCCTAGGGTCTTTCAGATACACATAGGATCTCAATTTCGTACTCAGCAATCCATCAAGGAATAAAGCTACTTGTTTGGCAGATGTGGGTAGCTCCGAAACAGGACATCTTTCAAGGTATTGCCTAAATCTTCTTCCTCCAAGTCTCATAGTCTCTTGAGGGGTTTGCTTGAAGCTGTGAATCAGTGAGGAGGTATTGTGTCTTATGCCACTCTTGGAGAATTCAATAATAAATGCTTCTAGGAGTTGGTCTATGCTCCTAAACTGGCGCTCATCCAATGGCTGAAACCATGTAAGTGCTGTGTTCCTAAGGGTTAGACCGAAGGCATTGTACTGCGTGAATAGATCCTCCACTTGTTCAGCTCTCAAGACTTGCTTGAACTCCGCCACATGATCATAGGGATCTCCTGTGCCATCAAAGTAATTCTTCATGGACTTAACTAGCTGAGTCGGTCTCAGAGTTCTTGCGTGCTCTCTAGGTCTCGGCAGAGGGAATCCATCCACATTTCTTTGGTTCCTGTGAGCTCTAAGCACCTCAGGTTCTACCCTATTCATCTCCGTCCTCGTTCTTTCTCTGCCCACTAGGTTGGCAAAGCTTACTTCTGGTCTATCTCTACTTCTGTCTCTTTGCATTCCATGAGCTTGGGATGTTCCAGCTCGAGGGTGACCATAGGATACATTCGATCTTGGTTGAGGGAAAATGAATTCACCCTTCCAAGTGTAAGCATGCCTATCATTTTCTGTCACCACAAAGATCCTTTCCGAAGTGTGATCTAAGTAGGTCACTCTACCTAGGCTATCCGGATCCTTAAACTCATAGATCATGATAGTTTCTATATCAGTTGGCTGATTAGATTTATACCTCCAGAAGGCTTCGTCAGTTTCTCGATTGAGGAGCAACTCTATGCTCTTGTTGTCTTGGGGAACCCAATCAGGTGTGATAATCCTACTGAGAACAGATTTGCCTCGGGGTGTTCTAGGTTCTACTCCCATGTTTCCTTGTTCCAAGTCACCTAAGTCCACTTCTGAGATTACATTTCCAAATTCATCTGTCCTATTTGGGTGACTGGTGACTACGTATATGGTTCCTTCTTTGTCAAGGTATGCACCGTTTTCAAACTTGACAGCTGGGTGCTCTAGTCCTATGGATTGGTCAGGGTTTTTAATCTGGACCACGGATCTTCCTAGGCCGTCCTCATAGATGCTAGCACCTAATCGGTTGGTCCTAAGGTATTCCAACTATGTTTTGTAAGGGCCTTCCACCCTGTGCAAGTAAGGCACTCCTGAACTTCCTGTAGGTCTGTCCATGCCTTGAGACATCTCTGACTCACTGGTCTCAGAGCTAGGGTAGTACGAGTGGTGGCTCAACTGCTGGGCCCAAGACCTAGCAGTGTGGTTAACACTGGCCTCTGAAGATCTGAGGCTTTGTCTCTCCCTTACTAGATGTCGTCCTGATCTAAGGTTCATATGCCTATCTAAGTAGCACAGTTCTTTGCCCAGAGTACAACCTCGTTGCTGGTTACTTTATATTAGTCGCTAGGTTCTTTTTAGTTATTTTATCATGTTTAAGGTCTTGTCTGATATCACGTCGTCAGGAATATTTGAATGTTGTTTCGCACTTAGAGTTGATCGTTCCACTTTAAGTTCTTTCCCTTTAAAATTCTCGATAGTACAAGGATTATGCCCTTAGCTTGAGCTTGAAAGTTTAGGTATGCTTCAACTTGATAGTTGCCTATCGTCGCCCTGACTTACTCCTACTTCTAATCGTTCTTAGCCTAAGCTAGGAATTGACGAAGAGGAGTTGAGAGTATTCCGACCTTTCTTGTTGAACCTTGCTCTTTAGTGCTCGAGAAGTTGATTTTCAAGCTTGCGCAAAACCCTTGCTTGGACGCTCTCAATTGCTTCTCAATAGACCTGCATCAGTCTCAAGATTAGCTCCAAGTTGAACTTTCAATTGACAGACAATTTATTTCAGACACTTTTTTAATGACCCTTGTTCCCCCTTTTGTGTTGCTAGAAATTTCCTCTAGAGCTCCCTTGGTGTAGTATATGCCACGAGCTTTCCGACAAGCCCTAGAGCTCAAAAAATGGATTTCGTATGAAAAAGTTATGACCGTTCAGGGTTTAGGGGGTTAACTTAGACAAACAGAACCCTTCAGGGTTTTAATGCATTTTTCTAAGGCCTTTGCAAGTGTATGAGTATTTGAGAGTGCAACTATGCCCAAAGTTTAGCCTAAATTTCCAAAAAATTTACCCCTTAATTTTTGCCGAAAATGTCTGTCTGTCGCGATAGACGGTGTCTGTCGCGATAGACGGTGTCTGTCGCGATAGACACAAACTATCGTGGGGGCTGTCTGTCGCGATAGATGGTGTCTGTCGCGATAGACGGTGTCTATCGTGGAATTTTGGTCTGTCGCGATAGACGGTGTCTGTCGCGGATTTCTGTCTGTCGCGATAGACGGTGTCTATCGTGGAATTTTGGTCTGTTGCAATAGACGGTGTCTGTCGCGGATTTTTGTCTGTCGCGATAGACGGTGTCTATCGTGGAATTTCGGTCTGTCACGATAGACGGTGTCTGTCGCGATAGACGCTGTCTGTCGTCTGTCGTGATTTGGTCTGTCGCGATAGTCGGTGTCTGTCGCGATAGACTGGTCTGTCGCGATAGACGGTGTCTGTCGCGATAGACGCTGTCTGTCGTCTGTCGTGATTTGGTCTGTCGCGATAGACGGTGTCTGTCGCGATAGACTGGTCTATCACGATAGACGGTGTCTATCGCGATAGACGCTGTCTGTCGTCTGTCGTGATTTGGTCTGTCGCGATAGACGGTGTCTGTCGCAATAGACTGGTCTGTCGCAATGTCTGTCGCGATAGACGCTGTCTGTCGTCTGTCGTGATTTGGTCTGTCGCGATAGACGATGTCTGTCGCGATAGACTGGTCTGTCGCGATAGACGGTGTCTGTCGCGATAGACGTTGTCTGTCGTCTGTCGTGATTTGGTCTGTCGCGATAGACGGTGTCTGTCGCGATAGACGCTGTCTGTCGTCGATTTTTGGTCTGTCGCGAAAGACGGTGTCTGTCGCGATAGACGGGGTCTATCGTGGGTCTCTGTCTGTCGCGATAGATGGTGTCTGTCACGATAGACGGTGTCTGTCGCGATAGACGGTGTCTGTCGTGATAGACTGAAAAAACGCAGATTTTTGAGAAACTTCTAGTGATTTAGAGTGCCCTAATGGTGTAGGTTACCGTGCCCAACATGCATTCACAAAATTTTAAGTTTTTCTGTCTGTCGCGACAGATAGAGGTCGTCGTTCCGGGACCTGTGCAGAGTCTGTCGTACCTGCACACACTGCTGGAGGAGGTGGTACAGCAAGTTCCTGCAACAAAAGCTCAAAAACACACCAAAAACAGATAGCATGCAAGCTCTCTCTCGCTCTCTCTCACAATGAAATGAGGGAAATGAGGTGGGGGGTGTAATATGACCAAAAAACTGAAATTTTTTGTGGAGATGGAGATGGAGGTGGGAGATGGTGGAGATGATGATGGTGATGATGGTGATGCGAAAGTAAGGAAAAAATGAAGAAAAATTAAGAGAAAGAAGGATATTACCTATAACTCCAATGTCTCAACTCGACGTCTTACCATCACACGCTCGTCCTCGAAGCTCTCTCCCCGGCAACGGCGCCAAATTTGGTGTCACTCTAGCACAATGGTGAGTACCAACGTGAGAAGATTCACCTCATAATTGTCAATCCGTGGAGACGTGAGGACTAGTATGAAGACTATGAGCAAGTGAAGGCACAAGTGCGTGAGTGAGAAGCACACAAGCATGCACACACATACACACACACGCGCACACAAGGCAAGAACAAGGAGAGGAACAATGGAGTTCTTTGCATTAATCAAAAGGTCTCTTACATAAGCTCAATTCACAAACAATCTAACCCCAAAAATGAGCTCTCTAGCTCTTTTTATAGTTTTCTAACTAGCTTTGGTCTTGTCCAGACCTAGTGTCCGGCCTAGTTAAAAATTAGGTTCTAGAGTCTATTTTGTTGGAACAAGCCAATCACAAATTGGTGATTATAGAGATCTTGAGAAGACTTATGGTCAGAATGAAGTGAAGGAAGACACTTATGAAAGTGAAGAAGATTTCAGGATGATGTCTTGTACACATATGTACATATAAGTGAAGAATCTTGTAAATTGAGTATAGTAAACCTTTAGGATGATAAAGAGCAATGTCATAGATACGAGATGAGTCAAAGGTCATGTATATATAAGTTAATGATGACAAGAAATATGTAAGAGAGTCATTTGTAGATGACAAACTTCAGAAAGATGTGTAGAGAGTTTTTTCCCAGAAAATAGCGACGGGTTTTTCTCTGAGTGCTCTCTGTCTGATCACGTGGATCAGAAATCCTTTTGTACACATCTAATTGAGAAGCTAATGAAGCTATGTCTAGAGTTTCAGAATCTAATTCCTCTCCTACTGTGAGAATGATCAATAGGAACATTCATATGTGAACTTTGGAAACTGAAGTCTGAAAGTAGCGCACTTTTCCGTCTCAGTATTTTGATCAGATCTGAGTGTATACTGTAAAGTTTTTGATGAGTGAGCACTTAAAATTTAAGTTAGAAGATAAGGAAGCTATGGCTAAAAGCATTTAGCAAAACGGGTTTCAGATTAGGAGAAATCAACTTAAGAAGTTGACTATGTCGAAGGCGCAACTTCTGAGAGACATTTTCTGACATGTCTTTGATCTTAATGATCAAATTAAACTTTTGGTGATTAGTTTTGAGAACTAATGATTGACATGTTTGCACAAAGGTATTGCGAATACTTGTGCATCATTTGCTTGAAGAAATTTGAAACTTTATGCAGGTAATGAAGTGGATTCCTGAAGCAGACTTTCTGAAGTAGACACTTCTTCACTCAGAGAAGTGTTGCTTGAAGTTTTGGTAAAGAAGAACATTGTTTGTGTAAAGTTTGGTTTATAACTGACATAGAAGTGTTCTTAAGTCAGTATAGATCAAACCTTTGGAGATTAAGAGGTCTCCAACAGTGGTATCAGAGCTGAAGGTGAAATACAAGAGAAGAAAAGACAATTGAAGTTCCGACTGGTGCAGATATTGAAGATATTCCAAATCAAAGGTGGAAAAGGACAAATTATTGAAGATAACTTGCAGAAGTTCAGAGCACGAGTTCGAAAGAATCAAGAAGGACAAAGACTATATCAAAGGTACACTTCCTCCTCATAAACCATAGTAATTGCAGATACAGAAAGTCAAGGATGGGAGAAAGCTTGCAGATTGATAAGCTAGATAGGGAGAACTATCCAGCATGGTCCATGAGGATGGAAGCACACCTCATGAGCAAAGACCTTATAGCATTTATTACAGGAGATGAAGAAAAACCTGAATTTACAGATCCTAGTATTCCTACTAGGGAAGAGCTTGCAATGTTGAAGACTTGGATGAGAAAGGATGCTCAAGCAAGGAGTATCATCTACATGGCTGTAAATGATTATCTTCTACCTCACATCAGAGGTTTGGAAAGTGCTACAAATGTTTGGAATGCCTTGGAAGAGCATTTCCAAAATACAACTAAGTCAAGGAAGTCCTCACTATGGGCTGAGTTCACAACCTTCAAGAAGAAGAGCTCACAATCAATTTCTGATTATGTGGCAAGAATGAAGGATATTGCAGATAGCTTGGGAGCAGTGGATGAAGACATTGAAGAGGAAAAGTTGGTAAGACAAATACTTACAGGTTTGAGAGGAGATGAGAAGTGGAAGCCTTTCATATTGTCCATAGAGTTGTCACTTGATCACTTTACTCCTGATCTTAATCAATTGCTAGGACACATGCTAACCTTTGAGCAGGATCTTAAAGGAGACAATGATAGAAGTACAAGTCAAGCTATGTACTCCAAGGACAAGAAAAAGAATAGCAAGGGAAAGCAATCGAATGATGATGAAGGGAATTCAAATCAAGCTAACTTCAAAAAAGGGAAGATGAACTTCAGAGGTAAAGGAAGAGGAGGTAAGAACAAAGATAATGCTAAAGCTTGTTGGATTTGTGGCAGAACAAATCATTTGGCAAATGATTGTTGGTATAACAATCAAAATGGTGGAAGCAATAATCAGAATTATAATCAAAGAGGTAGAGGAGGCAGAAACCAAAGAGGCAACTTCAGAGGAAGAGGTGGTAGGACATCATATGGTAGAGGAGGTGGAAGAAACTTCCAATCTCAGTCCTACAACAATTATTATAATTATGCATCAGATCAAAAGGATGATATGACTCTTATCTTGAATGCAACTCATGAATCAATGGGAGAAGATCAAAGAGTGTTTTATATTGACTCAGGGTGTAGCAACCATCTGAGTGGGAATCTATCCTTGATGACTGATATGGAAGCAAGGGTGAATGGACATACAGTTCAAACAGGTGACAATACCAAACATAAAGTGCAGAGCATTGGATCAGTGAAGACAAAGAGTGGAAGTACACTTCTGAGCAAGGTACTTTATGTTCCTACTATTCCTAAAAATTTGATAAGTGTAGGGCAAATTGTGGAGAAAGGATATGAGGTAAGATTCACAAATGATGGTGTTTATGTACAAGATCCAAATCAGGGATATAGAAACATAATTGCAGGTAAAAAGGAAGGAAGATTGTTCACTCTCAAAGTCCAAGGTAATGTGGGACATGCATTATTTACCTATGGAAGTCAAAAGGTATCTGAATTAGACCTATGGCATAAAAGGCTAGGTCATTTCAATGAGAGAGCTATAAAGGAAATGTCGAAGAATCAGGTGGTGCTTGGATTGCCAAATATTGAAGGGCAACATATGGTGTACAAGTGTGAAGCTTGTCAATTAGGTAAAGCACATAAGAGTTCTTATAACAAATCAGGGTACAAGCATTCAAATATGCTTGAATTGGTTCATACAGATGTATGGGGTCCCTCAAGGGACTATAGCATAAATGGATCCAGATATTATGTGTTGTTTGTTGATGATGCAACCAGGTGGATTACTTTGTATGTAATCAAGGATAAATCAGAAGTTTTCAAGACATTCAAACATTTTCATGCTTATGCAGAAAGGATCACAGGGCAAAAGCTCAAGAGGTTAAGATCAGATGGAGGGGGAGAGTATTTCTCTAAAGAGTTTGATGATTATTTGTGGAATGCAGGTATCAAAAGAGAAGTAACTTGCAGGTAATCCCCTCAACAGAATGGAGTAGCAGAAAGGAGGAATAGGACTCTTGTAGAGTTTGCAAGAGCCATGATGAAGGAAAAGAATTGTCCAAATTACTTATGGGCAGAAGCCATTAACACTGCAACATACCTTGTGAATAGGTTGCCTTGCAAAGCTTTGGATGGAGGAACCCCTTATGAAGCATGGTGGGGTAAGAAACCTACCCTTGATCATTGTAAGGTATTTGGATGTATTGCATATGCTTATGTTCCTTCACAATTAAGACATAAGCTAGAACCAAAAGCAGAGAAGTATGTGTTTATTGGATATGATGATAGAGAGATGGGATACAGGTTGTGGAATCCATCCACAAAGCAATTTCTTGTTACCAAAGATGTGACATTTGATGAGCAAAATACATGGTATGTAGGATCACCAAATGATTTTACAGGTGTTGAAGAAATACAAAGGAAAGGAAAGGCAAAAGTAAAAGTGTGTGAAGAAATTGTTGATGAAGTTGACTCTAGAAGTAGATTGCAGGATCATGTAGAAGAAGGGCCAAGATTTGATCCAGAATCAAATGAGGCTGAAACTTCGAGAAGTGCAGAAATCAGAAGATCTACAAGGGAAAGGAAAGAACCTATAAGGTATAGTTATGATACATCTTTCCTAACAACAAAAGATTATGCCTACATTGTGAAGACAGAAGAAGATCCAACCACTTATGAAGAAGCCAAAGGTAAACAGAATTGGGAGAAGGCAATGCAGGAAGAGTATGATGCTCTACTTGAAAATGAAACTTGGGAATTAGTACCAAGACCAAAGAATCAGAAGGTCATTGGATGCAAGTGGGTATATAAAACAAAGAGGTTTGCAGATGGTAAGGTGTCTAGATATAAGGCTAGACTTGTGGTCAAAGGTTATGCCCACACTTATGGGGTAGATTATGATGAAACCTTTAGTCCTGTTGCTAAGATGTCTACAATTAGGACATTGATTGCTATTGCTGCTTGCAAGGGATGGAAATTATCACAATTGGATGTGAAAAATGCATTTTTAAATGGATACATTGCAGATGAAGTATATATGGAGCAACCAGAAGGCTTCATGGAATCAATTGGATCAGATTATGTGTGTAAGCTCAAGAGAGCTTTATATGGGTTGAAGCAAGCCCCAAGAGCTTGGAATTATAGATTGGTCAAGTTCTTGAATGAATGTGGATTTCAAGCATCAAAGGCAGATAGTAGCTTGCTAGTGAAGGCAAGTGAAAATGGATACATTTACATGTGCATTTATGTTGATGATATTATTGTTACAGGAACAGATGCTCAAGGAATCAATGAACTCAAAAAGCAAATAGAGAAGGAGTTTAAGATAAGTGATTTGGGAAACTTATCTTATTTTCTAGGAATGCAGATTGTGTATACTCAACATGGAGTATATGTTTCACAAGAGAGATATTTGAAGAATCTTCTAGTCAAGTTTAACATGGAAGATTGCAAGACCTCAACTACACCATTGGAGGTAAATCATAAATTAAGCAGGTATGGAGGTGAAGAATTCAATGACATGAAGAAATATCAGAGTTTGGTAGGTAGTTTAATCTATGCTACCTTGACAAGGCCAGATTTATCATATGCAGTAGGTGTGTTGTCACAATTCATGCATTGTCCAAAGAAGAATCATTGGATTGCAGCCCAAAGGGTACTCAGATATATTAAAGGAACCCTAAGTGAAGGTTTGTATTATGGTTTCACTTCTGACACAAGAATCAAAGTGTTTAGTGATGCAGATTGGGCAGGTGACTCAGATGATAGAAGGTCTACTCATGGGTATCTCTGTTATGTTGGAGATAAGCTAGTTTCTTGGTGTTCAAGGAAGCAACATACAGTTGCTTTATCATCCACAGAAGCTGAGTATAAGGGAATGGTAGAAGCTGCAAAAGAAGTGATATGGTTGAAGACCTTGATGAAAAGTTTTGAGACTGATCATAGTATTCCAATAATTTTTGGAGACAATATGAGTTCTTTGTATTTGGCAGCTAACCCTGTTTTTCATGCCAGGACTAAGCACATAGAGATTCAGTATCATTTCTTGAGGGAAAAGGTACTTGATAAAGAGATTGAAGTGATGTACACTCCAACAAAAGAACAAGTGGCATATATGATGACAAAAAGCTTGGATGGACCTAAGCTACAGAGATTCAAGGAGATGGCAGGAGTGAAGAAGAATGGAATAATCACAATTAGTGATTGAGGGGGAGCTGTTGGAACAAGCCAATCACAAATTGGTGATTATAGAGATCTTGAGAAGACTTATGGTCAGAATGAAGTGAAGGAAGACACCTATGAAAGTGAAGAAGATTTCAGGATGATGTCTTGTACACATATGTACATATAAGTGAAGAATCTTGTAAATTGAGTATAGTAAACCTTTAGGATGATAAAGAGCAATGTCATAGATACGAGATGAGTCAAAGGTCATGTATATATAAGTTAATGATGACAAGAAATATGTAAGAGAGTCATTTGTAGATGACAAACTTCAGAAAGATGTGTAGAGAGTTTTTTCCCAGAAAATAGCGACGCGTTTTTCTCTGAGTGCTCTCTGTCTGATCACGTGGATCAGAAATCCTTTTGTACACATCTAATTGAGAAGCTAATGAAGCTATGTCTAGAGTTTCAGAATCTAATTCCTCTCCTACTGTGAGAATGATCAATAGGAACATTCATATGTGAACTTTGGAAACTGAAGTCTGAAAGTAGCGCACTTTTCCGTCTCAGTATTTTGATCAGATCTGAGTGTATACTGTAAAGTTTTTGATGAGTGAGCACTTAAAATTTAAGTTAGAAGATAAGGAAGCTATGGCTAAAAGCATTTAGCAAAACGGGTTTTAGATTAGGAGAAATCAACTTAAGAAGTTGACTATGTCGAAGGTGCAACTTCTGAGAGACATTTTCTGACATGTCTTTGATCTTAATGATCAAATTAAACTTTTGGTGATTAGTTTTGAGAACTAATGATTGACATGTTTGCGCAAAGGTATTGCGAATACTTGTGCATCATTTGCTTGAAGAAATTTGAAACTTTATGCAGGTAATGAAGTGGATTCCTGAAGCAGACTTTCTGAAGTAGACACTTCTTCACTCAGAGAAGTGTTGCTTGAAGTTTTGGTAAAGAAGAACATTGTTTGTGTAAAGTTTGGTTTATAACTGACATAGAAGTGTTCTTAAGTCAGTATAGATCAAACCTTTGGAGATTAAGAGGTCTCCAACATATTTGAGGGCTCAAACAGAGTCTAAAAATTATGAAAATTGATATGTCGCTAGTTCTAATACTCCTCAAGCTCGAGGACTCCTCGGCTTGCACAAAATGGAGTCTATTCTACCAAAAACGGGATTTACAATGTTTGTGTAGTGATTAAAATCACTTGAGTTGTAAATAATCCATGGGAAAAAAAATGATTTGGCCTTGTTGCCGTATTGTGCATGACTCCTCTGTTGCTTTGTATGCCAACAATCCTCCACTTGTTCAGCTCTCATGACCTGCCTAAACTCAGCCACATGATCGTATGGATCTCCAGTGCCATCGAAGTAGTTCTTCATGGACTTGACTAGCTGAGTCGGTCTCAAGGTTCTTGTGTGCTCTCTAGGTCGTGGTAGAGGGAACTCATCCGCGTTTCTTTGATTCCTGTGAGCTCTAAGTATCTCAGGTTCTACTCTATTTGTTTCCGTCCTCGTTCTCTCTCTTCCCACTGGGTTGGCAAAGCTTACTTCTGGTCTATCTCTACTTCTGTCTCTTTGCATTCCATGAGCTTGGGATGTTCCAGCTCCAGGGTGACCATAGGATACATTCGATCTTGGTTGGGGGAAAACAAATTCACCTTTCCAAGTGTAAGCATGTCTATCATTTTGTGTCACCACAAAGATCCTCTCCGAAGTGTGATCTAAGTAGGTCACTCTGCCTGGGCTATCAGGATCCTTAAACTCATAGATCATGATTGTTCCTATATCAGTTGGTTGATCAGGTTTATACCTCCAAAAGGCTTCGTCAGTTTCTCGATTGAGAAGCAAATCTATGCACTTGTTGTCTTGGGGAACCCAATCAGGTGTGATAATCCTAGTGAGAACAGATTTGCCTCGGGGTGTTCTAGGTTCTACTCCCATGTTTCCTTGTTCCAAGTCACCTAAGTCCGCTTCTGAGATTACATTTCCAAATTCATATGTCCTATCTGGGTGACTGGTGACTACGTATATGGTTCCTTCTTTGTCCAGGTATGCACCATTTTCAAACTTGACTGCTGGGTGCTCTAGTCCTATGGATTGATCAGGATTCTTAATCTGTACCACAGATCTTCCTAGTCCGTCCTCATAGATGCTAGCACCTAATCGGTTGGTCCTAAGGTATTCCAACTATGTTTTGTAAGGGCCTTCCACCCTGTACAAGTATGGCACACCTGAACTCCCCGTAGGTCTGTCCATGCCTTGAGACATCTCTGACTCACTGGTCTCAGAGCTAGGGTAGTACGAGTGGTGGCTCAACTGCTGGGCCCAAGACCTAGCAGTGTGGTTAACACTAGCCTCTGAAGATCTAAGGCTTTGTCTCTCCCTTACTAGATGTCGTCCTGATCTAAGGTTCATATGCCTATCTAAGTAGCCCAATTCTTTGCCCAGAGTACAACCTCTGCTGGTTACTTTATATTAGTCGCTTGGTTCTTTTTAGTTATTTTATCGTGTTTAAGGTCTTGTCTGATATCACGTCGTCAGGAATATTTGAATGTTGTTTCGCACTTACAGTTGATCGTTCCACGTTAAGTTCTTTCCCTTTAAAATTCTCGACAGTACAAGGATTATGCCCTTAGCTTGAGCTTGAAAGTTTAGGTATGCTTCAACTTGGTAGTTGCCTATCGTCGCCCTAACTTACTCCTACTTCTAATCGTTCTTAGCCTAAGCTAGGAATTGACGAAGAGGAGTTGAGAGTATTCCGACCTTTCTTGCTGAACCTTGCTCTTTAGTGCTCGAGAAGTTGATTCTCAAGCTTGCGCAAAACCCTTGCTTGGACGCTCTCAATTGCTTCTCAATAGACCTGCATCAATCCCAAGATTAGCTCCAAGTTGACCTTTCAATTGACAGACAATTTATTTCAGACACTTTTTTAATGACCCTTGTTCCCCCTTTTGTATTGCTAGAAATTTCCTCTAGAGCTCCCTTGGTGTTCCTACCCCTCAGTGTGTCAACTTCCAAATATCCTATCTGAAAATCAACGCCACGAGCTTCCCGACAAGCCCTAGAGCTCAAAAAATGGATTTCGTATGAAAAAGTTATGACCGTTCAGGGTTTAGGGGGTTAACTAGACAAACAGAACCTTTCAGGGGTTTTAATGCGTTTTTCTAAGGCCTTTGTAAGTGTATGAGTATTTGAGAGTGCAAATATGCCCAAAATTTAGCCTAAATTTCCAAAAATTTACCCCTTAATTTTTGCCGAAAATGTCTGTCTGTGGCGATAGACGGTGTCTGTCGCGATAGACACAAACTATCGTGGGGGCTGTCTGTCGCGATAGACGGTGTCTGTCGCGATAGACGCTGTCTATCGTGGAATTTTGGTCTGTCGCGATAGACGCTGTCTGTCATCTGTCGTGGTTTGGTCTGTCGCGATAGACGGTCTCTATCGTCTGTCGTGATTTGGTCTGTCGCGATAGACGGTGTCTGTCGTCTGTCGTGATTTGGTCTGTCGCGATAGACGGTGTCTGTCGTCTGTCGTGATTTGGTCTGTCGCGATAGACGGTGTCTGTCGCGATAGACTGATCTGTCGCGATAGACGGTGTCTGTCGCGATAGATGCTGTCTGTCGTCTGTCGTGATTTGGTCTGTCACGATAGACACAAACTATCGCGATAGACTGGTCTGTCGCGATAGACGCTGTCTGTCATCAAATTTTGGTCTGTCGCGATAGACGGTGTCTATCGCGATAGACGGGGTCTATCGTGGGTCTCTGTCTGTCGCGATAGATGGTGTCTGTCGCGATAGACAGTGTCTGTCGCGATAGACGGTGTCTGTCGCGATAGACTGAAAAAACACAAATTTTTGAGAAACTTCTACTGATTTAGAGTGCCCTAATGGTGTAGGTTACCGTGACAAACATGCATTCACAAAATTTTAAGTTTTTCTGTCTGTCGCGACAGACAGAGGCCGTCATCCCGGGACCTGTGCAGAGTCTGTCGTACCTACGCACACTGCTGGAGAAGATGGTACAGCTAGTTCCTGCAACAAAAGCTCAAAAACACACCAAAACAGATAGCATGCAAGCTCTCTCTCGCTCTCTCTCACAATGAAATGAGGGAAATGAGGTGGGGGGTGTAATATGACCAAAAAACTGAAATTTTTTGTGGAGATGGAGATGGAGGTGGGAGATGGTGGAGATGATGATGGTGATGATGGTGATGCGAAAGTAAGGAAAAAATGAAGAAAAATTAAGAGAAAGAAGGATATTACCTATAACTCCAATGTCTCAACTCGACGTCTTACCATCACACGCTCGTCCTCGAAGCTCTCTCCCCGGCAACGGCGCCAAATTTGGTGTCACTCTAGCACAATGGTGAGTACCAACGTGAGGAGATACACCTCATAAATGTCAATCCGTGGAGACGTGAGGACTAGTATGAAGACTATGAGCAAGTGAAGGCACAAGTGCGTGAGTGAGAAGCACACAAGCATGCACACACATTCATACACACGCGCACACAAGGCAAGAACAAGGAGAGGAACAATGGAGTTCTTTGCATTAATCAATAGGTCTCTTACATAAGCTCAATTCACAAACAATCTAACCCCAAAAATGAGCTCTCTAGCTCTTTTTATAGTTTTCTAACTAGCTTTGGTCCTGTCCAGACCTAGTGTCCGGCCTAGTTAAAAATTAGGTTCTAGAGTCTATTTGAAGGCTCAAACAGAGTCTAAAAATTATGAAAATTGACGTGTCGCTAGTTCTAATACTCCTCAAGCTCGAGGACTCCTTGGCTTGCACAAAATGGAGTCTATTCTACCAAAAACGGGATTTACAATGTTTGCGTAGTGATTAAAATCACTTGATTTGTAAATAGTCCATGGAAAAAATGATTTGGCCTTGTTGCCGTATTGTGCATGACTCCTCTGTTGCTTTGTATGCCAACACCCTCACTCCAAGCAAAGACAAAAAAGGATACAGCTCCTTTGTACTCCCATCACTCACAAGGGGCAACGAGCTGAAGCGTTTCCGCTTGACTATCAACTTGGTAAGAGAAGCTCTCGACATGAAAGGTATGCACATTCCTACGGAGAAAGAGACAATGGTCCCCGATAATATGAAGAATAGGAATCTGACGAAGTTAAAGGACATGGTCGCGATGACACCTACGATCGCCGTTCATTTACGCATGGTCATGCAACATTTCGCATTCCCCACGCAGGAAAGGTTCACAATGCCTCCCAAAAAGATCTGGTTTAGCCTCTACTTAGCAGATGCCTTTGATTTGACAATCAATATGCCCCACTGGATTATCGACCAGATTCATTTGGCTCATCAAAGGTGGTATAAGAAACAAAAATCTGTACTGTATGGTTGCTCTGCGCTTACCAAAATTGTGTATAGATGTCTCGCATATGATGTACCGGTGCAAAGGGCTCTCATTTGGACCAGAGCATAGGAGTTTCAACGCAGACTGTCAGCCGCAGGGCCTCCCTCAAAGAAGATGAGAGGCACCGTCCAGATGCCTTGTGCACAAGCCCGTGGTGCAACCCTAACACCTGAAACAACTCCAAGGCTTCCCAGACGGGTACAACCATTTACTATCAGGTTACCCAGGCACATCACAGATGACCCTAACCTTGTGTTTCCACCAGTACCTACTGATCTGGAATTTCCTCATGGATTCACTTTGGAAGATCTAACGGATGAAGAAGTTGCCAGAATCATTGAAGCTGTTAATGCGGAAGTCGAAGCAGAGCAGGGTAGTGGACAACAAACGGCTACAGAACAACCCCAGCCAAGACAACCGGAAGTGGTGGAATTGGAGGATGAAGAAGAAGAAGGCCAAGAGGATGAATAGGAAGGATTTTCTGATGAGGAGGCGCATGACTATGAGCAAGAAGTTATACAGGAGCTAGAGGGTGCCCCAGCATATACAAAGGAGTTGAAAAAGCTCTACGATACCATCAACAGGGTCCAACAACAACATAAGTTATCCCTTGCAGCAGGAAAGGCTATCATGCACCAGATCCTTGAGGAGGAAGGAGTTGACGAACAGTATTGTGCCACACTGGATATGATCTCTGATGCCTTAGGAGTACCTGAGGCAGTGCAGACGGCCCTGGCACAATCACGCAGAATGGAAAGAAGATACGGAAGACGTCCCCCACGAACAGGGAAACAAATGAATGTATTAGGATCAGGACCACAAGGCACCCCCCACAACCACGGGCACTGCACACACCGCTCACGACACCGAGGAAGCCCATGTGTCCAGTCCACCCCCATCACCCCCCTTGCCACCCCCGCCTCCCACTCCACCACATTCACCTCCCCTTACCAATGTAACAACCACCGTTACCGCCGCCGAGTCCACCGCCATGACTGAAGCACAAACCGCTAATCAACCCACACACCCTCTCAACACCTCCCGTGTATACACCTCCACTAACACTGTAATCCTAACGGAAGCTACTGACATCCCCATTCCCCCACTCACACTTTCGGGCAGTTCACATTCACAACTGCACACACCACTGTACACATTCACCACAATCACTGCACCCACCATTCCACTATTCACAATCACTCCCACTGCTGCTTCCACCATGGATTTTATGGACATATCACCCTCCACTGCACCTCTCCCTCCCCCCATACGGCCACAATCTCCCATTCCCCCACCACCCACTTCACCACTTTCCAGCACCGCATTCACACTTCCCTTCCCCTTTCCCTTTCCCTCTGCATTGAACACCCTTACTGCATCCACCCCCATTAATAATGTATTTAATAACATGTATCAGTGCATGTCTCAGTTACAACAACACTATCAGCACCTCGATGCTCAGCATACAAGTTTGTTCAGGAGTCATGAAGCATTACAAGGAAGATTCATTGACTTAGAGCAAGAGAAGAAACAATTACAACAGCAGTTTAGTGCATTACAAGAACAACATGAGCAATTAGTGGCAAATCCACCGCAGCCAGATGCCGAAGAAAGACAACAAATGGATGATCTGCTACACTCCCAAATCACAGAGAACCTCAAGCTCCGCCGCAACATGGCTCTATTACGGAAGCATATGTCTGCAGCCCTGGAAGAAAATAGACGGCTTCAGACACAAAACGAAGAGAACTTGGAATTAGCCATGGACGGTTCCCCACAAGAAATTGACCCGGAGAGGTTTAAGGCCATTCCCTCGGACAATATGCAAATCATATTGGATACCCATGCTGATCTCCTCGAAGCCCATGCAGCCTTAGAAAAGGAAAGAGACGAACTACGAAGGCAATTGGCAGCTCAACCAGCACCACCCAAAGAGGTCCCAACCACAGCTGACACAACTGACGAAGTAGCAGCGCTCAAAGCACAACTCGAAGAGTTACAAAAGAAAGTGCTTGTGTATGAATGCCAACCCTCCCCCTTGGTAGAACCAAAACGTGAAGACCTAGTACCAATCGAAGTAGAGGAAACCTTTGAGGACCCGTACGTTCCGATGCCAGCACCTGGAGGCAAGCAAACAGATGAGGGCATGGACACCCTTGAAATAGAGGCTCCGGAATGGATGCAGAAATTGGAAAAAGTGGCCACAACTCATGATGATAGGGTGGCAGTCCAGATAGCATTGATGTCACGCTTAGAAGAGGTGGTCATAAAATCGGACTATTTTAGGAACCTCTCTCATCACAGGTGGATCGGCACCTCCGACGACTTGTATGTTCCTTTTTGTGTCTTAATGGCGGACTATAATGCTGAAATCAAGCACCACACCTCACGGGAACCAACCTCTGCCACATAGTTTGCACCAGACGACATCCCAGAAAGTGCCAAGCAGGGAAATATTCGCCAACCGACTTGGAGAATTCGGCTGCTTGAAACCTACCCGGAAATGAATCGCACATGGAATAACATGCCCCTGTATATCAAGTACAATCCCTGCTACTGTCCTGTTTTCCGAAGAAGGTCGTGGCCGGAATACACAAAGATGGTGCTAACAACCAAAGGCTCTCAACTATGTCTACTTAGCACCACCTAAAGGTCAACCTACCGTAGGGTATATGATATCGACAATTCGGCATTGGGGTGTCAGGTTCAAAAACGTACCAGATGTCATGACACAGATGTGTCTTAAAATTTTTGAACTCATGATAGTCACCTTCCGGACCTTCAAGAATATTAAGGAACCTCACCTCTCTGCGCTCGGATTTAATGAAGGCAATCTGGATCTTGTTTATGACATGAGCACAACGCCCTCTATTAATGTTATTTATGCATGGCATGCCCGCATAAAGTACCTACCGGCCTGCTTCAAACAGACATTTGAAGAGATGTTTGTCACCGGGTTCTGGGAATACCACTCAGAGATCTTCATTCACAGGCCCTCACATTTATTACAATTGTTTGCAGTGGAACAAGCTCTCCATTCAGATAAGTTACGTATGCCACATCCAGAGGTTCCCGGGCCGGTAGATTGGGATGCTCTACTCACAGACTTGGCCAAAGGATTGAGGATTGCCGAACATCACTTAGCGCAAGATGTCGTTGAGTACTACATCCAAAAACCCACACAACAAGGGTCTGTCAGGGACGACAGACGCGAGAGAGGGGGGGTGTTAGCAGCAGACAAGGAACTGAAGGACTGACGAGGCATGGCAGTCAGAGAAGAGAGTCAGAAGGGAGAGAAGGCACAAGCAGACAAGGGAGTCAACGACGATCTGGCAAGTAGGCCAATAATTTTCTTCATGAAGAAGCAAGTACGAGCATTCACGCAGATCTAGCACTAAGGCAACCCTTTAATTTTTCAAAATCCTTACACAAATTAAAAGTGATTCTCATCACTAACAACCCCTGTAAATACCATGTTCACCTTTTTGTAGCTCCATTTTGTGCAAGCCGAGGAGTCCTCGAGCTTGAGGAGCCTTAGAAGTAGTTGCTTACCAATTTTCATAATTTTTAGATCTCGTTTGAGCCCTCAAATAAGCCCTGGAACCTAATTTTTAACTAGGCCGGACAGTAGGTCTGAACAGGGCCAAAGCTAGTCAAAAACTATAAAAGGAGCTAGAGAGCTCATTTTTTAGGGTAGATGGTAATTGAAACGAACTTGTAAGAGCTTTTTGAAAGTAATCTAAGAACTCCATTGCTCCTCACTCTTTGTCTTGCCGTGTGTGCGCGTGTGTGTGTATGTGTGTGCATGTTTGTGTGCTTCTCACTCACGCACTTGTGCCTCCACTTGCTCGAGGTCTTCATACCATCCTCACGTCTTCCCGGATTGACATTAAAGGAGGTGCTACTCATCACTGAGCTACAGCAACACTTGGGTATCACGACCAAAGTGAATCTCAAAGATTTCTCTCATAGAGATGTGCCCCCCATTCAATGGAATCCCATCCATAGAGCCACAGATGATACGGATTCAATGCATTCCATAGGATCAGGATCCTCATGGATGCATGAAGACACCCACTTATGGATGTACAAAGTAGCCATAGAAGAAGAGAAAAGAGAAAAAGCAAGAGAGGTAGGTGCAAAGGAAACTCATAGACCAATACAAGACCCAGCTTATGCACCTTTAGTATTTCCCGATGAAGAGTTTGAGCCTCATGGTTGGGCAAAAAGTTTAGCAACTATGGATGTAGCCATCAATGAAGAGCAATGGACACCTCACTGTGATGAGGATGGCTATGACATTTCAGTCTTCACAATAGATCCAATCATGTGTGATCCAATTATTGAAGAATGTGAACCTAGCACTGATGCATTTGAGGATGCAAGCTGTTGGTGGATTCTTAGACAAGAAGGAGTTTGAGGGTTTGTAGGAGAAAAGGGGAAGAAACAAGAAGAGAAAATACACTTGGAAGCTTCTGCCGATTGATTACAGTAAGACACTTACAAGGTTTGAAGTACAAGACAAGCCAATACCTCTGTGCACAATCCCACAGAGTGCCCAATCACAAAATACCAAATATCCCAAAGTCTTCTTGCTGCCGGCTCCTCTGCACCAGACCTCCACCTGCTTCAAGCTTATCCTTGTGCACACCTTGCACCAAGCTTCCACAAAGGGGGAGGAGTGAATACCTTCTGTCGGCACGCACCCACTGCAATGGGACCTTGAGATACTTGGGGGGGCTAGCTTAGCGCTCTCTGCACAATCCCTTAGGCACTCCCTATGCACTCCTTCACTTCCACTTCTCTGCGTCGTCGCACTGGTGACTCTTGCACTTCTCTCTGTTGCTTCCTTAGACTATGCTCTCTTGCTTACTCTAAAATTGGTCTAAGAATGGCCCTTGCCTTCATGTGAGTGTGCCGATCACGTACGCTCCTAACTGCCATGGTATCTTGGTGCTCACTTTGATGTCCCAAGATTGTCCTCCCAAGTGCCAGCCAACGACTCACTGTTTTGTCCTGTAGTGACTTTAGTCTAAAACCAAAAATTTTAATGGGGGGCCATACTTTCACCTGTGCGTACACTTTGCCGCTTCACATACCTTCATGTTTCCTTTTAAGTCTTCACTTTTGCACATAAGAAGGGGTTCACCTGAACCTTCCAAAACACTTTAAAACACACTTTGAACTTTAGGGAAATTAGAGAAAATACCTCTGCAACCTGCAACCCATTTTCTCCAATTTACCCTTTGTGGACAATTCATTGTGCACTACCTGTGCACTTTGACACCTGCACTTACGCACTTTGACTTTGCACCTGTTGACTTTGACCTTGACCTTTGTTGACTTTGACTGTAGTTGACTTTGACCAACATGACTTTTATGGGCTCAACACAAGCGATTCGGATTTAGAGTCAATCATTATGGACACACCCTTTGCATCAGATGAGGAATTTTTTTACAAAGTAGAAGCTCACTCTCAGAGATATGAAGAAACTACCAATGAGGTGAGATTAACCACACAAGTGACCACTAAGAACGAAGGCAAGAAGAGGAAGAAGAGAGAAGTCACCCGAGAGGAAGAAGAATCTTTCTTTGAGGTCCCTGAAAATTTCAAGAAGTATGAAGTTGAAGATAGGAGAGTCATGATCAAGATGCCTAAACGTGAAGCAATCATAGGAGAGGCCTATGATAACAAAGAAACTACAAAGAAAATCATAGTGACCATGGATGAAGGTGAAGAGCGATGCACATACATAGGACACAACCTAAGTAAAGATGAGGAGCAGGAATTGATAGCCTTACTATGAGAATATAGAGATGTGTTTGCATGGAGTTACAAGGACCTGAAAGGTGTAGACCCCGACATATGCTCACATACGATCCCCATGACCTCAGAGGCCAGACCCTCTAAACAGAAGCCATACACATTGTGTACTTGAGCCGAGACGACTCAAGGACTTGTGCCAATGAGACTATACCTCAATTGCCACACAAGTGCATATAGTGGGTACTTTAACACACATCTAATTGTCAATCCTAAGGAACGACGTACCAAGTGTATGAAGACGTGTGCACACGTGATGGAAAATGAAGTGGTTTAGCTAGCATGCATGAGAAAAGACTACTACCTCTCACACTCGCTGAAATACTGGAAGTGTTTGCCGCAAGCCTCTTACAGTAGTTTTTAGTATTTTGAGGTTTTCTCCCAGCCCAGAACTCCGAATATAGGCAATAGGGTACTCGTTTCGAAGCTCTCGACAAGACGCATCCAACACTGGTAGTTTCACTCAATTCTGACCACTCTGCTTCAAGTTATGGCAAAAAAAGTGAATGACGGGAATCACAAATACCCGCGCCACAACTTCTCCTAGCTTGCGCACACACTACAGCAGCTCAAAACCAAGGGGAAGGGGTAGACAACAGTCCTACACATGCATTACAAGCATAACAGACACATACAAGAGCGAAATGAAGATCAAAATCAGCAATGAAGAGGCAAACTCGAAAATTTGAAGAGCTCCTTCTTCACAATGGCAAGAAGTTTTTTACAAAGAGTCACCAAGTGACTTATATACTAGTGCCCTAAGTTTGGCCCTTTCACACAAGCGACCGGCTTTTTATTCATTAAAAGACTAAGTTCCTACTATTTTACATGGATAAATCTCTAATCTTCTGCGGGTATGCATCTAGAGGACTCCTCTAGTGGATTTACAACGGAAAATATATTACAAGAGTGGTTATGATACAAAATATGATGTCCAAATCGGAAAAATTTTGGGACCCGTCTTTTTCTCTGCTTTGTGCATCCTTTAGCTCTGCAACACTCTCCCCCTCTTTGTCTCTGTCGTCCCTTGACAGGCTTTAGCTTTTCGTCGGCTATTTGCTTCTTTTCTCCGCACGCATCCCTTGGTCAGTTTTGTCTGTAATTAAACAGACATGCAGATTTGATGGCCTTCTTGATTCAAGCTCTACTACTCGAGAGCCTGCTGCATTTGTCTTGCCTGTTGACTTGGGTTGCCACGCACGCCACTAGTGACTAGGAATGTGCTATTCTTAGTCACCCTCTTGAACTTTTCGGCCTCTACCCCTTTCTAACTTTTGGTCCTCTGATTTGTCCTGGTTGCACACATCTGACCCTGTTGTATTGCTTTGAGCCTGTTTGCTTTCTTCCACCGTGCAGGGCCTGGATGTTTTGTGTTGTTGCCTGATGCGTGCCCCTGTGGGGCTCTGCGCAGAGATGGGTGTTGCGCCCCTGCGGGGCTTCTTGCAGAGAGATGTCTTCGAATATCATTGTGCTTTGTTCTTTATTGAGTTATTTTTTACTTTGATCTTCTTCTTCTTCTCTTTTTGCTTGATTCCCCTTCCACACGTCCCTCCTCCTGAACTCTGTCCTCCTCGACAGGCTTTTTGTGGCGACGTGTGTATGTTTGTATGGCCTGTTGCTCTCTTTGATTTAGCAAATTCGCATGACACAGCATGAATTCCTTCCATTGCTGAGACTTTACTCCGTCTTCTGGCGCCTGTCTATGATCAGCAAAGAAACTTGTTTCATAGGCCACCAGTCTTGCATTCAAATTTGAAGTCATTTTAACAAAAATCTCTGAATCAATTTCGAAGAAGCCTGTAAAGAATGCTTCTTCAAAAGTTTGCATATATGGCGATGGCAAAAACATAAGGCGAGAATAATATGCCATAATAGTAAGTCGGCTGGGAATGGTAGATAAATCAAAAATTAAGGCTTCTGGACCTTGCGTAATTCCAATGAAATTCAAAAATGTGTATTTGGCATGTTGGAACACTTTAAGCACTGTTAGTAGCATGCTAAAAATTTTATTGGTCATTTTTACCGCTAAATCTGGCACTGAAGCGTATCTGGAAATCCAAAATTCCATTGTCTTTACCATATATTCTTCGGTTGGTAGGTAATTATGTGGCGGACTAGGTAGTAAAGGGTAGTTGAGCCACTGATTATTGATATTGCCTTGGCGCTGTCCTTCCCAAAATTGCGTCCAAGATCGTCTACGGGGTACAGGACAAAAAGATGGATTGACTTGAAGTTCATATGGTGATGCTTCCCACTGTACCCGCAACGTTGGATGTTTCTCCAAAATATTTCGTCGCCATATTGGATCCTCCTTCTCGAACTCCTCTTGAGTGTAATTAAAAGTGTCATGCCTGAATTGAAGGTTGTGGTCCGGATCTTTATTCGTTGCAGACTTTATATAATATCGAGTTTGCTCTTTAAGTAGTCCGTATGGTACATTGAAGGGCTTCAAAATTTGTTCCAGTTGTTTATTATCTATCTGAGCTTCTTTCATGATCCTGATGATCTGATCTTCAAATTCCGTCGTGAGTTGGGACACCAGTAGTGCCCTTTCTGGTCTGCTCAGTTCTGCAATTTCTCGTGTGTTAGGTTCTAATGGAACCTTCTTTTCCGCCCTTATTGGTGAATGATACGAGGGGGGAGAGAGAGGACGTACCTCTTCCTCCACAGTAGCCGTGGTCTCTTGTAGAACTACTGGTGTCCCCTGTTTTGCTCCCTGCTCTAGTTGTTCCTGAAGCTGTTTGATTAAATTATCTTTTTTCTTGTGTTCCTCTTCGGCCTTAGCAATAGTTGCCTGATGTTTAATTAGTTCCTGGGCCACAATATTCATGTGCTCTATGTCTTCCTTACACTGTCACAGGTAGTTATTCTTTGCTTTTTTCCATTTCGTTCTGAGTGCAGCTGTGTCCTCCATGTATCTCTTTTCCCAATCGGCAATTGTCTCTTGCTCCTTCTTGAGCTGATCTGCATACATAATCACTTTCTCTTCTAATCCCTTGATGTCTGTTTCCGGTTGTGCTTGTACTTCGACTGGTTGACCACTTAAAAGAGCAGCCATAAGCTCTTTGTTTCGTTGTCTTAATGCCTCTGCTTCATCCATGTACACTTTAATCTGTGATTCCAGAATTTTACTTCTGGATGTCATGCGTGCCTTTTCAGCCTCATATGCTTTAGTTTTTTGGTGATATCTTATAGTTGTGCTTTTAATTGCTCATTTTCTGTCTCTAGCATGCTATATTTGCTTTTGATTTCTTTCAGTTCAGATTCTTTTTGTACTACCTGTTCTTTTACTGTCTCTAGCTCAGTAGAGAGATTCTTACCCCATTTTTGAAGTTCGATTTTGTCCCGCATGGCTTGGTCATAATCTTCATCAGCATCAGCCATAAGTTGCTGTGTATCTAGGGCAGTTCTGATCATGTCCTGCACCACGGGCTTGAGCTGAGCTATATCCACATTCAGCCATGTCCTTGGTATATCCGGGGTTTCTCCTGTTTGTACATCTTTTCCTTTTTTGCTATGGATCGTTTCATTGTGTGGTTGCCTAATTTGTAGATGTACTTGCGGTTCTGCGTCATCTTCCACCACATCAAGAACCTTCGTGGCACTCCCTTGAAATGTAACATCCATGGGGGACGGTTCTGCCACAACCCTTATGGGTGTAAAGGGTTCTTCGTCTTCTTTTTGTGTTTCCTAACATTCTTGCTTTGGTGTCTTCAGGCGTAATTTTCGGGGTGGTGTGGCCTCCTTGATTTTGATGTTGGAAGTTTCATTAAGTTTTAAAGTGAGGTGACCTTCCATTTTTGCTTCCTTGCACCTGGTACCTTGATCTTCTTGTGTCATGTGATCCTCCTGCTTGAGGTCTTTTTTCTCTTCGTTGTAGTCTACCTCATTTAATTCCTCCCATTGGCCATCATCTTTGGATTCGCTTTGAATATCTACATCCAATAACGATGTATTGGGCTCCTCTTGGCCGTCGGATCCAGAACTAGAGTTATCTAGCCCAATTTCCCGATATCTATGTACTTTGGTGAGTTTGCCTTTTGTTTCCCTATATTGTTCTGACTGCTGATAATGATGACCCTGGACCGGTAAATTGACTTGTCCTTCTGTATATTGATGGGTCTCTTCCAGAGCATCTGTCAAGTCTTTTGCCGTTATTTCCTTCCTTCCTTCAATAGTAGTTTTGGGAAGTACATGGATCCTCTTAGTAGTTGGTGTGTCTTCATCATTTAGCTTGACTTCCCAGAATCTTTTAGTACCTCTCATTCTAGGTTGAGAGCTCGTTTCTGCCACTTCCACAATATTTGCGCCTTTCTTTTTCTTAGGAACTGTCACCACTTTGGCATATTGGGCAATGACGGTTGATGATGGCATCTCTTGTAAATGTTCCCTCATTCCTAAGGCATGGTAAATCAGGATGGTTAGTGCCACACTGCCATTTAGGAACTTTTTATTCTTCCATTGCTTCTTAGCTTCGAACAATCTTTCTTGAACATAAGGAGTCAAATTGATTTGATTCCCAATTTGCTTGATGGCATGGGACAGTAATTGCACAATGATCTTTTGTGGAGCTGTGTATCGATGCATATTTGGGAAACAAAAGTGTTGGTGGATCAATCTGACCTCATCTTCTATGTCCACCCGGTTGATGTCGACGAAGGTCCGGGTCTTTGCACCTTTACTTTCTTCTTTTACTATGGTGACCCCATCCTTCTCCCATCCAAAGGCTTCCTTGATTAATTCATGAGTGAATTGAATAATCACCCATTCGCCTGTCTTATCCATTACTCTAGCTTCCGGCACCAAAGGATCATGTAGTGCTGGCTGTAGTGTATTCATGACTTGAGTGCATCTTTGAAAATCAGGCCTATAGATTGGCAGTTCAAAATATTTATGTATGCCTGCTTTCTTCATGGTTTCTTCAACAGAAGGAAGTGTATGTTGCACGCGAAAATCCTGGGACATTATTGGAAACAGATGATCTGTGTCCATGATTTTGATTGTTGCGAGGAACAGGTAGTCCCCTGCAGGCTGGTCTTCGCGGAACCAGTGTCCCTTGGCCTTTGTGATACTTTGGGGAGGAAAATCCATCACTTCCTCGGGTACAGTTGCTTCAGAATCTTCAGAAGCCATCTGCACTCAATATAGAGTATGAATTAGTGGCCATCTATTATCAGAAATCCTCCTTTATTTGTTTGTCATAAGCTCGATATTGCTCCGAGTGAACGGTGTCGTCCCTTTCCCGTGTGTGTGAGAAAGGTAATACCTGGATTTTTCTCATTTTTATGTATTTTTATATTTTCATCTGAAAAGGAAAACAGAAAAGTTAGTTTATAGCCGAAGCGGTTATTAAATTTTTTTTTGGAGTATTTTCTTAATGTACGAGTGCTCTCCTATTTCCCAAGAGGAAAATGTGCATGACTATCCTGAAATAGAAGAAGGATGTGCCGAATGCTTGGCCTTGTAATGTGGCCTTATCATGCATACTTTGGGTCTCGAAGGCTCCATATGTGTGCAATTGGAAGTATTTGGTTGATGCAAGCTGTTTGTTTTGTCTTTCGATATCCAAATTTGCTTCATTGTGCTGGGCTTCGTTGTATGTTGCCCACTTCCACTGAATGTGGCTCTTTTCTTCTTGTTGTAGGTCTGCTTTATCTGATTTGTGAATCTCGGAATGGCTCGGGTTGCCCTTGCAGACTCCTTCTTTCTCCAGTAACTCTTTTTCTGTGGCTGTTTTGCCTGTGGACCACATTGGTTCTTCTTGTTTTGGGGATCATCCTTTCGGTTTGGTTTCTTTGTAGTGCATGACTTAGGAATCCAGATTTGCAAACGATCCTGCTAAGCGGCTACTACTTTCTTTGGGATCCATATTGTAGCAATTCGTTGATGACTTCGTTGTTCAGATTGAGTTGATTTCTCCTTTGATTGTTTGTTCTGATGTCGGTTGTGCTTCTGTCGTCGAAGATACTCCTCTACTTGATCTTTCTTTATCCACGCTTGATTAGAGTAAGGAATAGGGTATATTTTAATGGGTACAGATTTTGAATTACTCAGAGGACTAGTCTCTCTAATGCATGTTGCTTCGGTGAGGTTGGTTTCAGCTTGATTGACACTCTCAAGACTTGCTAGACTAGAACATGGTGTGCAAGCAGAATTCAATGTGTCCGCACATATAGTACTCGATGAAGGTGTCTCTATAGTGCTAGTGATCATACATTCAGGACTTTGTTCATTAGAATGAACTGTTTGCTCCATGCTTACGGATTTGATTGGTCATTCGTCTAGCAGACTGAATACTTCACGATGTCCTATCCTGGCTGAGATGTATCCTAACGCCAATTGAATGGTCACCTCGTATTCGTAAATCCACTCTTGGCCTAACACTACCTCCTCAAGTAAATCTTGATCATGACACACTAATAGCTTTTGTTCCATAGTGTTGTTGCCAAAATGTAAAGGTAAGGTGATCTCACCTATGCATTGAGTAATTGTTCCTCCTATTCCTATCAATTGTGCCATCGATGGGTGTACTGCCTCCTTGAGTTTTTGGGTCAAAGAAAGCTTGATACAGCTCACAGCTGCTCCTGTGTCAATGAGAGCATCCACCAAGTGGTACTCCGTTTTACCTGCTCCCAAATTTAAATATGGTTGTGTTCTCTGCGATCCTAGGTTTTGGGTGGCTCTAAAATTAGCCATTGGGATGAGTTCTTCTCCTAGCTGATATCTCTCATCTCGCTCTCTCATCCACTCTTTCCGTTTCTTTATTCTTTCCAATGCTTCCTGTCTCGCTTCCTCTTGTATTCTCTCTTCTTTTTTTCTATTTTGGGCACCTACCAATCGCGCTAGCATTTGATCAGTCAAGGGCTCCATGAATTGTCTTACTCTACATCCACTGATGTAGTTGGGAAGAATGTCTCCGTCTAGTGTGGCGAGATTGACTGCACCACTAGTAGAGATTCGATTTATGATCAAGGGTCCGTATCCGCGTTTTTGTAGCTTCTTTGCATGTTGTTTTAGGGTGTACACTAGGACTAAGTCGCCTTCTTTAAGTCCCTTGTCTTTTATATGTGCATCATAATATGCCTTTTGTCTCCGTTTAGCAGCATAAATGCCTGCTACTGCTTGCAATCTAGTCTCATGTAACTTCTCAATTTGATCTAGTTGTTGGGATAATTCATGACCGTTCCACTCATATTGCTGGGCCACTTTCAATGTAGGCACTAAGAAGTCAATTGGCAAAATTGCATTTTGCCCATACACTAAATTGAAAGGTGTGGTTCCAATGGCCGTTTTATATGCAACTCGGAATGCCCAAATTGCATGATGCAATTGTTTGTCCCAATCCGATCTTCCATTATTGACAAGCTTAGTCAGCACCGTGCATAGCACTTTGTTAGAGCTCTCAGCCTGTCCATTGGCTTGGGGATGGTATGGTGCTGATTTTTTATGAATCACCAAGAACTCGTTCATTAATGACTCAATTACCTCATTGAGGAAGTGCGTTCCTCGATCGCTAACAATCTCAATAGGCAAGCCAAAGCGGGTGAAGATATGCTCAAAGAGAAATTTTGCGGTAGTTTGAGCATCATTCTTCCTAGTGGCTCTTGCTTCTACCCATTTAGTTAAGTAGTCCGTGGCTACTATGATGTACTCCGCATGTGATCCTTTGGCAGGTGGATTGATAGGTCCAATGAAGTCTATCCCCCATTTTGTGAAGGCTCTCGAGCATATCATTGGTCTTAATGGCATGTCATCTCTCTGAATTGGGTATTTAGTTCTCTGACAAGTCTCACAACTTCGTACATACGTTTCAGCATCCATATGTAGAGTTGGCCACCACAAGCCCGCAAAGAGAATCATTTTAACGGTTCTTTCAGCCAAAAAATGACCTCCTGCAGCACCTGCATGTGCCATTTCTAATATGGGTAGATATTCTCCTTCATGCACACATAATCTTAGTTGGTTATCCTTCCCTCGTTTGAACAATTGTTTTCCTATGAGAATGTAGTCCTTGCTCATTTCCTCTAAGGATCGCTTTCTTGCCAAGCTAGTTCCTAATTCATGTTCTTGAGTTTTTAAGAATTTCACTAATGTTGTACTCCAATTGGGTGCTATGGTCGAAAAAGGTAGAGACATATGATCTTCGGGAACCGTCTCTCGGCATTCTGCACAATTACTTACGTGGTCGTGAACACTCTTGGGCATGTCAGGCCAATATACTCCTAATCTTTTCAGTTCTCGGATAGTTCCATGAATCCCTTTGTGTGTTCTCCATTTGTTCACATGGGCTTGCTCAATTAGCTGCGTTTGTTCATCCTCATCAACACATCTGAGTAACACTCCGTTGGGTTCCATGTAGTATACACTTCCTGACACAATGTGTAAATTCCTCGATTGAAGAATTTCTTTTTTGCTATTCCTATTAATTGAGTGTTGAGGCCCATGAGTGAGTATGGGGATCAATTTCTCAGCCCACTTTGGGCAAACTTCTAGGTTAAAAAGGTAAGTATCTGGCAGATCATCGGGCACTCCACTCGGTGGCTCTCCGTGTGTTAGCCTCGAAAGGTGGTCTGCTCTCACGTGTGTGTTCCCCTTTTTCACTATTACTTCGAAGTCAAACTCCATTAGTAGTAGAAATCATCTTACCAACCTTCCCGTGTTACAAGGTTTATTGACTAAGTACAACAAAGCTTGATGGTCTATGAAGAATTTGAACTTGTTGGCTAAAAGATAATGTCTGAATTTCTTCACGGCGTATACCATTCCTAAGCCCTCTCGTTCCGTAGTGGTATAATTTCTTTCGGCTTGATTCAGTTGTCTACTCGCATAAGCAATTGGATGATCAAGCTTGCCTTCATCAGCCGGCTGGGCTAAGATGCATCCAATGGCATAGTTAGAAGCGTCAACATGAATATGAAAAGGCTTGCTCCAATTGGGTGATTTCAAAATTGGGGCAGTACTAAGTCTTTTTTTCAACTTTGTGAATGCCTTTTCGCACTCTTCTGTCCAAGTAAATCGAGTCAAGAGACTATACAAGGGTCTTGCTATTATGGCATACATGTGAATGAACCTACGGTAGTATCCACAATGTCCCATAAAAGCTTGCACTTCCTTTGCGTTCTTGGGTCTTGGTAAGTCTAAGATGACTTTAATTTTGTCTTCATCTGTTGAGATTCCATTCTTAGAGACAATATGTCCTAAGATTTTCCCTTGTCTAACCATGAAGACACATTTTTCAGGATTGAGACATACTCGATATTGTCGACATTTGGCAAAAATCTTTTCTAGTTCAGGGATGTGCTTTGATCGTATAGCTGAATATGTACAAAGATCATCCACGTATACCTCCATACTTTTTCTCAGAAATTCCTTGAACACATGACACATCAATCTTTGGAAGGTAGCTAGGGCATTCGTTAAACCAAAAGGCATGACTCTAAAGGCGTATACTCCCCATTCAGTTGCGAACGCTGTTTTATGTTGGTCCTCAGGAGCAATGGCTACCTGATTATACCCTGAAAAGCCATCCAAAAAGCTATATACTTCCTTCCCCGCTACCCTTTCCAGGAGATGACCAGTGATTGGTAAAGGATAACTGTCCCTTATGGTTGCGGCATTTACTTTCTTCAAATTGATGCACACTCTTAACTTTCCATTCTTTTTTGGTACAACCACCAGAGGTGACACCCATTCCGTGTGCTCAATTTCATAGATGAATCCAGCATCTAGTAACTTGTCTATTTCCTCTTTTATTTTGGTTGAATACACATCATTATAAGTGTATGGTCTTTGTTTAGAAGGTTTGGCTTCGGATGTCATGGGGATTCTATGCGCACATATAGAAGGGTCTACTCCTTTCAAGTCCTTATAGGTCCAAGCAAAGACATCCCGATATTCTCTTATGAGACGAATTAACTCCTGTTCTTTCTCGAATGAGACATCCTCTCCTATGAAAGTACATTGTTCCTCTCCTTCTTCTACAGTTACCACTATCTTTTTGGTTTGTTCCTTATTATCATATGCTATTCCAGGCTGTGCTTCTCTTTTCGGCATTTGAATAGCGATTTTTCTCTCCTCCACTTCATATTTTTTAAAATGAGCTGGTACCTCAAATTGGTCTTGGGGTTTGTTTTCTTCATCTTCTGATTCCCTTTCAACTTCTAATTCCCCTTTCTGTGTGAGTTCCTGGTGTTTTCCATTGGCAGTGATATTTATGTTGGTGGTACTATTCCCTAGATCCATGGGTTCGGGCTCCATTTCAATGCTCTCGTAGTCCTCCTTCCAGTCTTTCTCGATCACTTCTCCTTCTTCAGCCTCCTGAAGGACTACCATATACAGGCTAACATCATAACCCTCCTCATCGATACATTCGTCCATGGTCACTACTTCTTCGTTTACACAGACGTCGAGGGTCGCTAAAATTTCCATCCAACCGTGAGGTTCAAATTCTTCATCCGGAAACACTTGTGGCATATAAGCTGGATCTTGTACAGACCTCGCTATTCCGTGTTTTTGTTGTCATCCTTTTCTTCTCTCCTCTTCCTTCTTTGCAGCTTGACATATCCATAGATGAGTGTCCTCGTTCATCCAGGATTGATCACTAGAACCTGCACTATGAATCGATTGATCGTCTTCCTCCTTATGAATTTGATTCCATTGTAGAGGTGGAACGTCTTGATAAGTGTACGTATGTAGGTTTATTCTAGTGGTGGTTCCTGCGTGTTGTAGGTATACCGCGTCTTTTCCCCAATCTTGTACGACCTTTAGCTGTCTCATGAAAGGCCTTCCCAGGATCATTTCATAATTGCTTGGCCTTTCGAAGTGACATATTGCTAAAGTGTGTTCGAATTCCACTCCACACGTAGTGAAGACTACTCGTTCCAACAATCCTAAGGGTCTCTCCGTATGACCATCTGCCATTTGTATTTTCATACGTGTTGGTCTTAATGCTGGTTTTCCCCATTTCTCCCAAATTTCTTTGGTAGCAATACCAACACCAGCTCCTGAATCTAGTATGGCTTTGGTAGTGTAACCCCTGTAAGTAATTGGAAGGCAGGTATTTCCTTCATCTCCCTCACTAAAGTCTCCTACTTTATCCACTGGAATTCTCACTGTGTTTACTTCATCTGCTATCTCGTTCTTTTCCTCCTTGACCTCCCATTGATTGATTAATTTCTCTTTTAAATGTGGTTTTACCTTTAACAGTTCTTCGAATGTTAGGGTACATGGGATTTTTACCTCTCTAAGGCGTTGTATGATCTCCGATGTTTGGACTGATGGGTTCGTTTCCCATCTCCTTATTGATGGAATGCGATACAATTCTGAATTTTGCTCGTACTCCCCTATGTAGTTGGGCAGTTCCTTTACATCTTCCTCTCCTTTGTCACTTGCATCCATTGGAAGAATTTCTTCTGAATTTAGTTCAGGTATTGAACCCTCTATTTCGTTTTCTGCTTCTAATTCTTCAAAGGGTGGTTCCATTCCTTCTACCTTCTTCCATTTGTCCTCTTGAACTCGTGCCCATAGATCCTTAGTCCATTCTCCTTCTACTTCGGGAACTATGGATCCTTCCCTTCTCTCAACACCACATTCGTCATTCTGTGTTCTATTTACTTCAGGCTTTTCATGAGTGTTTACACACTCTTGGAACTCTCCTTCAGAAATTTGGGTATTGGGTAAAGGCGATGCAGGTTTTTCTAAGGTTTGTTGTGAAATTTCTATCAGTTTCTTGCAGATCTCCAGTCTTTCCTTTTCTAAGTCGCCTCTTGGATATTCTCTCTCGTGTTGTTCTATGGTAGGTCCTGCTCTTATTCTTGCCTTGTATGCCTGAATCCACATGGCTAATTCTTCAGGCATTGGGTCTGCTAGAACTGATCCTACCTCCTCTTTTTTATACTGTTCATTTTTGTTCCCTTTTTCCTTCTTCGGTTCTTCTTTTGGTTTTTGTTCGTTTTCCTCCTTTTCCTTCTTCTGTAATAACTTCTTTTCTTTTAGCCTCTCTCTTCGGTGCTTCCATCTCTGGGACCTTTTACTTGCAATACTTTTCTCCGGCTCTTCTGAGTCTTCAACTCTTTGAGGGATGGGTGTGTCTCTCTCCTTGTCACTTTGATTGTTCTCATCCGTTTTATCAGGGGTCTCTCTAGCTTTGGCTCTAGTTATTGCTTTCAATGGTACTGTGTACTCTTTATCACTCCCTGATGATTCAATTACTTCTATTACGTTGATTTGTACATTAGATGTAACCTTGTTGGGATTCTTGGGGCAGTCTCTGAAAAGGTGTTCCTTACCACAATCACTACAGTAGCCTTCCCAGACTCGTTGTGGTGGGGGTGGGTTTGGCAATGTGCATTCCCTGATATAGTGATCACCTCCACACCTGTAACATGGTCCTCTGGGTACAGGCGGTCTGTTCATGGGTCGGGGTGGTATGGTTGCTCTAGGAGCTGTATACATCAATGACACATAATCCTGCTCATAACCGTATGAACTATCTGGTGCCTCCATGCCATAGGCATATGGTTCATACCGTTGTCCATATTCCATCATTGAGTTTTCATAATTAGGGTATGTTCCTTGACTAGGGTCATAAAACGAGTCATATGGTTCATTACTAGTCAAAGGTGTGGCTGGCACTATAGCTCTCTCTAGGTTTTCTTTAGGTTGGGCAATCTTGACTGGGACAACGTTCTGAGGATGGGGCGGTTGTTGTCCTAGGACTGGCTGTGGTTGTGTGTATCCCTGATAAGCATATGGTCGTGGTGCTGGTGCCTGCGGCTGATAAGAGGGATACCTAAAAGCTTCACCTCCCTGATGATTCTGAGGGTATCCGTACGGTCTCATGTATTGTTGTGCAGGTCTTGCTTGCCTATTGTAGGGACAATTTTATGTGCTATGATTTGTGTATTTTTGTTCCACACTGCAATATTGTAGAGGTCCTCGGACAGTAGGTCTATTATAAGCATAAGCAAGTGGTGGAACTACTCCCCTAGTACACAAGTGAGAAGGATGATCACCTCCGCAATGCATACACCTCCTGAGCATGGGTACTCTCATTGGGTTATTGGGGTAGTTCCTCTATCCTTGAACGTTCAACTTTTTCGCTAACAATTCGGCTATTTCCTCTACGTTGTTTTTAGGTATGGATGCGTTACTGGTCGAATCTTCACTTTTCAAGTTTCCTTGAGGTATTTTCAAGTCCTCTGCTAGGTTGTCTTCCAGATCTATGCATTCCTTCATGCATTCTTGCAAGGTCTGAACCCTTTTTACATACACCAATGATCTCAAGGATCCGTTCAATAGTCCTTCCAAAAATAATGACACCATTTTATTTTGTGTCGGCCTCTCTTCCATTGGGCATCTGTCTACATATTGCTTGAATCTTCTGGCAGCCAATCTCACTGACTCGGTAGGGACTTGCTTGAAGCTATGGATCAATGTTGAAGAATTGTTTTTAATTCCTGATTTAGTAAATTCCTCAATCATTTCTTGATATACTTGCTCCATGTTCTGAAAGGTATTAGGGTCCAATGGCTGAAACCATGCCAACGCCATGTTTGACAAGGTAAGGCCAAAAGACTCATATTGAATCAAAAAGTCTTCTACCTGTTCGGCTCTGATTACTTGTTTAAATTCCGCTATATGATTATAAGGTTCACTAGAGCCATCATAGTGATTTCTCATACATTTGGCAACTTGGATTGGCCTTAGTCGTCTTCCTGCTTCGGGTTGTCTAGGCATCACTGGGAAAATAGGTCTTCCCATAGGTATGCCTGGTCCTCTTACTACCGGCGGTCTGACTGGAGCATGAATTCCATGTCTGGGGTCAATAGTTGGTTGAGGTCGGTAGTTAGGGTTATTTGCAGGCATTGCGAACTATACAGGAGGTCTGAAGGGGATTTGAGTTTGTTGGGTCTGTTGTGTTTGTTGAGTTTGGCCTGACTGTTGGTATGAATCATTATGGGAAGTTCCCAGTGGGTTTCTTGATATAGTGGCTTGGTCCCTAGGGGGAACACTGGGATATTCTGATATTTCAATTCAGCTCTTTCTGCTTCTGTCATGGGCCAATATCTTCTCTGATTTTTATCCAGATAAGTGATAATGGTGGAAAAATCAAGATCCTGCAACTCATAAATGGTGACTGGATTAGGAGCAGCTTCCCAAATTGAGGAATGTGCTCTAAGGAGATGCTCCATCCCATTGATTAAATATACATCCATTAAGGTGTCATCCTGGGGAATCAGATCTCCTCTCCATATCCTCGCAACTGTAGATCTCCCTCTAGGTGTGGTTACTTGCTCTTCATTCCCTCCTCCATTTGAGTTTGAAGCATTATTTTCTTCACCAATTTCGTTAATGTTCTCTGGGTGTTCTGTGACAACATATTGGATATCTCTTTTGTCCATGTACAGTCCTCCTACGTACTTGACTGCTGGTCTAGGCACTATGTAAGCCTCTGATGCTTTCTTTAACCTGGCCACAGATCTGTTTAGACCATCCAGATAAATGGGGACCTCATTGTGGTTGGTGTTCACATACTCCAAGGAGGTTCTGTACTCTCCCTCAATGATTGACATCATGCCAATCATGGGTACTGTGTTCTGCATATCCTCTGAAGCCATGGGAATTTCTTCCTCTGACTCACTGGAGGTCTCGGAATAATGTGAACGGTTACTTGGCTCTGCTACACTACCTACAGAAGAAATTACACTTCTTCGGCTTCCTAGGGTTCTTCCGGATCTCAGGTTCATCCACCCCCCCAAGTCTCTCTCTTTGTCCCACAGGTTCTCCTTGGGTGGCTCTCCTTATGACTTAAAGTGTCTTGACAAAAGAAAGGGTCAATCTGGACGATACCACTTCCTGACGATACTGCTCTCGGGCGATACTGCTTTGACCGCGATACGATACCAAACACCAAGACGATACAATACCAGAATTCTAGGCGATACGATACTGGACCACCTCACGATACGATACGAGACTATGCTCACGATACGATACCAGGCACAAAAGCGATACGATACCACTATGGTATCGCGATACTACTTTGGAAAGCAAACGATACGATACCACGATTCACCCGATACGATACCACAGTACCCAGACGATACGATACTTATGACGGTAGCGTGATACTAACCAGGTGAGCAGCGATACGATATCGGAGTGGTGTCGCGATACCAAATGCCAAGTGATACGATACGATACTTACCAAGGTCGACGATACGATACTTGAGACCCAAGGCAATACGATCTCAAGATGGTATCGCGATACAGTCTTCGGTCGGAGATGATACGATACCACCGTAGTAAGAGCGATCGCGATACCAACTTAGCGACACGATACCCAAACGGTATCGCGATACTAAGACTGATACCCGACGATATGATACCACAGAAAATCTACGATCGCGATACCAACTCTGGGTCACGATACCAAAATGGTATCCGCGATACCAAGTCCGGTATCAAGCGATACGATACTTCGGCGAGTATCGCGATACAAGGGAGTTTTGGTATCGTGATACCAAACCTCAACCGATCGCGATACTCAAGCCAAAATGCAAGATTTTTTCAAAAGTTTTATGCCCCCTTGCTCTCCTTACTCCCCTCTTCACTCCTAGGCCTCTGTATCACACAAAAAATTTGTTTTGCTATCAGTTTCCCCCCCCCCACGATACTGCGCATGCCCTTAATCATGTGTTTATGCATGTTTAGAGAGTTTTATGTAAATGTTCTTGTTAAAATCTCACCTCTATCTAGTCTTGCCTGCTCCTTGAACTCTCACACAAGCTCTGAAGGCCCGCTCTGCACGATACTGCAAGCACGATACCGATCGCTGTCGTCCACGATACCAGAACTCCAGCAAGTATCAAATGAGTCTATTTTTTTTTGTTTTTATACTTTTTAGAACAGAACTTGAATTTTGCTAATTTTTGATGATTTTTGTCTACTCCTACTTCTCTTATCCTCACTAATCCTCTTCCTCTAACCTAACCCTAACTCCTCCTTCTCTTCCCTCCTCCTAAACCTAAACCCAAAACTTATCACACACACCTCGGAGATGTGAAGTAACAAGTGCTGAAGTGACTGACTACTTGCCACCGGACAATTTTACCTCTACAAGTACGATTCTATCACACTCGATCTATAACCATCACGAAGGCACCTTGGTTGAGTGTTCCCCGGCAACGGCGCCAAAAACGTGTGTACTTGAGCCGAGACGACTCAACGACTTGTGCCAATGAGACTATACCTCAATTGCCACACAAGTGCATATAGTGGGTACTTTAACACACATCTAATTGTCAATCTTAAGGAACGACGTACCAAGTGTATGAAGACGTGTGCACACGTGATGGAAAATGAAGTGGTTTAGCTAGCATGCATGAGAAAAGACTACTACCTCTCACACTCGCTGAAATACTGGAAGTGTTTGCCGCAAGCCTCTTACAGCAGTTTTTAGTATTTCGAGGTTTTCTCCCAGTCCAGAACTCCGAATATAGGCAATAGGGTACTCGTTTCGAAGCTCTCGACAAGACACATCCAACGGTGGTGGTTTCACTCAATTCTGACCACTCTGCTTCAAGTTATGGCAAAAACAGTGAATGATGGGAATCACAAATACCCG